>CM057451.1:168050000-169250000 GCA_016271365.2 Neoceratodus forsteri | reverse complement strand
TGCCAAGAAAGAGGAGAGACTGGACCAGGGTGGGCTCAGGGAGGGAAAGGGTGGTGGAACAGAGTTGTATCCCTCCAGCTGTACCTCTCCACAATTCATACACTCTTCTGGTGGATAGTGGTTCCTCTATGGAGGCACCTGCAGTGGAGACCAAGGAGGATGCTGGGAACCATCACAATGGAGACCCACAGGAGGGTGGCATGGGTCCCCACAGGGGAACGAAACAACTCCTGGTGGGGGACTCAGTCATTAGGGGGTAGAAGTGGGGGAGGAAGGGGAGAGGGAGGTAAGATGCCTGCCTGGTTCCATGGCTTGGAGGGACAGGAAGTGAATCCTCAGGATTGTGGGAGCAGCTGCACAAGGGAGGGAGCTGGATGTCATTGTCCACCTAGGGACAAATGACCTGGCTAGAAATGGGATCACAGCAGTGCAAGAGGAGTTTGTAGAGTAGGGGAGGGACCTTAGACGAGTAGCACATACAGTAACATTCTCGGAGGTGCTGCCTGTCTATGGCAAGGGTGATGCTAGGGTACTCCTCAGCAGGGAATTCAATGAATAGTTGAAAAACTGGTATGGAGCTCAGGGATTTGGCTTCATTCGGGACTGGGGAGCCACCTGGAGGGATGCAGACCTATACTGGTGTGATGGTCTGCATCTGTCCAGGGGAGATCCAGGATCTTAGGTGAGAGGTTTAAATGCTTCATTGGCAAGCATTTAAACTAGCCAAGGGGGGAGGCACTGAAAAGGAGCAGGGAAATCTCAGCCTTCCCCCACAAAACACGGTAATTACTGAGGTAAACACCAAGGTATAGAAGTAATCAGGGAGCAGGACAGAAGTAAATGTAAAAAAAGGCAAAAGCAGTAAGGACAGAGATGGGGCTAAAAGGGGTAAGGCCATCGAAAAGTGAAGGGTGATGAGTACCAATGCCCGTAGTCTGTGTAGCAAGCTCCCTGAACTAAAGGCCTTGATGGAAGAGGGTTGCCTGGATATTGTGGCAGTCACAGAAACATGGTACGTAGAGAATCATGACTGGGATGTCAACACACCAGGATACACAATCTACAGGAGGGACAGGGAGGGTAAAAGAGGAGGAGGAGTAGCTCTCTATGTAAAGGAAGGGATCAAAGCAACAGAACTAAAGAGTAAACAGGGAGAAAATGAGGCACTCTGGGTCACTCTGAAGACAGGAAATGGCACCACAATCCATATGGGGGTTGTATACAGACCCCTTCTCAGGGAGAGGGAATGGACAAGGAAATGATAGAAGGCATCCTTAGAATGGCAGAAAAAGGGGAGATATTGTTGATGGGGGACCTGAGTATGCCAGATGTTAACTGGAGCACCTTTGCTGCAGGCACATCCAAGAGCAGGGTCTTTCTTGATGCCCTACAAGGGGCATGCCTCAGACAGCTAGTATTTGAACCCACTCGGGAGGGAGCAATCTTAGACCTGGTACTCTCAAATGGGGATGGAGTAAGAATCTCGGATTTAGAAGTGGGTAGCCATCTGGGAACAAGCGACCACCAAACAGTGTGGCTCACGATAAACAGAACCATACAATCTAGCCATATAAAAGCAAGAGTATTGGACTTTAGGAGGGCTGACTTTGGGAAAATGAGAGAGTTCCTCAGAAAAGCACTAGCAAGTAAGCAAGAAGGAGGGGTGGAGGAATAATGGGGAGTAATCAAAACAGCCATCACAGAGGCAACAAGCCTTTGTGTAAAGCATATCAACAAAACACAATAAAGGAAAAAACTGCTATGGTTCTCAAAAGAGGTGACAGGGAAGGTTAAGGAGAAGAGGATAGCATACAGGAAATATAAGGAAACACAGAAGGAGCAGGGCAGAGAACATTATCAGTTAAAGCAGAAAGAGGCACGGAAGGCAGTCAGAATAGCAAAGGCCCAAGCCGAGGAAAGAATAGCCAACTATGTTAAGAAGAGGGATAAGACCTTTTATAGGTACATTAGGGATCGAAGAAAGACCAGAGAAGTGATACTGAGGCTTAGTAAAGGGGAGGGAATGTGGACAGAGGGTGACAGTGAAAAAGCAGGGATACTGAGCGAATATATCGGCTCAGTATTCACAAAGGAAGAGGAGGGGGAGGTACCTAAAACAAACAAGAGAAGCACTCTGAAGACGGGGGTCAATACCAGTCCATTTACAGAAGAACGGGTTCTGAAAGAACTGTAAAAATTGAAGGTGGACAAAGCAATGGGGCCTGATGAGCTTCACTCAAGAATTCTAAAAGAACTAAGGGTAGAACTAGTGACACCACTGACTACTCTCTTTAACAAATCATGGGAGGATGGGGTGGTACCTGAGGACTGGAGGAGGGTGGATGTGATTCCTCTTCACAAAAGTGGGAGCAGGACAGAGGCAGGAAACTACAGACCAGTTAGTTTGATCTCAGTGGTAGGGAAAATGATGGAATCACTTCTGAAGGAAAAAAATGTTGAGTACCTAGAGGCCAGTGGGGCACAGGATCCAAGGCAGCATGGATTCATGATGGGTAGGTCATGTCAGACGAATCTAACAGATTTATTTGACTGGGTGACCAAAGTAGTAGACCAGGGAGGGGCTGTGGACATGGCCTACCTAGATTTTAGCAAGGCGTTTGATACAGTCCCACACAAAAGATTAATACTCAAGTTAGCCAGCCTTGGTGTGGGTCCCAAGGTGGTAGCCTGGATAAAAAATTGGCTAGAGAACAGGATGCCAAGGGTAGTAGTAAACGGATTCCACCGTGAAGAAAGAAGGGTTACTAGCTGGGTACCGCAGGGTTCAGTACTGGGACTGGTCCTTTTTAATGGCTTTATAAGTGACTTTGCAGAGGAACTGGAAGGAAAAGTATGTCTCTTTGCAGATGACGCAAAGATCTGCAACAGGGTTGATACACAAGATGGAGTGGAAAGGATGAGAAGGGACTTGGCCAGGTTGGAGGAATGGTCAAATGTATGGCAGCTTAGATTCAATGCAAAGAAGTACAAGATAACGCACCTGGGAAACAAAAACCCAGTGGAAGAGTACACAATGGGGGGTGAGATACTGACAGCAGTAAAAATGGAAAGGGACCTGGGGGTAATTATATCAGATGACCTAAAGGTGGGCAAGCAATGTGAGAAGGCAGTAAGGAAGGCTGGGGGGATACTGGGATGCATAGGGAGAGGTATCAATAGTAGAAAACAGGAAGTTGTTATCCCTCTGTACAGACAGTTGGTGAGACCCCATCTGGAGTACTGTGTGCAGGTCTGGAGACCCCATCTCTGCAAAGACATAGACAGAGTGGAGGCTGTCCAGAGGAGGGCAACCAAAATGGTGCAGGGTCTGCACCAGAAGACATATGAAGAAAGACTAAAGGAGCTTAATATGTATACCCTTGAGGAAAAAGGGAGAGAGGGGACATGATAGAAACTTTTAAGTACCTCAAGGGAATCAACAATGTCCAAGAGGGTAGCATCTTTCAGAAAAAGAGATATGCAAGAACAAGGGGGCATAATTTGAAGACAGAGGGGGGACGGCTTAGAGGTAACTTGAGGAAGTATTTTTTCACAGAGAGGGTTGCGAATGCATGGAACAGCCTCCCTGAGGAGGTCGTGGAGTCAAGAACAGTGGAGGAATTCAAGAATGCATGGGACAGACATAAGACAATCCTAGTGGGGGGTAGGAGGAAGTAAGCTGTTGGTTAACTAAGATCTGCAGCTTATCTGTTAGGTAGGAAAATGGGCAGACTAGGTGGGCCAAGTGGTCCTTATCTGCCATCAAATTCTAGGTTTCCATGTTTCTAAGGCAATTCTAGTGGGGGGTAGGAGGAAGTAAGCTGTTGAATAACTAGAATTTGCAGCTTATCCATCAGGTAGGGAAATGGCAGACTAGGTGGGCCAAGTGGTCCTTATCTGCCATCAAATTCTGTGTTTCTATGTTTCTTTAAAGTGTATAAAAAGGCTTTTTTTGGCTGCAAACAAGCAGGGTGTCAAAGCCTGTCTACAGTCCAAAACAGCTCAGATGGTCCATTCCTCCCCATAGCAATCTCCCTGGACAGAAATTCTGCCTTCTTACGGGAGAGTACCCCCGGTACTCAACATAGTGAGCATGCAGGGCCAGCTTGTCAGACTCCAGCCGGGTATTCTGTCAGCAATGCTCCAATTTCCGATCCCTGATCTTCATCACCCTGAGATCCCCATCATACCAAGGTGATCTTAAGTGAGAAGTCCAGAGCTTCAGAGACCACCCTATTATAGGTGGCCACCACCTCTCTGGTGACAACTGCACATACTGCATCAACCCTAGATAAATCAGCTACCACCAACAGTCCCTCTGGTTGCAAGCCCCTTAAAGGGCGATAGCTAACCATCTGAACAGGGGAGGGACTTTCAAGGAGGGCCCTAAACATGAACTCCACAGTGTAATTATCAGACCAAATGACCTGATCAATCTTGAGGTTATCAACCTCAAGACTCAACTGGAACACCAGAGCGAGTGTGTGGCCATGCTGGTGGGTAGCAGAAGCAACTGCTTGTGACAGGCCCAGTGACTGCATTAACTGGAGGAGATCATAACCGAAATGCAAGGATTCATCATCAATCCAAGCATTGATGTCCCCAAGATTAAACACCTGGGGGACTCCAACACCTGGTCAACGATGAAGTCCACTAACTCCTGCAGGAATTCTCTCCCTGCCCCCCGGGGAGGGGGTGGTAAAACAGGAGAATCCTTCAACCTGCACCTGTGCTCCCACAGACAGCGATGCACTCAAAAGATCGGGTGCTACCAACTGAGTGCACCAAGAAGCCCAGGCTGGATCAAAAAACGATGACCACTCCCCCACCCCATGGTCCTTCCTCAGGCAGTGCACCACAGAGTACCTGGAGGGAATGGCAGCCTCAAATACTGGGCCAGCATCGTCACCCAACCAGGCCTCTGTAATTCAGGCCAAGTTGACCAAGGAAATCAAGTCCTCAAAAATGGCAGTCTGGTTCCTCATCAACCTGGCATTGCATAGCACCTCCTGAAGAGAATTAGAGGATGCAACTGGCCCGCTAGCTACCTGCCCACTTAGTCCAGTGGGAACCCTGGATACGGAAACCAAACACATCTGGCTTCTCCCTAGGTACCACTTGCGCCTAGGGTGTCTCCTGCACCGAACAACCTCAATGCTGCTCACCACCCTCTCCTCAGCTGCCCTAGGCCCATGACACCTCTGCCACCTAGTTATCCCACCCTCCCTGCAGTCCCTTGCTGCAGTGGCTGGAATTGGGAGGTTGGTAAAGGGGCAAAGGTTCTGGAGCAGAGCAGCTGTGTAGATAATCCGGGTGGAGTCACTACACCAACACAACTTAACCTGGCAATTCAGTCTCTCAAGCAACCCAAACCCCCACACAATCAAAATAATCCACCCCCTCACCCAGTAAAAAAAAATAAATAGTAAAGCAGTCAACAGGGGAGAACACTGACAGATGAGTATGTGTTGCAACAAATTCAAAGAAAAACATTAGTGCAAATTGTCCAGAAAAAATAAAATTAACTATCCAATCCAAATGTCCAAGCCTTTTCCTAGGCTGATAACTGATAGAGCAGAAAGAACAAAGGTGCTCACACTACCAATGTTCAAACATCTGTGATGCTGCACAATACAGAGAATGGTTTCAGTCTTCTTGGAGCCCAACTAAGAAAACAAACTCAGAGGTGGCTCCCCATTCACTAGAGCTGCTTCAAATACTTAAGGTCTTTGAAATCATAGGCACTCACCAACCACAAGGCAGAAAAGTTCAAAGCAGGAGACAACTCTGAACAAATCCTCTGCTCTGAGCCTTCCACTTTGCGGTACAGATTATCCAAGTTGTCTTGATTAGAGTAAAGATGGACAAGCAGCCCACAAAAGAAAATGGCAGATTTTAGAGCTGAACGAGGAAGAAGTGCCTCAGGTAAACATCCCTCGTCACTGTCAGAAGTAACAAACGGGCCACCTTTCTAGGGCCCAGGATCCACCTCACAGCTTGAATTAGGATAGCAGGAGACAGGCAGGGTTTTCCTGGGGGGGCAGTGGATCTCCACTTCCTGCCACACCAGTTACCTCCAAAGCTCAATCACCCTCCAAAAAAAAAAGCAGATCCTTACACAAGCCCTCGGGGTAGCCTCCTGAGACAGTCACAGGGTTCCTCAACAGTTCAACAGTCCTGTGCACAGCAATCGGATGGCATTTCTGAATCAGACAACAGGTGCTCCGAAACCGCCATTGATGCCCACTCCTCTTCCTTCTGCCACCAGGTGAGTGCCCAGGTTCTTCAGTGTGTGCTGCCAGAGACAGAAAACCAAAATAAATGGAATCTGCTGCAGCCAACTCTCTGGTGTAAGCCTTCACTAAAAACAAAACCTAAGCTCCTATTATGCTTCACTGTAGGGTCTTGCCTAACAGTAAAACCCCTACAATAGTACTAACTAACCTAAAATTAAAATACAGGAGCTCTCCCCAGCAGCTAAGCCTTATAAGCTGCAATTTAATTCAAAGTTAAAACGCTGTCTTAAAACATCTCAAGAAGTGTTTCCAAAGCAGTTAGCAGTTCAGGCGTCAGAGCCTAAGCAAACAGCAGCCCAGTGTGGCTGCCATATTGCCCCATAGGTACATAGATTTATTTTGTATGGGGCTTAGGATCAGAAGACAGGGAGCACCACCGGACACCAAGGAACATTTTAATTTTAACAGGGATGGGGACTGGAGTTTGGGGGGTACCACTGGACACTAGGAATTGCTTCTTTTTTTACTGGGGCTGGGGATCAGAGGGTGGGGTTACCTTCGGACACCAGAGAATGTTTTAATTTTAATGAGGGCAGGGATCGGATGGTGGGGGTTATGACTAGACATCAACAACTGCTTTATTTATTTATTTATTTTATAACTTCTTTATTGTCATTATAATAACCATAAAGACAGACATACATTCATGCCCTGGTAGCTCCTGGACCCACAACACAAAACTGGCTGTAGTCACTATATACAATGTTAACTATGTACATACACAGCTGTGATAGGTACCCCCTCCTAGTATTATAAACAACTATAATAGTTTGTTCTCTGGGAGAGTTCGTTTGCCTAAGCAACTAACTCCTATAATAAATAGCACCGATTTCAAGAAGCTGCCCCCCTAGAAGGTTAATGTAGTCTCCATATGAGTATCCACAGGTTAGGGTAGGACCCTGCAGCTGTGTCCCTAGGAAAGAGAGAGAGCCCCCCCCCCCAATCATTTGGCAGATTGTGAGACTCTTGCCTTATGGCCCTAATAATGGCCAATAAGTGTGTGTATAACCCTTTATAGGGAAAAATATGAAAGCATAACTCAGTGTTATTCATCTACTCCCTATCCATAAATCTTGAACTAGTCATAATCAGACAGACAGACCTGTGCTTGGGCACTTTTAGTTTGTATTGAATAAACTGCCTCCAAGCTCATCCACCTCCTGTCATAAGTTCCCTTTCTTCCATCCCGAAGCATTTGCCTCCTGAGTCTATCAAGTGTCTTCAACAAATCCCCCACCCACTGGTCATATGTACAGATAAAGTCACTTTTCCAATACCTCAGGACAAAAGCTTTGACTAGGGTGGCCATCAGAGATATGTGGTATTTAGCTAGTGCCTGTGGGATTTGGGCAATATCACCCAGAACACAGATCTCAGGCAGAATAAATTCCAAAAAGTTTAATATGGGATCCATATTTTGTTTAATCTGAACCCAAAGGGGGTATATTTTGGGGCAATCCCACATTACATGTAGTATATCCCCTGGGTTTGTGCCACATCTTAAACATAGGTCTGTCTGTCTAAGGCCATGAGCACATAGTTTGGCAGGGGTATAGTATATGTTAGAGAATATAAAGAACTGCATGGTCCTTTACTTAGGTATAGGTATATATCCACAACTCTTCCAAATTTCCCTCCAATTAGGCCTCAGGTGGATATTCTTTTTCTCCCAGTGTGAAACTTTGCAGAAGAATCCCTGCTTAAAAAATCTAACAGCACCTTGTAGATTGTAGAGAGGGGGTTTTGTGAATAGTTACTCTCCTTAAGGTTGTCCCAGGTAAACAGGTTATCCTGGGCATCTCTATTCTCTCTCAACACCCTTTGCACCATTTTGGTAACCTGCATCCTCTTAAAGAAGTTCATATCCTTGCACTGGGCTAGGAGGACCACCTTGTCTTCTGTAATAAAATCTGCACAAGTTAGGTTAAATAATTGAGGAGCCCCTTGTCTTCTAATTATTTGATCCCCCAAGAGTCATGTTAGGATTACCCAGTATAGGCTGATCCCGGAAACCCATTTGGATTCTTATCTGACTAGGAGATACATTAAAGAGCCCACCAAGCAGTCATTGACTTGTATATTGGAGTTTGCTTTCCCTCATCCGTTAAGCCTTCTAGGTTGGAAAAGAGCAATGCTACTGGGGAGAGACTCAAGTTTTTGAGACTTTGTCTCTCATTGTGTAGCCAAGTTGGCACTTATCCCTCTCCCTCTAATGTTCTGTTCCACCGACCCATTATACAGTATCTAGTTGTCTAGCTACATAATATAAATGGAGGTCTGGCATTTTGAGACCCCCCATATGGTAGGGAAGACGTAAAATATTATGTTTTCTCCTAGGAAGTTTTAAATTCCATAGGAAGTCTGAGATTCATTTTTGGACTTTAATAAACCAGCATTCTGGGATATTATATGGGGACAAATGAATTGGATACAAAAGTCTGAGCAATAGGTTCATTTTGATCAGACCAAGTCTGGCAGTCAAATTCAAGGGGAGTTTATTCCATCCAAGTATGTCAGATCTAACTAATGAAAGCACCTTGTTTATGTTTGCTTACATCCCTTCCCCCATATTAGCAGTGAACCAAATGCCTAGATATTTGATCCTATTTGGGGCCCAGTTCAATTGTAGAGGTTCAAAATCTGCTTTGTAGGTATATGGGGTGCGAAGGAGACCCTGTGTCTTACTCAAATTTAAATTATAATTTGAGACCATAGAGAATCTCCTTACAATTTCAAGAGCCCTTTTGAAGCTCTTTGCTGGTTCCTGTAAGTGTAACAATATGTCATCTGCAAAAACAGAAAATGTCATTTCCTTCCCCCTGACAACAATCCCATGTATTGCTGGGTCCATATGGATTGCTCTTAAGAGATGCTCCAGGTAGATGTTAAACAGAATTGGTGATAGGGGACATCCCTGTCTAGTCCAGTTATCATGGCGAAACTCCTTCGATAAATGGCCGTTGCAAAGAACCCTAGCCGTGGGGGCAGCATAGAGATTTTTAATGCCTCTGAGAAGGCCCTCCGGGAAATCCATCTTCTTCATAGTGGCAAATAGAAAAGTATGGGAGACCCTACTGAAGGTCTTCTCAGCGTCTAATGAGTTTAATGCCATGGATAACTTAGAATTGGACGCATTGCTAAGTATGTGAAGAAACTTCCTAAGGGCATCATGTGCCCCTCTACCTCACATAAACCTGACTTGCTCTTGACTGATTAGTATACGGGCAATTTTCAAAATTCTATTGGCCAATATCTTTGTCAGCAACTTAAGATCTTGGTTCATCAAGGCGATTGGTCTATAGCTTCCAGGAAATTCTTTTGGTTTATCTGGTTTTGGGATGAGTGTGATGTACAGTAGGCCTGATATAACAGTGGATGGGGGACCCCTTCCTGCATAATATTAGACAATAGGTATTTCAATAAGGGCAATATGGTTAGAGAATGGGCTTTATAAAATGTTGGTGATAGACCATCTGGTCCCAGTGTTTTGCCACTTGGTAGTGAATTAATCGCCTCCAGTATTTCAGACTCTAGTATGGGGGCTGCTAGTATCTGGGCTTGTGCTTGTTCCATCCTGGGTAAAGATATGTTATCCAAAAACCCAATTACATCTGTCTCATTACTGGGCATGTACCCTTGATACATCTCTACATAATAGGCCGCAAAGGCATCAGCCATTCTCTGAGGCTCTGTTATTATTTCCCCATCAAAGTTTATTAATGGAATCATATGGACTGCTTCCCACTCCTTGATTCTATTTGCAAGAAGACGACTAGGTACATCCTCCTGTACTAAATATTTAACTTGAAGCTTTTCAAGCCAAAAATCTGTCCTGCTGTAAAGAATGTCTGCCAGTTCATCTCTTAACTCCTTAAGCTCAGTATTCGCCTCATTGGAGGATCCCTCCAGAGGAGCAAGTGAATTGATAGCACCTAATATAAACTCTTCCCTCGCTTTTCTCATACTATTTCTTCTGGCTGTATACTTTTGGGCTATGCCAGCATATATTACTTTACAGGTGGGCCACGCTAATCTCCTGTCTTGAAGTGTTGGAATTTGGGTCTGGATAATTTCCAACAGGGCATCCTCTAACTGAGACAAAATACTGTCATCCAGTAACAGAGATTCATCTAGCCTCCATCTATATGGCTTCATTCGGATGGAATCCATCGCCCATGTCACCTGAACGGGGAATGATCAGGTAAAATTCTGCTGTGGGTAGTCAGCTCCCTGTCTCCCTGTAGTGCTTCCTTATTGACCAAAAAAAAATCGATTCGCAAATGGGTTTTATGTTCCCCTGAGTAAAAGGTCATACTGCGGTCCCCTTTATTATAAACTTGGAATGGATCAATCATCTCTGCGACCTCTAGGAATCTAGCTATAGCTACCTGGGCTGTAGAAGGTGGCTTTTTAGATGGAGGGTTCCTGTCCGTCAAGTTATTTAAGCACAGATTCCAATCCCCTGCTATAATTCAGGGGTGGGATGGAAAGGTAGCTATGTCCACTTCCAACGAGGCAAAAAAAATCAGGTTTAGGAGGCGTGGGGCCATATATAGAGGCAATTGAGAATAGATTACCCATGATAGTGCCCATAACATAGATACCGCTACCATCCTCTCTTGCTTTAATTTGCGATACTGTAAACGGACAAGTTTTCCAAACCAAAATCACCATCCCCACTGAGGCTTTTGCCTTTCCCTCTCCTATGACTTGGCCCACCCACAATCTCTTTAAAAGACCTAGCTCTTCTTTTAATAGGTGGGTTTCCTGCAGTACTGCTATTTGAGCCCCCAGCTGGTGAATATGTTTTAGGATCACCAATCTTTTCTTCCTCTCTCTGAGGCCTTTAACATTCCAAGAAATCATTTTAACATTTACCATGTTGTATTTCCATACCCCTTTCTCTCACTCCTACAAGATCTGCCCCTAGACTTGTATATGCTTTGGACTCTCTCTCTTCCCCAACCCCATTGATCCTTCCCCCACCTCACCATAGTCCCCGATCCTTCGATCGCCCTCCTGCAATAAGTTGAAACAAAGATGAGCCATCCACTGAGTGTCCCCAGGTTCCCCCAAATCTCTTTAGGAGCTCGTAGGGTGCCTTAACTCCCCTGTGTTTCCACTGCTCACCCTAACATTTTAAGCTATGCAAAAAATGAAAAAACAATAATGTAGCCCCACATAACCAGAAAACAACTATAATCATAGATATAAATGTCTCAGTTTTTCCTGTCTTTCTCAAACCCCATATTGGGGGGGTCTGGTCCCTTTGAGTCCAGGGTTGGATCTATACACAGTTTCCTTGCGCCGCACATAGTTCAAATAAATATAACAACTCATACTAAACTGCCTTTGTTTGATTATATCTTTTCAGCATTGCTGATCATTCTGACTGTATGCTAATTAACCAAGACATTAAAGTAAGGCAGCAGTCCCACTGGACCTAGAACATGAAATAATCTTCCAGAAAACTTTTGACATGTTTCTGCAACTTAGCCATGCTCCAAATGTTTACATTCATACGATTAGCTACTGTCATAACTGGCTGAGTTCTCCTCCCACCACGCACAGTCAGGTCGCAGGCCTAAACAAAGCCAGGAGCTCAACTCGCAGTCCCTCAGCAGCATCCCTCACAGTCAAGTACCTCAGGTCTCCTGATTGCAGTTTCACCACCATGGTGGCAGGATGCTGGATTCGAAACTTCACCCCAGCAAGGTATAGTTTTTTTTTCTTTATATCCAGATACTTTTTCTGTTTCTCACGGATCAAGGGCATCTGATCTTGAAATAGCCATATAGATGCTCCATTCCATTGTAGGTTTGTAATTGCTTTGGCTTTGCTGAGCACGTGGGCATTCTCTTTGTAATTTAAAAATTGCATAATGAGGACTCGAGGTCGAGCTCCCGTTGGGGGTATTTCTCTTAGCGAGCGGTGCGCTGTCTCGATATTGTATGAGTTCCCATATGGCATTGGTCCCAACAGCTTCAATAGTAGATCCTGAATGAAGGATATACAATCTGTTCCTTCTACCCAGTCAGGAAGTCCTGCCATGATCAAATTATTTCTCCGGCTGCGTAATTCCTGATCTTTGACTCGATCCTCAAGCTTTCTGACTTGTTTCCGTAAAGTGACCAGCTCTTGATCTTGTGTGGATGTTTTTCATTCCTGGGAAGCAACGCTAGCCTCCACATCCCCCATTCTCTGCACCAGAGCATTTAGTGTTGGTTTAACTTTGGAGAAATCAGCCACTAGTCCCCGAAGTAAGGTTTTAATTTCTGAAATATCATCTAGGGATGCCTGACCTCCTCCTTCCGTGTTCGGATGATTCTCTTGGTCCTCCAGCACTGGCAAGGGTTTTTTTGGGTGCTTCATCACTGGTGCTCATGCATCCAAGGTTTTGGGGCTTCCGCACTCCATGTCAGCCATTGCAGTCAGCCCCTTGAGTCTCCGCAAAGTTCAGATAAAATCCCACAGTCTGCACAGGGAAGTTCTGCCAAAGAATGCGACTACCTTTCAGAAGTCTGACGGTGTGATTTCCACCATCACAATGGAGTCTAAAATAAATTTAATATTTAATAGATTTGGCAGGGTCTGGGAGCAGCACTCAGGATGTCTTTCCCTGGTTAGCTCATCATGTGATCCCCCAGCAACTGCTTTATTTTTAATTGGGACAGGGATCGGAGGGTGTGAGCTGCTACTAGACACCAGGGACTGCTTTATATTTAATGGGAACAAGGATTGTAGGAAGGGGCTACCACTAGACACCAGGAACTGTTTTATTTTTTTATTAGGGTCAGGGATCAGAGGGTGGGGAGGGTATCACTGAACAGCAGAGAAAGTTTTAATTTTAATGAGGATGGGAATCGGATTGTTGGGGTACCACTGGGCACCAGAACAGCTTTATTTTTAATGGGGCTGGGGATCAGAGTGTGGGGGTTATCACTGGACACCAGGGAATGCTTTAATTCTAATGAGGTCAAGGACTGGAGGGTGGAGGCTACCACTGGACACCAGGGACTGCTTTATTTTTAATGGAGCCAGGGACTGAAGGATGAGGGATACCACTGAACACCAGGAAATGCTTTTTATTTTAATGGGGACAGGGATAGAAGGCTTGGGGGGGGTACCACTAAACACCAGGGACTGTTTTATATTTCATGGGGCCAAGGATTGGAGGGTGGGGATACTACTGTATGCCAGGGAATATTTTAATTTTAAAGGGGATGGGGAGCGAAGGGCAGGGGTGCCACTAGATACAAGGGAATCTTGAAACTGTTACAGGAATGGGCAATCAGGATGGGGGAACAGTCAGAGGAGAGAAGCTAACCTGCAGCCACTTCCCATACAAATAAGCATGTAGTGGGGCATGCATATGGCCCCTTATCACCTTGTATGCCCAATGATCTCATTTGCATGGTGCCAGCTGAATGTCACACCAATGACTCCTAGCTCTATTGGGTCTGGGGGTGCTGTTTCCTGCACTTCCTAGATCCATGTTGAGGCAGTGCTACTTGACTTAGCACTGCACTGACATGCCACTATATTCAGTCAGATAGTGTAGGTTCATTACCCAACTGAATACAGCATACTCAGGGTTGTGGACAAGGGCAAGTGCAGCACAAACCTTTACGCTCTGCTTTTGCCCATTTTTCAGTATCGGACCACTGGTATCCAACTCACTCTTCCAATCCTGTCAAACTGATAAGAGATAGTATACGTGTTCATGGATATCTCATGCCTTCTGAGCAGTGGATATTAAGGGCAGAAGACCACAGTAGCACAAAATAATTAACATGTCTGACTGGGCAGCACCAAAACAATATGTGCCTTAAGTATTTACCTGTGGCACATCAGATTGATGAGGGGGTAATTCTTCTAAAGATTTTTAGCCCCCCCAGTGTGTTACTCATGTTTCTCGAGAGAGCAGTCCAGGTGCCATCATGGGCATGGACTCTGGTTGTGGCGTCAGCAGGCACCATATTAGTCAGCTCCATGCTGGAGAGGATGTGTAGCTGTGCCATCAGGCTCCTGCAGTTGTCTCAGGCATACATATATCTTATAATAGATGTATGCATCACAGGATTCTCCTCATATACCGACCTCCTGGGTCAGGGGGAGAATTCCTGCAGGAGGTAGCGGACTTCTTCATTGACCAAGTGTTGGAGTCCCCCCAGGTGTTTAATCTTGGTGAACTTCAATGCCAGGGTCGATGGCAAATCCTCACGTTTCAGTTACAGCCTCCTCCAGTTGATGCCATCACTGGGCCTGGCACAAGTTGTTGCTTCTGCAACCCACCAACATGGTCACACACTCGATTTGGTGTTCTAGCCGGGTCTTGGGATTGCAAGCCTCAAGACTGATCAGGTCCTGTGGTCTGATCACTGCACCATGGGGTTCAGCCTTGGGCCTCCAGCAAGAAGCCCTCCCCCTGTGGAGATGGTCAGCTATCACCCTTTAAAGGATTTGCACCCAGAGGGACATTTGGCATTAGTTGACTTATCTAGATTGGATGCAGCTTGTGTGATTGGCACCAGTGAGGCGGTGGCCACCTATAATAGGGTAGTATCAGAGGTACTGGACATCATCGCTCAGATTTGTATATGACCCAGATCTTCTCACTTGAGATCCCTTTGGTTTGATGGGGATCTCAAGGCAATGAAGATCAAGGGTCGGAAGTTGGAGTGTTGCTGGTGGAAGACCCAATTGGAGGCCAACAAACTGGCCCTGTGTGCCCAATAAGATGAGTACCAGGAGGCAATTTCCCATAAGAAGGCAGAATTTCTGTCCAGGGAAATTGCTGCAGGGAGAAACAGACCTTCATGGCTTTTTCAGACTGTAGATAGGCTACTCTGTCCTGCCTGTCTACAACTGAGAAAGACTTTTTCATTCACTTTATGTGAAGAGTTTGCTCTATTTTTCTCTGACAGAGTGTCATCTATTCAGTCGGGGATTCTGTCAGTGAGGTAATCAAGTCCTCACAGTGGTCAGATTGGGAGGAAAAGAGGTACTCCACTGAATTGTTAGGAGTTTAAGCCAGTGGAGGTGACAGAGATCACAGAGGTGATCTCAGCGCTGAAGCACACCAATTGTGAACTGGGCCCAGTCCTAACACGTTTCTTAATGAGATGTGATGAGACTGTTGGCCCGGTGTTTGCCAGGATTGCCAGGTGCTCAATGGCAGAGGGTTTTTTCCCAGTGGCTCTGAAAGAAGCACTGGTTAGACCCCTACTAAAGAAACAATCTCTCAACACAGATGTCCTGGCTAATTACCGTCCTATCTCCAAGCTGTCTTTTTTGAGCAAGATTGTTGAGAAACTTGTAGCATAACAGCTCGAGGACTGCCTTGTGTCCTTTGACATCTAAGAGCCATTTCAGTTGGGTTTTTGGGCCAGACATAGCATGGAGACAGCATTAGTTAGGGTGCATAATGATCTGCTCAGGGCTAGAGATAGAGGAGATAAGTTAATTCTTGTGCTCCTCAATCGCTCTTCAGCTTTTGACACTGTGGATCACATTGTGCTTCTTGTTTGGCTCTGTGAATATTGTTTTGTCATCAAATGGTTTGAGTCCTACTGTATCTCTCTGTTAGGGTGTGATGGGTGGTGATCGGGAAGTTCTCCTCATCCCCAATGCCCCTATCTTGTGGAGTGCCACAGGGCTCTATCTTGTCACTGATGCTATTCGCAGTGTACATGCTGTCCCTGGGTGAAATCATCTGGCAGTTCAGTGTGGAGTTTTATTGCTATGCAGATGATACCCAGCTGTATCTGTCATTTGTATCTGGAACCTCCGATGTTGTAGACATGCTAATCACCTGTCTGGCTAAAATCAATGACTGGATGACTTCCAGCTGGCTGTGACCTAACCCAGATAAGATGGAGGGACTAGTGTTGGAGCCGGGTCATGGGCATGATCGGTTGCTGTCCAGAGCTAACACGGGTCTCTTCCTGGAGTCTGCTCCATTGATGGCATCTCTGATGGTGCATGATCTTGGTGTGATCCTTGACAGCAGACTGACATCTGATGATCTGGTGTCGTCTGTAGTCAAAAGTGTTTTTTACCACTTGAGGAACATTGCCAGGATAAAGCCTTTCATTCCACCCAAAGATCTGCCGACTCTGGTCGATGCCTTCATTACCTCTAGACATGACTACTATACCTCTCTATACTTCAGAGTCATGGGAGAGACCCTCCGAAGACTGCTGCTGGTGCAGAATGCAGCAGCCTGGTTACTGATGGGCCTGTCCACGTCCAGTCATGTGACCCTGGTCCCGCATACTCTGCACTGGCTGCCAGTCAGGTGCAGAGTCCTTTCCAAGGTGGGCTTGCTCATCTTTAAGGCCTTATATGGACTAGGTCCTGGCTACCCAACTGAGCTCCTAACACCTGCAACTTCTGTCCACTCCCTCCGCTTCTCTTTGAGGGGGCTTCCTGGATGTTGCCAGGGTCTGGCTTAAGACATTGGGTGACCGTGCTTTCAGTGTCACTGGGCTGACCCTGTGGAACTCACTACCATCTGCAGTCCAGGAGGCCCCATTCAATACGGGTATTCAAACTGAAGCTAAAGTCTCACCTCTTCCGCCTGACCTACCCAGACTAACTGCCCCTGCCCAACCATTTGAGATCAGATGAGCTATTGATGACAGATATATCTTAAACTGTGTTCTGGATTTTATTCATTATTTATTTCTTGCTTTTACTGTTTGTAATGTTTTGCTGTTAAGTGCCCAGAATCTCTGGGATTGGGAGCCATACAAATAAAATTTGCCTTGCCAGTATGATGCAGTGCATCAGAAGCATCAGAGCACATGTGTGGCACACATCTTGTATACCCAGTAGCCATTTTAGGTTACTTTTGATCCACCAGGAAGTGCCCATCTTAAATAGCTGTATACTACTCAGAGGGCTATCGTGTTTTGTGATACCCTCTAGGAGACAGAGGTCACCTCATGGTGCCATCCCTGCAAGCCTCTAATACAGCCACAATGGCTATCCTGGCAGATGCTCTCACATGTCCCATAAGGTACCACCACCAACAAAACAAAATCATATGCAGGGTTCTAGGGGGAATTAATGCCACCTTTACCCAAAATGAGGGCACATCAAATTATGTTTGGATGCAACAAGCCCAATGATACAATATTTATAATGCTCACTATAGCCAGAGGTTTGTGTGTGCATCTAATGCACATTATCACTTTCTCACTGACAGGTTTAATCATTGTTAAATATAGAAACATAGAAAGTGACAGCAGATAAGGACTGTTAGACCCATGCAGTCTGCCCATTCTCTCTACCTACAACAAAAGCCTCAGACCCTACTTGATCTCCAGTAAGTAAGAAAGTGGAAGGTGTGCTGCATTACACTACTCCCTGCCCAAGACAGAATGCCCCACCTGTGCCATAAAATTGCCAGAACCCAAAATACAAGTGGCTCAGTGATGGACACTTCAGAGGAGTCTAGCACCAACAGTCAGTGGAATAATGGTAGAAACATTACCACAGATTGGGGAGCTCAGAACATCTGGACAATGAACCAGAACACAGTGGCTTTCATGCAGAGCCAACAAGCCCTTATGATGAAGTTTATGGAGAGGATTGAGGCACTCATGAACCCTAATCCAGTTACTCCACCAACAAATCCTTAAATAATGCAGAAACTGCATAAGTGTTCAAGGAGCAGGAGTCAGTAGTGATAGACACCCTGTCAGTGGACTGGAGCTTTGATCAGGCATACATCTTCACATCCTTTCCATTACAACCACAGGTACTCAAGAAGATCTAAATGACAAAGGCCATGGTGGTACTCATAGCCCTCTTCTGGCTAAGGAGGGCTTGGTTTGTGATGATAGTGGCAATAGCAATCAAATACCTGTGGCAGAGCCCCAATCAACAGAACATGGTACCGCAAGGTCCAGTCCTACACCCAATCCAAGGCATGGATCCCCAGAGGATAGGATTAATGAAAGTGGAGTACCATCCATCAGTAATGTCCACTCTTCTACAATTCAGTAGGACATCTACTGCATCCACATATTCAAGACAAAGGAGGATGTTTTACAAATGGTGAAAAAGACACAGCAACTAAACTGGTGAATCTATTATGCAGATTCTGTTGTTTCTTCAACACAGCCTAGAAAAAGGCTTATCAGTGTCATCCCTTATGGTTCAGCTAGACGCCATCTGTGCAGTGACTAGCTACATTGAGCTCACTACACAGGGTTCTCACTTGGATGTTCTGAGGTTCCTGAAGCTGGCAACATACTGCCATCAAAGATAAAAGTAGGTCATAACACCCTGGAACCTGCAACTGGCCCTAAAGGCCTTGACAACAGTACAATTTGAACCATGCAAAACCATGGAGTTCAGATAGTTAACATTCAAGACAATGGGCCTGATTTTCAAAGGGCATCAATAGATGCAAGGGAGTTGCCTCCAAGGTGTTTGATGCAAGTTGTGATTTGTGTCACAGCTTGTGGCAAATGCAATTTTATAATGCAGTCTGTGTCTGTGTCAGACAGAGCTGTGTTAAAGCCCCCTTGCACCAGGGTTGAATACAGTAACCAAGTGTGGCAGGGCACAAGGAGGAATGCACCATGGTGGGCCTGCCATATCCTCTTTATTGGAAATGTCAAAGCCCCACCATGGATGCAGCAAGGGTGACCACTTATACCAAACAGAATCTGGTCTAAGTAATTTGTGGCCGTGGTATAGGTCAGAGGGGTATAGGAGCCAGGGAGATGGCAGTGTTGGTATTTGGTAGAACTGTGTGAGCACCCATCAGGGTGCTGGTGCATGCCAAAGAATATCAAATGTAACAAAGCACAACATAAGCAAAGAAATCCTCCCCCATCAGATGGAACCCTTGATAGCAGTTCAGCGTGCCCCCCCTAGCAGACCCCAATCCCTGCTGAAGAAACCACCCAGGTGGTTTGGAGGACACCCTCCCTCACCCTAGCCCCTGTGATCACCCCTGCAGAACCCCCAAAATATGCCTAGTGGCCCAGTGTCCCCCGCCCCTACCACCATGGTGTTGTCTCACCACCCTGCACTCCACCAATCCCAAATGAAGCCGGCGCCACCTTCCTCACTCCACCATGGCTGGCTGACCAGCTGTGCTTGCGGACTGCATACCATAAGTGAATGACAGCTCAGTCACATGACTAAGCTGTCATTCACTTACAGTACATGGCCCATGCAAGCACAGTCAGCAGCCAGCAGTGGTGGTGTGTGGAGGGTTGTGCTGGCAGCCGGCTTCCATTTTGGATTGGGGGGTGGGGGCTGGTGAGAGAACACCTGACAGGGTTTGGGGAGGGGGCTCCACTATAAAACCATTGCATATGCAGACTAATCGGGTGTGATCTGTGATGCAGAGTGGTGTGATGGTACCGGGGCATTGTTTTTCTCATACTTGGTGGAGATTGGTAAGCATGGGGGGCACTATACCACCCGGGATTCTATAACACTGGGGGGACCACGGGGGACTCTAAACTACCAGGGAGACACATCCAATCTGGGGGCTGCTAGCTACATATATATTAATATTTCTGCACACCTCAGGGACATCCAGCCAGGTGCGGCAACCTCCCATACCATACATGCCCCTGGTCCCATCCTGGCATGGTGTTTCCTCCCTCACACACTCTTCTGGCCACTCAGCTGTTGCAGCGGGTGGGGGAGTTTGGCTCCCTGCCTCACAATCTGCAGTCGTGCTACCTGTTTGGCACTTCTTGTCTCTTGTAGCAGTCCTAGGGGTTTTGGTGCAGGGGCCCTGCTTTATGTAAAACCAAGTGCAGGGTCCCTGGTGCACCCAGGATTTGCCACAACCCTTAGGGTGACGTAACTTGCATCACTCTAAGTGTGCTTTGAAGATCGGGCCCAGTATTTATTGTCGCCATATAGTTGGCAAGAGTGGCAAGTGAGCTTCAAGAGTTATCATCTAGGCAGCCTTATCTCTAACTACACACTGAAAGGGCTACACTCAGGACCATCGCATTATACACATCAAAAGTCTCCTCATGATTCCATGACTTTCAGGCAATGGAGCTTCCAATACTTTTTATGCAATCATGCAGTAAAGAAACAGTGTTACACACACTGGATGTAGAAAGGACACTATCAATGTATTTAGACAGGACAGCACCAACAAGAAAAACAGAAAGACTGTTCATCATCTTAAGAGGTCATGAGATAGGTAAAGCAGCCTCCAGAGCCACAGTCATGAATTGGCTCAATAAAGCACTATATGAGGCTTATGTGGATACAGGTTGAGATGCCCCAGAAATTATCAAGGCCCAATCCACCAGAGCAGTGGCTGCCTCACTAGCTGAGGGAACAATGCCTCCATAGCAGAGATCTGTACAGCAGCCATATAGGATACCATTCACATTTTCATGAGACACTACAGACTGGACAGTTTACAGAGAAACAAAGCCAGCTGTAGAGCTAAGGTCCTCAATGCAGCATTAGCCAAGTAGCTAGGTGCATCAGTCTCCCTACCTTGATATGGCTGCACATTGCTTTTTACAACCCTGTCTGTATGGAGTTTGGGGTCTGCTGTAAAGAGATTCAAAGTGCAATGGTAATTTACCTCACCTGGCAAAGGTGATTGCATTAGAATCTCTCCACGGTGCCCCAGGCTCTCCCATACAGGAGACCAAAGCACCAAACTGCAAGGATAATGGACTGATCTGTTAGGAGATGATATACTCAACTCATACAGTGCAATGTATTGTGTTGAATAACTGCAGTAGTCTAGATGTCAGTGTCAGCTAATTGCTTTACTCATATCTAGTCCATAATATGACATATTTTGACTTCTGAAACAAATGTTGGAGCAAATGATGGAATCAATCCCTGAGTTCCTTTTAGAAGGGCAACTAATATGTGAGAAAAGTTGGTACACAGCAGACTTCTGTCTGCTCCTTCTGCTAATAATGGTACTTGGCTGCCCTCCAGACCATGTTTTTTTTTTAAATGTGCCAAGTGTAATACAGTGAAACCCGCTTAATTCTGGTGATGCATTGCCATTAATTAGTGTATATCAATGTATTTTTGCAATGAGGTTTTCCAAATTGTGTATCAGCTTACAATGGATGATGAGGAAAGCAGTGCAGTGGAGGTCCATCAGAAACTCACAGAATGGGGGTACTCAGTGTCTGAATTATCTATCAGATGAGGCAATGCCTAGGATGTCTGTGTTTAAAGCAGGGACATCTTGGACTCCCAGAGGGGGCATTCCTCAGACAACTAGTCAGTGATCACACTTACAAAATAACCATCAAATGGCCATGTCCTGCCTATGTTCTCCCAATAAGACTCCCAATCCAGGCTAAACTCCAGCACCACTGGTGGCGGTGTCCCATCCCATATGATTTGGTGGTGGTTACATTTACATGGGATATAAAATTACTCAGACTCAATTGCCTCCCTCATTACCATCTTTCACCCTGTAATGATACAAACATGTAGGGGGCATTAAAACACACATTCCTGCACAATACTTACAGTACAGTAATGGGGAAAAGAGATTAGGACATGTACTATAGTGCTAAAACTTTTTGTACTTATGACGTTTGAAACTGCCACACATTTGTGTATCTGATACAGTATATACACAGTGTAGTTTTGAATGACACAACTATTTGGAGGTACCTTCCATCCAGCTTGTCTTCTGGCTGCTGCCATGGTTGACTACAGTGCTTTTTGCATCAGAATTCAGCAAAGAATTACAAAATGATGAACTCAGTACAAAAGCACTGTATGTCAAAGGGCACACAGGTGAGATGCTCCACAATCAATCAATCAATCAAGTCTTTATTTAACTAGGCAGTCATCATTGAGCGAAGCTCATTTGCAAGATGGACCTGGGTGGAGCATAGACAAGTGTTTATACAGGGCAACACATATGTTTGCAAGGTAACACAGATATTTAACAAGTAGGTAAAAAGGGAAGAACAATAGTTGCAAGTATAAAATAAGATAACACAGTAATTCATATATACATGGAATTATACAGACATTGTACAGTGTGTGAAGGCAGCTACATACATAAAAGTATCTGCAACCAGCTATGGGGCATGGTTACAGTATATAAGGCAGCTGGAAAAATACACAAGGCAGAGGCGGTGGTAGAAGAGGAGAGAGGGAGGGAGGAGAAAGGCTAGGAGGGCGTGAGGCACAAAACAGAATGACGAGGATAGGGATGTAGAGATGGGGGAACTGGGGTTGTAGGATATAAGAGTGAGGGGCAGGGAAGTTGTCTCAGCCAGAGGGTAATAAAGCTCCTACCCAAAGTAGGGAGACTAGGAAGAGGTAGAGAGTCAATAAGTCAAGGGGATCTGGAAGATAGGACATTTAGGCTTAGGAGGGGACAGGCAAGGTGTCGGTGCTTATAGTTGGGTCTAGGCGGAGCTGGTTACCAGTGCAGGCACAGGTACTGGACCTGAATGTGGGAAGCAGTTACATGCTTCTTTGATTGTGCAGAAATATAGTGTCTTGAAAGCATTTAGACAGATTAAAGTGCTTAATTTGAGAGTTTTTTGCATATTGTTCCATAAGGTAGGCAGCATAAAGCTTACAGCTGCCCTACCAAATCGCTCCTATTGTGGATTCGTTATTATTATGAAAATGGTGTGAACCCTTCTAAATAGTAACAATGTTTGTTATAGTATTTCACAAATTACAGTATGCGATATTGATATACTGTAAATTGCACACTGTATCAATAGCTCTTAAAGTATGATTTTGCAAATACAGTCATCCAAGCAGCCACCCTCCACAAAACAGGTGGAACTGGAGTCTGCATCTGCAACAGCATCCAACATCTAACAAGTACTGTAATCACTGAGCATGGTGGTGCATGACTGTGTTGTGTGCAAATGTTGGTGACTGCTTCTTCATCACAGTGGGAGTCCATTCACCACAGTAGCTGGATTCTGAGAATAAACTTTACCATAACACAGTACAGTATTACAGACCCAGCAGGTGGCATGTCATCACCTGCCAGAACAAAAATGAGACAAATGTAGTACAGTAAATAAATATGTATTCACCTGTACATAAAATAAGCTTAAACTGTATCCCGTCAATGAATGAACAAATTTCTGCAGGCCTAGTCTTCCTCCTCCTCCTCCTGTGAAGCCTCACTGTAACCCTTGGGGATGGTGGTTGTGCACCCCTTCTCCACCAACCCCATCCTGCATAGAGGAACAGAATACCATAAGACTGTAAGGAACACAGATGACAGTCATGACCGGGCTGCACATGCAAGTCTGCAGCTGTACACAGCTGGCACGCAGTACCCCTCACCATGCACATACCTGTGATGGCTCCTCCAGGGCTCACAACTCCCCCGTATCATCCTTGTAGTGAGTGTCCCAGCTGCCCACCCTCCAGGACAAGAAATAGGTAATATATAGTGGCCTCCATGCCACCACCACAGATGAGGCCATGTCAGATTGGTTCTGCCTTTCCAGAACTATCCATCCAGGATGTCCATGGAAATTCTGTGGAGACATAAAGATGGGTACAGCATCAGTGACAATGCACACACATGCGCACACACTAACAAGGAAAGCATGCACCAGCAACCTGTGATAGGTGTGTACTGTACATACCTCTGCAGGCTTGGTCACCTGCCAGCTCACTTACCCCATCTTGGAGTCCTGGTAAGTGGAGAGGGACAATCCACAGCTTTCTGGGGCATACAGTCCAAGCCTCCCCACACTGTAAACTGACACGGCGTGCATGTGCATAGCCATGCTGATGTAATTTACTAATTGAACAGAGACAGTTCAGCCAATGTCAAAGTTCAGGCAGGTGAGATGTTCTGTGAAATTCATATTGTGGGGGTGACATTTCAGGGAAATGGGTTGAATAAAGTTAAACACAACTTTACACATCAGATGCCCAATAAGTGCATCAGCATTCAACAGAGTAGTACAGCGGAAGAGCAGTTCAGTGTCATTACCTCCATTGGAGTTACTGTAGAAATGTTAGCACCTGTTCCAGCATCCCCTCATCCCCAAAATGGGTGAGACTGGAGTCAGCATCAGTAGCCATCAGGCACTATATCACTGGGTGTGGTGGTGCTTGATTGCCTAGTGTGCAAATGTGGTAGACTGCTTCTACATTGCAATTGGAGTTCCACCACCCCTGTGGCTGGATTAAACTTGACCTTGTGTCTGGGAAGCAGATTTGATACACTTGCGCTGAGTTTGCATATTACATTTACCTACACTGACCCACATTCCCTATTTAATTAGAAAGTAAGATTATAACATAGACTGTCAGAGTTTATATGTTATACATAATGCCATAGCTTTCATAGCAGAAATTCTGAACCTTAACTACATTTGCAAAATGCAATCAATAAAGAATTATTTCTTGCAATACTTTTTCCTTCAGTTTGCTACCTCTATCATGATAATTCCAACAATCTTGTTTTTCTATGACACCCCACTACCACACACAGGATTATCAAATCTGAATGGATCGCAATAGAATTTGACCTTTTGCATCCAGGATTTGACCACTGTAAGCAGCCATCTGACTTAAGCGTGGATGGTATAAGTGGCACATAATGTAATCTCAATGCAAATTGCTCTGTCAGTATCGAATCTTGGAAAAGCTGAGGCCCACCTGCAAATACTCGCTCGATAAATGTCACCAGTGTATTGGACACTATCTCCTCCCTGAAGAAATCATCCTTTATGATGCCACTGAATAGTAGTATCAGCCCCAAACCAAGGTGCAAGATGGCACCCCAGACATGTATTGTCAGGGGTTGTTTGGGCTGTTGTTTCAGTATAAGAAATTCTTTTTTTTCTGGAAAACCATTGGGCAAAAAGGTTGCCTCAGCACTCTCATCAGTAAAAATGGCATCTGAAAATGTGTTAATTTTCTTTGAGCCATGAGTTAGCCTGTTCCAGTCACCTATGCTTGTTGGCTTCATGGAGGAGAAGGCATATACTGTAGGGTGAAACAAAGGACAGTCAGCATCTTGCTCTTTTTTAACTACAGTGCATTAACTGCAGTATAAACACCACATACTATACATTCTTATACTGCGGGACACTACATTAGCAAACATGAGTGCCTTGCAAAGACAGGCACAAGAACATCAATTACATACAGTATATTGAGGAAGTGGGCACAATCGAGTACTTACAATGCTCTGCCATAACTCCATCCATTTTACAGTATATACAAACACAGAATCTGATGGAGTCAGCCCAATTTTTTTTCTACCTTCATTTTTGCTGTAGACCCATTTGATCTATGGTGATGTCTCTCATCCCCCTTCCTTACCCCTATGATTCCCTTGTGTATATCCCAGGCATTTTTGAACCCCACCATTGCTGTGCCCCCACTACCTCAACTGGAAGGTTGTTCTAGGGAGCCACCGCTCTCTGTAATGAAGCATTTCCTCTCATCTCTTCAGAACATACTCCCCTCCAGCTTCATAGCATGCCCTCTTGTTCTAGAGCACCTTTTCTTCTGAAAAGTACTCCTCTCCTATACCTTATTGACCCCCATGAAGTACTTAAAGGTCTCTATCATATCCCCTCTCTCCCTCCGGTCCTCCAGGGTGTAAATATTGAGCTCCTTTAGCCTCTCCTTGTGCGGATTTTGATGCAGACCCTCCTCCATTTTGGTAGCCCTCCTCTGGATCACTTCTACTCTGTCTGTGCCCTACCTGAGATGCAGTCTCCAGAACTGGAGACAGTACTCAAGATGGTATCTTACTAGAGATCTATACAGGGGCAACATAGCCTCCATTTTTCTTCTGGTAATACCTATTCCCATGCACTCTAGCATCCCACTATCCCTCCCAACCACCTTGGCACACTGCCTTGCCACCGTTACATCATCCAATATGATTACCCACATGTCTCTTTCCAGCTTGATCTTTTCAGGATCACTTCAACCATTTTGTACTCTGCACCTAGGTTTCTATGACCTAAATACATTATTTTGCACATTTTTTGAATTACAACATAGCTGCCACACCCTTGACCACTCCTCCAGTTTTTTTAGATCTCTTCCCATCCTTTCTAAACATACCCCATGGACTGTCCTCCCTGTTGCAGATCTTGGTGTTGTCTGCAAAGAGGCAGATCTTTCCCTCCAGTTCCTATGCTATGTCACTAATAAAGATATTAAAGAGGACCTGTCTCAGCCCTGAACTCTGACATACCCTTTTGGTCACCCTCCCTTCCTCAGAGTGAACTCCATTTACCACTACACTTTGTATCTTATCCACTAACCAGTTTCTTACCAAGGTTACCACCTTGTCATCCACCTCCAAGTTACCTAGCATGCTTATCAAACTCTTATGTGGAATAGTATCAAAAGCCTTGCTGATATCCAGGTGGGCCATGTCTACTGCTCCACCCTGATCTAACTCCTTGGTCACCCAATCAAAGACATTTATCAGATTCGTTTGCTATTACTTCCCCCTAGTGAATCTGTGCTGCCTGGGATCCTGTAACCTGCTAGATTCCAGATATACCACAATCCTTTCCTTTAGTAGTGTTTCCATTAACTTACCCACCACTGATGTCTGCCTGACAGGCCTATAATTGCCCGCCTCTTCTGTGCTACCACTTTTGTAAAGTGGGAATGCATTTGCCCTTCTCCATTCCTCCGGGACCATTATGGTCTCCCGTGATCTGTGAACTAGATCTGTCAGAGGTGCAGCTAATACCTCCCTGAGCTCCCTCAGCACTCTTGGATGCTCCCTGTTTGGCCCCATAGCTTTATCCACCTTTAGGTTACTAAGTGCTTTCCAGGTTCTCTTCTCAAAGAAAGGACTAGTGTTCACTTTCCTCACATCAAGGCTCATGCTGCTTGTTGGCAGTCCTTCCCCTTCCCCTTCCACTGTGAACACTGAGCAGAAGTATTTGTTCAATATGTCTACCTTTCCTTGACCTCCTCCATACAGTCCCCCTCCCTCTTAAACCTTACAATCCCTCCCTTAGTCTTCCTTTTTTTCTGTAACATACCTAAAAAAATGTTTTGTTCCCATTTGATACTGCTTGAGCTAGTCTCTCTTCAGTTTGCACTGTTGTGCTCCTTACTGCTTTCACTGCCTCCCTCTGTTTTTCATGAAACACTTTCTTACCCTCCTCTCTGTAGGACTCCTTATACCTTCTGATTGCTACTTTTTCCACTTTTACCTTTTTCTGCCTCCTCTTTCAAGAACTATAGTGGTCTCCTCTTCCTTTTGCTTACTTGCTTGATGTAGACATTTGTTGCCTTCACTATGCCCTATTCTAGTTTGACTCACTGTTTCTCCACCCCCCACACAGTCATCTCCCTTTGCCAGGTCATTCCTGAGGCATTCACCTATCTATACAAAATCAGCCCTTCTGATGTCCAGGACTCTTGCCATTGTGTGGTTGGATTCCACAACTGTTCTTATGTTGAACCACACTGTATTGTGATCACTGGTCCCCAGATGACTTCCCACTTTGATCTCTCCAGTATTGCCCCTGTTAGTAAGCACCAGATCCAGTACTGCCCCATCACAAGTGAGTTCACTAACTAGTTGTCTGAAGAATGCCCCTTGCAGGGAGTCCAGGCTGTACCTGCTTTTAGCACAGACATCCTTGGCATTGCCTCATTTGATAGATAATTCAAACACTGAGTAGCCCCATTCTGTGAGTTTCTTGATGGACCTTTGCTGCGCTGCTGTCATCATCATCCATTGTAAGCTGATCCACAGTTTGGGAAACCTCATTGCAAAACACATTGATGCACACTAATTAATGGTGAGGCATCACCCGAATTAAATGATAACTTTTATTGCCACGCAGGCTGCATAGAACCATCTTACTACCTTTTCATGTGTCGTGGCTTGCTCAAGGCCATAGATGCACCACAGGACCATCTTATTGTATGGTGCTTATGGTGTCAAAGATACTGACCTAGTGCACACTGTCACATTGTGGATGTTCTTTGCAGGGTCAAACATGTTTGTAGAGGGCAGAGAGATAAATATTTATTCTGGCCACTGCAGTGTTGTTCTGTATCACCAGCACTGGAATGCCATTTTTGCACATTTCACAAATAGCATTGCTATGTCTCTTATCCAGCTTCTTGGTCATAGTAATTATGTAAAAATGGTGGCTTCCTGATCTGCAAATTCCCTCCAAAAGATGTGGTTACGTGCCACAAAAATGCACAGTATTTATAGAGTAGAAGAGCAGGTGCAGTAGCTGTGGCCATTAACTGTGACAAATCACATGCTGTGGATTAAGGAGCAGACAAATCAGATGTTGGGGAGCAGGGAGGCATGATGTAATTGTGACATGAGAAACAGTGTTAGTCAATCTGCTCCCGACTGATGGCTGTCTTGAAGCCAGGGAACAGTATATCAAGAGTCCTTTTCCAAGATTGAAAAAATGCAATTTCTGACATCTGACTGAAAGGCAACACTCTGTATCACTGTATATTGCACTGAAGATGACTACCAGATTCAGAACTGTAAACTTTTATGAGACCCCAAATTTGACCAGACCTGACAGCGAGAGAAGAGATGTAATACAACTGAAGTGGAGCACACCTGTAAGCAGAAAGAGAGGGGGGGAAAGGAAAATGCCACACCACCAGGAAAACACTGAATTTTCAGAAAGGTGACCAAGAAATATACAGTAAGACAATATTTATTTTTTATTATTGTTTTGAATTATAGCCATTCCTGTTGCTATCAACTGCTATTGTTCTTTAATTCTTTTAATTAAAAAGTGTGCTATGAAATACAGGCCATTTATTCTCCATTTCAGAAGTCAGTGCCACACATTTCCATGCTGTATGATTTATTGTAACTGTCTGAGTTGGACTGGCCCACCTAGATACCTGGAGATTTTCAGGTGCCCCCCCTCCCCACACACACACACAATGGGTTCTTACCAAACTTCCAAACTCTGAAAATCAATAACTTTATCAACAATATTATATTTAAATGGAGTGTTCTCATGACTTCTGGAAAATATTAAGAACAAAAATAGAGACTTTGTACAAAATTCAAGTGTGAAGCTGATATGCATATGACCCTGCTAATTGTGATTCATAGGCAATTTTCTAAGTATTTCAATTCCAAGTGTTATTTCTCTGTTCTGAACTGTGTGATATCATTGCCAGGGATAATGAATCATTATTTTACAAAGAGTGGGAAGAAAACCTCAGAGCAGTGTCACAGGTACAAGAGGAGGTGTGAGCAGAGGACAGGGCAGCATCCGAGCAGCTGACCTATCCAGACACAGAAGCACCTGAGCAGCTGCCCCATCAAGAGGACACAGAAGCACCAGGGCAACTGGCCCATCCAGGGGATATGGAAGTACATGAGCAACTGACCCTTCAAGAGGACCAGGAAGCACCAGAGCAGCAGGCATAGGGCACATGAGGGGAAAGGGGAGCTACAGAACATGAAGGAATAGGGTCTGATGTGAAAACATCTAGAAAAGGAAACAGAGTGAGAGACAGAGACAAATTACAGGTGTTTTATTAGAAAGAACATAAAAGAATGGAAGCAGGAACACCAACAGATGAAGGATGCTATGGAACATCTAAAGCCAGGGCAACTCTATCAGCATGCAATGTTTCAAGAACTGAAAATGGGAATGAGGGAGATGCAACACTAAATGTCAATGCCATGGACATCAACACCACTGTTGGGACACTGTATAGCTAGTCTTTTCGAAGATACTAACAATATAGAGGCAGATGAAAATGTGAATTCATGAAAGACAATGACACAGTGGTGGGGCCAATGGAGGATGAAGGGGTACCTGTGCCAGTTCCACTGAGAGCAGTCCATGAGCACAACATGGGTAGGGGTGTACAAAGTTTAAAAAACTTTGCTTCACCCAAACTTTGTAAGGTTCTTTGAAAATGTGCAACTGAGCTTCATAGCCAATATACTCCTATGGGAAGCTGCAAAGTGTGAGATTTCATGAAGCTTGCTCCAGGTGAAGTTATCAGATTACATGTAGTACCATATGAGTAGGTGATGTAGCGCTTCTGCAACAAGAAACTGACTAGACTAGCTCTACTGTGTAGAGTCCTAGCAGTGAGTGTGAGGAAACAGGGGGCCGATTGCAGAAGGTGCCTGGACCAGACGCAAAGTGTAGCACAATGTGGGACTGTGGCTGGTGCAGGTGCGTCAGCTGCAAAATGTGTTGTTCTAGAAAGTTTTTCACTTGCAGCAAACAATCTGGAATATCTAAAAATTGTGACTCTGCACCAGAAGGAGTGGTGCAATGAGCATCATCATCTCAAGTCTGTGACACTGCCATGGACTAGGTCACAGGGGCCTGCTTCTGCGGCCCAGGGGCACCAAGTGTGGCATCCAGGCACAAACTGGGCAGCTGATACATGGCTGTGGCCCTAGGTGGGTGTTGTCATAGCCCTGTGCCCCAGGAGAGGTCAAGCAGCCATGCAGGATAATACCTTGCAATAGCGGGCACCTGGCAACCCCCCAGTCCCGAATACAAGTAGAGCCTGGTTGTTGCCTTCATAGCATCCCCCAGCTGGCATCATGCCTTCAGCACCCAAGTCATGGAAACTAGATTACATAGATCATACAGAGCATAAAGACTATTAGTCCATGAGCTCGCGAGTCATGTTTTGCCTATACCCGATTATATTTCTTTCTAAAAGGTAATTGTCCAGCTGTGTTTTAAATAACTGCATTGTACCACTTTCCACAATCTCTCTTGGTAAGCTGTTCCACACTTCTGTCACTCTATTATTTAACCAAAATTTCCTCCTGTTTGTGTTGTATCTATCTTTGAGTAATTGAAAACTGTGAGACCTAGTATCGTATGTTTGGTCCCTTTTTATCAGACCCAAAAGATCCCACATGTTTGCATTTGTCCATGTACTATAAATCAAACACATATCACCCCGCAATCTACAATATTCTAGTGGATACAATTTCAAACTAAGTAGCCTCTGTTCATAATTCATACCCTCTGTCCCCTTGATCTTCTTAGTCACTCGCCTCTGGACCCTCTCCACCATCTCAAAATCACCCCTTATATAAGGGGCCCAAAACTGGACACAATACTCCATGTGGGAATGCACCAGTGCACTATAAAATGGCATCACAACCAGCCTGTCCCTGCTCCTGATGTGTCTTGCTATACAAATAGAATAATAGATAGGTGAGTGTCTATTACAAGGGAGTAATACCATCGAGAGGTTACTGGGGACAAAGGACCCCTTAGAAGCTGAGCCTCGAGAGGTTCCTTGTCCCCAGAACCTCCGAGATAGTATTTCTCCCAAGTAATAGACACTCACCTATTTTTTATTTTTTATAATATATGGATGAGAGTTTTATTTGTGTGGTACTGTGAGGGCAGGCTCCCTCGTAGAGAAAACTCAGACACTAACTGTTTCAGTCTCCGTTTCCACCCCCGTCCTGTTCTGTCATGCCTGCTCATTCACTCGCTCAGTGTCTCTCTTGAGTAAGTTTTGTTTGGATTTCAGTCCTACCTTCATTTGATGTTTTCAGTAGGATTAGCCAGATAATTGTGTTGCAAAGCAGTGGTACTGGAGTGAAGGGACGATTTTCTCTCGGTAAGCGAGGGACGGTTACCATGTTTTTCCAACTGTTTTGCCCGCCCTCAGAGAAAGCACGTCGAATCAGGAGGTACGGTTTTCTCAATGTCACCACGCATGCTAAGAGGTTGCCGTGGTGATGTCTGGAACAGGCCTAAGGCATTTAAGTGTTTGGAGGTTGCGCTCTTCAGGTTTGGTGATAATACTATCGTTAAGAGCTCGAACAATAGTATTACGAGTTCTGAACTATAGTATTATCAGTTGTCAACGATGGTATTATCACTTTGGGTACTGTTGTATTGCCAGGATTTTTTTATATGGGATAGAATACTATTATTTGGCCATTTCCATATATTATAATTTGCTATACCACTAGCTTTTTTGACCACTGTATTACATTGAAGCCTAAAGTTAAAATCCTGGTTTATCATAATCCCCAGATCTTTTTCCTCACAGACTACCTTCAGCATTGACCCTCCCAGAGTATACTGGAATCTATTATTATTTTTCCCAAAATGCATAACATTGCACTTATCAATGTTAAATATTGATTGCTTCTGAGTAGCCCACTTATCCAAACTATTTAATGCCGTTTGAAGAACTACCTGTTCCTCCAAATTATTCACTGTACACCCAATTCTGGTGTCATCTGCAAATTTAGACATCTAGACTACTGGTTCTACTTGCATCGATGAAATGTACAGATTGAACAAACATGGCCCCAATACCGAGCCCTGGGGAACACCACTGGTGACTCCGGCATAACCGGAAAATTCTCCTTTAACACATACCCTCTGACTTCTTCCAGTAAGCCAATCCCCACCCATTTTTGTAACCAAAAGGGTAATCCAGTCTCATTTAGTGATTCTACAAGCTGCTTGTGTGGGACCTTGTCGAAAGCTTTGGCAAAATCTAGGAAAACCACTTCCACTGATTAGCCCATGTCTATGGTCCTACTAACTTTGTTATAAAATTCCAACAAGTTAGTCTGACGTGATCTACATTTAGTAAATCCATGTTGAGTCCTATCTATCTTGCTTGTACTGCCAATAAAGGCAACAATGTAATCTTTGATAATGCCCTCCAGGATCTTTCCCAGCACTGAGGTCAAACTAATTGGCCTATAATTTGAAACCTCCTGTCTACTACCTTTTTTATGTATGGGTATAATCACCGTTTGTCTCCAGGCCTCAGGTACCTCACCTGTGTCGATGCTTTCTTGATATAGGTTAGATATGGGTTCCACTAGGAATAGTGCCATTTCTTTTATCATTCTTGGGTGGATCCCATCCGGGCCCTCTGCCTTATTCTGATTCAACTTCTTAAGCCTAGTCAGGACATCTACGGGATCAATTCTTAGAGGTGGCTCCCCCTGTTTAACCATCTCACTGCCTGCAGGGGTCTGAGAATTTTTATTATAGACTGATGAAAAGTATACATTGTATTCCTTTGCAAGAGCCTTATTATCACTTACAAGACTGCCATCCTGAGTTTTTAATGGTCCAATAGTGGTAGTTTTCCCTTTTTTACTGTTGATGTATGCATAAAAGGTTTTGTAGTTGTCCCCAACCCTTGATGCTAATACATACTCATGGTTACTTTTTGCCCTTGCTATAGCTTTTTTTTGCAATTTTAAGATTATTCCTATATACCTCCCATCCTTCCTTAGAATTAATTTTTTTTGCTATATGATAAGTTTTATTTTTGGTTTTAAGCAAACTTTTTACTGTTTCCTGGTTCCAGTCCATGTTTCCCTCCCATGCTCCCTCTGTGCCCACACAGTTCTGCCAACATGTTACTTGGTGGTCTAGTGACCACCCACCCTTCACACCCCGACAGGCAATGGACACCAACCCCACTGCCCCATCCCCGACATGCATCTGTGACTGGCACAGCCCTCCTCACACCACCACAGCCAGTCACAGACTGCATACAGTGCATGCTGTAGACTGCATAGAGTGCAGAAAGTGGTCCTCGTAAATGCAGTCTACAGCTGGCAGTGGTGGTGTGAGGAGGGCTCTGCCAGTCACAGATGCATGTAGGGGATGGGGGAGTTGGGTGGGTTGTCCACTGCCTGTCAGGATGGGGAGGCTCTGGGGGCACTAGACCACCAGGTAATGCATTGGTGGCTCTCTGTGGGCACAGAAGGAACACAGAGGTGGGGGAGACACAGACTGGGACTGGAGTTTTTGGTTTCAAACATGAAAATAGGGTACAGGGCTACTTTGGCCATGGGGGGGCACTACACCACCAATAACCAGGGAACCCAAAGGTGTTGTGGGGGAATGATGGCTACAGCCCCATACTGTCTGGGCACAGGGGTGCCAACTGGGTACAATGCCAGTACATGCTTGCACCATCACAATCTGTACCACATGCTTGGACAGGTTGCCACTTCCCATTCTTGCCCCCACCATGACCTGTCCTGCCCCTGGTGCACCTCTTCAGGCCCCTGTCCCACCTAATCCCATTGCTGCAAGCCAGTTAGACCACCTCCTGACTGGTCTAAGTTGCAACACCTCCTGCACCCATGGTGGGGCTTCCAAAATCCAAAACAAGGGGATGTGGCAGCCCCACCATGGTGCAATCCCCCTTGTGACATGGAGCCCTAGGTTTTTGGATGCAACCCTGGTGAAAGGGGTCTTTGGAACAGCACTGTATCCATTGGACTCAGACTGCTTTGTAAAATAGCACTTGCCGCAAGTTGTAATGCAAGTCACCACTTGTGTCAGGCTCCTTTGATGCAACTCCCTTGTGTCATGTGCATCCCTTCTAGAATCAGCCCCAGATCTGTCTGTGAGTTCTGTAAGACCATACTTCTTGGTGTAAAAGCCTCAAAAATATGTTTTTTTTCTTTTCAAAACTATATATAGTTTGTTTGTCAAGCTCCACTTGAAGATATTTTTGAAGTGTTTATTTGTATTTTTTTTGTAGTTTTGTACTATTTCTAGTTTAGATTTTAGTGTGTGCTCTGTCTGTTGCTGTGTAGTCTATTCTCACTGTTCAGCACATTTGCTGCAGTGGGGGAATGGCACTTAACATTGCCACTCTGCTGTACAGTACCTTCAAAACATATCTCATTTTTGTACATTTTAGAATCATCATCAGCAGCAGAAATAGTAGCTATATTTGTTATTGTATGTGGCCTATATTAGAACAAACTCTAGTCAGAGCCAATATGGCTGTGGAGAGCTTTTAGGAACAGCAAGAGCGGTGAACAGAATATGCTGTGCTCTCGCTGCACAGGAGTGAGCTATAATACTGCAGCGATTACAGTACTGTGCATGCATGATACTCGCACATGTGCAGTTTGCCCTGGAGTCAGCCTTGCGCAACATGGCAGTGCTGACATAACTATGTGTAACAACCCTGTCCCCTCAGGTTACTAGAATCCCATTAGTACTAGTCTTAGGCAGGTAGGAAAAGGCATCTGGTAGGGAGCTCAATATGGGATTTCTACATAATGACATCATTGTTTACTCAGCTAGCCTGAGAGAAGGAATGATTATTGTCATTTAGATCTTTTGCACCTGCACAACCATTTTAGAGTCAGCTGCTCTCAGGGAGCTTGGAATGTTCATCAGTAAGTTCAGATGTGGCAGTCAGAGTGGTAGGAGGTCTGCCACTGGGGCTATGTCAAAGAGAGCCCTGTTATTTCTCACCCTAGTTTGGTAGAATCTTCAGTTTGCTTGCAGGACTCTTTAGTTTCACTCCAGGAGGAGTGAGAGAGAATGCAGTTCTTGTGGATCCAAGGGGCAAGCCCCTGAATTTCCTGAAGTTCTCAGCTGCCTTAAGGAAGAACAATGAGTAGACTCTGACAGGTACCAGAGAAAGAAATATGCCTTTTGTTCTTTCCATGATTGAGAGGAAGGAACAACTAATCTGTGAGTACAGAATTTGAGACTGTTCTCTGAGGGAGTTGTCTGATGTAAGTGTGCCCTAGGTAAGGCTAGATCACACCAGTCAGGACCCCTTTCACCACAACTGTGCTGAATTTAAAGTTAAAGTTGGGAGTCTTTAGCAATTCATTGGGGATTGGAGACTTATTTAGTGTAACCCTGAAGGAATGGCAGAGGCTGTTTGGGGCATAGGGTGGGAGGAATGCCATCTGGAGTTTCAGGCAGGGCTAAGTGGTTCTTGGGTGGGTGCCAGTGTTCCCTGGGCAAAGACCATGCTCCAGAAGGATTTTAAAGTGTATGGCACATCCCACAGATATACACTTTGGAAGAGAGATAGAGATGTTTTTGTGGAAAACAGTGCTTATTCCCTACTTCAAGTCATAATGCTCTGTTTTGACATCACAGTCTGTTGCCATGAGATGTCACAAGCAGTGCATTATGACCTCAGGTAGGGAGACAGCAACAGAAAAAGATGAACTCTTCAGGAGCAAAAATCCTGTTTTCATGCAAATGACTTCAGCAATAAATAGTTGGAAGGAAGAATAAAGAACTAATGTGAAATACAAGCTGAACTTTATCTAAATATTATATTTTGTTAAAGTTCTCCTGAAGGTGTCAGCTGCTCTTTAAGCTTATTTTTCCTTGTGTTTTTAATTATTGTCATTTACTAATGCTACAGTAGCATAGACACACACAGATGGTTTTAAAATGAAGCTTGATTTGGTTTATAGCTTTTCTCAGGGAGTGAACTTTCATGTCAGTGAAATTTGATCTTGGGATAGCTTTCTTTGAAGAAACATTTTCTCTCTTGTTTAGAATTTCACTTAACTGGTGTAGTGATTTGCAAAGCTGAGGCTGTTTAGAAGGGCAATAGCTAGCTAGTGATCAAACAGAGTTCAGCATGTTTGTAGTTCATTTGCATCCCTAGGTAAGGAAAAAGGTCCGGCTCCCCATCCAACACACAGGAGAAATGCCAGACCTCGGCCAACAACTAACATACCAAAATCTGGCCAATGCAAAATCATGTACACAAATGTTCGCAGTATGGGAAACAAGATCCCAGACCTGATGGCAATAATGACAGAGGCTAAACTGGACATAGTAGCCATTAGCGAGGCATGATTTACCAGTAACTACACTTGGGAGACTTCAGTACCTGGCTATGTACTGTTCAGAAGAGACCGAGGTGCAAAAATGGGGAGTGGAGTGGCCCTTTATGTCAATAACATTATGAAAGTTACAGAAATTCGGAATACACATAAGGAGCCAGAAGAACTGTGGGTCACCCTGGAAGGAGGAAATGGGACAGCCATATGAACTGGGGTTGTCTACAGGCCTCCAGACCAGGGGGAGGACATAGACACATTACTGTTAGAAGATATACAAAACATTACAGCTAAAGGGGAGGTTCTGATAATGGGAGACTTTAACATGCTGGATACACATTGGTCAATACCAGTAGGAACATCTTCCAGAACTAGACACATAGTGGATTCCCTGCAGGGGGAGGGCCTCAAACAAATGGTACAATAACCCACAAGAGACAGGGCTATCTTAGATCTAGTACTGACTAATAGGGAAAGGATCACAGATCTCCAGGTAGAAAGTCAACTGGGGGCCAGTGACCATCACATGGTATGGTTCAATTTGGCCACTTGAATGAAATCATCCCATTCCAAGGCAAAAATATGGGACTTCAGAGGAGCTGACTTTGATAAGATGGCCAACAGAGTTAAGCTAGCCCTGGCAAAAAGAAATACAGATGAGGGGGTACAGGCAAAGTGGGAAAGCATTAAGGATGCAATACTTGAAGCAACATTCCTTTAGAGAGAAAAGGAAGTGCAAAAGAAGAAGGACACCACTTTGGTTCTCAAAAACAGTAGCAGAAAAGGTCAGAGCCAAAAGGCTGGCCTTCAGGAAATATAAGGAACGCAGCGGGATGATGATAGGGAGGCATACCAAACTTCCCTAAGGGAAGCAGGGAAGGCAGTAAGGCAGGCAAAGGCCCAAACCGAGGAACCACTAGCACAAACAGTTAAAGAATGTGACAAGACTTTCTATAGATACATTAGTGAAAGGAGAAAGTCCAGAGGGGGTATTGCTAAGATCAAAGGGGATAAGGGTGTGTGTGAGGAGGAGGACTACCATGTAAAAGCATCTATCCTAAACAGATACTTCTGCTCACTATTTACTGAAGAGAAGGTAGGGCAGGGCCACAACTCAGCACCATGGACACAGAGGGGAGGGAGGTGTGCACTAGTTCCTTCACAAAAGAAAGGGTCCTACAAGAGCTCAATAAGCTTAGGGTGGACAAGGCAATGGGACCTAATGGCATACATCCCAGGGTACTAAAGGAGCTAAGGGTGGAACTATCAGAGCTATTATCAGAACTGTTTAGTGAGTTTCTGAGCACAGGAGAGGTCCCAGACAACTGGAGAATGGCTCATGTGATCCCGCTCCACAAGAGTGGTAGAAGGGTGGAGGCAGGGAACTACAGACCCGTCAGTCTTACCTCAGTAGTGGGCAAGATTATGGAGACACTCCTTAAGGAAAGAATAGTGCAACACCTGGAATCCATAGGAGCACAGGATCCAAGACAGGATGGGTTTACAACAGGAAGGTCCTGTCAAACTAATCTCATAGATTTCTTTGACTGGGTAACCAGAGTGGTGGACCAAGGGGAAGCAGTTGATGTCACCTACCTTATCTTTAGCAAAGCTTTCGATACTGTTCCACATAGAAGATTGATTAATAAGCTGGGTAGGCTCAGGGTGGGTCAGAAGTAGGTCAACTGGGTGGCAAACTGGTTGACGGGCAGAAAACAGAGAGTGGTGATAAATGGTATACAGTCAGAAGAGAAGCAATTCACAAGTGGGGTACCTCAGGGATCAGTCGTGTGGCCAGTCCTCTTCAATATCTTCATCAGTGACATTGCAGATGGACTGGAGGCTAAAGTTTGTCTGTTTGCAGATGACACCAAGATCTGCAACAGAGTAGATGATCCAGATGGGGTGGGCAGAATGAGAAGAGTTCTGAATAAACTGACAAAATGGTCAGAAGAGTGGCAACTGGGGTTTAACGCAAGGAAGTGCAAAATCATGCACATAGGGAAGAGAAACCCTGAAGCCACCTATAGGCTGCCAGGGGAGTTTCTGGCAGTCACAAGGGAAGAAAGAGACCTGGGCATCATCATCACAGATGACCTGAAATTATCCAAGCAGACCACTAAAGCAGTAAGTAAGCTAGAGGGATGTTGGGGTATTATGTAGGGTATCACAAGTCATAAGAGGGAGGTAATACCCTCTTTACAAGACACTGGTTAGGCCCCATCTGGAGTACTGCATGCAGAAATGGAGGCTACACTCTTCACAAGGACATTAACCAAATTGAGGCAGTCCAGAGAAAGGCAACCAAAATGGTGCAGGGACTGCATCATAAAACATATGAGGACAGATTAATGGAGCTCAATATGTATACCCTAGAGCAAAGGAGGGAGAGAGGTGATATGATCAAAACATTCAAACACCTTAAGGGCATTAACAAGGTGAAAGAGTCCAACATGTTTCAATATAAGAAAAATAGCAGGAGAAGAGGACACAGCATGAGATTAGAGGGAGGCGGATTAACGGGTAATGTGAGGAAGTTATTTTTCACAGAAAGGGGAAGCAATATTCCTGCTACTGAGAGGCTGATTTTAAAGTAATGGATTTAACAGGAGCTAGTGCATAAGCACTTCATTGGGTGAGAGGGCAGAGGTTCACTGAACTTCTGGGTCCTTGGGCTATTTCAACAGGAGCTCACGTGAGCCGCACCTTAGAGGTTACTGCACGAATCTGTGGGATTGCCAAAAGTGGTGAGACATAGGTGCTGTGACTAATGAGTGTGCTGTCTTGTGTGGACTGCAGTGCAATTGCTGTATAACCCATTTTGTGTACTGTTAAATTGTAGCTGGAAGCCCTCTATGTGTTAAGCAGGGGGAGCGATATTCCTGCTACTGAGTGGCTGATTTGAAAGGGGTGGATTTAACTGGAGCTAGTGCACAAGCAATTTATTGGGTGAGAGAGCAGAGGTTCACTGAACTTCAGGGTCCTTGGGCTATTTCAACAGGAGCTCACGCAAGCAGTGCGAGCATGTGCGGCTCGCGTCGGCATGCTGAGATGCGCTGAGACACACAGGTCTGAGTGCATGTCAGCGGGGAGTGGGGAAAAGGAGAAAGGGACAAGCAGCAAAGAATCTGAGGAGCAAGGTAGGAATCAAATAAAGGAGAGAAAATGGGGTTGGTAGATGTAAATAATCAAGATGGCATTAAATCTCTGTTAACATCAGAGGGGGACCTGATGATTTGTTGTAGAAGCTGCCAGATGTTTATAGTGGCTGAATTAGGGATAAATTATACTGACGTTGAATGCAGAAAATGCAAGACAAATAACGAATTATGTTATAACTTGCAAATGGTTACAGAAAGATTGTAGGTGCTTGAAAAGAGTCAGACGGAGCTCACTGAAAGACTTAAGATCATGTCTAGCTTGAATAAAAGTGAGGGAAATGGGGGAGAAATGGGTCTGAGATTGGTTTAGGGAAAAGAAAATCACATGAGTGGGAGAGGAGTAGAAACCAGGAAGAATGGAGCGTGAAAAGCAAAATAAAAAGGAAACGAAGGGGAGAGATAGCCCTCTGCAACTAGTCCCAGGTTTTTTAAAAGGGGGAACAGGAATTAACTGTAGAAACTAAGAATGTGAATGAGAGTGGAACACAGACCTTAGAAATAGTAGTGAAGGGGGTAAAGCAGTATATGAGGGTATACAGCTGAGAAATAGTTTTAATGTACTGGGAGAAGATGTCAAATTGAATGGGGGGAGGAGAAATGTGATGAAAATCAAGGTGGAGATGGTGAAAAGAGGGATCAAGAGAAGAGGCAGATAACAGTTGTAGGTGACTCAATGATAAAATTCACAAATCAGTATATTTGTAAAAATGACAAAAGGAACAGAATGGTCAGTAGTTTTTCTGGGGCAGGTATCCTGGACCTGCATGAGATGGCTGATAATATTTTTCAAACAGCAGGACAGCATCCCGTAGCATTGATTCATGTAGGAATAAATGATATAGTAAGAAAGACGTTACCTGAAATGCAAAAGGATTATAAGAGGTTGGTGATGAAATTGGTGAATAAAGGGAGTGAGATATTAATCTTGGAGATATTGCCTGAGCCCAGGGCTTCAGCATACAAGAGGAAAAGGATAGCCTTAACAAATGAGTGGCTGACTAGGTGGGCTGAATCCAACAGCTATTGATTTATTAGGCATTGGGGGACATTCGATAATAGAAATGAGCTATTTTGTAAAGATGGGCTCCACCTGAATTTTAGGGGTAGTAGGATCTTAGGAATGAGACTGAAAAATGAGATTGAGAGTTATTTAAACTGAAGGAATGGGGGACAAACAGGGGCAGAATGGGGAAAGGGACTCAAAATAAAAATATAGTTAAAGGGGTAACATCTTTTAAAGTCATTTTCTGTAATGCGAGAAGTTGAAATTAGGCATGCAAGTCAGAATTGGAACTACTGATTAGGAATGGTGAATTAGACATGGTAGGGGTAGCTGAAACTTGGTGGAGTAATGAAAATGGATGGTCTCAACTCAGGTCTCACTTCAGTCGAGTGGCCCTGGTGCTGCTACCTGCTGGTGGGCAGACCTCTGCATCCAGCCCGCAACCCCCTGACCAAGGAAAGCAGCCACAAGCCCAAACCAGGCTCTCTACTTCAGCTGAGTGGCCCTGGCACAGCTACCTGCTAGGACTGGACTGTTATACTGCCATAGGGACTGCCTACCACAAGAGGCCCTTAGATTGGCAATCACCTTCTCTGTCCTGTCGCTAATTGACTATGGGCTTCCCATCTATACTGCAGCTGACAACACTGTGCTTGTAAGAATCCAGCTCTCTATAAACAAGGCCTGCAGGCTAATGCTGGGAGCTCCTAGGTGCACCCATATGTGCCTGCTGTACTCCACCACCAACGTGATCAACCTTGAAGAAAGATTCCACTTCCAGGGCTGCCTTCTTGTAAAAAAGACCCTGCTAGGACTCTCCTTCCCTTGTTGTCACCACGTCCCTGCAGCATGCCTCCTCCTCAGTCTCCACCCACAGCACTGTCAAAACCTCCCTTATTGTCCCCAGGGTAAGGACCTCTATGGTCCAGAGATCCTTTTCCTGTCAGGCTCCCTCCTGGTTCAGTTCCCTCCCAGCCAACATAGCTGACTCCACTAAGCTTGGTCCTTTCAATGTCTCCCTCAGAAGCCAAATGACAAGCACTCACTGCTGCAACTGCACATAATCCCCCACCTGTCCCTTACCCTCACCCCTAGGCTGGGTCTGCCCTGTCTACTTTTGCTGTATACACCTGGGGTCTCAGGCAACTTCTGCTGACTAATGTAATAAAATATCTCTGGTTGCTACCTGATATGGTACTCGTGTACCTATATTATGACCACTGTGATCTACCTATTACCAAGCATGTACCACCAGTGAATGCCTGTAACACTGGTTGCTTTTTTAATCTAAGTGTTATGTACTGTACTGTTTTGTTTGCTGTGATGCATTGCTCTCTTGATGAGGTGCCTTTGTAAATGAGTCTTTGACTCAAAGGTCTGTAAACTGATGATCTAACAAATAAATAAAATAAACATATACCAGGATACGAACTGATAAGTAAGATTAGGGAGGGGGAAAGGGGAGAGGGTAGCCCTCTTTATTCGGGAAGAACTAGAAATTAGAAGAATTGAGGAAACAGTTGAGTTAGGTAAAGTAGAAATTATAACAGTTGAACTCTTTGGAATAAAAGGTAAAAAATGTAGGGTTTCAGTATTCTATAGAGCACCTGATACAGATTTGAAAGAGACAGAAGTATTTCTGAAGCATATTATTAAGCTGGCAGATGATATTGATGTAGTAATGATGGGAGATTTGAATTTGCCAGGAATTGAATGGGGAAAAAAACAGTTAGGAAATTACTTAGAATGTAGATTCCAGGAAGAATTAATGTCAGCAGGTATGCAGCAATGTATCCAGGAGGCAACAAGGGGGGGACATATTCTGGATGTCATTTTTACAAACACGATTGAAATCATTAAACAAGTTACTATTCAGCCACAAGTGGGATGAAGTGACCATAAATCCATACTATTTGTATTAGATTGGGCAATGGAAGTGGTGAAGGGTAGCACAACCCGCTACCTGTATAGAAAAGGGGATTACGGGATGATGAGAGAAGTATTGAACAGCATAAATTGGGAATGGATGATAGGAAATCAGGATACAGAGAAATTGTGGGAGTTGTTTATCAAGAAAATAAATGAGATAACAGGCAAATATATCCCACAAGGGAAAGCTTATAACTATAAAGGTAAAAAGCCACTGTGGCTAATTAGGGGCATAGTAAGACTCTATAGGAAGAAGACGGTCCAGTTTCAGAAGATGAAAAAGGAAAAGACATCAGAATATAGGGACAAGTATAGGAGGTGTCTAAGGAGACTTAAAAAGGAAATAAAATAATCAAAAAAAAGACTGAGATTGGCAAATGAATAAGAGCAGCAAAAGTTGTTATGCCTATGTAAATAGCCAGAAGGGTGGAAGTAGTATGGTAGGTCTGTTGACCATAAATGGGGAGGTAATAGCTGATCCACTGAAAATGGCAGATTAATTTGGTAAATGCTTTGGCTCAGTATATAGGAATCATGAGGATAGTTTAGAAATTAGAGAGGGGGAATGTGGCCAAATAGATCCAAAGGAAATAATAACAGAAGAGAAGGTAATGAAAACGGTTATGGAATTGAGGGTTGATAAGGCAGCAGGCCTGGATGTGATTCATCCGTATATAATGAGGGAGTTAAAAAATGGTACCAGTGATTACCATGTTGGGTCAAAGATCATTGGCCAAGGGGGTGGTGCCATAGGATTGGAGAAGGGCATTTGCGGTGCCTATATATAACAAGTATTTGTCAATGTCGAATGTTTGCTTGCTGGCATTGGTAGTGTAGGAGTTAGAGAGCTGCATAATTGGAATGGCAGTGAAGTATTAAACTGAAGCCAACCCCACCACCACCCTGCAGAGACTGACAGGCATTGGGGTGTGCCTTTGGGTCAACAGGCATAACGGCCACACCATTTCACCACACCCGACCCTGCAGACACTGACAAGTGTCATGGGGTGCCTTGGAGTCTTTTTCCCTTATGCTCACCCCATTCCATCAGGAAATATGGTGAGATGGGTACTGTATAGGAGAATGGGGTAAACTTTGGGCCTGAAGAGTCCAAGGCACACCTCGATGTCTCTCACTGCTGCAGAGTGTGGAATGGTATGAGCATTACCGGTGAGAATCCCAAGTCACACCCCTGATGCCTATCAATCTCTACAGGAGGGTGTGTTATGGTCAGAAACCCTAACACCTCAGGTGTTTGTTGGCATTTTTACTCCAAATTTTCAACATGGGTTTCTTGTGACCCCAACCTTATGAACAGTGTCAATATCAGTTTGTTAGTCGAAAGCTGATTTTGTACATTGACTACATTATTTGGCACAAGAGGTGCGAAAACACATTTCGAACAGGATGTGAAAAATGACAGCTCTACTGTTCATGGGGAGGTGCAAAAATGGCAATATTGAAAATCTGCAGTGAAAATATTAAAAAAACTGGTGAAGTCATGAGCGTGCATAGAAACTGCGCAACGCACACCCATAATGCAATTAGTTTGGGGATTTTTCATAGCAGATTGTCAACACAGGCATTTTGTAACCTACGCTCATGAACAGTGTCACTGTGATTTTCTTAATCTGTCCCGAACAGTGATTTCCCACAGCGACCACACATTTCTGCACTGGAAGTGTGAAAACACATTTCGGCCATGGTGTGAAAAATGACAGCTGTAATTTTCATAAGGAAGTGTTCAAAAATGCCAGTGGTGAAAATCTGGACTGAAAATATTAGAAATCCATGAACTTACAAGGGTGCATGGAAACTGTGCAATGGTCGCTCGTAACACAGTCATTTTATGGACTTTTTTCACCAAATTTTTAACATAGCCATTTTAACACCTCTGCTCATGAACAGTGTCACTGTGATTTTCTTAATCTGTCCCGAACATTGATTTCACACACCGACTGTGCCATTGTACGCTACATGCGCGGAAACACATTTTGGGCAAGATGTGAAAAATTACATCTGTACTGCTCATAAGGAGGTGTGGTAAAATGGCAATATTGAAAATCTGGAGTGAAAATATTGAAAATTCACGAACTTACAAGTGTGCATAGGAACAGTCATTTTTGGGAATTTTTTCACCAAATTTTCAAACATAGGGTTTTTGGGGGCCTACCTCATGAACTGTGACACTGTCATTTCGTAAATTGGTCCCGAAAGGTGGTTCTACGCAGTGACTGTGAAATCACCTTTCAGGGCTGATTAACAAAATGACAATGACATAATTCATGAGGTGGGGTCCCAAAATCCCCATGCTGAAATTTGGTGAAAAAATTCCCCAAAATGCCTGAGATATGCATCAAAGTTAAAAAAAAACCCTATTTATTCCATTATACAGCTTACCGGCATTTCCTCAGTTCGTGGTCGGCTTTTGAAGAGTGCAGACATGTTCCCGGTCCACCGAAGATCATCTCGCCAGACTCTGGAGGTAAGTATGAGGTGAAGGGGGTGTGGGGAGGCAGGGTGGACAGAGGGTGGGCTCAAGTGGGTGCAGGTGGGGGACGGGGGTCAGAACAGTCAGCAAGGGAAGGTTTTTTCTTACAGTTTTTTTCCTTAGATGACACGGGACTTGTACCACACTGGGGTGTGCTCCCAGCGTGGCAACTGGAAGGCTGTTTGGGGGAGCAGTGAGCCGACAGGAGATTGGGCACCCCTGTTGGCCATACGGACTGTTGCCATGCTGGGGTGGTCTCCCAGTGTGGCACTCAGTAGTCTGTTGGGGGGAGAAACAGTGGAGCCGATGGGGGATTGGGCACCCCCGTCGATCATATGGATTGTTGCCACACTGGGGTGGGCTCCCAGCATGGCACCTGGAACTCTATTGGGGGGGGAGTGCAGCACAGCCGACAGGAGATTGGGCACCCCTGTCAACCATACAGTGTGTGCGTGGGGGGAGATGCATGAGCATGCAATATGCATATATGTGTGTGTGTGTGTGTGTGTGTGGGTGGAGCGCATGAGCATGCATCTTATTGCTGCTCACTGAAGTGGAACTCTCCCTTTCAACTGTATGGCACTGCATTTTCAACTGCTGTCATAGACAGCTGCAGCATTCATTGGTGAACTGTGGCCCGCCTGCAAACACACTGACTGCATTGGAAGACAGGGTGCTACACCTACGAAACTCGGATGATGGCACTATGTTTCTTGCACATGCCTGCAAGCAAACATAAAAAGGGAAAGAGGGATCAGGTGGAGAATTATCCACCAGTGAGCCTGACATTGGTGGTGGGGAAGATAGTAGAGGTTATCCTTTATGTGGCTATAAAGGATAGTATGAAAAGTAAGGGGCAAGTTGATAGAAACCAGCATGGATTTGTTTCTGGAAGGTCATGTGAGACAAATCTGATTACCTTCTAGGAATACATAAATAAATGGGTGTAGGAGGGCAGAAATGTGGACATGGTAATGCTGGATTTCAGCCAGGCTTTAGAAACGGTCCCTCATAATAAGATAGTTGAAAAATTTATCAGATTGGGAATTGATTTTTGCATTGTTAAATGGGTGAATCAGTGGCTAAAAAATAGAAAACAACAAGTAAGGATTAGGGGTTGCTTGTCAGAACCGCAGAGGGTGAGGAGTGGAGTCCCCCAGGGGTCGGTGCTGGGACCTCTGTTATTCAGCATTTTCATAGGTGACTTGGATATAGATAATGGAAATAAGATGGTGAAGTTTGCTGATGAAGTCAAAATGGGGGGTTGTGAATACTTTTGATGATAGGTTAACTTTTGGTAGGATCTACTAAAATTTGTGGCATGGGCAGAGAATAATGGTATGATTTTTCATAAAGATAAATACATTAAAATGAATCTAGGAAGGCAAAATGTGCAGCAAGATTATAACATGAAGGGTTTACATCTGAAGACATCAACATGTGAGAAAGTTCTGGGGGTTTATATCCAGAATGATTTAAAAAGTAGTATGCATAGTAGGAACATAGCAAAAAGCTATGTTTTTAGTGAACAGTATAAGAAGGGGATTTCATTCTAGAGGTAGGGAGGTGTTGATGCCATTGTACAGGATGCTGGTTAGGCCCATATTGGACTACTGTTCCACTGTATGGAGTCGCTTCCTGGCAAAGGATGTAAAATTGGTGGAAAGGCCAAAAAGGTCTTATACAAAATTGATAGCAGGGTGTGTGGGTTTGAATTATGAGGATAGATCAGAAAAATTAGGCTCATGGTCCTTGAAAAATAAGAGAGCTAGGGGGATTTATTGTGTTTATATAAAGTTCTAAGAGATAACAGTATGATAATGGAGAAGGGAATGGAATTCAAAGATAAACCGTATCAATTGAGGGGGCACAATAGGCAGTTGAAGGAAACAATGTGTAGGACAGAAATAAGAAGAAATGGTTTTAAATTTAGGTCAATAAGGATGTGGAATGGATTGCCTCAGGAAGTGGTGGATGCTGAAAGTGTGGATATGTTTAAGGATAGATTGGGTAAATATCTCACTGAAGTTGGTAACTCCAGTTACCACCACTGAATAGTGGGGAAAGTCTATATGGGCTTTGCCTTCTCGACTTTCCTATATTCCAGTATGAAATCCAGTATGAAATCCAGTAGCTCAAGCTGTGGACTCTGCAATATGTGCGGACTTAAAAGACCAAATGGCCTTTTTTTTGCTGGCTTCTTTGTATGTTTGTATGTAATTCTCACCCACCTTTTTTTCTTCCTTAATGACAAAACTGCTGCTTTGAGAAAATGGGCTCTGTAGACCATTATGATCCATCATATTTTCAATAACCCTGACTTTTTACGCCCTGTGGGTCACTTTTCCACATAGGAAAACTGACCTACTCACTCCTTTCTGAATGCAGACCAAGCCCCCTTTTTGTGTTAACAATCCCCCCATCTGCCACTTGCTGAGTAGCAGTGAATTTATGTAGCATTTTTTAATTCTGCATATTTATGTAGTTGCATAAAATGCATACAGACATCCTTTGTAAGCTTCCCTCTGTCAGTTTCTTTATATTTCCTCCAGTTTTTACATTTACTGCAGCAGTAAAGAGATTGTGTTCAGTACAAAAAATAAAAACAAATTTACTGGTGGGCTTTCTATTTAGATATTACTGACAAGGAGAAGTTGCATTTTCTCAAAACAGGAATAACTGAAAGGATTTGACAGATATTATCTACATTTATGTTTACTAGTAGTTGCTACTGTCTCCTCCCTGTAGAACAGCAGGCTGAGAGGGCACATAATCTTCGTCTTTCCATTCTCAGGGATATTGACAGGATTGAACATATGGATATGTTCTCCAGCACGACACAGGGACATGCTCTAAAGGTCACAGATGGCAAGTTTAGTGGTAAGATTAGGAAACATATTTTGTTACAGATGGTGGTGGCCTTTTAAAATGATCTGTCAATAGAGACTGTGGGCATGAAGACAGTAGAGTGGTCCCAAGTGTTGCCCATCCCTTAGCTTTTGCCAGCACTGAAACCATCAGTGTGAGAACCCTGCACTGTCCCTGGCCATGCTGTACCTACCCATGTGGATAAACAGTGGGCTTCAGCCTCTAGTGCTGTTAGTCTGCCACCTTTCATCAGCACTACACCTACCACAGTGCAGAAACCATGGACTGTCTGTTCTACACTGCATCTGCCCCTGTGGATTTATAGAGGGCTTCAGTCTCCAGTGGTGCCAGTCCCTTTTTGTTCACCAGTCACACACTGTACCTGTCACTGTTAACAAATAAAAGACTTTTGTCCGCAGTTCTGGCAGTACCTCACCATTCACCAGGACTAAAAGCAGACAGTATAGAAACCAAACACTGTCCCTTCCCCCACACTGTAGCTGTCTCTGTGGATTAGTCAATCCTCACATCTTACCAGTACTAAATCCATCACAGTGTGGGTAAGTTTGCACTGAGCCTGACCCACATGGTACCTGTGGATAAACTGAGGGCTTTATCCACTTTTTACCAGCACTAAATTCATCACAGTGGGTGAGTGGGTGGGGGAAGCTTGCACTGTACCTGTCCCTGTGGATAAACAAAGAGCTATTGTTTACTGTCCAGTGCTGTCTGAGCTGTACTTTTTATTAGTACTAAATGCATCGGAGTGGAAACACCAGCAGTGAACATTCTGTGGATAAACAGAGATGTTGTAAGGCCTCACCTTTCACTAGCACTGGATAGCAAATATACAAAGGCTGAATAGAAAAATATAAAAAACAGAAGAAAATGGTTTCGGATCCTAATCCATACCTCTCAACTGTCCCTGATTTTCAGGGATGTCCTGATTTTGCATCAGAAATTTCTTCTATCCCACCTATATATGGCATTTCTATCACTGAAGAGTAGAGATTTAAATCACAAAACCTAAAGGTGTTGGTACCTAGACACAATCCAGATGTACTATCCATTATGGAGTCCTGGCTCTCCCCTCAGATACCAGATATGGCCATCACACTACCTGGCTATACCCTGTTTAGGCAGGACCACCTCTCAGAAAGAAGCAGTGGCTGTATCATATACAGGAAAGACGATCTTCAGGGGCATGGCCTGCCCCCCCCCCAAGAACAAGTGATAACCTTCAAGTACTGGCCATTAAACTGATCCTCGGCACACACAATAGAGTGATCACCCTGTTCTCAGTATACATATCATCCAAACAGATGACAGCTGACTCCAGCATCCTTATGGACCATATCAATACCCTCAGCCTCAACACAGAAATTATACTTCTAGGTGACTTCAGCATCAACTGGCTCTCCCCAGCATCTGTCAGTATCAAGGACACCCTGTCTGCCATCCACTTCTCCCAAATGATAGAATCTCCAGCAAGAGCCAATTACAAAACCATCACCAGCACCCTGCTGGATTGGATACTCACTAACCAACCTGCACATATCGATAATATCGCTGTACTTTCGGACTCTCTGAGTGACACATCCTCTATCACATGCACCTGGAATAACAACTACAGCAAACCTCCTACCAGAAATATATCAAATTGTGTCCTCCTAAAAGACCATCTACATCAACTCAAAACAAACCTCAAGTACCAAGACTGGTCTGACCTGTATGAAGCCAAGGACGTGGATGTAGCCCATGACCTCTTCACAGCCAAATTCAATTCTAGAGCAACTCTCCTCAAGAGATCATCTCTGGCAAGTGGCACATGCACATGGTACAGCAGCGAACATCCAGCGATATAAAAAAGCATGAAATGCCTGCATGAAAGCCATCTGCCATGCAAAATGCTCCTACTACAAAGTAGCCCTCACCAGTTCTTGGAATAGCAGCAAATCCTTCTGGGACAACCTCAAGGTCATCACTGGGAAAGACCCCAAAATCATTTCAGCTATGTTCACAATCGATGGGGTGCCATTCTTAGACCCTATTCTCATTGCCAGCTCCCTGAATCATGCCTTCATGGACCAAAGCAGCATGCTCCCTGCTAACCTCTTTAATCCCATCACCACAAATGACCCACTAAAGAAATGACTGCCTCCCCCCGACCAACTGCTATTTCGCTTCAAAGTAATCTCTGAAGCCGATGCCGTGAAATACCTGGAAAAGGCACAGTGGAAGTCAAGATGCAGCGGGGACTCCCTAGACCTTAAATTTATTTGCCTGGCACTAGAGAAAATTCTTGGCCTATAAACCCCTCACTCTGTCACTCACAAGACCCTCAATGCTGGAAATCTGCAACAATCACCACAGTGCATAAATGTGGTGATCGGACTCTACACAATAACTTTAGACCAATTTCGATACTCCCCCACTCTCCAAGGCCGTAGAGTGGATCGTGGCTGATCAATTTATGGAGTACTTCAACCACCAACTACTGTGTTCTGAACAGCACGGGTTCAAGGGTGGCCACAGCACCACCGCGGCCTTGTTAGAATTTACGGGATACATCCACCACGCACTAGACCAAGGTGGCCTGGTGAGAGCTGCATTCATTGACCTATCAAAGACATTTGATACGGTGCATCACGGGCTTCTCTTCAAACAACTGACTGATATTGGGCTCTCCTCAGAAAGCTTGAGCTGGTTCACTAGTCCTGGCTGAAATTGACTATGGAATGTTTGTAAAGGCAATACGAAATTGTTGTACACATACTTGTAGGTGTATGAGATAATTCATGGGAGATAATCTTCCATTCCCCCATTTTAATATTTGCCCTAGTCTGTCTGTACTTTATATATTTTTATTATTGATTGTGTATTATTGTGAATGTGTGTGTTGTATTTATATTTTATAATTTATGGAACTTTAGTTAGTGTACAGGGCTGTCTTGTAAACTGGACTGAAAATCCAAATGGCATGTTTTTGCCTGTATAAAAATAAAGTTTTACCATACCAAGTTTTATCATACTAGTTACCTGTGCAACCACCATCAACAGGTTAGGATTGGGGATGTGATCTTTTGACAGCAGATCTCTTAGATCTGGTGTGCCGAAAGGATCCATATTAGGACCACTACTGTTCAACATTTTCTTAAACAACCTCCCCACCTCTAGCGCATGTCAAATGCTCCTATACACAGATAATGCGGTCTTATTCACCAGCAGCCAACACCCAGAACATCAGGAGACAGATCTACAACTTGGCTTTGTATCAGCGGAACAGTTGTTTAAGGACCATAGACTGGTCTTGAATCATAAAAAGACCAAGACCATTATGTTCTCCACCCCCACAAAGCAAACACAGAGCCATACCCCTTGCAGTTATAAATGATGGGGGTGCCACTCTCAAACTTTTTCATCATTTCAAACACCTTGGCATCACTATCGATTCACTCTTTCATATATCGAACACATCGACATTACTGCGAATGCCATCAATACCAGAATCAGGATCCTGTATTGGCACAGGCACTGTCTCACTCATGAAGCCCTGAGCACTGCCATCACTAGCTCAATTGTATCACTCATTGATTATGGGCTAGTGATCTACGTATCTGTAGCAAACACAGCCCTCCACCACATCTCAACTGCACTGAACAAAGCCTGCCATCTACTCACAGGTTCTGCCAGACTCACGCACACCTGTGATCTCTACACCATGGCTGGCTAGCTACAGCTCAATGGTAGAATCAGGTACCAAACCTGGCTACTCACCAAAAAAGCCTCCTTAAACATTCTACCTCCAGGAGTACAGAACCTTCTGACCCCTCCCCAGAGTACAAAGCAAACCAGAAGTGCCGCCTCTCAGGTATTCCATGTGCCAAGGATCCATTCTACTATGGAGCAGTGGGGATTCTCATACAGGGTCCTCCTTTGGAAAATTGCGCTGCCCCAGAACATCTGCAATGCAACAACTATTAGTGCTTTTAAACACAAACTGCACCGACACCTTCTTGCTGCGGGTACCTGTTCCTGTCCCCACTAAAATCCCACCTCAAGTCAGTAATCCCTCTGCCAAAGTCTGTGCTTACACACTAGCACTTCTCCCCGGTCACTGTTCCACTGGATAGCCCTGACCTTTGCACTTCACTAACCCCCTTATACTCCCCCTTGCTGCCCCTCCCCAACCCACCTCACCTCTCCTCCTTACCTTCCACCATTTCCTGCACCCACCCCTTCCTCTTACCTTTACCTCTCCATCTTCTCCACCCTCCCTTCCCTCTGTCTACTCTACTGATTTTTTGTCTCTCCTAGACATGGGCATACATTGTACAATGCCTCAGTATAATTGATCCATGAACCTTATCTGTACTGTTGCACCATAACGTGGTAACATGTCAATACGGCGAAACAATTTCAGTGAGTCAAATACAGCGACGCTATTACAGCAAAGAACAGTTTCAGTGACAGTAGTATCTTAGCCTACCTCTGAGGTCCTGGTGCACTTTGGAGGATGTTATTTTAGAAACAGGGGGGGTTCTGGGGCACAGCCCCCTGGGGGTGCAGGGGGGCATAGCCCCCCTGCATGACATAGTAAACTAAAGAGTCCAATGCTGTAGCGAACAGGAGCCTTACTTTTCTAAGTGGGTGGATGATTCTGTGTGTGTACTGAAATTGCCATGTGCTATTATTCCCATCGCTGTTATAACGTCGCCGATATTACACTCACTGAAATTTATCCGCCGAATAGACATGGAACCTAACATGTTTGTATATTTACCACTGAACAAATCTGCATGTTTATGTATCACATTGTACTTGTTACCTGATGTGGAACCAATTAATGAGCATCCGCTCACTGGTGTTATCCAAGATTTCAATAAATAAAATAATGCCAGCCATTGGTGTTACAGTCTAGTTCTCATTAAGAAAATGCTATTCACACTAAGAAGCATGTTGTACACAACTTCTAGAACTAATATTGCTATTTTTTCAGATGTGTTCCTGTTTTGGTCATTTGTCCCTGATTATTTTATGTTAAGCCTTGTCCCCGATTTGTGATGAGGGAGGTAGAGAGGTATGAGCTGGACTGTCTGTAATTTGACACTGTAGTCTGCCTAACTGCTTCAGTGCTTCAATAAGGGAAATTCCAGTATGCTTCAAGGTAATAAGTTAACCCCTAGGCTGCTGAAAGAACTAGAATGAATCTATTTGATTGAGCTGGACAGATGGTCAGTCCGGAGCCTTGCAAGAGTTAAACTGAGTGGCTACACAGAGCAGCAAATTGCAAAAATCAGAAGGGGGAGTGCACTATTTGCAGTTGTGGATGGATACTTCTAAAAGTCCAAAATAAAAGTTCCACAGTAAGCCGTTTTTAGAGATAATGCAAGAGGTCTGCAGGCTCCGCCTACCCGCAGTCCTTAAAATGAGCTTATTGGAGGCCTGGGTTTAGATATCACAGCACCACTTTAATATTGCATAAACCTAAGCAAGTCACTCACATTCTCCTCACTTTGAGTGCACCTTGAAAGGAGCTTTTGCTCACTTGCTCAGTGTGTTTTTTCTTCCCCCCAAAATAAAATAAGACCAAACTGAGGTTTAATCTTTTCAGAAATAGGCAGACACTTCATATTTTGTTAAGCAATTTTTACTTACTACAGCAGTACAATGTGTGGCAGAGGTAAGGCAAGGCTCATTGAGGTAAGGCAGTAGCACTGAAGGGATAAGCAGCTGTAAGGCAGCAGGCAGATGCACTACGTGATGTTAAAAAATGAAAGCAGATGATGTGACCAACAGTCTTTTGATACAGAACTGGGGTGGGGGGCTGGAAATAGTGAGATTGAGAGGCAAGAAATTGCATTATACTCTGATTTGCTGTTTACTAAGTAGATATGCAGTGAAGTTTAATTCTGCCAGTGAAGTAGAGGTGGAGTAGCCTTCTCCGCCTTGCTTCATAGCCAAGCAAAGTGGCAATTAAAATAGGTTCCTTGTGTAAATATTGCCTGCAAAATAAAGTGGAGCATAACATCATCCACAGCACATCACAGTTGAGAACACTGCAAGTAAAAAACATTGCGGGTAACAATACTGCATGTTACCAGCCTGCAATGTGTTCACTATGATGCCAAACCCCACGGGACCCAGGACAGCAACAGCAGCAGACATGGTGTGACAACTGGTTGGCATGGCACCAGGACATATGGAGAGGGACTGCAGTGGCACACTGACCAGTGGAGGAAAGTCACAACACCACTGCACTACCGCACCAATAGTTACCAATGGCTGATAGTGGCCAGGTACCCTGGAGCCACACAGGGACTGGGCATTATATGGACTCCACAGGGACACCGTAGCCATGGATCCTGTTGACTACACCCCATGGACGGATGAGCCTCCAGAGCACCCCCTCACAGCCTTGTGCACTCCAGAACGACAGGCCCAACCACAGCCCCTGAACCTGCCCAACAGACAGCCTGCCTACCCTAGCCATGGAAAACACTACCCATGTTCATGGTGCCCCTGGCCCAAGGTGGACGCCTACCTCATGTGCAGCCAGTCCAATCATCCTGCAGCCTGTTCAATGTCTGCACAGGTCTGCCCTGCAATATTATTTCCTCATTTTATTTTGTTCTGTGATCTTGTGACCACATTGTTATTTACCCTGATATTACCTGTATTTGCAGTGATATTAACACATGGAAGCCTAAAACGCACTACTTAACCCGCTTCGCCTCATAATGACTTTGTGTTACTTACTCCGCTTCACTCTGCTTTATTTTTCTTTTAAAGGCAGAGTGAGTGAGCATTGAAACAGCCCACAGATCACATGGCTCACAATCTGCAGGTCACATGCTTCAGGCAGTAAGTTAACCATGCTAGACAGTGAAAGACTTTCATTTTTGCCTCACCTAGTTTGGGAGAAAGAGCTGTGTTTAAGAGGAGACTCAGGAGAGAGAGATGGCAAAAAAATCTCATAAACCTTTTGAATTTGTTTCATAATTAGCTGATTTTTTTTATAGTTTAATATCCTATTTGTTGTCTTGAATTGTGTTTGTGCACCTATTTCAGTCTAGTATCTGTTAATTGTTAATTTGTTTGTGTGTGTGTGTGTGTGTGTGTGTGTGTGTGTGTGTGTGTGTGTGTGTGTGTGTGTGTGTAGAGAGAGAGACTGACAAGAATGGAGAGAGTTGTTTTTTGTCCACTGAGTGGAGATTGTGTAGGTGTACACATGCACAACCGGAACACCTTCCGGGCTAGTGGTCCCCTCCCTGAAGCAGGAGGTAGTGGTGCTATGAAAGCATCACCTCTGGTGGCACCTACCAGCGCCCCCCCACCAGTGCCACAACCTGCCATGGCCCCTGCACTGGTGGCTCAGCAGGAAGTGAGGGAGGAGCTGCAGCAGTCACAGATGCAACAGCAGCAGCAGGTATCCCCACCTCCAGCCCCAACTGAGCACCAGTCAGTAGCAGCCGCCAACAACATCTGGGCCCCCCTGCCTGTGCCCAGTCCTTCCTGCAGCTCATTAGTGTGGGAGTTCTTCACTACACTGCCTGCAGACACCAGTGTAGTGAAGTACAATCTGTGTGGTGTGGTAGCGCACCGTGTTCCCAAGGGAAGTCATCTGTGCACAGGTGGTCAGTGCACCCACCTCTACAACCACCACCATGCAGAGTGGCAGGCCAAGCTTGCCAAACAGGGCAGGAATGCACCTGATGGAGCTGCTGTGCAATAGGTGGCAGCATGGCATCCACCTGCACGTGGTGTCAAATGGGAACGGGCCATGGAGCAAGCAGCTGCTCTACGACCTGCAGGTGACAGTGGCAACCCTGCTCGAATACCTGCCACACATGCCAATTTGGGTCTGATGTGGAGTGAGTTGGACCCTGTGAACCATCAGATTGACAACATGGAGCAGCTGTTGGAGTGCATGGAGGTGCACCAACTCCAAAATATGGCCATGCTTCAACTCCTGCTTTCACCCCATAACATTGATCATTAGTTATTGTTTGTCCTTGTACCCACCACCCTCTCCATGAAAAAATAGTTCCTAATGTTGCCCCTAATCTGTCCACCCTCCATCTTCAGATTTTGCCCCCTTGTTCATTCACATCTTTTTTTCTGAATGATGCTCTCCTCTTGTACGTTGTTGATTCCCTTTCGGTACTTGATAGTTTCTATCATTCCCCCCCCCCTTCTTTGTGGTTATACATATTAAGCTCCTTTAGTCTCTCTTCATCTGGCTTATGGTGCAGACCCTGCAATATTTTAGTTGCCCTGCTTTGTACAGCCTCCATCCTGTCTATGTCCTTGTAGAGCTACAGTATGTTCTCCAAAACTGCACGCTGTACTCCAGATGAGGTCTGGCTGTTGTCAAACTGTCCCAGAGATGCCAGACTCCAGATCAAGAGAAATAACATGACAAAATGTGCTGAAAAGTCTCAATTATTTCCTGATGCACTGCTTTATGTGTGCAACCACTCTGCATAAGTGTGCCCCCAAAATGGCTGCTGTCAAACTGTCTTGAAAATACCAGACTCCAGATCAAGAGAAATAACATGATGAAATGTGCTGAAAAGTCTCAATTATTTCCTGATGCATTGCTTTATGAGTGCTCGCACTGCCACAACAAATATGGCACCTGCTGCTGCTCCTGTAGTTCTATCTGCCTGTGCTGACTGAGCCGATGCACAGTGTCTTGCCAAATGATGATAGCCACAGATGACCATTCTGTGAACAATGATGTGATGATGATATGGTGGACTGAAAGTCTGCTGCACTGGCTGTAACATGATGTCCTATGTGTGTGTGTACATGCTCATGTTTTTTATATATATATATATCTATATATCTATATATCTATATATATATATATATGTGTGTGTGTGTGTGTTTACATGTAATCATTGCTGTTTTTTCTCTCCCAGGGCATCCAGTCATACTTGGGTTGTGCACGTTTTGGCTAGCTGAATAATTTTGCTGTAGGAAAACTGTCAAGCCAGGAAAGGTAAGCGTTTTTTTGGGGGGGAGGGGTATCATTTGGAAGCAAGTTTCATTAATGGTTTTGTTTTGACTTCTTTACAAATTTTCTGTGTATCCTCCAGATTCATACCAGTTGCATGTGTTCATATTTGCAGAAAGCACCGATGGCAGCACACAGCACCAAAATGTTACCTGCAAACAGACGAAGAAGAAATAATTTGTACTTCATTGCACTAACTTATTCTGTTCTAAGTGTGACTGTTGGTGTCTGTTACATCCCGCTTAACAGATACCAAGCTATTAGTAAGCCACACCAAGACCAACTAAGTTTAGTACGTGTGACATGCACTGGCCCACTGTCTTAACTTAAGTTGCATTACAAGACATCTTGTCTCGACCCGGATAAAACTTTGTTCAACCCCATGGCCTGCTGAAGTAAACCAGTGACTGATGTGCATGAAAAATATAGTATCTGCCGTACATGTCACCTACTTTGTATGATTTACACTGGCTTGAAAAAATAAAAACCTAAAAGAAGTGATGAAATAAGATTGATATACTTACCTGAAACTGATATTCTATAGGTGGTTGTAGACAGTACTGCAGTACTGCAGTACTCCAGTCCTCTGGTCCTGTTACACTGTTTGGAACTGGAAACCTGTAAAAAAATTCCATAGTATGACAAATTAGTACATACTCACTGTAAACTACTGATAACAAGAAGCATGGTGGCTGTGGCTGGATGCGGGCTCCTTCAGGCAGGGCATGGGCACAGGAACACATGTCCTCTCACTGTCATACAGACTGGTGGCTCTGGCTGGCTGTGGGTTACTTCTGGCCATGGGCACAGGAACACATTCCCTTTCACTTTCATATAGACTGGTGGCTTTGACTGGCTGCAGGTTATTTCTGGTCATGGGCACAGGAACACATTCTCGTTCACTGTCAGACAGACGGCCGGGTGGCTGGATATGGTGTATTACAGTCTTTCAGTGTCATTCAGGAGGAATATATCTGTAAATGGTAGGATTTAAGTGGCTACCACCTACTACAAATGAACCGTAGTGTTTAAGAGGCTGACTGTGTCTGCTAATGACAGCACACATTCTGTTAAAGAGCAGGTACCCAGTGTCAGGTACCCAGCCCCCCTCAAACATATGTAATAGCAGACCTGTAAATAGTAATACTTTTACATATTAAATACTATCTTATCTTAAAGTGCCACCCTAAGCAAAGCAAGTAATGTAACCATGTATGAAAACACACATGAAATAACACAAGATAATTTAAAACAAATAAAATTAATGTTACTTTCATATAAATATCTATCTGATCCTATTGTTCTGTACATTCATTCTGCATGTTCATTATTCTTAGAACACAAAGGATATTATGAAACCATAATATTTCTATTTATCAACTTCCATTAGTTTTTCATAATTCATGTGATGTTGACTTAATAAAAGCCCTTGTGGATACTAAACTATTTCCTGTTTTTAGCAAAACTATTATTAAGAAAGGAGATGCGGTGAGAGGAGGAAGGGGGGACAAATCAACGTCACATGAATTATGAAAAACTAAGGGAAGTTGATAGGTAGAAATATTATGCACTTTATGGCATATGCACTTTATATAAGTAATAGTTTATGCACTTTACACATCATGTGTTTTTGAGTAAAAGAGTTGCACATGTACTGTCACTTTAAATGATTGCCTTTATTAGCTGCAATGCTGTATGCCACTCCAGCCTTGAGAAAGCACTGTTCATGCTCAAAAATGTTTGGTTGTCTCATGGGGAGGGGCATCTGAAACTTGCTGCTAGTTGTTTGCTCTTCAAATAAAGTTGATGAACTTTTATCCTGCCTGCATCAAAGCTGTTTTTAATTACCTGGTCAGAGATGGTGTAACTGAATTCGCCATCTGCTAAACTGTATGAGTGGAACTGGCACCAGCCTTGACTGAAGTAGCAGACAGTCTTCTGTGCTGTATAAGCATGCCACATCTGCCATGAAAAGCATGGTTGTGCCACACAGTGCAGGCAACATTTTGTCTTCCCTTTTAGAAGAGGTAGACACCTGGCTGCACCAACCCTCGCTAAAGACATTGGCCCGGATTCTAGAAGGTTGGCACAAGTCGCTGCCAAACGCAACTCGTACCAACTGCAACTGCACCATTGACACTGCACCCTATTCTAGAAGGGGCAGGGTCTCTGCAACTAAGTCTTGTGATTTGCAACATGTGGCCAGGTACACCGAACAGAGGGCACACCTGGCGAGCATGTTGCAAGCCTCAACGCAGATCGCAAGTGCTCCCCCATGTCCAGCTAGCCACATTAGGTGCCCTGCAGGGCTGCCCACATCAACTGCCCCCCAAAGTGTACAAGTAGAGCCCCACAGGGCTGCCCACCCCCTGCCCCCCAAAACCTACATTAACTGCCCCGTAGGGCTGCTCTACATCAACTGCCCCAAATCCCTGTGTAATTAATACCCCAGAGGGCTACCACACCAACTTCCTCCTGAATCTCTGTGTAATTAATGCTCTGCAGGCTGCTCACACCCCAGCCCCCAGTCCCCGTTGTGAAGTGCCACAAGGGGCACGAACAACCCTCCACCATGCCCGACCCAGTGGCTGGCCTGAAATGTGGCATATACCAGACAAGCCCTGGTAGTCCTAGTGGCCCCATCCCCCTGCAGCCTTGCCAGTCTACCCAGCTTTCCCACCTGTCCCAGCTGGCGACTGGCACAGCCCACCTCTCACCTCCATAGCCAGCCGTCAGAGTGCTACTGTAAAGACACACCTCAGAAATTAATTTCTGAGCATGTCTCTACAGTAAGTGCTCCTACAGAACTCAGTCCGGGCTGGCCGTGGAGGTGAGAGGAGGCTGTGCCAGTCACCAGCTGGGGACGGGTGGGTGGGTGCTGGGTGGACTGGCACAGCTGGGTGGGGAGTGCAGGGCCACTAGACTACCAGGGCTTGTCTGACTATATGCCACATTGCAGCCAGCGACTCGGGCCTGGGCACGGTGGGGTTGACTGTGCTGCCCTGTGGGGCACTTTGCAATGGGGATCTGGGGGTCTGGGGTGTGGTCAGCCCTGAGGCATTAATTTCACAGGGATTCAGGGGGCAGGGTGTGGGCAGCCCTGTGGGGCTGTTACTGTGTGGGGGAATGGGGAGGCATGTATAGTATGGGGAATGGGGTGGGGGTGCAATGCCCATTGGGGCAATAACAGAGATGGTCTGGGCATGGGGGAGAGGGCTCATGGACTGGGTTTTACAGGACCCTTGGAGGACGTATGTAAGTCACACCAGCTAAATGCAGGTGTAACCTACATTGCTGGTTCTCCTCCGGGGGTTCTTGTAGAATCTTGACATTGGGGACTTTGTTGCTGTCCTTCAGGAATGGGGCACAGCTGCTGCCGTAAACCCCCTAGCACCATGTCGCAGGGGGTCTATGGTGCAACTGCCAGCATAACAGCTATTTGGCACAAGTGGCCTGCGCCATTTCACAGGCCACTTTGTAGAATTGCGCATGTCGTAACTGCTGTCATAAGTTGCTACATGCACCATTCTACTTGACGCAAGTGCTGTTACACCAGGTGTAACTGTACTAGAATCTGACCCATTGTGTTTATTGCAACAACAATGGGTCAAATGTGTTAAGGCCATGAAGGCTTTTTTTTCCAGCGTGCCTTGTTTGGCACACTGTATGAACCTGGTGGTTACAGAGTTTGTCTCACAGGTGTACATTAAAGAATTACTGATTGAGCATAGGTGAATCTGTATGCATTTTTCAAGGACCAGAATGGCCGAGCACCAGCTATAGGCACTGCAAATAAGAAATGGCCTGCCTTAGCACCGGATGAAGCAAGAGGTTGGAATGATGTGAAACTTGCTGTTAGATATGCTGAATGGATGTATGAGAAATATAAAGCTTTGCCCAAGTACCTGCTGCTGCATGCAAGCAGAGACAGTTCAGGATCTTCCATGTCACTAACAACCAATCAATGGAGGTTTATGGATGGCTTAATTGTAATGTTGTGCCTGTTTAATCATGCAACATAAGCAGTGAGTGAGGACACTGCCTCACTAAGCCAGGCCATACCTCTGCTCTGTGTGCTGAGGCATACCATTGTAAATATACAGAGGCAGTTTGAGGTGACTGGTGATGCATTCAGTTATTCACTGGTTGATCACTCACTGGAGGTTCTAGACCACAACAATCACTTGAACAGCATACTGACATCAACTGAGTTCAGAGCTGCAACTATGCTGGATCCCCAATACAAACATGGTTTGGCCTCATTCATTCACGGGGGACACTACTGGGTCTTACACATTCAAAAGCCTCTCACAAAAAAAGGCACATGGATGCAAGTTATGAAAAGGTAGTATGAGGAGCTTACTCAGAGGAAGGCAGGAGGAGCATCAGACTTGGGAAAGGCAATCAAAATGGAGGGTAAATATTTCAACAACACATCTGCAGGCAAAAAAGCACATACATCATCCAATCCACTTTGAGCAGTAATGTTGCAATGTGATTATGATGGGGAAAGGGCAGTTGTGAGAGCAACTGAGGGATACATGGTTGATCAGGTACATCTTGCTGCTGATGAGGAGACACTTCTTTACTGTCAGAATAAGGTGAACGACTGGCCATCAATGGCAGCAATAGTCTTAACATTTTTAACTGTCCCTCATCTAGTTTGAGAGCTGAACATGTTTTCAGCTCAGCAAGGGACATTATTACAGACAGACACATCAACTTTCCCTGCAAGTATGTCAGGATGTCCACATTTTTTTAAAACAAATCAGCATCATATTCCCCCAGGTAGGACAACATCAGTTTGGGCACCACTCGCACACAAGGACATGGAAGGTGAAGACATGCAAGGAGACTCATTCTCAACATAAACAGAGGCAGGCATGGCAGAAATGGAGAAGGAGTTCTCTGGAAGATAACATTCTGACATCGAGGATGGGGAAGATGAATTCCTTGCATCACAGCAAGACAGCATTACTGGACATGAATAAAAGACACAAACTCATGTCACGCGTAGAATGTAATTTTCTGTCAGGGCTGTTGCTGTTTGGTATGTGTGGGAAGTATTTTGAAGCCGAATGCTCTAATTTTTCTAATATTTTCAAATCTGAAGTAATAATTTCAAAGCACATATATACCTGCCCTGATTTTATGAAGCTTTGTTTCTCATTAAATGGGCAGGAGGTTGAGATGTACGCCAAAGAAGTACACAACTGTGCTCTGGTACGTGAATGTACCTCATCTCCTCATATCAGTGTTGATACTGCTGCCTGTAACAAGTACCAAGCTGTGTAGTTCTGCTGCTGCCAAATTCCACCTCCTCCTCCTCTGTGGTGAGTGATGATGCCATAATTTCTGGAATGCATGCACCACGGTTGCTCTGCAAACAAACAAAATGCTGCACTCCAAAAAAGCACCTGAAAAATGACATAAAAGCAGAGGCAGCTTTATTGATAGGAAAATCTAAACTGGGTGGAGGCCTCAGGGTAAGCCCTAGCACTTCAGCCACGAACACTGGCCTTCATCTTACTATACATGTTACCTATGAAGAAAAAATATTCTTTGCCAGCATTATGGCCACACAATAGAAAATCCAAAAACAGTCTGTGAGCAACATGGATGGAGGGTGCAGGTAGCAAAGAAAGCTATTCTTAAACAATACAGATATGAAAAGTCCACAACTGCACTCCACACAAGGATAAATGTAAAGCTTCAGTTTCAAGCAAAATGCAAATTTATTGGTGAAATACCAGACAGACTCACTGGTCAGCTACTTGCCCTGGTGCTTTGGATTAAAACTACCCTTCCTCAGGGGGCATGGTGAATGAGTGACATCAAGGTGTAGTTTATAGTGTAAGCAATTTACATAATTAATTAGTGACTGGTTAAACAATGAAAATAAATAAATATCAGGTGTTTAAATCATTAACAAAAATGCACATTCTCAGTGAATTCACTACCTTAATCAAATTCACCGACTGCATTATAGTTCCTTCCCACAGTATACTTAACATTGCCACCCAAAAATAATACTTTATGCTAATCATAATATTTTCAGCACATTGCATTTCTATGACTTGTAAATATTAACCTTTCAGCAGATGTTATTGTACCTGACTTAGGGAGGGAGGGCAAGAAAAAAAAGGATAGAAGATATAGAAGAGGAGCAAGTGTTGTGATTTTGTATCCTGGAATATTGTCTCACACAGAAAATCTCCAATGAAATAGGCAGTGCAGGAATCTACAAGAGTGCCAAGAAAGCAATTAATATAAAGTTAACAGTAACAAGTTGTTAAACCTTATAGTTACTTAATACCTATAAAAATGTTTTGGCATTCCAAATCTCATTTTCTAATTTCTTATTATAATGTTTCTCATTTCATACAAGTCTTTTGTATAAAAAATGTCCTATATGCACTATGTAAGCAATAATACCTGACAGGGTGGGTGGTATTGGGAAATACCGGACCTTCCAGGGGCGTAATGAGGCTCGACGCCACAGGCGGACGGCCTTATAGCCCCTGGAAGGTCCAGTATTTCCCAATACCGCCCACCCTGAAGGGTATTATTGTGCTTAGAAAATGGGCTATCTGTGGCAGTTTTATGTGGGATTTAAAAAAAAATTAAAACAATGACAAATTAAAAAGAAGAATGAAGTGAAGTCATTTTTTGGTTGTAAAGTAGTCCCTCCTTTCTGTGGCATTTCGTATCCTGTTCTGCCCTTTCATAGAGCCATTCTGTTATAGTTTTGCTCTTCCCCCTAGCAACTCCTTTTGAACAAGTTTTCCAACCCAGGGAGTCTGTAATAAAAGTAATAATTCAAACGTTTTGAGCCATTTTGTAAACAGTTCTCTTTTTTCAGCCTTGAAATTTGAAGCTGTTAGGAGCATGACCTTGTTTGACCCTGCAACCTTATTTGACCCTGAACAAAGCAGGAAGTGCGTTTCGATCGCCTACAGACTTTTACAGTTAAGCAGTTTCCTGGTCCTCGCTGCCTACTCTGAGGACCAGGAGTCAGTTCTCAATGTTTAATTTTTTGTTTTACTACTGCTTCCCAGTCCTCGCTGCCTGCCCTGAGGTCTGGGAATATGAAGAGGACCCCTTCCGTGGAGCGAGTATGCTGTAACCGAGGAGGAACAACAACAGCCCTGTCAGCGCTTGTTCGGTGGAGTGGCTATGTCAAATCGAGGTGCAAACAACAATATCCCTTGCTAGTAGATACAACAGGTACTGTTGTTCTGTATATCTATGGAAAGGGTGTAATTATCAGTTGCTGCGGAGGTTTTCCTTTTTTTTTTTTAACATGCTGGGAGATCGTGAGCATAGTACAGTTGGGAAGGACTGTACTAAGGAACTGGCACGCTCGCTCTATCACTCCGTCAGCGAGTGGAAGAGCAGAACACATTTCTATTTCTGTTTCTTTTTTTGGGTACTGAGTAGAGAGTCAGTTAGACTGTTTGTGTTGAGGAATGAATGGGGGGGGATCTCGCTAAGTGAGGGTAGAAAAAATGGCGGCGATTTGAATTGGAAAGGAGGTGTTTTACCCAATTAGGAGGTGAGGTGGGCACTAGGATACTGTACTATAATGGGTTAAGGGGCACTTAGGCTGGTACTTTTTATTTCCTGGGCATCTATTGAAAGTTAATGTACCCCCTGGGCAGGGGTACCAGCCAATCAGAGCCCAGGAAATAAAAAGCCCATTTTCTAAAAACAGATGTGGGTCTAAGACATGGGCTATTTCAAAAATCCTTAATAAAATTCTATAAACATAAAGCAAATATTTTTAGGGTGATCATCATAAACATTAATTGTAAACATGAGTGGTGAGATCTTCACTATCACTAGCCTTGATATATCCTAGTCTAACAGATATTGCTTGTTATCCCACTGGTGATTTAATCCCAGTGTTTTCACACTTTTCAAGGTATATATCCAATAACTTTCCTTTTTACGTTGGTTGTGCTTGTGTACACTAATGTATTGTGTCAATACGGGATTTCTGGGGTGTATCACTGCCAAACTCATTGCAGTTCACAGAACCAGGGGCTTAGCAGTCTTCCCCAATGACCACTAGGTGTGGTCCTGATGCAACTCTGCTTCGTGGGCTGAATGGTCATGCACTTCAAAGGACGGAAGCCGCTCTGATCCGAGAGGGCTTTGGCCTTTGATTTGTACGACCATTTGGCCCACCCAGCAGATTGGCTTTCTGTAACACTAAAGAAGGATGTGCTTAGTGAATAGAACAACACTTGTGCTGGGAAGCTGGACAGCGCTAAAGCTGCTGGGCAACAAAAACTGGACTGTGGTGCAATAACTGAGTGCCCTTCAATAATCCTAACTACTTACCACCAGGATGAAGTGACTTCAGGGATCACACAAAAAAGATCAAAGGCAGAGAAACCCAGGGCCCAAAGAGCAAGGAGTTCATTTTAAGTAAATCCTCATCTGTTCTGACTTCAGTGCAAAGGAGAGCCTATACAAAGTTCAGCTGGATCTCACCTGAGCCCACAAGCACCAAGAAGGAGTTGTATGAAGTGCTTTGTGTCTCAGAGGGTCCCATTTGTTTAGACTCGCCAGGGAATCGCATAGTCTTGGCTCAGTGCAGTTTCATCTGATCACACACTGCTCCTTTCTGACCACCAAGAGTGCTGCCTCCCCATATATTGCAATCAAATAAGACATGATAGGAGTGGTGCAGTGGCTGTGGAGCAGCAGTCTTCCGGGAGACATTGTGGAAGATACAGTGTTGTCCCATCTGCAGGCACCTCTCTGGGCTGAGTGAGGAGATTGTTCATCTCCAGGCTGAGTTGGCCAGGATTCAGGGGACCTCCTCTCCCACCCAGGGTTCAGTGGGGCCAACGCCGCTACCTCAGAGCTTGCTAAGAAGGAGAAGCCGTTGGATCATGGTGGGCTCAGAGAGGGTGAGGGTGGTGGAACAGAGGTGCATCCCTCCAGTTGTACCTCTCCACAATTCATATGCAGTTCTGGCAGAGTGTGGTTCTTGTATGGAGGCACTCACAGTGGAGACCATGGAGGATGCTGGAAACCTCCACAAAGGAGACCCACAGGAGGGTGGCATGAGACTCCACAGGGGAAGGAAACAACTCCTAGTGGGAAACTCAATTGTTAAGAGGGAAGAACTGGGGGAAGGAGGGGAGGGGAGAGGGAGGTAAAGTGCCTTCCTGGTGTCATGGCTTGAAGGGACAGGGAGCGAATCCTCAGGATCACTAGAGCAGCAGCATGGGAGAGGGAGCTGGATATCATTGTCCACCAAGGGACAAATGACCTGGCTGGGAATGGGATTAAAGCAGTACAGGAGGAGTTTGTGAAGTTGAGGAGGGGCCTTAGACAAATAGCATGCATGGGTACCTTCTCAGAGGTGCTGTCTGTCTATGGCATGGGTGAGGCTAGGGTGCTCTGCACCATGGGATTCAATGAATGGTAAAAAAACTGGTGCAGAGCTCTGGGTTTTGGCTTCATTGAGGACTGGAGATCCACCTGGAGGGATACAGACCTATATGGGTGCAATGGTCTGTATCTGTCCGGGAGGGAAACCAGGAATCTAGGTGATAGGTTTAAATGCTTCATTGGCAAGCATTTAAACTAGCCAAGGGAAGGCACTGAAAAGGAGCAGGATAATACCAGCCCCCCCACACAATACAGGGTAGATAGTGAGGCAAAAACCAAGGTAGAGAAGTCATTAGGGGGAAGGACAGAGGTAAATGGAGAAAAAGGCAATGACAGTCCAGACAAGGATGAAGATAAAAAGAGTAAGGCAATCAAAAATGGAGGGCAATGAGTACCAATGCCCATAGTTTGAGTAACAAGCTCCCTGAACTAGTGGCCTTGATACAGGAGTGACATCTGGATATCATGGCAGTCACAGAAACATGGTATGCAGAGAACCATGACTGGGATGTCGACATACCAGGGTACACAATCTACATGAGGGACAGGAAGGGTAATAGAGGAGAAAGAGTAGCTCATAAGGGAAGGGATCACAGCAATGGAACTAAAAGGTAAACAGGGAGGAAAGAAGGCACTGTGGGTCACACTGGAAACAGAAAATGGCACCATAGTCCACATAGGGGTTGCATACAGACTCCCATCTCAAGGGGGAGGAACTGAACAAAGAAATGACAGAAGGCATTCTTAAGATGGCAGAAAACAAGGAGATACTGTTGATGGGGGACTGGAATATGCCAGATGTTAACTGCAGCATCTTTGCTGCAGCCACATCCAAGAGCACGGTCACATGGTCATTCTGGATGCCCTACAGTGGGCATCCCTCAAACAGCTAGTGCTGGAACCCACTTGGGAGGGAGCAATCTTAGACCTGGTACTCTCAAATGGGGACATAGAGACGATCTCAGATTTAGAAGTGGGCAGCCATCTGGGAACAAGAGACCACCAAACAGTGTGGTTCACAATAAACACAGCCATAGAGTCAAGCCATACAAAAGCGAGGGTACTGAACTTTAGGAGGGCTGACTCTGGCAAAATGAAAGAGTCCCTCAGAAAAGCACTAGCAAATGGGCAAGAAGGAGGGGTGGAGGAACAATGGGAAAAATAAAAACTGCCATCAGAGAGGAAACAAGCCTTTGTGTGATGCAAATAAACAAATCAAAATGAAGGCAAAAACCACAGTGGTTGTCAAAAGAGGTGTCGGGGAAGGTAAGGGAGAGCAAGATAGCATTCAGGAAGTATAAGGAAACACAGAAGGAGCAGGACAGAGAACTGTACCAGTTAAAGCAGAAGGAAGCAAGGAAGGAAGTCAGAATAGCAAATGGCCCAAACTGGGGAAAAGATAACCAACTCAGTTAAGAAGGGAGATACAACTTTTATATGTACATTAGGGAGAAGAGAGAGACCAAGGGAGGGATAGTGAGGCTTAATAAAGTGGAAGGTGGGTGGGCAGAGGGTGACAGTGAAAAAGCAGGGATGCTGAATGAATACTTCTGCTCAGTATTCCCAAAAAAAGAGGAGGGGGTACCTAAACCAATCAATAAAAGCACTCTGGATCAAGGAGTTGATACCAGTCCATTTACAGAAGAAAGGGTCCTGAAACAGCTCCTAAAACTGAAGGTGGACAAAGCAATGGGGCCTGATGTGATTCACCCAAGAATTCTAAAAGGACTAAGGGGAGAACTAGTGACATTACTGACTAACCTTTTTAACAAATCATGGGATGATGGTGTGGTGCCTGAGTACTGTAGGAGGGTGTTTGTGATTCCCCTTCACAAAAGTGGGAGCAACGCAGAGGCAGGAAACTACAGACTAGTTAGTTTGACCTCAGTGGTAGGGAAAATATTGGAATCACTTCTGAAAGAAAGAATTGTTGAGTACCTAGATGCCAGTGAGGCACAGGACCCAAGGCAGCATGGATTCACAGCTGGAAGATCATGTCGGGCAAATCTAATAGATTTCTTTGATTGGGTGACCAAAGTAGTAGACCAGGGAGGGGCTGTGGACATGGTCTACCTAGACTTTAGCAAGGCATTTGACACAGTTCCATCAAAAGCTTGATAAACAAGTTAGCCAGCCTGGGAGTGGGTCCCAGGGTGGTAGCCTGGGTGAAAAATTGGCTGGACAACAGGACACAGAGGGTAATGGCAAATAGAGTCCACTTCGAGGAAAGGAGGTTACTAGAGGGGTACCACAGGGTTCAGCACTGGGACTGGTCCTTTTTAATGTCTTTATAAGTGACATTGTGGAGGGACTGGAAGGAAAAGTATGCCTCTTTGCAGACAACACAAATATCTGCACCAGGGTTGATACACAAGGGGGGGGCAGTGGAAAGGATGAGAAGGGACTTGGCAAGGTTGGAGGAATGGTCAAAAGTATAGCAGTTTAGATTCAATGCAAAGAATTGCAAAGTAATGCACCTGGGAAACAAAAACCCAGGGGAAGAGTACACAATGGGGGGTTAGTAACAACAACAAAAATGGAAAGGGACCTGGGGGTAGTCATATCAGATGACCTAAAGGTATGCAAGCAATGTGAAAAGGCAGTAAGGAAGGCTGGGGGGGGGATACTGGGAAGCATAGTGAGAGGCATCACTGGTAGAAAACAGGAAGTTGTTATCCTTCTGTTCAGTCAGGTGTTGAGACCCCATCTGGAGTACTGTGCACAGTTCTGGAGACCCCATCTCCACAAGGACATAGACAGGATAGAGGTAGTCCAGAGGAGGGCAGCTAAAATTGTACAGGGTTTGCACCAGAAGCCATACGAAGAGAGTCTAAAGGAGCTTAATATGTATACCCTCGAGGCAAGGAGGGAGAGAGGGGACATGATAGAAACTTTTAAGTACCTTAAGGGAATTAACAAAGTCCAAGAGAGAAGCATCTTTCAGAAAAAGACTGGTGCAAAAAGAAGGGGGCACAATTTGAAGATAGAGGGGGGGATGGCTGAGGGGCAATATGAGGAAGTATTTTTTCATGGAGAGGGTGGTGGATGCATGGAATGGCCTTATTGAAGAGGTTGTGGGGTCAGAAACAGTGGGGGAATTCAAGAATGCATTGGACAGACATAAGGCAATTCTGGTGGGGGTAGGAAGAGGTAGGCTGTTGGTTAACTAGGACCTGTAGCTTATCAAATAGGTAGGGAAATGGGCAGACTGGTTTAGCCAAGCTGCCCTTATCTGCTATCAAAATCTATGTTTCTGTGTTTCTGTGTAGATTATGGCTAGCTGCACTGCCCATTCCATTTGCAGCATTCTTGAATGGTGTTGTCCTCTGATCAACTCAGCTGGGGCTAAGCAGTGTACATCATCAAACAAGGCAACAAAGACTGAGCAAGGTCGCTGCGGGGGGGTGGAGGTTATCTGATGAAAAATGATGTCAAGATATTATCACCACTCTTCACCCAAAAAAACAAATGAGTACAATACCATTGTCAGCAAAGTTTCTTTCAGTTAGAAATATTGGAACATCTTTAGCTGTGACTGAAATAAATGTTATCTGAGCTTATTAAAATGATCTTCCTGCAGTATTTTAGAATGGATATGGGGCCCGGGGCTGCTAGGAAATAAAAACATTGGGGCAATACTGAATTGTAGTGCTCTCGACCATAATATCGGAGACAGATTGATGGTGTCTCGGTGTATCAGGGTGACTTACTATGGGAAAGAAAAGAAAGCAATGGGGTATTATATGACTTGGATGGAGCATGTGATTCATTTTCGTAAAGTGATTAATATCCACTGAACAAAAACATTTGTAGTCTTATCAGTGTTTGGGAAATAAACCTGTTTCAGCCATTAAATATACAATAATGGATGGGGAAGTGTGCTTAATGAGAAATTAATGGTTGCCTGAGGTGTGGGATGCTACATAAACCCCGACGGTGAAGCCCAAGGGGTTTATTAAAGCATCCCACACCGAGGGCAACCATTTATTTTTAAATTTAAACACACTTCCCCATCTTTTATTATTTATAATTGTTGGGCAGCAATTTTTTCAAGCCCTGTGACTTACTGAGTCTGACAAACACACACACACACACACACACACACACACACACACACACACACGCACATTGACTCACACACCCACACAGTTTTTTTGTGGGTTTTTTTTTACAGCTAATTTGCTTCTTGTAATATTTCAATTGGCTTTGTTTTTGGATTTGTACATTTGGATCACAAACAGCGATCACCCTTACCTCAGTTAGATCGGAGCTGTTCCCGATGTGACTTGTCCGGTATGGTGTCAGAATGGCAGGATGAACCAGATGCATTTTTTTTTTAATTTCGAAGATGTGTTCAGGATGCAGTATTGTTTTTCAATAAGACAAAAAACACGAGACGTAGTCTGAGTCTGGCGGCTCCTTGCTCTGCTGGATGAGGGTCCGCCATGTTTCTGATATTGTTTAGCCCGCCCAAGAGGGGCAAAGAGCCAATGAGGATGCAGCTCTTGTTTGAGTGATGTGGTGCATGTTTGCTGTTATAACCCGTGGGTTGTAACGACAAATTATAACTTGGTCAGACAATGGAAAAAGTTGCTGACCAGTTATAAATGAATACTTGTCTGTGGTAATATTTGAATACTGAGAAGTATAAGTTGGATTACTTGCATTCTTTGAATTTTCTGGTAATCTACCCCAAATGTCACAATCTATAGCAGCGTCTTTTGATCTTTTCTTTACATAACAAGTGAAACCATAATGTGCCTAACAATCTATAATTTTATCTAAAGATAAAAGAGAAAGGAATTAACAGCCATCAAAATGGAGCAAAATGGAGCAATCAGCCTGCATTTGTTCAAACTAAATGACTTTGTAAAAAGCTATAAAACAGTCTGCCACCCAGGTAGTGCAGCAAAGAGGGTGAAACAGGTGCTGCAAAATTGGGAAAGCTCAAATACTGTACTGTGCACAATGATCTGAGTGAGTGGAACTTCAGAACCTCTCCTTTGGACATATTTGTGCTGGGGGATATGCTGTTACACAAATATTATACTGCAGAGGAAACTGATCTTATTTTTGGAAAGTCATATTTCAGTTTGATTTCAAGACCCCTGTCCCTCTGCAAAGGTCACACGCAATCCAGAACTATCATAGTATCGATAATTTGATCAACAATAAGAAAAGACTGGACGATTAGATGATTGCCGCTGTTGTCCTTGCTGCTCAGAGTATTAACAAAAAAAAATTCTAGTTTAAGGTAATTATAGGTCTGAGGTACTTGTGTAAGTTCCTGTACAAGCCATAAAAGAAGGATTCATCATCAAAGCACAATAAATAAAACATAATTACAAAAGAATCTGGCGGACAAGTCAATCATAGTCAGTGACTTTTTATTTTGCCAAAAATGTATGGGAAGGATCAGCGAGTGCTTTACTAATACTCATTGGAAGTAACTTGATAGCAGGTTCATTGTAGGCCAGAAAATAATTTCTATGCAATAGCCAGGACCCCAGTTTAAAGTGAATACCAGTGAAAAGCAAGAACTTGGTCCTTCTTGTTTAAGGAGGTTTTATTATTATTATTATTTGTTGTGTGCCACATAAATAATCCCATCCTGCTCCCTCACCCCCACATACTAGCATGGCCCTTGAATTTGGGACTGTCATGAACAGCAGTGTGACATGCTGCGCAATAGCCCTTGAGATCTGGACAGTGTATGGGTTGAGTACTGTATTACTGTATTGCTGTAAGCAGCAGAGTAACTATCAATGACCAAACTGATTTTATTTTGGATCTCAGCAAGCCTGTGGTACCTTCTTTTCAGCATTTCAGTCTGTAGAGTGCTTAGTGACTTTAATCCATGCTGCAGTGTTCCCAAATTGATCTGGCATTTTCCCTGTAACTCAAGGGCAATTTTCATGTAGATTAAATTTTTTCATAAAGAAGCTGAATTGCTGAATTTCCCGTATAACCAATGCAAGTCTATGGGACTAGTTTCCTTGTATGGCTCAATTTCCCTGTAAAATACAGGAATCCTTATACATCTGGGAGCCCTGGTTATGGGAATGGAAATCACTGCAGTGTGAATGCCTGCAGTGAGAACAAAAAAGATCAAGATTTGGCAAATCAGCTTGACCATTTCAAGTGGACAGGAGCCCTAGTAGTAACTGACATGCATGCAGCTATGATATCTAGGACAGTTAGTTATCCTGAGTTATATAATAGGGGTGAAGTGATAACCCATTTGTTAAAATGTAGTATCACCACTGCAGTCTACAACTCTACCCAGGATGTGTACACAGTGGAAAATTACTGTTTATCCAAATGATCTCTACATCAATCTCCACTGTGGGGTGTAGCCAGAAATTTCCATTTTGTACACATACTCTCCAACAGTTACACGCACCCAATTAAAAAATGTGCACATTCTCTCCAAATGGCACCCCCTTCCAAACAAGTCAGATTGTTGTCAGATCATTCCTCTACTCTCTAAAGAGGTTATACATGTATCTGTCTCCTAAACAACAGGAGTTTGAACAGAGATACTCCTCAGTGGCCTACACTAACCCAAATACTACAGATTAGAATGAAAATGTTAAAAGAAAGGCATATTCTTTGTGACAAGCACTCAACAAAACTGTACACAAATATGTACAGTGAGTATACCTGAAAACTGCTGCACTACATTTGGCACCCCACCCCACTAGAGTAAAAGAAAAGAAAAGCACAGCTACTCTAAATTAAACCCGACACAGTAACCAAAACCCGGAAAACAAAAAACCCACCCACCTAGCCAACTAACCAATAAAATCAAAGAAAACCAAAATAAATCAAAGAAATCAGAGCAAGTCAAGCAAATGACCAACCAGAATATCAACCAACACAACCAATCGCACAACACCAGACCCAAAACTACGAAGCACTACAACCAATAAAACTTTAATTCCATAAACCAAGAAAACAGACAACCAGTAACATATTACTACTACTAATACCCAATAACAAACACAGCGAAAGACCACAAAAAGGGAAAAGAAAACCAAACAAAGGTAAAATAAAATAAAAACTACAACTATAAACTAAGCAATGACAAAAATTCATGAGAACCCCTATTAGCTAAAATGAATACATTACGGGAAGATACATGATAGCTGAGATATCAAAACTTGTGGCAAGTGAGCCACTCATGATAACCCGGAGCTCACTTGCCACCTGTTCTGATATCTCAGTTATCACATACCTTCCCATCATATATCCCTTTAATACTGAATGGACTCCGAAGTACCACTCTGTCAAGAATGGCACACTGATATATTGGTAGATACATAGAAACATAGACACTGCCAGCAGATAAGGGCCTATGGCCCACCCAGTCTGCCAATTTGAGCTTGTAAGTTCACTTTATGTTTTTCTGGAAGTCTGTTGCCCCTTACCCCTGACTTCCAGAATTCCCCAATGCCTATTGCATGCATTCTTAAATCCCATGATTATTTCAGCCCCCACCACTTCCTCTGGCAGGGTGTTTCACTTGTCCACCATCCTTTCTGTGAAGAAATTCCTCCTCACGTTTCCTCTGAATTGCCCTCCCTACAACTTCATCCCATGCCCGCTAGTCCTGGAACATATTTTTTGCTGGGAAATAGTGTATTCCTGCACCCTGTTCCTCCCTGTAAGGTACCTGTATGTCTCATATCATATCCCCTCTCTCCCGCCTCTCTTCCAGAAAGTACATATTCAAGTCCTTCAGCCTGTACTCATAGGACTTGTGATGCAATACATGTACCATCTTTGTTGCCCTCCTCTGAATCTCCTCTACCCTGTCTATGTCCTTACATAGGTAAGGTCTTCAGAACTGTACACTGTACTCCAGGTGGGGCCTCACTAGTGTCTTGTATAGTGCAATTATGACCTCCCTTTTCCTACAGGTGATTCCCTTGCCTATGCATCCCAGCATCCTAGTTGCTTTACGTGCTGCCTTGTCACACTGTTTCCCTACCGTGAGGTCATCAGAGATGATAACCCCAAGGTCCCTTTCCTGCTTGGTGCATGCTATATCCTCACCCCCCAACTGATATGTTGTTCCAGGGACTTTGTGCCTCATATGCATTATCTTGCACTTCTTTGCATTGAATTTTAACTGCCAAACCCTTGACCATTCTTCAAGCTCCTGCAGGTCCTTCCTCATTCTTTCTACACCATCTGGTCTGTCCACTCTGTTACAGAGCTTCATGTCATCAGTAAACAGGGAAATTCTGCCTTCTAGGTCATGCTTAATGTCACTGATGAAGATGTTGAATAGCACCAGTCCCAGCACTGATCCCTGTGGTATCCCACTGGTCACTCTTCCCTCTGTGGGGTGACAGCCATTGACCAATGCCCCCTGTGTCCTGCCACCCAGCCAATTACCTACCCACCGCATTACTGTCCTGGCCACTCCCATATTCCCCAGTTTGTTAAATAGCCTTTAATGTGGCACAGTGTCAAAGGCCTTGCTGAAGTCCAGATAGGCCACATCCACTGCCGTTCCCTGATCCACCTCCCTTGTCACCCAGTTGAAAAATTCAATAAAGTTGGTCTGTTATGACCTCCCCCTGGTGAAACCATGCTGCCTTGGGTCCTGTAGTCCATGGCAACCAGATATTCCACCAATCTCTCCTTCAGTAGTGCTTCCATGATCTTCCCCACTACCGAGGTTAAGCTGACTGGTCTGTAGTTCCCTGCTTCCTCTTTGTTCCCGCTTTGGTATAAAGGGACTACATCTGCTGTCCTCCAGTCTTTGGATACCTCCCCTGTTTCCAGTGATTGGATAAACAGGATTCCAGAGGTTCAGTCACCACCTCTCTTAGTTCCTTTAGGACCCTAGGTTGCACCCCATCTGGCACCACTGCTTTATAGACTCTTATTCCTTCTAGTTCCTTTAGGACCCTTTCCCTTGTGTCCATTTCTGTGCCATTCCCACTTCTTGTACTCCTTTCAGAGTACAAGGGGTGAGTGTAGTACTTGTCAAACAGTTTTGTTGCGTATGTAAAAGAAAATTCAATAAAGCCTTAAGAATTGAGATAATTATTGCTTGTGTCAGCAACAGGTAATCACACATACCAAGAATGATGGGAAAAGTTGCAGCCATCAGTTCCTATAGCAGATTGTAATTAGCAATGAAAGGGGAAAATGGGGAGAAAAGTCATTGAGCTGAAATCAGTTCTGTCTGATGATATTTATCTCTGCTAAGGAAGCAAGTCTGTGTTTCTATATTATATATTGTTGTATAACGGGTTTTGGGGTTATGTTCTATGTAGAACTTGTCAAACTGTATTGTTGTGTATGTAAAAGACAATTCAATAAAGCATACTAATGTAAACAAAACAAAGAAAACACTTAAATGCACCTGCCACCCTGTGTTTGGATGCAAAGCATATCAGCCAAGAACCAACTGGTTCAGGTCAGCCAGGTTGGTAGAAACATAGAAGCTGACGGCAGATAAGGACCGCAAGGCCCATCCAGTCTGCTCATTTCTTTTTCTACCTTATAAATGTGCCATCGGCCTTTGCTCTGTCAGTGGCCTATCTATTCATACTCATCTGTATTGCTCCCTTGTGCCTATCCCATGCCTGTTTGAAGCCCTGCACTGTATTCATAGCCACCACTTCCTGAGGTAGACCATTCCATGCATCCACCACCCTTTCTGTGAAAAGAATTTCCTCACATTCCCCCTTAATCAGCCTCCCTCCAATCTCATGCTGTGTCCTCTTGTCCTGCTATTTTTCTTATATTTAAACATGTTAGACTCTTTCACCTTGTTAATGCCCTTAAGGTGTTGGAATGTTTCGATCATATCACCTCTCTCCCTCTTTTGCTCAAGGGTATACATATTGAGCTCTGGTAATCTGTCCTCATATGTCTTCTGATGCAGTCCCTGCACCATTTTGGTTGCCCTTCTCTGGACTGCCTCAATTTAGTTAATGTCCTTGTGAAGGTGTGGCCTCCAGTACTGCATGCAGTACTCCAGAAGGGGCCTAACCAGTGTCTTGAATAGGTATAGGGTGATTGACAGCCATGACAACATAATCAGGAACTGGTTTGACAGAGATGATATGAGGACATGAGGCACTGTATGGGGTGCGGGGGATGGACAGGGTCAGACTGGGGTACAGAGGGCCCACCTGGAAAGTTAATACAGGGATCCACCTGGAAAAATCAATACAAAAGAGCCAATAGTAACACACACATAGCAGTATTCCACTTAAATTCTACACTAGCGCTATATTTGAATCATGCATTTACTCGCAGCACCCAAAATAACCCATTTAATTAGAAAATAGAGGACAAATGCAAAGATTGTTAGAGTTTAGAAGGTGTCCAGGTACCGAACAGTAGGGGGCCCACCCGGAAATTTCCAGATATCTTGGTGAGCCTGTTCAGCTCTGGGCATGGACTTGAGAATGACTTTAAAGTCACTGAGCTGTGTAATCATGTTCTCCTGTAACGTGACCCTTGTACTAGCCGATGGGTCGCTGTGAGAGGAGAAAGCAAGTTGGTGAGCTATGTCAGTTCTAGCATTTAATTGGTAACAGCCATACCTGGGTGCCATAAGCTGCTGGAGGAAAAATGGAGCATCAGTCTGAGACAAATCGACAAAACCCCAGATACCACTGTACTACAGTATGTAGTGTGAGTTGGCATGAGTGCCCTTCATGCTTGTTGAAAACCACTTGGAAAGGTACAATTTTACTGCCAAATGCTAGCCACTTTCTTGCCAGGCCTGTTAGGTTTAATTACCAAAATACACATTTTTCTACTATGTAAAAACCTGAAAATAATGTTGTGTTGTTTTTTATCTAAAGTAGTCCTTCAACCTACTGGGACTAGAATAAATTTAGTGCTTTGTTTCAGGTGTTTTGGCCCAAAGTTGATTCCATAGTTGTAGTTTGGTCCCCCTTCCCCTCCCTCCACATGTCAATGATAGTATATAATTTGTTTATAAAAAAGTATGCCTGTTTTGTTTTTGCCAAATATTTTTATATAGAGAGCTATACAACAGATGCTGTGGTGCCATTTTTATTGTGTAGCGTCCATCTCCTAGCTGCCTCAGTTTGGGACTACAAGAGGTGGAAATCTGGCATCTGGAGCAAAGGAATTTTTCTGCATTTAAAACTAAACTGCTACTCTGATACTGAGAAATCCAGTTCCCACCTGCACTGTCCCACAAGCAAAAGTGACATTCTATTCTTTAGTACCATTGGTTGGCCACCTCTTCCCTGCCTGTCTGCTGCTCACTCATTTGGATGGCACCCACGACTTCGCTCCTTCTGATAAGCCCCTGCCCCCCTCCAGCTCACTCATTCAGATGTCTCCTGTTCATTTAGAAGAAAAGGAGCATTCCCAAGTAGAGAAGATCATTTTTAGTTTATTTAATTTTGATAAAGATGCAACTGTGAGTGCAGCAAGGAATTTTATTTGTTTATTTTATTTTAGTCTTTGGTAACCGGGTAAGGCCCACTAGGCACAAGTGTCTGTTTTCGGGGCAACCTGGGAGCACTGGGTGGTTAAGTGACTTGCTCAGAGTTACACAGTATGCAAGTGGAGGTTGTGAGAATCAAACTCAGGTCTGGTCTGCTGGATGTACCAAGGTCGATCATACCTCATTCCTCTAACCTCCAGGCTATACTTCCAGCATGCCAGGAATGCAGTATAGCAACACATGTTGCAAGCACTGACATGAAGCAAGTGAAATTACAGCCTAAGTCAGATGGCAAAGGGAAGTAGAAATTAAATGAAAACAAGGAAAAACACCAAAGGTTTTGGTGTTTGCAAATTACAGACTTATAATGTTGTGTTTCAACACCAATGCACTTGGTCCCCAGTCAGCCCCAGTGTGGAAGTCTCAAGCTTGAATACAAGATCCGATCTCTAAGATAACAGTATAATGTGCTGTCTTCTTTCACTGGGCCAGCCTAACCATGTAATTTGTAAAACATTTAAAGAGTTACTGACGCCTCAAAGAAAACTTTGAAAAACATAGTAATTAGGCACAATTCTGCTTGCATTCCATTTATTTTTTATTTCTCCTCCCCATAATATATTACTAAGGAAATGTGCATCAATATATGATTGTTGTCCCTTGCAGTTTATTTTGAGCTCATCTGCCTCTATAGCTTACTCCCTACTCCAAGTCATAATCCTCTGTTGTGACATCACAGTCTGTTGCCATTTGACTAACTGTGAGGTCACAAGCAGTGCTCTGTAACTGCAGGTAGGGAGAAAGCATCAGGAATAAATGAACTCTTCAGGAGCAGAAATCCTGTTTTTATACAAATGACCTCAGTAATAAATAATGGGGAGGAGAAATACAGAACTAATGGGAAATACAAGCTAGATTGTGTCTAAATATTATGTTTTGTTAAAGTTCACCTGAATGTGTCACCTGCTCTTTAAAACTTTGCTTATGTACCTGTTCAGAAAAGGTCAACACAATATATGTTTAGCACACCATGAATCTATGAATTTTCATGATACTTACTATGGCTTCCATGACTTTTGTTATTTTGATCATGGCAATGTTTTTTTTTCTAAAATGCTCCATCACAAACGTACAGCCCCACAGAATGTAGCATGGATAATACCCATGACTGACACTGCAGTGCAGTACAAGGTGGGTACTGTTCTGCTAAGGTGTGGTCCTTTGGATGAGACATTAAACCAAAGTCTCTTCTGCCCAACTCTGGTCACTGTCTAGTGGAAATAAAAGATCCCATGGCACTTGTTGAAGAAGAGTATGAGTATTTTATTACAATAATAAAAGGAAAATGCATTATACAGTAAATACAGTTCTGTCTTTGTACATCACAGAAGTAGAATGACAAAGAGAAAGGAAACAAAAAAAGGAAAAAAGATGAAAAGGAAAAATTAAACCCCACAAGGGATGATCAATTCATGAGAAAGAAAAAAATATCCTTAAGTCATATAACAAGGAAAATCACAAAACAAAACAAGGTGCACACATATTATATACAAACACTTTGAAAAGGAAATTATATACAAGGGAAGGTAAATAGTATATAGTGCTCAAGTCTCATTCTGAGCTGACCCAGGTTTTGAACCAATCAAAATTCTACTAGTGCATTAGAAACCATGATTGACTTTTTATTTTATATTCATGTAGTTGAAAAATAGAGGAACATGTTATTTTCAAAATATCTTTTTGTGAACATAATGTCTGTTGTAGGCTTAAGTCACATCTCCCCAGCCATACATATTGTAATATATTAAAAAGGTAGGGAGACAAACCCTTAATCAACTAGCATTAACTTCCACCCAGTTACCATTAAACATTAGTAATACCCAGTAGCTGAACAAACATGGGACAAAAAATTGTTACATATAGGCTAATAAAAGAATGGAACTCGTATCCTGTGAATGCACTAGATAGGCAATATGTGTGAACCTTTAAAAAAGGCTTTAGAGAGTATCTTCAAGATCTTGCTACATGCAAGTGTTTCAAATGATGATGTATTACATCGTATTGTTTGTATGATGAAATACAATTTATACTATATATTGTACATATGTAAAGTATTTGTATGACCTGTTAACCTTTGAAAATAGGCATCGGTTTTCTAATGGCATTTTCCCAGGCAATCAAATCTAAATCTAAGAATGCCCAGAATCAATACCTCATGGTATGTTCATCCAGATGAAATCTTCTCATTATTTTCTTACTAGTAGTCAAAAGCCTTTTGCATAGGGGCATTCAAGAAACAAATGTGCCTGGGGTTTCTGCAGCACCTGTGCATGTACAGAATTTCTCAGCCAGTTCCTTTCTCCTATGGGTTTATGCTTCCATGAGTTCGTAACTCTTAGCCTATTGTGGCAGCACAGCTACTGCATATCCCACATGTGCCTGGGACTTGGGGCTTCAGTGAGAATTGCCAGAGAATTGCCAGAGGGTGCGTCTGCCCGGGTGGGCAGTATAGAGACATTGTCTGGACTGTGGGTACAGAGTTCCTTGTGTTGTGCAAAACTTTACTATGTTGCATTTTCACTGCATTATATGAAACCTTTCAAATACTAAGCTTACTTAAGGACACACAACCATATGACAGTAACAGAGCCATTCATTCTGCATTAGGAATTTCATTTTTTCTGCAATCCAGGGGGGCTATAAAGAGATTCAACAATTCCTGGACTAATGGGTTCCACTGATGAAATCACTGGTCAAAAATTGGTTTTAAAAAAATATCGCCATGAAAAATACCATTTGGTGAATCATGACTAACTCTTCTTCACTGGTTTTCAGGAAAGCTACTTCCTTCTTAATAGGGCTCAAGTGACTGCCCCATAAGGATTGAAATAAAATGCTCAAAAGTCTAGTTTCCAGGTTTGCTGGAGGGGATATGCAACTCAGAAATAAGAAACAGGAAATAAGTATAGTTTTAATTAAGTATACCTTTTTGATTTAGAAAAGGTTCTACCTTTCCAAAGGTCCACTTTCCTTTGTGCTAATAGGCATAATGTCCCAGTTTGCCTTCACAGCATCTGACCCCAAAACCATATGTCTAGTGCTTTAATACTGTCATTAGAAATAGGAATAGAGCCCACTTAGTACACAATATTTAAACAGGGTCACCTCTAATGTGCACAGCAGTACCATTTTGAAAATGTAGCCTACCACCAGAGACTTTTTAGTATTGCTGGAAGATATCTAACACTCCTTGCCCCAAATGTGCTGCCCTCAGGAACAGACACACATTGTCTGTGTAGACCACTGTTTTGATACATGTGGTACCGGTGATACTGAGGCATTCGACTTGTTGGTTATCCTGTTTTTTCCATAAGAGTAGGTCTAAAGAAAAAAAACATACAAAAGTGAATTTAGGAGGCAGCCCTATCTCACCTCTAATCTACAGTAGCTTCAATCTGATGCCCTAATCACCCATTAATGAGGAGATTCACAAGTGCATTTTTGTACTGAATCTTAATTCAGGATATGAGCTCTTCTGGCACACCATACTTTCTTAAAACTTTGAATAGGTAACTGTGGTCTTCCTTATTGAAGGCCTTTTCTTGGTCTAAAATTAAAAATAACCAGATATTTGCTTTGTTTGGCCTTTATGAAACAGTTCTCTAATTAATAACTGATTGTCTTATATGGATCTGCTTTGTATCTTCTATATTTGGTATGGGGATATTACTTCTGAAGCTATAGACGGCATTCTGTTATATTTGATTTTTGATAATACTTTCTGGTCTGACTTCATAAAGCACAGTGGCTTATCACTTTTCTCCCCTTTCTTACAAATATAAATAGGAAAGGACTGAGATGTGGAAGTAGGTAACTTTTCTGTGTTTAAAATTTCATTTAAGAACATAACTAAGTTTGAGCCTGCAAGTGGACTGAACGTTTTATAGAACTCGGCAGTAATACTGTCAGATTCTGGTACTGTGTCATAGCTTTATTTTTTAATGGCTTCCAAAACCTCATTTAGATGGACTCTATTAACCTAGATGTTTTCCCTTCAGAAATTGTTCTGACTGTTATGTCTTTGAGAAATTATACCCTGAGATAATTGATAGGGTTGCCCCAAAAGAATGTCTTGCACTGCTTTCTATTATATTTAGGATGTCCTGTGGATTTGTTTTAATGTTCCCTTCTTCATTCCTTAAATGTTTTTTATTGTTTCTTGCTGCATCCTATCTTCACAACCTTTGAAATGGTCTAAAATTTGTCTTTTACCTTTGCATACCTGCTTCTAACTCTTATAATAAAGATATTTCCTGATCATACTGTAAGGTTTTCATTTTTTCTTTATCTCTCAACAGACTCAGATTTATTGCATACTTTGATGCTTGCTTTGAGATCAGTTTAAGCAATTTTGTCCTTAAACTTGTGCAAGTGTGGTTGATATTCTTGTAATTTTTACATTGGTTGCGCTTGTGTAAACCAACGTATTGTGGCAATATGAAATTTCAGGGGGGGGGGTCACTGCTGAGCCCATTGCAGTTCACAGAACCAGGGTCTCAGCAGTCTACCCCAATGACCACTAGGCATGGTCCTGATGCAGCTCTCTGCTGGGTGGGCTGAAGGGTCATGCACTTCAAAGGACTGAAGCTGCTCTGATCCGAGAGCACTTTGGCCTTTGATTTGCATGACCATTCAGCCCACACAGCAGATTGGTTTTCTGTAATGCTTTTATTTTTTTTTTTATTTATGCAATGAAAAACATACTTCTGAAATCACCCTTTGCCCGTTCTTCATATTAACTGCTGCACCCTACCAGCCACTTGCTGGCTCACTGCAAATGGAAGTACTGTATTGGTATTTCATGTCACTGCTGCCTCCCATTTAATCATTTATCAGTTCACTGGCACACTTGTTTGGTTTTCATCAAATAAAAAAATGGTATTACAGTAGTTCATCAAACATTTGGCTCCCTTTCTTAACTTTCTGGATTTTCTAATTTCCATACTGAAAAGCAGGACCTCAGTACAAACAAAAAATCATACGTATGCCAGTGGCCGACATCAGGGCAAACCTGGGTCCGGCATCCTCTAAGGGTGATGCTTTTGGACAGTGTGGGGTCACAGTGCCCCATTTCTCCTGGAGTTCCTTTCGTCGACCTGAGTTCGTGGACATCATGAGGATCATCCATACTATGCGTCCCACAAGTTGTGGTTTGGATCCCGGACCGACTCCCCTTATTTTGGGTTGTTTTGATATCATCGGTCCAGTCCTGGCGCAAATAGTCTGGTGCTCCTTGGAGTTAGGTGAGTTTCCCTGCTCTCTGAAAGAGGCAGTGGTGACTCCTCTTTTGAAGAAAGCTTCCTTGGACCCAGAATGTTTTTCAAACTATCGGTCTATCTCTAACCTCCCCTTTATTGGGAAGGTTATTGAGAAGGTCGTAGCTGTTCAATTGAATGACCATTTAACCATCCATAATGTCTATGAATCCTTCCAATCTGGCTTCTGTAAAAGACATAGCACCGAGACTGCACTGGTTCGGGTGTTAAATGATCTTCTGATGGCGAGGGATCAGAAGAGACGTTCTATCTTGGTTCTTCTTGATCTCTCTGCAGCCTTTGACACTGTGGACCACATGGTGTTATTAGCTTGCCTGGGGCAAATTTGTGGAATGTCTGGAACCGTTTTGCAATGGTTCACATCATTCCTCACTGGGAGATCACAAAGAGTTGCGTCGGGGATTTTTTCTCTGACCCAGTTTCTTTGTTGTGTGGAGTGCCTCAGGGATCTGTGCTGTCACCCATGTTGTTTGCAGTGTATATGCTGCCCCTCAGAGGTATCATAAGACGATATGGGCTGAGGTTTCACTGTTATGCAGATGATACCCAGCTCTATCTGTCTTTTGCACCCGACCAGGATGGAGCTCTCTCGGTGTTTAATAACTGTCTGGGGGAGATCCAAGACTGGATGGATTCTAGTTGGCTAAAGTTGAACTCAGAGAAAACAGAGGTTCTGGTAGTGAACCCAGGTGGTCAGATTGAGAGGCCATGTATTGGTGCACCATCTGGAATTTTTCTCGAAGGGGTATCGCTTCCGTCCTTTGAACGGGTGCGTAACCTTGGGTTTATTCTTGATGACAGGCTGACTCTTAAATCTCAGGTGTCAGCCGTTGTCAAGACTTCCTTTTATCATCTTAGGAACATTGCCAGGGTTAGGCACCTTGTTCTGTCCGACTCCCTGCCTACCTTGGTCCATGCTTTTGTATCTTCACATTTGGACTATTACAATGCCCTTTACTTTGGGCTTTCTGGGGTTGAAATCTGTCGCCTACAGCTGGTGCAGAACGCTGCAGCCCGGGTATTGACTGGGACAAGTAGGTCCTGTCATATCACTCCCGTGCTGCGCGAACTGCACTGGCTTCCTATGTGGTGGCAGATCACCTTTAAAGTCATTTTATTGACTTTCAAAGCCCTTCATGACCAGGGTCCAGCCTATCTGAAAGACCTGCTGGTTCCCTACTGCCCTGACCGATCACTCCACTCGGCCAACATGGGGTTGTTAGAGATCCCAAGAGTGAGTTTAAAATCTTCCGGCAGCAGAGCGTTTTTGCATGCTGCACCCACTCTTTGGAACTCTCTACCATGCCGGTTATGGCAGTGCACCTCCGTGGAGTTATTCAAGAAGGACTTGAAAACATACTTATGGAATATGGCCTTTTCAGATAATTAAGTTATTGTATTAATGTCTGGTTTTTATTATATATATGATATTTGGATGATATGCTGATTTTTATGGATGTTTTATGATTTTTATTTAGAGTTTTGGATTGTTTGAAAATTGTTCAGCACCTTGACACATTGAAAGGTGCTTTATAAATAAAATTATTATTATTATTATTTGAATGCTCATTTTTAAAATGCAGCCCTTTGTTTTCCTGTCTTAGCAATGAAGTCCTTACTTACAGTAAAACTGTTAAACAGAGAAGCTCCCAATAATCACATATGTTATAGGTTTACACACTATACGAGCCCTTCACATTTCTGAGTCATTACATTTAATGTAGTGTGGCATTTCCTTGCTTTGTGCCTGTTCTGTCTCCCAAGTTCATGCCTGCTGTGCTGTGTTTTTCTGATCACGTTGAAGCTCCAGAAATTAAAAAAAAAAACGTTATTTGTCATTTTGTAAATGTTCACCAAGTTTCATGGACTTTTGGGACAGGGGCTGATGTACATGGGCTCAATCTGTTATGGATGTTTGCTTTGTTTGGGGGAACAAGGAGGATGACGGCAAGCACTGGAGTGTGTGTGTGTGTGTGTGTGTGTCCCCAAAATAAAGAAAACTGTCCCTTATCTTTTTTTTTAAACCTGAAAAAAAGAAACCATTCATTGTTGTCCACTGTGCTGTTACCCACCCTCTCACCCAACCCTCCCACTCAGGATCCACCACCCCCATACTTACCCACTGGAGGTACATTACCATAATCCTCTTTGGATTGCAGACACATCTTCACTCTTCAAAGCCCAACCACGAACTGAGGTAAGCGCTTCAATGTATTTCAATGGGGTTTTCAGTTTCAATGTATTTCAATAGGGTTTTCAACTTAGTGGCATAATTTGGCAATTTTTTATATTTTTGCCCCAAAATTTTCAAAATACCATTTTTGGGACTTTGCATCTTGAGCAAATAAGTGACAGTAGGCAGTTCTGTCCCAAAAGGTGATTTTGTGATCACTACACAAATTCCCTTTCTGGCAGTAGCTGTAAATTTTCTCCACCTTTCTACATGAGGTGGGATCATTAGAAGGCTATGTTGAAAATCTGGTATAAAGATATTAAAAAACAGCAGAGTTATGAACCTGCATTGAAATTTGCGAACACAGGTGGGTAACTTTGGCAATTTTCAATATTTTGACCCCAAATTTAAAACATAGCTATTTCTTCACAGCACCTCATGAATGTGACATGCCGTCATTTTTCAGACCTTGGCCAAAATGTTTTCTTGCATACTGAAAGGTGATTTCACAGTTGCTGCATGAAATCACCTTTCAGGCAGGAGCTGAACATTTTCTCTGCACTTGTTCATGAGGTGGAGCCATATAAAGGATATGTTGAAAATTTTGGGCAAAAATATTTGAAAACAACAATGTTATGAGCCTGCACTGAAATCTGTGACTGCAGGCTCGTAACTGGCAATTTTTTTATATTTTGAACCCAAATTTTCAGCATAGCCATTTCTTCACAGCACCTCATGAATCTGATAGCTATCATTTCTTAGATCGCACCAGGAGACAAGCAGTTGAATTTGCTCAGTGTGCCTTTCTGGGTGAAACTTTTCAATAAGTAAATAAATAAAGATCCTGGCCAAAATTTTTTTTTGCATCCCAAAAGGTGATTTTGCAGTCACTGCGCAAAATCACCTTTTGGATAGAAGTAGAAATCTTCAAAATTTGGGGTCACAATTGTAAACATTTGGAGTCAGAAATGCAAAACTGCTGCTGAAAGAACTGTTGGACACAAAACAGACAAAATGTTGAGTAAGAGTACTTTGAGTCTCATTCGGGGCAAGTGAACGTTGGTTGCTTGATAAACATTTTTTTTTTTACATAAGAACATGACGACAGATGGGGACCACATGATCCATCTAGTCTGACCATTATTTGACCTAGTCCCCCTCCAAGTATGTTCCCTTATTTCAATATTATGCTATGTCTGTCCCAAGATATTTTGAACTCCTTAACTGTCTTGGTCATGACAACAAATGGTGTATCACAAGAAATAGTTTCTTCTGTTTTTAACTTAATTCCTGTTAAGGAAGGATGTACAAACTCTTTCTGGGTTTGCATATTCACTCACATTACACCAGTGACATTTAACGAAACCACCAGGTCTTTTAGGTAACCACTTTGTCTTAGCATTTGTTGGTTGTATAGGCCTTAGTCTACAGTGGACCACTTTGTCTTTTATATTAGGTGCCCTTTTAAAAGACATTCTGTGTTTTTCCCCAACTGCATTTCCAGCCTGCAAATCACTTGTTACAATGGTCCAACTTTTGTGTACAACATTCCCCACCCTTCCTGCTAGGTGATTAAACTCTGTAACAAATTAAATCATATTTCTGGTCCCCACCCAGTGGCGTGTTTTGCCTTTTATCCCTTAACAGTGCTGATCTTTCAAAGTTCAGTGCTTTTTCCCTGGCTTCTGTTAGCAATCTACTGTCATAACCCCTTTCAAGAAAATGGTCCATTAGTTCTTGTGTCTGACTCAAGAAAATGTAATCACTGGAACAATTATGGTGAAGTTTTAACATCTGACTGTATGGTATGGATTGTTTCAATGTTTTAGGGTGAGCACTGTCTGCCATTAACAAACCACACAATATAGCCATTGTCCAATCCCACTTTTTCCATACCTGTCATTTGTGAAGAAATGGTGGAGGAGGTGGTGCATGTTTTTCCTGGACAACGTATATACTGTCTGTGTGATCTGTCACTTACAGTGGCTACTTTAGTAAGGTCTACATATTTTCTCTTATCTTCACAAGTCTCCTCCTGTCCTGCTTTCATCTCATCCAGGAAACAAAACATTTCCTCCTCTGCCTCCTCTGTCTGGGGTACCTTCCTTCCATTTCATGGCTGGGCCATCACCAATGTGATGGTAGGTAGCCTTTCAAAAAGTTATTTTTTCTTCAAATTTTTCAGTTTTGGTTTTCTTCACAGGTGTACTGTAACCCAGTATGGATTGTACTACAGTCAAAATAATTTCAATCTTGTATTCACATCAGGTCTCTTCACATGTTGCCAGGCACTAGGTCAAGATAGAAAAAAACACAACAGCACTGTTTAATATTGCAACACCAAAACAGCACTGTCAATAACAGCTCCCACCCAAAACAGCAACCACAACAATAGTGCCCCAACCCCCCCTTACTAAAAATAATCACCTCTAGGGGGAGCAACTCGGGGACACACAAAAACCTTGGATAACAATAGTACAAATGGTAGCAGTTCAACGACTCAGGAACTGCTACCATGGCAAACAAAAACGAACAGTAATTTTAGTTTTTGTAGGGGGCTCTGCCCCCCCACACTCCACATTATGGGAGACTGAACCCCACTGAACCCCCCCTACTGAAAATAACTACCTCCAGGGGGGGAGATAACTGAGGGACACAAAGAAACATTGGGGGGGGAATTGCTGACAAGGGGAAGGAAAAAATAAGATGAGAGGGGGAGACTAAAACAAAAAAAGCAGGAATACCAGGAATCAAACCCTGGGCCACCCACATGCTGCCATCCTCCCTGCCTGTGGCTCTGTCCTTTGTGCCATGGCAGCTACTCAGCAGAACCCCTCCCAGCACAGGCTTCATCCCTTTCTCCTCCTCTCCCTGACAGCAATACAGCTACAGGGATAGCACTAACCTGACCTGTACTATTCTATCCCTGTCGCTGTATTAACTTTCATTGTTTTGACAGTGTGGATTTGACCACGCTATTCTCACTTCACTCTTTTCACCTGGTATGATTCTGGTATCATGATGAATTCCTTATCGTCCTACAGCAAGCAAGCCATCACCATCTTCTAATCTCCACCAGATCACTGATGTGGTCAGCCTTGCTAACTAATGATCAGACCTCTTTCTCCAGTTCTCCACGACTGTATGTGGCCTTAGTAAAGTCAACATGTCCTTTGCATCAAGCATATGTAACAGTCCTCTAACTTATGCTGATAACTCATTGTACAATTTGTCAAGCACTTGAAAATACCTGAAATGAGAGGCATATGAGCAGATAACAGTGCTACAGTGACATACAGATACAAAAAAAGATGTTTAGTTTCCAATGTAGGAAACAATCTTAATTTAAATATACCAGATCCGGGCAAGACCTATGCAGCAACAGGAATCAATCACCTGAGTGATAAATACCTGCAAAGAAAGAAATAGTAACAAAAACATGGTTAGAAATATAAAGGTTTAAAATGCCCTCCCTCCTTCCACACAAACACAACCCTTCCCCCTCAAAAAAAAAGACCAACAAAATACTTGTCCTTTGCTAAAAGGGCACTACAAACTAACTGATACTCTAGCTGAAGATCATCATCCAGATCCAGTTGGTGTGGACTAAATTCACAAAATACAGAAGCAGTAGCATAGAAGATTTCTGGGAGCTCATCTAATTTCTGGGTGTCTTGAGAACTTTTTCAGTCATGAGAATTCACTTTTAATATCCAGGCACTAAAGTGCATCTTGACAGTTGCTGTGGAGAGTCACAGAGCACAGCACCAGCTAACAGCAGCAGCAGCATATGAGATGTTTGGGATCACTTCTCATTTCTGGGCATCCTGAGAATTTTTCCAGCCATGAGAGTTTGTTTCTATTTTCTGGGCACTATAGTGTATCTTGACAGTTGCTGTGTAGACTCTTACAGCACAGCATCAACTAGCAGCACCAGCTTATAAGATTTCTGGGAACACATCTCATTTCTAGGCATCCTGAGAATTTTTATAGCTATGAGAATTCACTTTTATTTTCCAGGCACTAAAGTCCATCTTTACTGTTGCTGTGGAGACTTGCACAGGTCAGGATTAACTACCAGCAGGAGTAGCACGTAAGATTTTTGGAAGTGCATCTCATTTCTGGACATCCTGAGAATTTCTCCAGCCATGGGAATTGCTTTTATTTTCAAGGTAATAAAGTGTATCTTGACAGTTACTGTGGAGACTCACATAGCACAGTACCAGCTAACAGTAGCATGTAAGATTTCTGGGAGCACATCTAATTTCAAGACTGTTAGGGGCAGTTACACACTGTGAACTACCATGTGGCAGCATGCAGCAGCCTGTCAAATCTTTTGGAACACTCCAGAAAGTCTAGAGTAAGAGAATTTATGTAAATTGTGTCTTATGCACAGTTATCACTAAATGGGAAACAATAACAGTGTTGGGGCAGTAAAACACACAGCACAGTGACATGTAGTACTACCTGTAGCAGCCTGACATACTTATTGTGTTAATTTAGAGCAATTCTGGTAGCACAGAATTTATGTATGTTGTGCATTTCTCATAATTTCCCCTAAAGTGTTATGCTTTTCTCACAATTTCTATGAAAGCACATAGCATGAAATGAGGAGGGGGACTGAATCATAATGCTCCACCATGCAGCAGAAAGTAGCAGCACAATATATTTATTCTGGTAGTTCAGAAATATTGTGGGAGTGCAGAATTTATGTTTGTTGTTCTTTTATCATGATTTCCTCTAACATGCATAACAAGAACAGTTGTTTGTGTGTGTGTGTGTGGGGGGGGGACTAAAGCATAGCATAAGACCATGTAGCGAAGAGCAGCAGCACACTATATTTATTCTGGTAGTTGAAAACAATAATTTTTTTTTTGGTCCTGGCCCCTTCCCCCTTAGGGGATCAGCACCTGCCCCACATGCCGCTCCCCCATGCATAGGCTTACCCCCCTGGGTGGGGCCACCAGGTGGGTGCCCTTCCCCACCAACAATGGTTTCAAGCCCTGGCTTACCCCCTCCTGGGAGGGGCCATCAGAGTGGGATCCCCCCGGCTGACATGGATCACTGCGAAAGTGGTGGCAGGCAGGGTTTCAAAGATGGGGGCAGATTTTTTGTAGCTGCTGTGGAGATCCCTGGGGTGGGTTGTGCAATGATGGCCAACATCTGCCCCCCCATATGAGAGGCATCGGCAGCAGCAGTACTCCCAGCTTCCACTAGGGCTCTGTAGAGTGCTGAACACTCTTCCCCACTCCCCTGGAGACGGACAGTAGTCCCTGGGAAATTCTGTCCTTCTTCCCCCGGCTGGCACTCCAACTCTCAAGTCCATCTCTGAACCTGGGATGGCGACGATGCAAGCAGGCACCATGCTGCTGTGCCAGCGGGCCAGCAATAGTTGAAATAAATTCTGAGAGAAGAAGACAGTGACATTGAAAGGAGTGCACAGTTGCTCAAGAAAGAAAACAATCCTGAAAGAAAATTATGTATTTTTTTCTTTTCTTAGGCAGCAGAAAGAGGATAGCTGGCAGACGCTTTTAGAATGAAGGAAGAAGAATCAGAAATTAAGATAGAGAGAAATGAAGATGTACAACATTTTGTGTGGGTTTTATTTCTTTTTTTTTACTTTTTCAGCATTTTTTTTTACAATAGGTGAAGATAAGAATAAAGGAGACAGTAAGACAGCTAACATAGCTGAAATAAATGAGAATATAGACTGATACAATAAGGCTATGGACTGAGAACAGTTGGGGTAATGCCACCTTGAAGTTCTGTAAGACCCTTCAGAGTGCTTCTTCAGTTTAGGAGCAACACCTCAATACTTTACTTTAAGGCAACAGCTTTCCTGGAGAGCTCCCCTATTTCCAATCACAGATGTGCCACTTCTGTGTGGAGGGATGTGGTAGGAGGATCTGAGGCTGGTCTCTCGGGTGACACGCAAAGAACTAAAGTCTAGCTGCAGATCCCTCTTCTACTCCCCTCCATCCCCTCTGTGTCCCTTGAAAGGACCTGTCCATCACATGACTACTCCCCATGGCACCTTGTTTACTGCTGACCACCATGCAGCACAGTAGGAGCTTTAGGGGGTGCAACACCCTCCACCTCTCTCAGTTGTCTCATTCTTTTCATCACATATTCTTTCCACTCCTGATGGTGCCCCACCTTTTGCAGGCCTCAGTTTGAACAAAATTCACCCAGTACATCACAAAGGCAAAGTTGCAGGCAAAGTTGTCAAAGGTGAATTTTCAAGTAAATGGAAAAAAATTGCAAATTGCTCCAAGAAGGTGAATTTTGCAAATTTGCCTGATCTTCATAGGCAAATTAAAACTTCACAAAAATCTCTAATCATGGTTACAAGGAGCATTCTGTCAGATATGGACATTGTACCTCTCACAAGTGAGAAAGAAAGGGATCTGAGGTGCTGAAGCTCAAACAAACCAGAACACTTTGCAGTGCTGATTTTTCATGCCTTTGTGCTGTACAACATACAGTATATGTGTAATGGGCAAATAAAGTACACTATGATGGCACAAGGAGCAAAAAAGGGCTGCCCAGGAACCTGATTAAAGTTTTCCTGACCCATGCCAGGTGGCACTTTAATTTAAAACCACCAATTCTTGAAAAAATAAGGGAGAGAATAATTGAACAGCTATGAATGTTGCAGAAAGGCGAAAAACATCCATTACAAAGTATATATATAGCACCTTGTAACCACAAAAAGATTGTTTTCACATTATTCATTTGTGTTTTGTCTCCTGAAATGTATGTTTGCATATTACTGCCTTCAATATATTTATATGCAATGTACATTGTAAAATCGTCATTGCAAAATGTTCTGTGCTATATTGTATAATATCCTGCTATCCCCTACAGTTTCCATTAAAAAAACAGAGCACTCTATTTGTGAGTTATTTATTTTTTGCTTTGCTCCATGCTGTATACTGAAATACTTATTTTTATGTTGCAGACTGTGCTGTCCAGTATAAATACCAAAATGTGTAGTATTTGTGAGTATATATGTTTGCTTGTACAATAGTGTTTGATTGTTTGATAATAAACATCTTTAGAGGAATCTGACTGCTCAGTTAATCTGTGAACAATGGGACCAATTCTTAAAAACCTCTAGAAGGATGCAAGGTGCCTGCATCAAAGAAAAAGATGCAAGTGGCATTTTGCGAAAAAAGATGTGTCCAGGCTAATCTCAAAAGCAGTCTGTGACAAACAGGCTGTTTGTGGCAAAGGGGTCTTGCAACAACTATGCACCAAGAAATGGGCTGTGGCATGGTGCTAGGGGGTTTATGGCAGAAGTAGGCTGCCACATCCCCTAAAATGGCATTCCCAAACCACCTGCGGAGGACAACCATTGAAGCACATTTACACCAGCCAGGGGCTGGTGTAAGTGTACTTCGCAGTTCTCTGAGGGTTGCGCCAATGTGCTGCCTGTCGATCCCACATTGTGCACACGCCACCTCCACCCCGATCACAAATAATACTACTTAAAATGCCTTGTGGGCTAGTGCGCCCTCCAGCTCTGATCCTCAGAATTAGTATTGTAATAGCCATGGTGGGCTAGCAGTACCCTGCAGCCCCGATCCCCAATAATAATAATCATAATGCCCAGGTGGGTTAGTGGACCCCCCAAGCCCTGCTCACCCTGTTTTGATATATCACCTTATCACTGGTGGTTTAGTGGATCCCCCAAGCCTGATCCCTGATACATACATTAATAACGTACCTGGTGGTTAGTGGACCCCCACCTGGCAGTGTCCTACCACCCAGTCCCCCCAACCCATAACCCAGCCTGCGACTAGTACAGCCAACCACTCACTACCGTGGTCAGCTCCCAACCGAGCTCTGTATGACCCTATACTGTATATAGTATGATCTCAGTGAATGGCAGCAGCTGTCATTCACTGACCATGTACTATATACAGTTCACACTCATACAGAGCTCAGTCGGTGGCTGACCATAGAGGTGAGCATTGGGGCTGTACCAGTCACCAGGTGGGTTACAGTTTGGGGGGACTGGAGTGGTAGGGCACTGCTGGGTGGGGGTCCACTAGACCACTAGGTATGTTAATAATGTGTGTATTGGGAGATCAGGCTCAGAGAGCCACTGGGCCACAAACAATGAGGCCATATATCAAAATGGGGGGATCGGGCACTTGTGGGGGTCTGCTAGCCCACCTGGACATTATGATAATTAAAATTGGAGATCAGGGCTGGAGGGGGTGCTGCTATCACACCAGGGCTATTACACTGCTAATTCCAAGGATTGGGGCTGGGGGGGAGGCACTTGCATTCTTTGCCTTTACGCCGCCACAGGCTTGTAGCAACCTGTCCAGGTACACCCTCTGTTTGGTGCACTGCTAGAGTTGCTGAAAGCTATGGGACTTAACCATCATGACCCTGCCTGAAAGAAAATCAGGTGCAGAGTCCCCAGCGCATTGATCATTAGTGCAAGTCACCTTTGGCGCGACTTGCGCTGATTCTTTGAGAATCGACTCCAGTGTTTTTTAAGTTACTAATAGTTTGACACAACACGCCTTTGGGGGCTGGAGATATAGCAATAGCAAAAACAAGAATGGGATCACATGGGATGATGTTTGTTAAAAGGTGGTACTTCTTTCTTATAATAGAAAACCTACTGTTTTATTTATTGTATCTTAATGTGTTAGTAATAACTTTTTTTTACCTATTATTATAAAATATTTGTTAGTGCAGTGAAACAAGTTGGTTTTCACCATTGCTTTTCACACTGCTAGTAAAAATAATTTAGCAGAATTTTGGTACTGTAATGTTAGAAACTGACAACTACTTATGAGCACAATGTATTTCATTGAAGAAACTAAGTATGTTATTGTTCTATCTTTCTCAAAAGAAATAGATATTTCTTTCTAAGTGTTATTTCACCCTGAAATCTGAAAACAGATTTTCAGTTTCCCATTTATATACATTGAAATACACAGCCATCATTCCCATCAAAACTTTTCTGACATTATAATACAAGCATTATATTAGATTCATTTTTCACTAGTACAGTTGTTGGCCAAATCCAAATGAAATGAAATAGTACTACTTCTGAATTTGCAGCCAACCATGCATGTCTTTGACATTTATGTTTACACAGCTGTGATTAACAAACCTGAGATCATGCCTTGGGATGCTGCCAGGCTAGGTGCTAGGCTACCTGTTCAATCATGTCACAGCAGAGATGCAGGATACAAACAAAAAAACATAGACTTTGATGCCAGATAAGGACCACTTGGCTCACCCAGTCTGTCCATTATGCTACCTATTGGATAAGCTGCAGGTCCTAGTTTTAACAATAGCCTACTTCCTCCTACCTCCCACTAGAGTTGCCTTACAGTCACAGCCAAAGACATGGCCACATATTTTCTGAAATTTCTGTGATATTTCTAGAGAAATCTTCTGCTTTCTCCATTTACGCAGTAGGAGCAACAGAGAAAAACCCTTTAGATATGTGAAATATCTGGCAATATCTAGCCATGTCTGTGGCTACTACTGTATGTCTGTCCCATACATTCTTAATTTCCCCCACTGTTTTTGACCCCAAGACCTCCTCAGGAAGGCAATTCCATGCATCCACTACCCTCTCCATGACAAAAAATGCTTCCTCACATTGCCCCTGAGTCATCCCCTTCTATCTTCAAATGGTGTCCCCTTGTTCTTGCACATCTCTTTTTCTGAAAGATGATACATTTCTGGACTTTGTTGATTCCCTTGAGGTACTTGAAAGTTTCTATCATGTCCCCCCTCTCCCTCCTTTCCTAGAGTGAATACATATTAAGCTCTTTTAGTCTCTCTTAATATAGCTTCTGGTGCAGAACCTGCACCATTTTAGTTGCCCTCTTCTGGACTACCTCCATCCTGTCTATGTTCTTGCAGAAATGGGGTCTCCAGAACTGCACACAGTACTCCAGATGGGATCTCACCAACTGTCTGTACAGAGGGATAACAACTTGCTGTTTTCTACTCGTGATGTCTCTCCCTATGCATACCAGTATCCCCCCCAGCCCTCTATACTGCCTACTCACATTGCTTGCCTACCTTTAGGTTGTCTGATATGACTATCCTCAGGTCCCTTTCCATTTTTGTTGTCGTTAATACCCCCTCCATTGTGTATTCTCCCCTTGGGTTTTTGTTTCCCCTGTGCATTACTCTGCACTTTGCATTGAATCTAAGCTGCCATATTTTTGAGCATTCCTCCAACCTTGCCAAATCCCTTCTCATCCTTTCCACTCCCCATCCTTGTGTATTAACCCTGTTGCAGATCTTTGTGTTGTCTGCAAAGAGGCATTCTTTTCCTTCCAGTCTCTCCTCCATGTCACCCATAAAGACATTAAAGAGGACTGGTCCCAGTGCTGAACCTTGTAGTACCGTACTAGTAACCCCCCCTTTCTTCGGAGTGGACTCCATTTACTATTACCCTCTAGGTCCTATTCTCCAGCCAATTGTTTACTCAGGTTACCACCCTGGGACCCACTCCCAGGCTGTCTAACCTGTTTATTAATCTTTTGTGTGGGACTGTGTCAAATGCCTTGCTAAAGTCTAGGTAGGACATATCTGCAGCCCCTCCCTGGTCTACTACTTTGGTCACCCAGTCAAAGAAATCTGTTAGATTCGTCTGACATGACCTTCCCTCTGTGAATCCATGCTGCATTGGGTCCTGTGCTCCGCTGGCCTCTAGTTACTCAACAATTATTTCTTTCTGAAGTGATTCCATCATTTTCCCTACCACTGAAGCCAAACTAACAGGTCTGTAGTTTCTTGACTCTGCCTTGCTCCAACTTTTGTGAAGTGAAATCACATCTGCCCCTCCTCCAGTCCTCAGGTACTACACCTTCCTCCCATGATTTGTTAAAAAGAGTAGTAAGTGGTGCCACTAGTTCTTCCCTTAGTTCTTTTAGAATTCTGGGGTGAATACCATCAAGCGCCATTGCTTAGTCCACCTTCAATTTTAGGATTTCTTTCAGGACCCTTTCTTCTGTGAATGGACTAGTATCAATCCCCCTATCCAGTGTGCTTCTATTATTTGGTTTAGGTACCTTCCCCTCCTTTTCTTTTGTGAATACTGAGCAGAAGTATTTGTTCAGTATCTCTACTTTGTCACTGTCAACCTCTGCCCACCTCCCTTCCCTTTATTAGGCCCCCCTTGGTCTTTCTTCACTCCCTAGTGTACCTATAAAAGGTTTTATCCCCCTTCTTAATTGAGTTTTTTATCTTTTCCTTGATTTGGGCCTTTGTTATTCTGACTGCCTTCCTCACCGCCTTCTGCTTTACAGTTCTCTGTCCTGCTTCTTCTGTGTTTCCTTATACTTCCTGAATGCTATATTTTCTCCCTAACCTTCCCCACCACTTCTTTTGAGAACCATAGAGGTTTTTTCTTTTGTTTTGTTTTGTTTATTTGCTTCACACAAAGGCTTGTTGCCTCTGTGATGGCAGCTTTGAATTTTCTCCATTGTTCCTCCACCTCACCTTCTTGCCCATTTGCTAGTGTTTTTCTGAGGCACTCTCCCATTTTGCCAAGAATATCGCAAAACATTTTATTGACTGGTCATACTGAAAAGAGATTGTGTTCAGCAATCATTATTTTTACTCAGAAAATGGGCTTTTTATTTGGAGGCATCTGATTGGCTGGTACCCATTCCACATGGGGTACATTAACTTTCAATAGATGCCCACCAAATAATAAGTGCCAGCCCAAACCTGCCTTATGCCCAGCCAAGTATCTTTGTGCCCAGCCTGCTTCATCATTGGCTGAAGTAAAGGGCACAAAATTTCAAACTGCCGCCATGTTTTCTATCACTTAGCGAGACAGCTAGTGAGAGCCCCCCCCCCCCCACACACACACACTCTCTCACTCTTTTAACTAGGCATCACCCACTAGTGGTCCAAAATAAATATATGTGCCTGGTTTCCCTGATGTAGAGCTGGCTTTCTTTTTTTGTTATGTGCCTAAAACCCTTACTGCCACTGCTCACTGCCACCGCTCACTGACCACAGACAGGCATGAACTCACAAGTTTGTTATACATAAACAACCCTCCTACCCACACAAAAAGATACACACTAAAGGGAAGCAACACAGAAAATATGTTTTTTTCTCTTATAGAGAACCACCATGCCACCAGAACACACACGATGGCTCCTTTCACTGGTACTGTCACACACAGTGATTTGTTTCAGGACTGCTCATGCACGTGGCCATTCGTTTCGGCTTTACTCTCCGAGTATAGGAAGAAATCTTCCTCACAGCACTATTGCTGTTCCTACTATATCATTGTTTTTATTGATCATCCCAAACTGGTACTGTCACACACAGCGATTTGTTTCAGGACTGCTCATGCACGCGGCCATTTGTTTCAGCTCTACTCTCCAAGTATAGGAAGAAATCTTCCTCACAGTGCTATCGCTGTTCCTGCAATATCATCATTTTTATTGCTCACCCAAAATAAAGAAATGGGAGAAATAAAGTAGCTTAGTAGCGTAGTACTAACATTACCTCTCCTGCACTCCATTGTCCTTCCCAATCCCACTGCAATCAGTAAGCACATAGGACAGCATGCCTCGGTTTCTGTATCTGACTGCCAGGCTACCACTGCAGTACAAAACAGAGATGCTTGTAAGCAGGGTCTCAGTAAAAATAAAAAAAATGTAACTCAAGTGAGCGGGGGGGGGGAGTTGATGGGTTCAAGTGCCAAGGGTGAGATATACTGTACACAGTGGTAACAAAACAGTGAAATGCTGCACTGCCCTCTTCTGGTACATATTGTCAAGAATACCAGTAGAGGGACTACTTTACTAACCAAGCAAATATAAGTTAATTTTGAATCTTTTTTATGTTTATTCTTAAATATTGCAAAAAAAAAACCCGTTAGCCCATTTTCTAAGTGCAATAATATCCTCCAGGGTGGGGGGGTAAGGGCAATACCGGACCTTTCAGGGGCTATAAGGCTCTCCGCCTGCGGCTTCGGACCTCTTTACACCCCTAGGCAGTCCGGTATTGCCCAATATCACCCATCCTGTCAGGTATTATTGCTTGCATAACAGTTTCCCATTGAAATACACTGCTAGCCTTCTCAGTAAAACATTTCAGATATCATAATACTCTGATTCCATTAAATTGTGTTTCACTAGAACAGTAGTTGGCTAAGTATAAACAAAATGATGAAAAGGTAATTAAAGAAACAAACAAAGGCAAACAAAAATTATTACAGAGGCATGTAAAGGCCCCAAAATGTTATTCTTTCTGGTATACATCCTTACTAAGTAGTTGCTGTTTTCAAAGCTTTCAAGTCACCACTCCTCAAAAGAGGGACATCTGATTTTGAGCACTAAGATCAGGGAGATTTTCACAAGACCCTAATGTATATGCCTAGCTGAATCAAAAAAAGGTATGTCTGCAATGAGCAGGTAGATGTTCATTTTTGACATGGTTTTCGAGCTAGACACAGGGAAGGGTGGAGTAAGAGGGGAGGAAGCCTGCAAGGGTGACTTATGCAAATTACAAAATCAGGGCTTATATAAACAAATGTGCTTTGATTATTAGTTGTTGCACATCAATTGCATACTCAGCACTGACAATGGCTACGCAACAGTGTTAAACTGAGCAATGGATCACAAGACACCTAGTGACAGGCCAAATAATTACAAAATTCAGTATTTGCTCCTATGACATTGGACAGCATGTTCACAGATTGATAACACACTGTATGCACTATAATGTATGATGTTTTTGAAAGTGGTGATGGCTACCACAGTACCTCTGAGGAGTCAGACCATACCTCTCAACTGTTATGAATTTGGCATAGCGCTATGATCTTCACACTCAAATTTCACCTTGCTCCTCACAAGTTCACTGATGTTCCTCATAATGTTAAAGCTATTTCTGGACACACAAACTATTAAATCATAGAACTAAGCTGATAGAAACATTCCTTATCACTTACTATATGGGGTCCACTATCTGTAGACAAAATATTGTTTCAAATAAGAAAGTACTCCACATTCTGATTCTTTGCTATGATTTTTGAAGGCCATTGCTATGATTTTCAATGCTGAGAGGTATGAGTCAGACACCCTGCACTGCCACCTCTAGTGAAGTTTTGGTCTCATGTCTTAATCTAGGTAGACCTCTATGATAAGTGTAGGTAACAGGAAACCTTTTTCTATTAAATATTATTCTGGGTGACTTCAGTGCATGAGTCGATGATGGAGTCTTGCAGTTCGGTCAGGACTTTCTCCAACTAATGTACTCGTTGGGCCTAACACAGGTTGTTGCCACTGCAACCCATACACATGGCCACTCATTGGAACTCATCTTCCTGCATGGAATGGAGGTCACTGACCTTATGGTGGAACTGGTCATTTCGTTGAACCAGCATACTGTGAGGTTCTGGTTCATGCCCTCCAATAGTCCTTCCCTACAGAGATGGTCCAGTACCACCATTTAAGGGGTTTGACCCCACAGGGTCTGATGGCAGTTCTGGACCTTTCAGCTATGATGAGTGCATGCGAGGAACTAGGGAGTTGGTTCTAGCCTATAACAGGTCTGTTACTGAAGCCCTTGACTCTATCACACCTGTCCGTGTTCACCCTCTACCTCCTGGTTTGATGGGATATTCAGGGAGATGAAGATGAGGGATTGAAGTTTGGAGTGGCACTGGCAGAGGTCCGGATCTGGGGATGACAAGCTTATACTGATGTCCCACTATAGGGATTATCAATCAGCAATTTTCTGTAAGAAGGCAGAGTTCCTGTCTAATTAGATTGCTGTAGCAACTAATAGACTGTCTCAGCTCTTCCACACTGTTGACAGGCTGTGTAATCCTGCCTGTCTTCAGTCCAGGGGGAGCTTTTTCACAATCAAGGTGTGATGAGTTTGGTCTGCTCTTTGCTGATAAGTTTGTCTCCATCAGGTCAGAGATCCAGTTGGCACCCTCTAAAGGAGCAAGCAGTGATCAGCTGGAGGTCATGAGTACTCAGTCTATCTTGGTCAGCTTCGACCAGCTGGCTGTCGTGGATGTCATGAAGATCATCCAGGAGATTAGGCTCACTTACTGTAATCTGGAACCGGGATCAATGCACCTCCTAGTGGGGTGTGTTAATATCATCGGCCTGGTCCTGGCCGGGATAGTTCGGCACTCCTTATTGACAGGGATTTTCCCAGAGCCCTTAACAGGAGGTGATGGTAAGATCCCTTTTGAAGAAACCTTCACTGGATCCAGACTGTCTGGCCAATTACAGACCTGTTTCTATCTTTCCCTTTGTGAGTAAGGTTATTAAGAAGGTGGTAGCCCATCAACTGGAGACCCATTTGTCAACTCATGACATCTACGACCCTCTCCAGTCAGATTTCTGGAAGGGGCGTAGCACCAAGATTGCCCTTGTTCGGGTGTTAAATGATCTCCTGGTGGCAAGGGATGGAGGAAATTGTTCCATCCTTATTCTGCTCAATTTCTAAGTGGCAATTGACATTGTGGACCATGGGGCACTATTGGTGCATCTGCATGTTTGTTCTGGACTGGCTGGTACAGTCCTCAACTGGTTTCAACCATTCCTCACTGGCAGGGTGCAGAGGGTGGTCTCTAGGATTTTTTCCTTGGCACCTCTGCCCCTGCCATGTGGGGTTCTGCAGGGTTCTATTTTGTCCCCCATGTTGTTTGTGGTGTATATGCTGCCATGAGGGGACATTATAAGGTAGTATGGGCTGAATTTATACTACTATGCAGATGACACTCAGCTATACATGTCTTTTGAGCACAAGAAGCAAGAGTTGGTGTTGGTGTTTAATCAGTGCCTTGCTGAGATCCAAGACTGGATGAAAACAAACTGGTTGAGGTTGAATCTGGATAAGACTTATCTACTAGTGGTGGAATCTGGTCACCCAGGGGTGGAAGTGCAATCTGGTTGATTCTCCGAGCTGATGCCTGGGGATTCCCAGTTGGTCTCCTCTGTTAGAGTGAGGAACCTTGGCATTATTTTGGACTGAGGCTTGACACTTAAGTCACAGATGTTGGCTGTGGTCCAAAGTGTGTATTACCAACTAAGACGGGTGATCTGCCATCCCTGGTGCATACCTTTGTGACTTCCTGGCTTGATTACTGCAATGCCCCCTACCTGGGGCTATTGGGGGTTGATCGTCAATGCCTGCAGCTAGTGCAGAATGCGGAGGTCAGATTGTTGATTGGGCTATCGAGAATGTGTCAAATTACACCTGTGCTGCGCTCTGTGTACTGGCTGCCGGTTAGGTGGTGGATCACCTTCAAGGTTGGTTTGCTGACCTATAGAATCCTGCATGGTCAGGAGCCCGGCTACTTGCAAGACCTCCTATGGCCCTGACATTCTGTTCCTCCCTTCTGCTCAGCTGATGAAGGTTTTGTAGAAATTCAAGGGTTCATCTGAAGACATCGGGGTCCCTGTGCATTTTACTTCAGTGCTCCAATCCTGTGGAATTCCGTCCCGCATCATATAAGAGAAACTCAGTCATTAGATGCTTTTAAATGAGAACTAAGAACTTTTTTGTTTAGTCAGACTTTTCCATCTGACCAGATTAGCTGACCCTGCCTGCAAATAATTTATAGTATTTTAAATTATGATATGTGTTTTACTGTTTTATGAATTTGTTTATGTTAAGCGCCTTCAGTCCCAATGATAAAGTGTGCCATATTAAAGTATGATGAATATCTGCTTTTCTGTTGAATTTTCTTTTCCCTAGATTGTACTGTGTCTTCATTTTCTGAGTCTGACTAAATCGGTGGTATAAGTTTCAGTTTTGTGATTTACCATAATTTAAAATTTTTTGTGCTGCTGTTCCTTTCAAATTTGACCCATTGATAGCCTTTTCTTTGCTAATCCTTTCTAACTTGCATTATTTTCATCCTGTTTAGTATGTAGTATTTTATCATCTGCTGTGTTTGTTGTGATCTTACCTACATTAAAATTCAACATTGAATCACTGTGTGCCTGATCTCTTTTATTTTGACCTTTTTTTTCTTTCTTTTGGTTGTATTGCTACCTATTTTTTCTTCAGAATCTTTATGTCCATTTTTTATCTCCTGCTCTTGGATAAGTTTGGATATCTCCTTTCCTTCTTTTTCTGCTGTTTAACTGGTTACTTCTCTAATCATGCTCACATTACTCCTTACCTCTCTTGCCACTACTTCCTCGCTGTTACCCAATAGGCCCTTCTCTGGTTGCTACCCCACTTCCTGCCACACCCTCTCCCCTCTCTCTTCCCCCCTTTACATATTTCCCACCTCCTTACCTAAGCCTTTCCTGGCTGCTACCTCCCCTTCCCCAACTACCCCCCATGGACTTATTCTTGACTAAGCATTCTCTGGTTGTTACCTATCTGCATCTAGCTCTTAGTAACAAAAACTATTTGTCTTCTGATTTTTTCCGGAAACCTGTATACCTAGTCACAGAGTCTGATAGTCCTACTGCACCTGTTGTTGAATCTTTAGTTTAAATTAGTGACTCTGGTAACTGCATTGTTAGGTGTAACCTATTTAATGTCATGCTCTTGTACTGTAATGTTTGTACTTGTATTGTATTGCTGTTGGTCCACTGACTTGGAGCCTTTGTAAAAGAGCAATGTTGGCTCAAAGGTTGTAATTCCCAAACTGAAATAAATAAAAATAAAATAAATAATAACATATTGTACCCTCATGTCCACTGTTTGAGACTAGGGTTTTATAGAAGCTCATTAGTTTTCTGGAACTCTTTCTTAATCTTGGCTAATGCTACCAAGATCAGATTTTTTTTGCAAAAAATGTCTCCGCAATTTACAGAACATCATGATTAGTTTTCTGCTGTACTTTACTTTGCATATTTGTTTGGGCTTCTATCTGAGATATTGTTTCTTTTTGTCATGTATGCCACAATTGCGCTAATGGGGTGTAACTAAAGCTTGTTCTGGAGGCGGAGGATCTGATTCAATTTTGTTAACGTAGGAGGTGATAAAGGCTTCAAAAACATTAGGAAATGATTTTGGCAATGTTAAGACTTCTAATGACACTTCTGGAAGATCAGTATCCTCTACATTTTCTTTAAATTTTTACATTCGCTTGGACTTGCACAAGAAATGTTTTGTTACAATGAATAGCATTTCAGAGGTATGTCACTGCCAAGCCCATTGCAGCTCAAGCTTCAAGGGGCTCAGCTGTGCAGACCAATGACCAGGCACTCTAGTTATGACAATACTCACTGCTTGCTGGGTGGAAACTTTGCATGCATGAAAGGAGTCAGCTGCTTGTATCAGACAATGACTGGCTTGTTTCATTTACATAACATTGTCCAGCAACCAGATGAGTGTAAGTCTGAATCAAAGATGTTAATTGTGCTAAAGAAGTCATTTACAAACAGTGCTTTTATGTCATATATCTAATTTAAAATTTTAAAAGCTTACTTGTTGGTGAAAACATAGATAGATAGATAGATAGATAGATAGATAGATAGATAGATAGATAGATAGACAGACAGATAGATAGATAGATAGATAGGATAGATAGATAGATAGATAGATAGAACTTTATATAGTGAGTTCGAGAGCTCAAAGTGCTTCACAATCAAACAAATGAGTATAACAACAGCATACATCTCAGGTCAGTTATAATCGACACTAGAGATGTTGCAAAATTATATTTCACCTGTGAAATTCCCACAAAATCAGCAATTTCACTGTGTGAAATATTTTGCAAAATTCACCCATTTGGTGAAATATTCTGAGGGTGTGAAATGCAGAATTTCACCTGTGAAATGTTGCCAGAAAAGCGACAAAATTTCCCAGGTGAAAGGCAAATTTCACCATTCCACAGGTGATATTTCACATTCCTCGGGTGAAATTACAAATGTTACTTCCATGAAAAATGTTTCGAAATGGGTGAATTTCGCAAAATTTTTCGTGTAATGAAATTTGCCAATTTCGCACATGTCTAATCAACAATTTAAATCACTATTACCTATCACTGATAGGCCATCAGTCACCAGAAAATGCATGTCTAAATTGCCAGGTCTTAAGTTTAGAGTTAACATGTTCAACTAAAAGGGCAGAATGCATCAAACTCAGCACAGTATTCCATAATCTTGGGGCTGCAACAGAGAATGCTTGGTCCCCAGTAGATTTTAATCCCACTAAGGGGACAATTAAAAGTCCCTGTGAATCTGAGAGAAGATCTCTGCTGCCCTGAGAACCTGCTGGCAGGTTGCCAGCAGCCCATGGATATGCAGGGGGCCCAATCCATTTATGTCCTTATAAACCACCAAAAGAGTTTTAAAATCAGAATGGTAGTTTACTCACCTGGTAAAGGTAATTGTGGGGTATACATCTCTGAGGCACCCCACACTCCTTACACATAGGTTGTGTCCACCTGATAGGTTGCTTGATGCACATGTGACTTCAAAGAAGTCTGACCCCCTTTCTCTGTGATGCTACCTCTCCAGGATCAGTTCGAATTCTTCCAAAGCTGTACTTAATCTGTAAACAATAACTCTTGACTTGTTAGTAGGCAGCATAATGTTTCCTGATATGTATCTTAGAGTGTTTTAATCAATTATAATAGAGACATTTGTTATGTTTTATCAAAAATTCTGTGGCCCATGAGGGTCCTCTCTTTATTTCTTATTCATACAAATCTAAAATTTCCGGCCCATGCAGCATACTGATTATTACATTTTGAAGCTCATCTCTGAGTTCTTTGTCTCTGACTGTCTACCTGGGTGGATTGTGGAGTGCCTCAGAGATGTATACCCCCACAATTACCTTTACCAGGTGAGTAAACTACCATTGTGGGGGATAATCTTTGAGGCACTCCACACTCCTTACACATGAGTTTTAATGTAAAAAGCAGTACCCGATTGAGAAGAGTGGGTAGTCAGTCCATTATGTTATGTTCGACCTTGCTGCTAACAACACTACTTAAGTAAAGTTAGTTTTTGCTTCCAGTGCTACATCTACCCTGTAGTGTTTAATGAATGTGTGCGTCAATGCCCATGTAGTGACAGCACAAATTTTCTCTATTGTGGCCATGTTTCTCTCTGCCCATGATGTGGGTATTGCTGTAGTGGAATGCCCTTGATTTTTGTTGGTGGTGTATGATTTGAGGTCTTATACAGTACGCCTCTGTGATGGGAGACTTAAGCCAATATGCACCGTACAGTATGTCTGCTGTTCTTGTGATGTAAGTTGACACTAGTCTCCTCATGGCTAGCAGATGATGTTAAGGGTCCCTATCTACCTTGTCTGCAGGCATATAGACAGGTATTTCGACATCCTGTTTGGTGTGAAAAAAATGTGCATATTTTAGGCAGAAAAGAAGGGATCATCTTTAAACTGATCTTGTCCTCATGGAATACCAGCTAAGGCAGTCTGTGGAATAATGCTTGTAATTCACTTATGCATCTAGCTGAACATATAGTGACCATAAGGATTAAGTGTTTGCCACTTGAGTGGTAGTGACTCTAAAGGTTCAGATGGTGAGTTGTTCATTGCCCTGGGTAGTAAGTTGAGGTCCCAGGGAGTGGGCCAATATTTTATCTTAGGATGTAGATTGAATCGATTGCTGCCACTTGTACTGTTAGGGATGCTGTAGATAGTCCTTTATCCAAACCTTGCTGAAGGAAGAGAAGTATGTTGGACACTGTGGCCCTTAGAGGTTGTATTTTTTTTTCTCTTTTCTTCTCACCACCTGTGGAATAATCTTGAATGTCTCTGATATTTTGAGGCAATGGGGTTTCTTCATAGCGTTGGTGGCCACTGGGTGGTATCCCTCTCTTAACAGTCTCTCCTTTTCAGGAGCCAGGCTGTTAGTTTGAAATTGTTCAGACTGAGGTGACATACCAGTCCCTGAGTGAGACTATCTTCCCTGAATGGTAGTGTACATGGGTGGTCTAGTGCCATTGTCACTATCGTGGTGAACCCTGTTCTCCTGGGCCAATGAGGGGATGATGCTTATCACCCAGGTTCTGGTTCTGCATATCTTTTTCAGAACCTGTAGTATCAGTAGAAAGATGAAGGTTACCTGAAATGACCATGTAGCTGATTTGGCATCCCTGAAGTGGGAGTAGAATCTGGGGCACTGATTGTTCTTGTTGGTGGCCATTAAGTTTATTTCTATCGGTCCCCAGTGCCTGTTAATCATTTGGAATATGTTGGAATGAATCATCCACTCTCCTGGATGTATAAACTGATGACTTAGCCAGTCTGAGGTGGTATTCAGTGTACTTGCCAAGTGTATGGCTGATATGATCACCAAATGTTTTTGCATCCAAAGAATGAGTCTTGAGCCTCTCTTTCCATGGCTCCACTCTATGTTCCTCCTTGCCTGTTGATATAGGAGATGATAATCAGATTGTTCTAGCTCATGAGGCTATTTCCCTTTTTCCTGACTAACCTTGTAAATTGCAGTGGCACACAGGATAGTGCCCTGATTTCCAGAATGTTTATGCCCATTTTCTACTCTTGCATGTACCACTTTTCTAGGCTTCCCAGTGGAGTGGCCAGTATGTAGAGGCTACTCAAGGGTGTATGACATTATTAGCAGGCAAATGGCATAGGCAGTGTGCCATTAAGATGTGGGGATTAGCTTGGGTAGTGGGGTAGGAGTTGATGTGACAAACCCCACCTTCATCATTGTATTTCACACTAATGGCTGTACCTGATCAGGCAAACACAATATGGATGTTAGTGTTTGTGTAACCACCTCCATCTCTGTTTCTAGAATGGAGTGTTTTTTCTGAATCCAGCTGTGGTGAGTGGGGTTCTGGCCCTGCCAGTACCTAACTTTATTTCACATGGTGTTTTACACTAGTTGTGCCTGCATCGTTTGAATATTTTGGTGGAGAATTGTTGCTGTGTCTAAATCCTGCCCAGTGGAGGATTTGGGATTGCAGGTGGCATATTTGTTTGTGCCTTGTCTTTTGCATTTTCATAGGTGTCCTCCTGGTCAGATGGCATTGGTGCACCTTCTGCATCTGATGCACACAGTATGCTTAGTTGTTTTGGGGCTAGCGGCACATTACGTTGATTGCAGCTCTTTGTTTTGGCTATTGTAGTAAGTTGAGAAAGGATACATAGAGAGAGTGGTGTTGGGGGGATTAGATATATTGTTTTATTTATTTATTTATTATTTCTCTTAATTCTTCCCCTGCACAGTAATTAATAATGTTCTGCACCATACAGGCTATTGTTGTGCTTGTGCATTAAAGTGTGCACTGTCCCTATAAATGTGGCTAGAGTGAGTGAGGGACTCAGTGTTATGCTGTCTTACCCACAGCTGTGGTAATAGTGCAGCCCCCAATGTATTTTCCCCATTATTGATTGATTTTTAAATTGCTGCCTTTATATTTAATTATTTGTATTGTGGTCTGCTGTTGCAGATCGGTTGGTGCTTTTAACCAATGCTCTCTGTGCTGGTTGGACATTTGTGAGCATACTTGCACTCTCCACAAGATGGCGGCAGTGACTTTCAGTCAATCTACACTGTCTGGCGGCTGCCTACACCCTTAATCCCTCATAGATAAGGGGGAATGGAGATATTTTCTGAGATCCCAGCAGCAAGTCTCATGATGATATTTCTTATGGCTGCTGATCTAGATAGGCAATTTAGGTTAGTCCCTCAATGCTCCTCCTCCTCCTCCTCATGAGACCTACTTTGTTTGTGGTGTTTCAGTTGGGTAGATGATAGAGGAATTTCCTCTACCTTTTGATAGAAGAAAGTGGTGAGTTTAAAATACATAATGTGCCATAAAAACCTATTGAGAGCATGTCATTTTGAGGTGAGGCACAGAGGAACTGAGAAAATGATTCATAAACTGTTGTGTAGTTATGTCTTGAGTGAGCACTCCAGGTGCTATTATGCTTGTAATGGGGAACTGTGGCACAGTACTTAGTATTTTAGCAGTCCGGGATGCTGGTAGGGTACTCTTGACATTCTTAGGTGGCTACTTGCTCATTTAATAGTGGATAGACTCTGAAGCCACTGGCAGGGGCTCCAGGTCATCAGGCACCTTAGTAAAGTGGTATGCTTATTCTCAACAGCATGTAGGGGACTCAAGAGTATATGCCCATTTAAGGAATGAGAGCCTTAATTATTTTGTAGCCCCTGATGTACTGAGCTCCTGGGACCACTGGTAGGGGCATCCAGGTAACTGTGGCTGTGGAATCTATTTGGTCATCTGTGAAAGATCTCAGACAATACATAGCTCTGTTAGCATCATTTAAATTTAGCAGCCTTTAAATTTCAAAAATGTGATAAATTATGTTGTACAAGCCCTTTTTTATGAAATTAATGGGGCTAAGTCATGCATTCACATTTGTGTGCATTACTTTGTCATACACAGTACATAGTAGTGGCTCCTTAATTAATATGTGACTGTGCCTTTAAGAGAAGGAAACAACTGTGTATATCAGTAAAAGAAATGACTATTAAAGTTCACTATTTCCCAAATATCTATTTTATTGTAATAAAGCCTCCTTGTATGTTGACCCAATACAGTACAGTACTGTGTTTTATTTATTTATTTATTTTTTGGCCCCTTTTGTATGCCTTGGTATTCTTTGGGATAATGTACGCATGTGCCTTTAAGAGGGGGAGGTGGGCAGGATGTCTTAGCTAATCCTTGCCTTGGGTGTGGCAAGCTGAGTGAGGAATCATCTGCATTGCTGCTAGTGTAATAGGACACAGTTTGGGTCAGAAGCATTTATTTTTTGTTCTTTAAAATATGTTTCTTCAGTTGTCCGTCATGGTCAGTTTTAAAAGTTAGGGGGCTTAGGCTTAAGAAATGGTACAATTGCTAGCTACATTCTCCATTGCAAGATATGTTGGATTTAGTCAAAACTTGTTTATCTTCCTCTGAGATGGTGGCCAAGATCTCGTGAGATCTGAGAGCCAGTCAGCTTGTAGCTCTCATGTAGCAGGCGATTTGGAAACTATGAAGAACCATGGGAGATGGTCATGCTGCTAGGAGATGTTTGAGAAGCCATAAAATAACATTTGGGTGACTCCATTTTGGTCCCTAGAGCTTACTTTTTTCTGTGGGAATGTTTTTGGATAGAAAATAACATGAAGTGGTTGCAGTTGATTTTATTTACTGCCACTGAATTTGAGGAATGACTGAATCCAGCATGGGCATTTTAAGCACCTTCCAATGCAAGGAAACTTTTCTGGATGAGTTTGTGAGTACCTTTTTACAAGCTAGTGATGCTAGTGGGTCACCAGATTCTTGCTGGTGAATAATACAACTCAGGAACCACTGGCAGGGGAACCAGGTTGATTATTTATTATATTACCTCCTGTAAATCGTTGCATATATTCTGTGTTCATTTATGTGGGTCAGACATTGTTTTTAGCTCCTGGCACCACTAGCAGGGGTGTTCAGGTAGCTATTAATCTCTATGCTTGTACAATGTGATAATGTTCATAATTTGAATACTGTGCTAGCAAATTCTCAGCTAATATTTTTCTAGACAACTGACTCTAGTAGAAGCCGCAGTGCTAACATCTCTAAAACTACCAGTTTTGCAATTTTAAACAATTGCAACTCTGCTGAAACATACCCTGGAGCTGCTGTGTTGAAATATTTTACAGTACATCTAAACACAGGTACCACTAGCAGGGGTACCAGATTTATTTGCAATAATGTCATCATTTATTGTCTGCCCCAAGGATAATCAGTTACTGTGCCCAGTCATTCAGTCACTTTGTAGGCATTTAAAAGTACTTATATTCTATGCTGATATTGTTATATTAGCAGACACTTTCAGATCTTTTGATATCAAATGCTCTGAATAATGTAGCCTTCTTACCTGCATTTAGCAAGCTTAAATTTTATCAGCACACTGGATCTGTAGAATGTTGCAGCAACCAAAGTCCATATAGGAGTTTTTTTTTTAATATACATGGGACAGCACTCCTATGGCTGCTAGCAGGAGCCATAGAGTGTTCCCAATCCCACCAGAGTGTAATAGTGGGTGCAGACTGAACTAGGACCACTAGCAGGGATCCCAGAAAGCTGCAAACTGCAGTCACGAGTGCTTAATTCATCTTAGATTTGCTGAGAGGGAATCTAAGGCATCTGGTATGAAATTTATGGGCATGACACAATATCCTGAGTTGAACTCCAGTAGTGTGCCTCTGGCAATTATTTAAATGTAGGCTGAGGGATTGTCTCTGAGATTCCTAGTCAGATACCATGAATTGGTTTTGAGTAGCACAAAGGAAGTTATTTTAAACAACCAACTCTCCCTCTGGAATCTAGATTGAGCCATATATTTTCGCAACATAATTCCATAAGTCGCTTTGCTATGCTACCATATCCTAAACTGCCAAAAACCTTAGATATACAATTGTTAAGCCTGGTGGCCTTACCTTTTGTTTGATATTCTTGAAATAACTGCTCGGGAGCTGTTGTGATGTGTCCGCAACCTACAGATGCACATAAAGAACTGATCCTGAAGAGGCAGCATCACAGGGAAAGGGAATCAGACTTCTTTGAAGTCAAATGTGCATCAAGCAACCTATCAGGTGGACACAACCCATGTGTAAGGAGTGTGAAGTGCCTCAGAGATTATCCCCCATTATGCAATCTTACCAACAATCAGTGTAACCCTCACAAAGTGTAAATAATATGGTCAAATCTTGATGTTCCAGTTAACAGCCTGGCTGCCCAGTTTTGAAGCAGTTGGAGTCTGTAATAATGAGTAGCAGGCAGGCTAAAACAGAATGCACTGCAGTAGTAGGTTTATGAGGTAATGTAAGCTTGCACTAGTGTGTGCAGGTTGCTCAGGTCATGGAATGGATGCAATCTAGCTATTTTCCTTGGGAGATAAAAACACTAAAAATGACAGCAGAACTTTAGGAAGTTAAAGCTAACTGGCTGTCAAAAATCACACCTAGATTATGAACCTTCTCCCTTTATTGCACCTCTGTCCTATTAGTAACTGAGAGAATAAGAATATTATTGACTGTAAATACCAGGTGGTCTGGGCCCAACTGATGCAATTTGGTTTTGCTGGGGTTGAGTGTCAGACAACTGACATTTATCCAGTCCCTGATCTCCTAGGTAACATTCAAAACTACAGGCATTGGATTACTCTGACCAGGTCTAAATGAAAGTTTAAGATGAGTGACATCCATGTAGCAGTGAAAACTCATGCCATCCCTTCAGATCACATCTTTCAGTGGAAGCATGTAAAGTTTGAACAACAAAGGGGAGAGTACTGAGCCCTGAGGCATGCCACACAAGATCGACAAGGGATTAGAGCTTCAATTTTGCAACACCACAGTCTGGTGGCAGTTTTCCAGGTAAGATCTGAACCAATTTAAAACTATATAAGATAAACTACTAAAACTCCTTAGATGCTTGACCAGTTCCCCACAATCCACAGTATCAAATGCAGATGACAGATCATGGAGAACCAGAATGGATAGCTCTTTCTGATCCTTCACTAAGAGGAGATCATTCATGACCTGGACCAGAGCAGTTCCCATGCTGTGCTGAGACCGGAACTCCAACTGGAGAGGCTTGTAGAGTTTGAATTTCTAAAGGTGTTCCATTAAGTGCAGTGCCACACCTTTCTTAATTACAGTCCCTAAAAAGCAAAGATTGGAGATATGCCTGTAGCAAAACATGGTCATGTGCTTCTGTGGTAGGGGTGTGTGAAAAAAAATATGCTGGAGGAATTTCCACAAAAGTGAGACTTTCGCTTCCATGAAAGTTCAGAAATCACTTTTCTAACTTCCACAGAAATTCCACCTTAAAATGGGCAGAATAAATGTATAAACTTCCAGTCAACAATTTATTAAACTGCAACAAACAATTATCAGAACTGATCACGGTCAGCGGTCAGTTCTGAGGCTTTTTTAGGCAGTTTAATACACATTATTAACAATTAATACCCCTAACCCCCACTTGCCAATTGTGGGTCCCCCAAAAAAGACTCCTTGGTGGCTAGTGGTCTCACCCCCACCAGCTGATTGCAAGTCCCATTGATATAAAGAAAAGAAACCTGGCCTCTCCCTGGTGGCCAATGGTCTGACTCATGCCCCCACCTGACAATCGTGTGTCTCCTCTTAAAACCCATCCCACTCACTGGTATCTGGTAGCAGATCCCCATCACTATGATCCGACACCTTAATAAAAATGAATGAGTCCATCATCGCCCTAATTTAAATTATTCCCTGGTGTCTAGTGGACCCCCTCTCCCTATGCCTGATCCAAACTGCAGATGGAATAAATTTGCAGTTTAGAATAAATAAAATAAAATAAAGGATGTATTATCCCATGGAACTGGGTGAAAATCCACGGAAAAAAACAATTTCACCAATGGCAAAAGTTTGAAAAACTCTGCAAAATTCTGAAGTTCCATGAAAGCAGAATTCGCAACTTTTTACCAACTCTAGTGTGTGGTGTGTGTGTGTGTGTGTGTGTGTGTGTGTCTTGTAACTTACAGTCCATGCTTAAACAGGAACAGTGCAGAAAGGCCAATACAGAGACAAGTACTCAGTGGACACTGCCATCTACTAAGATGTTACACTTTGTGCAATGCCTGGTTTCTGTAGGGAGCAGCTTTCTAAGTCAAATGGCAGTGGCACTTAGAATCCAAAATGTGTCTCAACTCAGAGCTGCCCGCAAAAGGAAAGTGATGGGCTGCTAAAGAGGAAACTTTTATTTATAAAGCAAATGCAGCTTTGTTGTGTACAATATGTTTATTACTGCAAACTGCTGTCAATCAATTTAAGTACTGATGGGTGAGGTGGCTGGTGATGTCAGCTCTGGAGGCTTATGGGATAGTAATACAATCAGAATGGTGATAGTTTAGGCAGGATCAACAAGATAAAAGCTAAATTTCTGACACTAAATCAGGCTGTGAAAATGTTAATAGCTGGGCATTTTATAAACTGAGATCACCTTGCCCCTGTGTATGAAACCCTGAGTATGTTAGGGTCACTTTAATACGTAAATATAGCACTCACTTATATTACCAGTAATAACAGAATAATAGCTATAAAACTTTTATTGAGCACAATGAGCTATCAATAATATTTTGATTTTCTGGTTCCACTAACTTACTCCAGACTAGTAAATGTGCTCCTCCCTTGTTTCAAGCCCTGATTTATTTTGTAGTAGTGATGTTTTTTAAGACTACAGTGCACCACATGCCTAAAAGTATCTCAGCAAGATGAATGGATTTATTTTGTTCCAAAACCAAATAAATTGAATACCCTACCACTAGCATACCTGTTGTGCTATTCTTTAATCTATCTCTTCTAACTAGGGGATAGCTGTCTGCCTGGAAGCATGGTTCAATTACTCTACTGGCTAGGAGGGGCTGTAGATTGAAGATAAATACATTATTTAATTTATTCTATTTTGCATTTGGTAACTGGATTGATTTTTGAGCAGAAATCTGTCCATTTTCAAGTAAGACATGGATAACAATATTAGGACAGTCAACATAAAAGTAAAACAAATATAAAGCTGGATCTAGAACAATACATTGCAAGCATTGCACTAGCTGAAGCTAAAGAGATGACACTGGTTAGTTAAATAAGGTTCAGTTTTAACAAAGGTTTAAAATTCAATTGTGAGTTGTGAATTTCCATGCCCAACTCTCCAAAAACTCCTGGAGACAATTTCCAGTCAAAGGTATCTGATTTCCTGAATACTTACAGTTTCCTCTCATTATTTCTGTCACTATTTAGTACAGGGCATTGAACCACTACTGCACTTTTGAAATAGATCAATGACTTGAATATAGGTATGAATAGCGGCCAAGACACTTGATCTGTATTTATGGCCCTATTTAGTGGCCTATTCAAGGCCTTTGATTTTAATAACTACCATCTCATTCAATAAAAACTTGGAACTGAGAATACTGCATTAAATTTGTCTGCCAGCTATCTTTATTGCAGCTCCCATCAAGTCAAAACCAATTATATACACTTTCATTTGAGATAACTCTCTATGGGAGTGTCTCACAGCAGACTAGATGGATGATGGTCCTTATTTTTCCTCAGCAGCTGATGTATCTAGATACTGTATGTGTCCATTGTATGTCACTTAATTGTTTATTGTTATATTCTGGGTCTTAAAAAAGAATCATTGAACAAATAAATACAGTCACTTAGGCAAATCATAATCTGCTTTTATTTTTGTTAACTGGGCCAGGGCACAGTAGAACCACATCACATCGCTGTATGGATGACTACAGCTTATGTGTAATCACCAGAATCCCACTCTAAGCCCAGTTTGGGGCCATCCTGGTGCATTGTAGGGGTGAAGTGTTTTTCTCCTGGAGAAAAAGGACACAGGCTGCTTGACATTTATGCACTCCAGGTGATAACAAGGTAGTGGTTGTTTTGACAAGAAAGGCAGCTGCTCATCTTCCCTCACAACCAGAGGAAGAGTGTATTCATGGCAATTTTGAGGTAGCGGCATGGAGAAACCAGGGGCCAAACATGAGGGAAAAAAGGATAATAATAAGAAGAAGAACAAAAAGCATGCTGTGACTGCACTGATGTCAAGAAATGACCTGAACACAGATTGTTTTTGTCTCTTAAAACCTTTTTTCTTCCAGTAGTGTTTTCAGAAGTTTAAATGTTCCCTTTCATTACCTTGATGCAAAATGGCCACCTTGGCAAAACAAAGTTAATTACCTTCAGTATTTTCCTGTGTCCCCACTGTATGTCAATTACTGTACCATGCTTTACAGTTTAACTTCTGCTCTATTAACATGCATGGGGATAATACATTCCTTTAAAATTGCACTACATTCATCCATAAGGAGGATTACAGACTTTTGTAAGAATATAAGCTTTGTTCACCAATAGCAAGTTTGTTCTAAAAACCACTAAAACTAAATCCATGATCCTCAGTATAGTATACAAAAGAAAATATCAAATTAGTAATGATTCTAAAAGCTACCTTAAAGCAACTGTAAACGTCCTCCATGGCAAGCAAATGTCTATTTATGTACCACACATCACACCTGTGTGAATCTGTATTTGGAAAGAGCATCAAATACAACCTGAATACAGAAGACAGTACAACATGTAAATCTACTTAATGGGCATGTCATGCACTATTTGCAGTCTTCCCCTCAAGATTTATTGTATGCCTCTGAATCTCACTTTACATGGGTGCATCCCTCTTTCATACAACAAATTTTGTGATGTGTATGCAAATGAGAATAATGCCATAGCAAGTCTTTTTTTCACTCAACTAATGGTCAGCAGTGATAAGAAAACCTCTCAAACAGATGCCCTACAGGCCTTCAGGGATATTTGTGGGAACTGCACTACCTAGCACTGTGTGAACAACACTTGCTGTGGGCCATGTTTCTCTGAGTTTATTTCTTAAAGCATACTCAGTTGGGATTTACAGGTATTCCCATTGAACGAAGACATTGGTTGGCCTACTGTGTGTGGAAAAACTGATGTACCAAAGTTGCCCCGCATTTATCTACATCCATTCATTTTGGTCCCTTGATTGATCTTTTCTAAATGCTGATCTACTCTGTACTGATTGGTATATATATTTCTTGCTGGGGCACCCACATCCCCTTTATGTTTTGCTAAACATTAAATATCAAAAGTGTCTTTACTATTTTGTATTTTCCAACAAGTTTCTGTGTTGTTTAATGGTTGCTTCCTCCTTTAACTCCTTCTCCACATCCTGTGCTATATATCTTATCTCCTCCTCTCCCCATTACCTCCCTTCACCTTTTCCTTCCTCCTCCATGGTTCTATGTCATAATAGCGAACGTGTTACAATGATTGCTATTATGGTGAGTATTGCCAGAAAGCAATTTGGTGATATACATTTGCAGGAGACCACAAAACCAGTGATGGGGTTTCTGGATATGTGGGGGGCACCTCCATACTTAAGGATTCTCAACTCCAGGGGGATGCATGTTGGGTGTGTGAGTAAAACTTAAAAAAAAATATCACTGGCCTGATGCAAAAAAGAAGCCCACCCCAGAACAGAACCCTCCCAACCTCAGCCTGCCACCCTACCCACCACACCACTGTTGACTCCTGTAACCGCTCTTGAATACTCCATGTCCTTTCATCCTTCATCCTACAATTTCTTTTCTAGACATCATCTTGTCTGGTTTTTGCACATGGTCTGCCCCAAATCTAACTCAGTACTGCTGTCAATTTGGTTGTACAGTAGCTTATCTATGTTTATGTGTATGTTTGACTTGCCTGTAGTGCTGTGTAGAATTTTAAAATTCTGGCAGAACAACATTTTGTGGAATTTTTGAAATTCCACTAAATTTCACCAGAAATGGAATGGTGGAATTCCGTGGCAGAAAAATATGGCATTCATTTATCTGCAACATTTCCATGGAATTTTATTCCTCGGATCTCGTTATTTTCCATGGAAATGGTTGTGAAATGATTTTCTGCCCACAACAAAATGGCGTTCCACAGAATTTTATTCCACTCATCACTGCAGGTGGAATTCCACAAAAGAATCAGTGAAATTCCAGCAGAAATTCCACTGGCTTAATGGACATTCTGCACTAAATCTGCTGGTGGAATTCCACATTCTGCACAGCATTACTAGCATGTTAACAGTGTTTTACTATTTTTATAGTATTTTTATAAGTTATTTATTGTATATTGTAGTCAAGTTTTATTGCACTCCCCTTCAGCTCTGTATGTCTTTCCTTGTAAAACATTTGGATAGCTAGATAGACAGACAGACAGACAGATAGATAGATAGGCAGATAGATGGATGGATAGATATGTAAATAAATAACATTTTCTAATGAATTGCACGTACATGAAAATGGGAACCAAACTAATAGTTCAGGGATATACTGTTATGGTATCAGAACTTCTCATGGTACCCAAGGAATCAGTAGGCAGGAATAGAACAATCAATTTAACTGACAATTGCTTTAAGGAATGGATACACAAAGAAGGAGTTTAAATTCCTAAGGAACTGGAGCATTTATTAAAAAAAATGGATGGTTCTCTTTGCAAGAGACAGAGCACATTTAAATGTGAAGTGCTCCAAATGTGAAGGGCTCCCAAACAAATCTGCATTTTTGTAGAAATAAAAACTCTGTGTTGTGAGCCATGGCAGACAGCAGGGAAAGAAACACATAGGTCCAGATATTTAGTAATGCACCAAAGTCCGTTGCAAGTCCAGCGCAGCACAAATCTGATGCAGCAAGGCACAATGGGTGCCATATTCAGAGGTTGCACAGGCTGAACAGTGCCAGCGCAATGCGGCTGAATATGGTAGAGTTGCACCATGGCGCAAACAGAGGTGCACCATGGTGCAAACAGAGATGCTCTGGTGCATCTGTGGCAGCACAGAGCAGCACAGCAACAGAGGGGGACAGGGAGCAGAGAACAGACCCAGGGACACAGCCATGTAAGCACAGTGACAGTGGCCACAGGATCTCCTGACCAGCAGGGTTCACACAGACACCCAGGTAACAGACCCCAGAACACAATAATGGCATGGAAAGTAGGTGAAAGGAAGGGCCAATGGAAGGCCAACAAGGGTGCCCCCCCTGCAGGCAGACTGCTGGCCATGCCCCCAGCCAAGTGACCATGGCAGGCCGCACCCTGGACCATACAGCCAAGCACACACATGCCACACAGCCACACAGGGATCCCACATACCAGGTGCTGAATGGGCCTGTATGCAGGCAGCATGGTAGACCACAGGGGCTGGGTGCCCTACACCAAGCAGAGGACCCCAACACAGTGTGCAGACAGGACCTGAACAATGATCATGGGTGTGTGCCACCACCACACACACTTCCACAAACCCTTGACTGCCACTCCATGGACACCCCAAAGCACAGCCACCAAACCAGGGGATGGACACCACCACAGTAGGACACACCACAGTACACAGCAGGTAACCACAGAAGAACAACATGTGCCCCCTCCCATGCACACACCATGGACAGACACTGGGCCACTGCAGCATGGCTCCACACGTCTCCTGCAAAGCAGACATGGACACAGGTAGGTATATGAGAAAAGCTTTATAAAAGTGGTAATTATGAACAACAGGTAACAGGGGCAGAGAAATGGTAGGTACAGTGAGGGAAGGGGACAGGGAACAGGAACTGTACAGTGGGAGGGGGGACTGTAGGGGAAGGTTCAACATGGAAAACAGGGGCCATGTACAGAAACATCAAGCCTCCTCTCTCTTCTGTCCAACGCCACCATCTGCTGGATGGTGACCACCACCTCCAGAGTACTGGACATGACCAGGAGCATCTGTCACATCAATCTTGACAACATCTGTCGAAGTGGTATGTGCGCTGGACACCTGACACCTATTGCAAGGGACAGGACAGGTGATCAGTGCAATTGCCCAAGGAAACATACCCACCCACAGTGCACAATGGTCAGTGAGACCACACAACCCTGGAGGGCCTGGAACGGACACACTCAGGGGGGTGGGCCAATGCCAGCCACCAACACAGCACACCATGTCATTGCATGGAGGCAGTCCCCACCACACAACGGCCACATGACTGCACAGTGACAGTCACATGGCACACTGCACCGGCAGCACCGCAGCAATGATGGTGGCAGCTGGGTGCACACCCACCCCACCAACAGCCGGCACATGGGTCCAACGGAAGAACCACAGAGGCATGCATGATGCACAGTGCAATACACACAGCAGTCACAGCACATGGTACAGGTATCTACACTGCCACCCTCCATGTACAGTGATAATGACCATGACATTGCTTACCTGCCCCCTGCGGTGCAGCTTGTGTGGGTCGGCCCCCATCAGGGTGCACTGCCTGGTTGCGCTTGGCCTCTACCCTGGCCTGTCTGTGGTCCTCCGGCCCTAGTAATGGAAAGAAGGCAGGTACACATCAGTATCCAACCACGCCAGCAGCTCCCCCACCACACAGTCCCCTGTGCACAGGGCGTACCTCTGCCCACCATGTCTCGCACAGCAGCATGGCTGCATCGCAACGCAAGCACCAGCTGGCCATGACAGTCCATGATGTGCACGCTGACAGTGCACCCCACTGCAGGGCATGCCAGGCAGCGATGCCACCACCACAGCACAGCACAGCACCATGGAAGACATGCAACATGTGTACACCTACCTGGCTGTGGCACTGCAACACGCTTGACACATGCCTGGAGCTTCTAGAGCCATTCTGGTTCCCTCCTTCGCAGGTCACCATACCAGTGCCTGCACTGCTCTGCTGTCTGGGGAACCCCAGTCCTCCTCTCCAGGTGGATGGCTATGGTGTGCCCCACCCTGCCCCTGGCCAAACAGCTGGTCACTGTATCGCTGCACACAGGCCACGAGGTTGATCACCTCCAAATCAGTCCAGTTACTGGAACAGAGTCCTCTACCCTGCACTATGGTTTCCTCACAGTGCAGCAATGTAAATGGTGGGGGACAGACACATGAGGCAGAGCAGGTGCAGCATGTGCAATGCGTGGGAGAATTCACAGTGCTCGACCATCATGCATTGATGGGCATGCGCACTGCGCATGGTCCAGCGGGGTCACAGGGTCATGTAGGCATATCAGGGATCAGAGTCACTGACCAGTGTGCACGTTGCGCAAGTGCGTGATACAGCACATGACAGCATGCGTGATCATGCGCATAGCCACCTATGCATCACATGTGCAGTGCCGATGCATTGCGCAGTCCACGCGTGGTGCACGATTTGAACCATGAAAGCGTAGTGCAAATGCGCACTGCAGGCTTGCGCACCATGCATGTGTGGGTATTGCACCCCGACCTACTCCAGTGCAATGCAACTGCACTTGGCACATGTCTGCAATATTCAGACACCACATGCAAATGAGCTCATTAGCCAGTGCATGGTGCAGTGGGGTGCATTAGCATATCATTACCATTGCGCACATCCTCGTTTGCATGCCTTGTGCCTCATAAGCGGCACAGACCCACACAGGCCATGGACCGATATTGCAACTTCGACAGGTAAGTGGGGGATGCTGCAGCAGCAGACTGGAAGCAGACAGCATTGCAAGGTGGGACGGCCCAGGGAGATTCCGCTGCTGACACACTGTGCTGTTCATGTTCACAGGAGGCAACATGTCGGGACAGGAGGAAGGTGAGGAGTGTGGGCCTGCACAGAAGTGCAGTCCCAACTTCACTAAGGGAGAGTCAGATGCGCTGTTCGAGGCCTCCCTTGACAGGGAGGTCTTGTTGAGCGGTGCCACGGGCACACCACAAGTAAAGGGCCATTGGATGGGAGGAGGAGATGACCTATGTCAACCAGCACAGCAGCCACCAGCGGTCAGCGCAAGAGTGCTGCAAGAAGGTCGAGACTGACAAGAGGTGCATTAAGGATAGAGATGGGCAAAGTGGCCCCAATTCACTCCATGAAGTGATTCACGGAGTGAAGGCGAATTCTCGCAGAGTGCTCCGCAACATGAAGCGGAGTACATTGCGTTATGATGGGTAATGCAAAGTCCATTCAAAACAATGACTTTGCGTTACTCCGCCTTCCCAAACCACTACTCCACCAATTCTTAAGGCAAAGTACATTGACAACAATGTACTTCACCTCACTTCGCCTTGTGTTTAAGCTCCAAAGGTGAATTTTGCAGTTATTCATGGGATATCAGGTCACATGGGCTCTAGATTGTTCTGCACAGCCTCTGTTTGGGGTAGTGTGTGTAGGAAGCTGTAGGAGACAGTCTGCCCTGAGATCTCTCTCTGTGATTCAAACCTTCTAAACAAAGGCAGTATGGTGCAGTGGTTTAAGGCTCTGAGCTGCAAATCTGGAGACCTGGGTTTGAATCCCACAGCCCTCACTTGCAGACTGTGTGACCCTATGCAAGTCACTTAACTTTCTTGTGCTCCCAGGTTGCACCTGTAAACAACCTTTCAGCTTAGTGTGTCTCACCTGGTTAAATAATTGGGAAAAAAAATAAATAAATAAAAGCTGTTAAAAAAGACTTTTTGAGTCATTTTTTTTTGCTGAAACTTTATTTCATCGATTGCAGGAAACCCAGCTGTATTCATATCATCAAGCGTTTATTTTTTGTGTGTGGATTTTGAATGTTAATGTACAACATTCAGTCTGTGTACTGAGAGACAGTGGAAGTGTGCTTTGGGGGAGGGGCGTATCTGTGGTGTAGGTAGATTAACTTGGAAAAAAAGACAGTTCTTTCTGTTTTGGTGATATTTTTCTTGTATAACTGTGTTAATGTACACACAGTAATATTTTCAATAATTCTTGCCATTTTTTTGCTGATTGTTGTGGTGCAGGAGTGCATAATTTTAGTTTGTTTAAAATATGGGGTTATATTACTGAAGTTTTCAATTTGTTACGCATTACTTAGTGTGCATGTGAGTATGTGTGTGATGCATGTCATCAAATCAGACACCTTTTATTGTGCCACATAGTAATTTCAGCAATGTGAACCTGCTAACCACTGCAGCTGTGTGATTTTTGTACTTCTTTGTGGTATCTTTTTTAGTACTAGTGACTGTTACTGCAGCAGTGCAGTACACTGCCCCCCTCCCCGTGGCCCGTGCCAACCGGCAAAAATATTCTTTTCCAGATTTGAATTTCTGATGGTGAGCACTGGTTAGGTGTTGTGCCTTTGCATCTGCATCTCTTCAGTGTGAAGCGCAATCTTAATCTGTCTGTGCAGTTGCATCTCTTTAGGGGCTAATCTCCATCTGTAACTTAAGTCACAGTTGTTTCTTTGGCTTCCCTTCAGAGTACTGGACAGGTGTGGTGCATAATTCTGCATGAACATTGTACTCATTAATATGCGTTTTTAAGTCAGGACCATCATCACGAGTCACTCGTGATACAAATCATGTTCTTCATCATCACGGTCACAAATGCAGTCAAAAATCATGATTCACGACCACATCACGAATCACAACATTAATTTTTTTACAAGTTACTTGGATGTATTGTAAGCCTGTTTTGTAGTATCTCTCAAGGCTTCACCACCCCACCATTGTACTCATTAATAAGTGTTTTTAAGTCGGGGAGTTTTATGCTACAGCTCATTGAGGAAGTACAGCAGTAGACATTCGTGTTCCCAATACAGTTCCATATTGGTTATCTCACACCGTCGACTCCGAGTCATGTTCTTCATCATTATGGTCACAAATCCAGTCACAAATCACAATTCACGATTACATCATGAATCACAACATTATTTTTTTTACAAGTTACTTGGATGTATTGTAAGCCTGTTTTGTAGTGTCTCTCAAGGCTTCACCACCCCACCATTGTACTCATTAATACGTGTTTTTAAGTTGGGGAGTTTTGTGCTACAGCTCATTGGGGAAGTACATCCATAGGCATTCGCGTGTTCCTTCCTGTACAGCATGTGAGTTACAGTACTGTATGTAGTGGTGGGTGAAGTGGCCCCAGTTCACTCCGTGAAGTGATTCACAGAGTAACGTGGAATCAGTGGAGTACTCCAAAATGTGAAGTGGAGTACTTCACTTCATAATGAGGAATGCAAAGTCCATTGAAACCAATGACTTTGCATTATTCCGCCTTCCCCAAACCACTTTTCCACCAATTTTAAGGCGAAAGATGACCTATGTCAACCAGCACAGCAGCCACCAGCGGTCAGCGCATGAGTGCTGCAAGAAGGTCGAGACTGACAGGAGGCGCATTAAGGATAGAGATGGGCAAAGTGGCCCCAATTCACTCCATGAAGTGATTCACGGAGTGAAGGCGAATTCGCAGAGTGCTCCGCAACATGAAGCAGAGTACATTGCGTTATAATGGGTAACGCAAAGTCCATTCAAAACAATGACTTTGCGTTACTGCACCTTCCCAAACCACTACTCCACCAATTCTTAAGGCAAAGTACATTGACAACAATGTAATTCACCTCACTTCGCCTTGTAATTGAGCTCCAATTGAAATTTTGCAGTGATTCATGGGATTGCAGGTCACATGGGCTCTAGATTGTTCTGCACAACCTCAGTTCTGGCCTGTGTAGTGTGTGTTTAGTGATAGCTGGCGACAGTTTGCTGTCAGAGCTATGTGATTCAAAACCTCTAAAAGCTGTTTAAAATGCCTTTTTGAGTAATTTTTTTTCTCTCAAAATTTAGTACATCGATTGTAGGAAACTCTTCTGTGCTCATATCATCAAGTGTTTATTGTTGTGTGTGGATTTTGAATGTTAATTTAGAACAGTCAGTCTGTGTACTGTGTACTGTGAAGTGTGCTTTGGGGGAGGGGCGTATTTGTGGTGCAGGTACATTAACTGGGAGAAAAAGGCAGTCTTTCTGTTTTGGTTATATTTTTCTTGTATAACTGTGTTAATGTACACAGTAATATTTTCAGTAATTCTTGACATTTTTTTGCTGATTGTTATGGTACATCACTGTATAATTTGTTTGATTAAAACATTTGGTTATATTACTAAAGGTTTTCAATTTGCTAACCATTACTTGTAGTGCATGTGTATGAGTGTATGTGCGATGTGTGCCATTAAATTAGAAACATTTTATTGTGCCATAAAGTAATTGCAGCAATGTAAACCTGTTATCCACCGCACCTGCATTAATTTTTTATACTGCTTTGTGGTATCTTTACTGGTAGTATACTGTTACTGCCATACACAACCCCCCCAGCTGGCAAATGGTATTCCTTTTCAGATTTGGATTTGTGACTTGTGTGCACTAGTTAGGTGTTGTTGTGCCTTTTCGTATGCATCCCTTGAGTGTGCAGCAAAATCTTAATCTGTCTGTGCATTTGCAGTGCACCATTAATTCTGGGAGACTGCATTTCTTGTTATGCTCTCATTTCACTTCGCCAGCACTGGGGAATTTTCTGGACACACGAGAGTAGCATTTCATCAGCACTGAGAAATTTTCTGGACACAAGACAGTAGCAGTTTGGGGATGCACATTAATTCTGGTGACTCTGTGTGTGACCACTGCATGCATGACTGAGTGCACCATTAATTCTGGGAGACTTTGCATTGCTTGTCATGCTCTCATTTCACTTTATCAGCACTGGGGAGTTTTCTGGACACAAGACAGTAGCACTTTGGGGATGCACATTAATTCTGCTGACTGTGTGGGTGGGGTGCTGCCAATATTGTTGTCACTCCACCTTACTTCACTTTTAAAGTGGAATGACAACGCAAAGTAATAATAGCAAGACAAAGTTACCTTCCTATGGGGCACTCCATGTAGCGAAGTACCAACTCGAAGTGGCCACTTCGCGTTCACTTTGCAAGTGGATTTTAAATTTGGTGCATCTCTAATTAAGGAGAAGGTGGCGACCATCAGAGCATCCCATAATGCCACTGGAGGAGAGCCAGCCGATGTACCCACACGGACACCAACAGAGGTGTTGGTGGCAGCCACCATCCTCCACACCTCAGTGGAGGATGTGCCTGGAGGAAGCTTCCAGATGGGTGGCAGTCCATCACTGCATGGTATGTATGTCAGCCATGCACAGGTGGTGGCCCAGAGGGTGCATGCATGGGGGTGTTGTTGTGCATGCTGCTGTCCTGCTTGTCATGTGCATGTGTGTACAGCCATGCCACTGGACACATGCAGGGTGACCCCTACACAGTGCATGCTGGGCTTGGATGTAGGCATCCCAGGCACACCTGGGGCTTGCCTGTTTCCCTGCCTACACACCCCCACGAGGACAGAGTCGTGGTACCGCGCTTCCACCCCTGGTGTGCTGTCGGACACCCCCCTGTGGCTGATGCACAGCCTGCGGCTGCCGATCACACCAGCATGGCCACTCCCATAGCCATGGTGGCTGTGGTACCTCATGGCTGCCCTGAGCTGTGTGCTGTCCAGACTGTAGTCTGCTGCTGATGCACTGTGCGCACATGGGCGGTGTGTGTGTGCCATACCTGTGGTGGCATGCATATGTGTTGTGCTGCATGCTGCCTGTGTGTGTGCATGCTCAGTTGCTGGACCGTGTGGTGATAGCGTGATGAGGGAAGCCTAGCACAGGTTGTGCCTGTGCACTGATGTCATGCATCTGATCCACACCACATTCCACCACCTGTGTGGGTGGATGCGTGTGTGTGTGTGTGTCTTTGTGTGTTGCTGTGTGTGGTTGTGTGCCACTGCCTCCCCTACCCCTGCATCGTGCCTCTGTGTGTGCATGCCACTCACCATGCATGTCCCTGCATGTGTGGTGCACTTGTCTGTGTGGTCCATGCATGTGTACCGCACCACCTATCTGCATTCGCCAAAGTGTTCCTGTGCGACAGTGTCGCCGTGGTGTAGTGCCTGCTGCTGGAGTCGGGGATCTCTCCACCCAGGGGGTGGCAGTCCACCACCCTCCAGCCCATTGTCTCTGTTGTCCTCCTACTGTTGCCCTCATCTGCCTCAACAGCTATCCCACAGTCAATGGCCATGTTTTGCAGCATGCAGCATGCTATTTATAGGCCACAGGTTTTCTAGGAGCTGTACTGTAGGGCACCGCCTGACCTGTCTAGGCAACGGAATTGTGCCTTCAGCATGCCAAAGATGCACTCAGTGATGTAGCACCTGCTAGTGTGTGCCTCATTGTACTGTTCCTCAGCCTGGGATGCCGGTCGCTGGTAGGGGGTGAGCAGCCAAGGCCTCTTCGGGTATGCGCTGCCAGTTGTGTGGAGAATGACATGGTTAGCCCAATGCTAATCTTTACTGCACCCCTTGCCTGTCAGTTGCACCCACGCCACCATGCACACCCTGCCCACCCCCATCCCCAGGTCTGCTACGCCCATCGCCCCTTGCCCGTGCCATACTCACCCACTAGGTTGTCTGTGGGGATGTCCCCATGCTCAAACCTGTGGCACAGTGCAGAGTTGTGCCTGATGAATACATCATGTGCACTCCTAGGGTGTGTGGTGCAGACATTGATGATGCACCCCGTAGCATCATACACCACCTCACAGTTGATGCTCGGGCTCCCCTTCCTGTTGATGTACACCATTCCCTGGGGGCCAGGTGGCATGTGGATGCCCACGTGGGTGCAGTCAATGGCCCTAATCATGCCAGGCATGTGTGCCACCCTGTGGAAGTCCTGCATGTTTGCTGTACACTCTGCCTGTGTGCTGGGGAAATGTACGAATTCTGAAGCATGTGGCAGCAGAGCATTGAGGAACTGTTTGAGGAGGAGGGACATGGCCTACTGTGTGATGCCCTTGGTGTCCCCTGTTGGTTGCTGGAAGGTGCCTGTGGTGAGCAGGCATATCACGGCAGTCACCTTGGTCTCCACAGACATGGTGTGGCTCCGTCTGGTAGGTGCCTGCATCTCCTCACTGCACAGCTCGCAGAACTGCCTTAGAATGGCCCTGTTCAGTTGGTACCAGTCCATGATCTCTGTGTCACTATAGTTCTCAAAGGTGATGTGGGCACGGTACCACCCGTGTTGGACATACCGACGATGGGCACTTTGTCAGCCACGGAGCTGTTCCTCCTGTCTCCTCACACCCCTCATTACCTCCTCCATCAGGAACATTGCACTCTCCATCACTCCTACAGTCCACTGCCCCCTCTGGGTGGTTCGCTGCTGTCTGTGTGCCACACTGGTACACTATTTTTCTGTGTGTTTGTGTGTGTGTGTGTGTGTGTGTGTCTCTCTCTCTCTCTCTCTCTCTCTGCCCCTCTCTCTCCCACACCACCTCTCTGTCTCTCTCCCTCTGTGTCTATTCTTGTGTCTGTCTGTCTGTCTGTCTGTCTGTCTCTCTCACTATCTCTCACTCTCGCTCTCTCTCTCTCTCTCTCTCACACTCTTGGCACAACTGCTGTCTGTGTGTTTGTGCCCTGTTTTTTATAGGAACAAGTCTGGTCGGCATAGCTTCTGTTTGCTCCACACTTGTGCCATGGCTTCACGGTTGAATATGGCATTGAGCTGTATACTCACGGGACTGGCCCCTGCACTTGCATGGAATACATTATAGTTGTGCATTGACACAATGGGTTTTGTGCTGTGCCTCATCTCCCACTGAATATCGTTCCTCAGCGCATCTCCGTACTTGCGCTGGCACGACTCAGTTGCGCCATGTGCAACTGTTCTGAATACCCGGGCCAGAGAGTACAGAAAAATAAGATTCAATACCCGTGACAGTGTGGGTAGACATAATTTCTTCTGAACATTTCATTTTGGGGCAGTTCTGTAGACTTTTTTGTAGATAGTGTAGGAAAATTAGCTGGTTAGAAAATAACTGCCTATGTTGATCTAAGTGGTAAGTTATCTTTGTTTGCGAGTTCAGGGCCAAGATGTGGCTGAGCTGGGATCCTGAAAAGGTAGTAAAAGGTATACAGAAGAAAAAGTAGCCTGATTTCTTATCTTAAGAGGGAGGGTACAGAGAAGGACACCGGAGGCAAGGAGGTTCATCTATTTTAAGATCCCTATAGTAACAGAATGGTGGAATTTTGCGGCAGAAAAATGCAGAATCAGTTGTTCCACTCCATTTACATGGAATTGTATTCCTCAGATCTCAATATTTGCCATGGAAATGGTTGTGGAATGATTTTTCTGCCAAAACAAAAATGGTGTTCCACAGAATTTTATTCTGTGGATCACAGCAGGTGGAATTCCATAGAAGAACCAGTGAAATTCCTGCAGAAATTCCGCTGGCAGAATGATCATTCTGCACTAAAATTCTCCTCTTGTCCCCATCCTACAGCAGCCTTAAAACTTCGATAGGACCATGAGCTCATGTGTTTGGCATTAAACAGGCTCCTTATTTCACACCCTCAGTGAAGACAGGCACTTGGACAGTAGGATGGCACAACCAGACACAATCCTCCATGTAAGTTGTCAGTTAGAATGTAAATAGTTTCTTTTCTGTCATAAGCTTTGGTTGTGTCTTGTTATTATCCTAGTTATAATATTGCTTTTTACACCTTTTTAGTTTATTGCTGTTAAAGAAACACTGTCTCACTTTGGAGAGAAACACAATTGCACATACCTCAATAATGCAAAGCATATGCAGATCACTATGAAGGAATTTGGTCTGGTTCAACTTCAAGTAGAATTGTATGGTGCTAAAAAGCCTCATAATGCAACCAGCAAAGGCTGAGAACAGCAGACACAGTTATGTATTTCATCCCTGATAGGGCTTATCAGTGTGCCATGTCTTTATCTCAGCCCAGAGGGAGGGAGCCAGCCTGCCTTAGGATGGTCTTACTTGTTTGGATCATGGGGAGTCTATAGTAGAGAAGAGAAAAACAACAACAAATAACAAGAATCTCAGAGCAATTGCCCTGATGCAAGGGCTACCCCAGAAGGGTATTGGCCATATGGCCAAATTTCAAAGAGAAACACAGTTGCACATACCCCAATAATGCAAAGCATCATGGGAAGCATATGCAAATTCCCATGAAGGAATTCAGACTGGCTCAACTCCAACCAGAACAACATGGTTCTAAAAGGCCTTACAATACAACCAGCAAAGTCTGAGAACAGCAGACACAGACACATGTTTCATCCTTGTTAGGAGTCATCAGTGTGCCATATCTATATCTCAGCCCAGAGGAAGGAAGGGTCCCCATGAACCAAGCAAGCAAGACTCTCCTAAGGCAGGCTGGCTCCTTCCCTTGGTGCTGAGATACAGATATGGCACACTGATGAGGCCTAACAAGGACCAAACACATGTCTGCATCTGCTGTTCTCAGCCTTTGGTGATTGCATTGTAAGGCCTTTTAGCATCTTAAAATTCTGCTTAAAGGTGAGCCAATCCAAATTCCTTCATGAGGATTTGCATGCTGCTATACTGACCCATCACAAATTGCTACACTTTTCAATGACTTCTTCTGTGATTTGTCCAAATACAGACCTACTGGACTTGCCAATTCTGGTCCAGATATGATCTTAATTACCTTAAGTGGCCTCTTTTTTACATTAAGATGGTCACGAGTCATGAAGTCCAGTAGCTACTTCTCACCCTCAAAACTGATAAATTTGCCGTACCCAATGAACTTATCTCCAAATTCCTAAAGCTTGCTGCCTCCCAAACAGTGTTACCAATATCAAAAAACATCAACTTGTCCTTCTTATCCAGTACTTTCCCAGATCTCTGGAAAATATCCACTGTCATCCCTCTGCATAACAAGGGTAACAAGCTCTCCCTTGAAAATTATTGCCTAATTTCAATTTTCTTTGCACTGGCAAAGCTGCAAGAAAAGATCGTCCATAATCAGCTAGTCCAATATCTGCAACTGCACGACATCATCTGTTCTGAGCAGCATGGTTTTCATAAAAGGTGCAGTATAGATACTGCCCTAATCATATTTACTGATGCCATCTACCATGCAATGGACAAAAAGCAGGTTACTGACTTGGTGTTCGTGGATCTGACTAAGGCCTTTACCTCGTCGACCACAAAGTACTTTGGCCTTGGGTCCCCTGCCCTTGCTTGGCTAAAACACTACCTGTGTCACAGAAAAAAGCTGTCAAAATTGGTAACTCCCTATCTGGATTAAACACCATCTCAAGTGGAGTTCCCCAAGGCTCTATTCTAGCATTCTAGCTCCACTCCTGTTTTCAATTTTCATAAAGGACCTCCCAATTATCTGTAAGCCAGTGGACACACTCCTTTATACTGATAACGCTGCCCTCTATACCCATAGTGACAGCACTGACTCAATTAACCTTTCACTTAGCAACTGCTTCTCAAGACTCCAAGCCTGGTTTGTACAAGAGAAAATGGTACTTAACCTTCTTAAAATTCAATCTATTCTATTTAGGAAAAGGCAAAACCATAACAAATTATCCCCTATGTTTGGCATCAATGCTGGAAACAGCTCCTGCCTGGGAAAAAAAAAATTTCTTGTACCTAGAGGTTCACATCAACCCTTCTCTCTCTTTTTCTAAATCTACCTCCAGCACACTACCACCCTTCTCCACCAGAAGTTAGGCTCACTCTATAGAATATGCCAATTCCTGGCACCTGACACAAGGATTAAAATTGCTCAGGCAAACCTTCTCCCCTCACTTGACTGCAGTTTGCTTATCATCAATGCAGCCAGTAAGTCTTTACTACAAAAAAGCACATCTTTTACCACAATATCACCAAATTTGCATCCGGCAGCAGCTGCAGTCCCGACCAGTGCACCTTCCTAAGTAATTTAAATTGTCTTCCCTTGGACATTAAAGCCAATTTATCTCTGGCCTCCTTATCAACAAAAACCTTTCACCCAGGCACCCCCTCCCCCAACCTTGTCAGGCAGAATTCCCTCATCAATATCCTCACTTCTTGTTCAGCCTCCAACAACGATATTGCCATCCCACTGTTTCGCACCAATGTGGGTCAGTGTTCCCTCAGTTACCAAGCTGCCTCTATGTGGAACTCAATGCCGCCTCCCATCAGGCAAACCCCCTCTATTCCTGCTTTCATGAAGCTGCAGAAAACCTATTACTACTTACTGTATCTATTGTATGCCACAGTAGCCCTCACCTCATCCATGCTAGCTTCTTCTCTACCCTGCTTTTCACTTTTTTAATCTTTACCACAAGCTAAAGTACACAGTCACCACTGTTAATTATTGTACTTTCTGTTTGCCTCTGTACACGTGATACAACGTAAATGTATATTGTAAATAATTTTGTATTCTGCAGTATTACCTGTGCTTATACACCCGGCTTGTTGCTGAAAAAGGCATTCATAGCAGTGTACTTATTCCAGTCAACAAAGTGAAATAAATAAATAAATATGCTTCCCACGATGCTTTGCATTATTGAGATATATGCATTGGTATTTATGAAATTTGGCTATACATCAGGGAATGCATTGAAGTGCTGAGGCAGTTCTTGATCTGGTGCTCACAAATGGGGAGCATATACAGGAAATGATGGTCGAGGAGCCACTGGGTGGAAGCGACCATTGCACAGTGTGGTTCCAGTTGGATATTGGCAGGGACAGCATCCCAACTAAGACCAAAATTTTGGATTTCAGGAAGGCGGACTTCAGGAAAATTGGCAAAGTGCTAAGGAGCCATCTGGCAAGCATCAAAGCAGACATGGGGGTGGACCAAAGGTGGTCCATCATTAAGGAAGGAATACTAGCTGCCAAAGGTGAATGTGTTAGGCTCAGGGGGAAGAAAACAAGGGCCAAAGCACCCAGCTGGTTCAATTTGAGGGTTGATCAGGCAGTAAGGGAAAAGAGGTTGGCCTATAGAAAATTCAGGAAGACCGAGAGAGGTGGATAGGGAAAATAACCTAAGGTTGACTAGTGAGGCAACTAAGGAAGTCCAGTGAGCAAAGGCACAGAAGGAGCTGCAGATAACTGAAGGAATTGAGAAGTGGGAGAAGGCTTTCTTTCGCTATGTAAGTGAGAAAAGGGACAAGAAGGAAGGGATTGTTAGGCTTGAGAGAGGGGTGGAATGGGTGGTGGATAATGAGGGAAATGCAGAGATACTAAAGAATACTTCTGTTCCATCTTCACCAGGAAGAAGGACGGAACAGTGCCTTCAGGAGGGGGACACAGATGTAGTGACAGAGGAGGATAGAGTGAGGTAGGGGCTGCTGGCATTGAAAGTGGACAAATCACCAGGCCTGGACAGAGAACATCCAAGGGTACTAAAGGAACTGGCTGAGGAGCTGGCAGAGCCACTGGCAGACCTATTTAATAGTTCACTAGAGTCAGACATTTTACCACAGGACTGGAGAACAGCACATGTAGTGTCCCTCCACAAAAGCGGTCCCAAGGATGACCCAGGGAATTACAAACCTGTCAACTGACCTCCATTGTGGGCAAGCTCATGGAGACCATACTAAAGGAAAGGTTGGTAGACTATCTAGAGGAGCATGGTCTCCAGTATGCAAGACAGCATGGGTTCATGGGGGGGGGGTCATGTCAAACAAATCTGATTGACTTCTTTGACTGTGTCACTAAGACAGTAGACAGGGGCCAAGCGGTAGACATCCTCTGTCTTGATTTCAGCAAGGCCTTTGACTCTGTGCACCACAAAAGGTTGATCAGGAAGTTGGTGGATCTCAGGGCTGGGGAAAAGATGGTCAGATGGGTGGAAAACTGGCTGAGGGACAGAACCCAGAGGGTGGTTGTGGGGGGAGAGTTTTCTGGCACCAGAAAGATAACCAATGAGGTCCAACAGGGCTTGGTGCTGGGACCAGTGTTGTTCAATGTCTTCATCAGTGACATTGGGGATGGCACTAAGGGCAAAATGTGCCTATTCATGGATGACACCAAGCTCTGCGGGAGAGTGGACACAGCTGAGGGGATGCAGGACCTACAGGAACGCCTGGAAAAGCTGGGGAGGTGGTCTATGATCTGGCAACTTGGCATCAATGCCAAGAAATGCAAAGTTATGCATATTGGAACCAAGAATCCCAAGACAGAGTAATACCTGGTTGGAATCCGAGTATCTGCATCAGAGGAGGAGAACGACCTGGGAGTGATGATCACTAGTAACCTGAAGCACGCCACACAGTGCAAGAAAGCAGCAGCAAAGGCTAACAAGATGCTGGGATGTATATCTATGGGGATCAGTAGTAGGAGAGAAGAGGTTATACTGTTCTTGTACAGGTCACTGGTAAGGCCACATCTGGAGCATGGAGTTCAGTACTGGTGTCCACACCTCAAGGAGGACAGTAACCTGCTAGGGAAGGTCCAGAGAAGGGCTACAAAGATGTTAGCGGTTCAGCAGGGTAAGGCATGTGACTAGAGGTTGAGGGCACTGAACATGTACTCCCTGGAAGAAAGGAGGGAGAGAGAGAGAGAGGGGACATGATTGGGACCATCAAGTACTTGAAAGGGATAAATAAGGTTGAAAAGGAGAGTCTCTTTAAGCTGAGTGGCATCCATAACACGAGGGGGCACAGTATTAAGCTGGAAGATGTGAGGTTTAGTAGGAAGGTCAGGAAGCACTTCTTCACACAGAGGGTGGTGGACACTTGGAATGCACTGCCAGAAGAGGTTATCTCATTGAAGACAGTGGGCAGCTTTAAGAGAGGCTGGGATAGGTATTGGGGAAGGTAAGGATTGTTATCCATGGTCCAGAACCCCTGATGGTGCTCCCACCTCGCGGGCAGCAACTTATGTAGTTATATATACTAACCTTAGGGCAGAGACACTTATCATATAAGCATAAGCGTCAGGATCTGTGTTCTACCATGTTCTACTGACACATATTAGGCCTTATTATGCTTCACTGATATATTCTAGCCATGAGAAATGCTTTTTACACTATTTTTACTGTACTGTACCCTTATATGTAAGGCAACAGTGCCATCTTTAGTACTTGTACATCACTACAAATGACCTTGTACTACAGAGATTCATTGTATTGTGTTATCTTCGCAAGCTATACAAGTTTTACATTAGTTAGGACAGTTGCTCAGACCACTTGTTTTTGTCCAATTATATACATTTTACTAACATACTAATGGCCAGCAGATTAGGCCTTACGGTCTATAGAGTCTGCTCGAACCTCAGATCCCTAGTTGGGTACCGAGGCCCTCCTCCCACCTTATGTTCCAGAAACCCCTGTCATCCATCTCCACCTCCCTGGGCTGGGCCATCATCTGACACATAGATACATAGACAGTGTCAGCAGATAAGGGCCTATGGCCCACCCAGTCTGCCCATTTAAGTTTGTAAGTTCAGTTTATGTTTTCCAGGAAGTCTGTTGCCCCTTACCCCTGACCTCCAGAATTCCTTTATGTCTATCCCATGCATTCTTAAATCCCGTGATTGTTTCAGCCCCCACCACTTCCTCTGGCAGGGTGTTCCACTTGTCTACCACCCGTTCTGTGAAGAAATTATTCCTCACGTTTCCTCTGAATCATCCTCCCTCCAACTTCATCCCATGCCCTCTAGTCCTGGAACATCTTTTTTGCTTAAAAATAGTGCATTCCTGCATCCTGTTCCTCCCTGTAAGATAGCATGTATGTCTCTATCATATCCCTCTCTCCTCCTCTCCTCCAGGGGTACATGTTCAGTGCCTTCAACCTGTCCTCATAGGACTTGTGATGCAATCCATGCACCATCTTTGTTGCCCTCCTCTGAACCTTCTCTACCCTGTCTATGTCCTTATGTAGGTAAGGTCTCCAGAACTGCACAGTGTACTCCAGGTGCGGCCTCACTAGTGTCTTGTATAGTGGAATTATGACCTCCCTTTTCGTGCTGGTGATGCCCCTGCCTATGCATCCCAGCATCCTATTTGCTTTACCTGCTGCCTTGTCACACTGTTTCCCTGCCTTGAGGTCATCAGAGATGATAACTCCAAGATTCCTATCCTGCTTGGTGCATGCTATATCCTCACCCCCCAACTGATATATTGTACATACGCTTTCCTGTGTCTGTCCCACCATCTCTTGAAGCCCTGCACCGTGGATCTCTGAACCAGCTCACCAGGCAGTGCATTCCAAGGAACCACCACCCTCTCAGTGAAAAACCTCCTCCTCTTCCCCCCCCTTCCACCTTCCAACTTCAAACCATGCCCTCTGGAGATACCTCCCTGCTTTAGTCTAAAGATCCCCTCTGTGTTTACCCTATTTATTCTCTTGAGTTACTTGAAGACCTCAATCATGTCCCCCCGTCTCTCCTCTCCTCCAATAAAAACAGGCAGAGCTCCTCAAGTCTGTCCTCATACGTCAAATCCCCTAGTCCTCATATCATCTTAGTTGCCCTCCTCTGTACCCTCTCCAGGAGCTGTATGTCCTCCTTCAAGTGTGGTCTCCAGTACTATACACAATACTGAAGGTGTGGTCTAACCAGTCCATTGTACAGCGGCAGAATCACTTCCCTGCTCCTAGAGGTGATCCCCCTTAAGATGCATCCCAGCATCCTGTTTGCTCCACTAGCCGCTCTCCTGCACTGCTCAGAGTTTTTCATACATGCATTCACCATGACCCCTAGGTCTTTTTACCCCTGTTGATGCCTCCAGTGCTTCCCCTCCCAGGGTGTACCTGTGTTTAGGGTTTCCCCACCCAAGATGTAACACCTTGCACTTAGTGATATTAAAATTTAATTTCCATGTGTGAGCCCACCTTTCCAGGGTGTCCAGGTCCCCTGGCAGGGCCACCCTCCCCTCTTCCCCCTCAACTACTGCTCCCATCTTGGAGTCTTCAGTGAAGAGACTCATTTCACATTCCATACACTCCCTGATGTCCGATATGTATGCAGTAAACAGGATCGGACCCGGGACCAAGCCCTCCGGTACCCCACTACCGACCTCTCTAGGGTTTGAGAGCTCCCCACTGACCACTACTCTCTGAGTGCATCCAGATAGCCAGTTTTCAATCCATCTGACCATCAAAGGGTCTACTCCCAACCCCGTCAGTTTCTCCACCAGACAATTGCGGGGGACAGAGTCAAACGCCTTGCTGAAGTCCAAGAATAATACATTCACTGGCTTTCCCCTGTCCAATTCTGATGTTACCCATTCATAGAACTCCACAAGACTGGTTTGACATGATCTACCGGGCACAAACCCATGTTGCCAACTATCCAGACCTCCCACCTCCTCTAATTACACCCCCAATTGTTCCTTTAGTATGCTCGCCATCAATTTTCCCACCAACAAGGTCAAACTGATGGGTCTATAGTTATCTGGTACTTTCCTCGACCCCCTTTTATGGATTGGCACCACATGTGCCTCTCGCCAATCCCTAGGTACCCTCCCTGTCTCAAGCGACCTGTTGAAGAGCTCCACCAGGGGTGCAGCCAGTATGTCCACCAATTCCCATAGTACGCTTGGATGAATGCCATCTGGTCCAGGAGATTTATCTTTCTTTAGGGTCTTACGGGCTAACCACACCCTTTTGGTGGAGATAGCATCATCCGTCCCCTCCACCTTACTGGCCTTTTTATCCTTATCGTGATGTGACACCCCTGGGGTACCTCTCCATCCCTCTTGCTCCATTTATGTTGCTCCCCTGATCCCACTCACTACCTCTTCTATCCCCATCTTGCCTTGCTTTGTAGATATCCGATCCCCCTCCCTAGTGAACACAGAGGCGAAGTACTCACTTAATACCTCTGCCTGGTCCCTCGCCTCATTCACCCACCCTCCTTCTGATCTCAATCTGCCGAGATGGCCCTTAGTTTTTCTCCACTCTCCAATGTACAGGAAGAACCCCTTTTCCCCTCCTCGTATCCCCTGTGCCAACCATTACTCTTTACTGGACTTTGCCCCCCCCACACCATCAGGGTGACTTTTCTAAATGCAAGATGGTACATTAATTTTTCTCTATCCCCTCTTGTTGTTTTATATTTTTTGTAGGCAGCCTTCTATTCTATGACTGCTATCTGAACCTCACTGGACCACCAGCATGGTTTATGTGACCTTGCTCCCTTATGCTTCACCTTAGCGCAGGTCCTGACTGGCTCATGAAGTCCCCGTTTTATGACCTCCCATCTCTTTTCCACATTTGTCATTGTTGTAATCCCCTTCAAGTGATCCTTGAGAATATTTCCCTTGCCCACAAAGTCTGCCCCCCTGAAGTCCACTGCCAGTGTCCTAGATCTCTCCTCCCATCCCCCCATGCCTGTTTGAAACCAGACAGTATTGTGGTCACTCCCAGTCAGGGGATCCTCTATAACCAGGTACCTTATCAGATCCCCATCTGCCAGAACCACGTCCAGGACATGCCCCTCCCTTGTGGGCTCCATCATGTTCTGTGTTAAGAGCACATCCTGGAAGCTGTCCAGCAGCCTCTGCTCTTGGCTACCTTAGAGGACATGGTTCCCCAGTTTGTACCTGGCATATGAAGGTCCCCCATCAACACCACTCCCTCCCCTTTTGGTCCACACTGGGCAATGATGTTATCCAGCAAACCATCCTCCAGAACATCACCCATCCTAGGGGGCCTATATACTACACCCAGCTTGACCTTACCTCCTGTCTGGGTTCATAAGGTGACCAATAAGGCCTCCACATTTCCCTCTACCTCTTCTACCCTAGCAATTTCTATGTCATCTCTAATGAACATAGCCACTCCACCCCCTCTGCCCTAATTTCTATCCTTCCTAAGCATAGTGTACCTCTGCACGTTTAGGTCCCAGTCATGGTTTTTGTTGGCTCATGTTTCCATGACCACAGCCACATCCACCCCCCTCCCTTGACCAGCATGGTCTGGAACTCTGGCAACTTGTTTCCCAAGCTCCTGGCATTTACTAACACCACCCCCAACCCTTATCCCTGATCCCCTTTGTCGAACCCCACCCAGGTTCCTTATACTTCCATCCTCCCTCTGTTCCTCCTGAAACCCCCCCCAGTCTGTTTCCCCCCTTCTCCCCTTGGGTTTGAAGGCTACTCCCCTCATCTGGAGGAGAGGGCTTCTGGTCAGCCCCTCCCTTATCCCTCCCCCCTCACAAGTTTAAACCCCACCTTTCTTGAATGTAGTCAGCCATCCTCTGTTTAAGGACTTCCTTCCCTAACAGAGGAAGATGAAGCCTGTCCTTGGCATACAGTCCCTTATCCTCCCAAACTCCTTTCCAGTTCCCTAACACTCCGACCCACTTTCTTCACCCCACTTCCTGAGCCAGTCATTAACCTCTATGATCTTCATTTTTTCCTCCACTGAGGCCTTTGGTACCGGCAATATCTCTGAAAAGGAAATGTTGCATCCATTATCCCGACAGACTCTGGCAAGTTCTCAGAACATTGCTTGGATTTCCAAAATGCTACTTCCCTCTAGATTTTATATATCTTCTTTTACTGTTGCCATAGTTGTTATTAGGGTTTAAGACCCTTTATAGCACATAGCTTCTCTGAGAATAGACGAGAGACTGCATTTACCTAGGTAAGGAAAACTGGTGTTCTCCCAGTGATCACATTGTAATGGTAGTAAGCCTGTATTACTGATCTGTAATAAATTTCATTTATTACATGAGTATCACTTGTCTGTTGTCTCTTCCTTCTGTGCAGTTCCAAGAAGAACCTGAGAGAGTGATTTATCACTCCAGTTACAAGATCGTGGCTAGGGAGAATGGGAGAAGTGGAGAGGGAGGGCAGGGACACCAGCTCAAGCAGTGGATCCTGCAACACGAGCAGACTTGATAGACCAAATGGCCTTCTTCTGGTGGCTTCTTTGTATGTTCATATGAAGGCACTGAAGAAGTGAAAATCTGCACACAACTGGAACAGAAAATTAAGTAGATAAATAATGCAAGCACAAAACAAAACATTATGTATTGTTTCAAAGTTAAATAAAAATGCAGTACTGGACTGTACAGCACATGACTCTGATGATTCCAAATGAATTTTGTATGTCTGATTAAGTTGATCATTTTATATAATAAAGATATAGTACATTTACAACAAAGTACAGTACAGTAGTACAGTAGTATTGTTTTTTGTTGTTGTTGCTCATAGGAAAATGATCACCTTCTGTTATCTGCCATCCTCTTTTATCTGCCAAAATTCTGATGTACCAAGGATGGTGGATAAAAGAGGGTAGATTGTAAATGGACTGCTATGATTACAGTATTTAGTTTTAAACTGGTCTTTAAAACTAATAAAAAGAATTAACAAAAAAAAAACACATTCAGCCTCCTCCTGGGAAATGGTATTAACATGAAGAACCAGTGTTGATCTTCCTCATCCCCCCTTTGTGGTTTTACTTTCAGATTCAGAAGCGTGTGAGGTGCCCAGTGGCAAGACATTTGAAACATGAGAATTCTTTTCCATGCAACTTTCAGTAACATATGTAATACAAAGAAATGGTGAAAAGTTGTTGGTTCACTTTGAAATATATGTGTAATATAAGCAGTTTGGTGCATTAATCTGGATATGTTTCTGTACTATTGGTATATACTTGTTCATATTTGGTATGTTGGAACATCAATAAAATATTTTAACAAAAAAAAAACATGCACATCAGTGACATAGCAAAGGGAAACCAGGCAATATGTGTCTCTGTAAATGACACAACACCCTGTGGCAGGGTACATGGTGAAGAAGGGGTCAGGAATATGAAGAGGGATTTGAAGAATGTTTATCTGTGGTCCAAACTCTGGAAGTTGAGGTTCAATGCCAAAAAGTGCAAAGTGATGCAGATTGGTAAGAAGAACCCATGCACAGAGTGTAAGATGGGAGGGGCTCAGTTAGCCTCAATGACAGAAGACAGGATCTGGGGGTTATCAAAAGCAACAGCCTCAAAACCTCAAGCCAATGCAACAAGGCATAGACTGTACCAAGGCAACTCTGATGCTGGGACATACCATATCGGGAGAGGCTTCAATAGCAGGTGGAGGAGGATGATATTGCCCCTGTACAGGTCCCTTGAGAAGCCCGATCTAGAATACTGTGTTTAGTCCTTGAGTCCACACCTCAGAGAGGACAGGAACAGGCTAGAGACAATGCAGCCAAGGTTCACCAAGATAATCCAGTGTCAGCAGGGCAGGTAATACAAGGAATGGTTGGCAGACCCGAACATGTACAAAAGAAGCTATATTTGAGACTTACAAGTTAATGACAGGGATAAACCAAGTTAACAGTGTGGATCTGTTCACCAGGAATGGAAACACATTGGCAAGATGCATGAGTGAAAACTAGTCAGGGGAGATTTAAGAGAGACAACATAAGTTGTTTTCTTTGACTGTTGGTAGATGTGGGGTCTATAAATGAGTTTAAGAATGGGTGGGACAGATACAGAGAACTTTTGGCACCAGAAGGTGGCTAAGAGGTTAGGTGGTGGAAAGGTGAGGGGGGGCAGCTAGGGGAATTGAGGGTCATATCTCAGAATAACAGCCTTATTTTACAGTAGGTCAATTGGAATAGGTAGGAAAACTAGGCAAACTGGATGGACCTTGGATCATTTTCTGTTACTCTGTTTCTAAGTGGCTGCTGTTCAGCCTTGATTACCTATGCTGTTTGACTCTTTCCTGAGTCCAATTCCCACTTGACCACCCCCCTCACTTGTGCAAGGGAGGCCTAGCCTTGACTGTACTGCCTATCCTTTAGCTAGTTTAACTGTGACTTGATGTGATTCACAAATGTTTAACCTAACACCCTGGTGTCTTCCCTGTTGGGGTACAACCAATATCTTTTAACAAGGCTCCATCCCCTTCAGTGGTGCTGCCAAACTCCCAAGTAATAGTCCCGCTCCTCTCTGCACCAAACCTTTAGCCATTCATTAAGTGGAACTATCTTAAACTGCCATTTCTTTCCCCCTTGTGGCCTTGATAGAACCTCAGAGAAGGTTATCAAATCATCCCTTTCCTTCAGGCCTTTATCTAGATGGCAAAAAACTCTCTGGTGTCTTTTCCAGACTTGCCCTGGCCAGGTCATTTGTGTTAAGGTGCAGCACCATATCCATCCTCCTTCTTCCTGATGAATTCCTCCACCTGTGCAGAGCTTCTTGGGGTATGCAGTCCTTGTGCCTGTATAGGAGGCCTATCCGGGCATTAGTGACTGAAGAGAGTATTTTGATATATTCGTGGAATGAGAGGGTGGTATCAAAGGTGATGCCTGGATATTTATAGGTTTGGACCTGATCAAGTGGGGTTAGAGAGCTGGATAGGATGTTCAGATGATAGTCCTTTGTTTAGTTTAGAGACCTCCTGTTGAGTGATAGCCTTAAAGTTGAAGAAGGGGCCAATGACTTCTTGGCAAGAGGTCGCAGCAGGGCAGTGGTGTTGTGAGGCAGGGAAGGAGGATGCGTATTTATTTAGATCTGAGAAGTAATTATTAAAAAAGTTAGCTATGGTCTGAGGAGTGTTACAGTGAATACCGCTGAGGACCAGGTCATTTGGGGTGGCAGAGCGGGTAGACTCCAGGAAGGGTTTTATGTGTGACCAGAATTTTTTAGGGTTGCCTGAGGCATTCACTAGTAAGCTTTTGCAGTATGAGCCTTTGGCCATTCTTATTTCTTTTTTGCAAGCATTCCAGGGCTGCCCATAGGTGGCAGAAGACACCAGGAAGAAGGAGTGCTGTGTGACTGGACTTCTCTACTGGGACTAAAGAAGTAGAACTCTTGTACTTGGACCTTTAATTTAGGGTAAAAAAACAAACTAACAAATAAAAAAAATAGTGTTTTTGTCTGAGTTAACTGAACTAAATGGTTATCTGAACAGTTATCTAGGTGTAAATATCAGGTGATTGAAAGGGCTTGATAGCTGTGCAGTTTAAATTACTTGTAGAAAGATCTAGTAAGTAGGGGGAGTGGCTTAGCTAGAAGGAAGCTAAATTTAAAGACTGCCTTAGAAAGATTCTGTTAGTAGCTTGGCAGAAGACACCAGGAGGAAGGAGTGCTGTGTGACTGGACTTCTCTACTGGGACTATATTGCCCTCCTTCCTCCCTCCACCCTCCCACCCAAAGCTAGTTCTACTTTATAGGCATAGGATTTGACTGACAACAGAAACTTCCTGTTTGGGAGCAGGAAGTGAGTGATCACACAGCCACCAAAGACCCACCATCCTAGAAGGGCAAGAGTAGCTTTCCAGCCCCCTCTAGCTGCAGGAGGCCTGCCTCTGAGCAAGTAAGGGATCTACTGAGAAATATAGGATATTCTTGTCATAGAACAGGACAATCAGGAGCTTAAAGGGCACAGAGGCAGAAAGTAAGTAGACAGAGAAGAGAAAGAAAAAAAACAGAGGAAAGAGTAAGGATTCAAAACAACAGTTAAGGAGCCAGAAATAAGACATGATGGGAGTGGTGCAGTGCAGTGGCTGTGGAGCAGCAGTCTTCTGGGAGATGTTCTGGAGGACGCAGTGTTGTCCCAACTGCAGGCACCTCTCTGGGCTGAGGGAGGAGGTTGCTCATGTCCAGGCTGAGTTGTCCAGGATTTGTGGGACCTCCTGCTCCATCTAGGGACCACCAGTGCCACTGACATTGCCTCAGAGGTTGCCAAGAAAGAAGAGTGGTTGGACCACAATGGGCTCAGGGAGGGTGAGGGTGGTGGAACAGAGGCGCATCCCTCCAGTTGTACCTCTCTACAATTCCTATGCCATTCTGGCAAAGTGTGGTTCCTCTATGGAGGCACCTGCAGTGGAGACCAAGGAAGATGCTGGGAACCTCCACAAAGGAGACCCACAGGAGGGTGGCATGGGACCCCACAGGGGAAGGAAACAACTTCTGGTGGGGGACTCCATTGTTAGGAAGGTAGAACTTGGGGAGGAAGGGAGAGAGAGGTGCCTGCCTGGCACCATGGCTGGAGGGACAGGGAGCAAATCCTCAGGATTGCCAGAGCAGCTCACAGGGAGGGAGCTGGATGTCATTGTCCACCAGAGACAAATGACCTGGCTAAGAAAGGGATTAGAGCAGTGCAGGAAGAGTTTGTGGAATTGGGGAGGGGCCTTAGACAAGTAGCACGCACGGTAACCTTCTCGGAGGTGCTGCCCATCTATGGCGTAGGAGAGGCTAGGGTGTTCTGCACCATGGGATTCAACCAGTGGTTGAAAAACTGGTGCAGAGCTCAGGGATTTGGCTATATTGGGGACTGGGGGTCGACCTGGAGTGATGCATGCCTATACTGGCATGATGGGCTGCATCTGTCCAGGAGGGGAACCAGGATCCTAGGTGATAGGTTTAAATGCCTCATTGGCAAGCATTTAAACTAGCCAAGGGGGGAGGCACTGGAAAGGAGCAGAGAAATCCTATCCCCCCAAAATCATGGTAGTAAGTACAGAAAACAACAACATAGAGGTGGTGATAGGGAGAAGGGCAGGGGTAAATGGGGTAGTGACAAAGGCAAGAAGGACAGGGATGGGGCAAAAAGGAGTAAGGCCATCAGGAAATGGAGAGTAATGAGTACCAATACCTGTAGTCTGGGCAACAAGCTCCCTGAGCTGGTGGCCTTGATGGAAGAGGGATGCCTGGATATCATAGCAGTCACAGAAACATGGTACACAGAGAACCATGACTGGGATGTTAACATACCAGGGTACATAACCTACAGGAGAGACAGGCAGGAGAGAAGAGGGGGGGAGGAGTAGCTCTCTATGTAAAGGAAGGGATAAAAGCAACTGAACAAGAGTAAACAGGGAGGAGAGGAGGCACGGTGGGTCACCTTGGAGAATGAAAAGGGCACCACAATCTGCACAAGGGTTGTGTACAGACCCCCATGTCAGGGGGAGGAAATGGACAAGGATATGATAGAAGGTATGCTTAGGATGGCAGAGAAAGGGGAGATACTGTTGATGGGAGACCTGAATATGCCTGATGTTAACTGGAGCACGTTTGCTGCAGCCACATCCAAGAGCAGGGCCATTCTCAATGCCCTACAGGTGGCAGGTCTCAGACAGTTAGTTTCGGAACCCACTCATGAGGGAGCAATCTTAGACCTTGTACTCCCAAATGGGGGCAGTGAGAGGATCTCAGATCTAGAAGTGGGTTGCCATCTGGGAACAAGTGACCATCAAACAGTGTGGTTCACATTAAACTCAGCTACAGAGTCAAGCCATACAAAAGTGAGGTACTGGACTTCGGGAGGGCTGACTTTGGCAAGATGGAGAGTGCCTCAGAAAAGCACTAGCAAACAGGCTAGAAGGAGGGGTGGAGCAACAATGGGGAATCATCAAAACTGCTATCACAAAGGCAACAAGCCTTTGTGTGAAGCAAATAAACAAATCAAAAGAAAAAAGCCACTATAGTTCTCAAAAGAGGTGGCTGGGAAAGTCAGGGAGAAAAAGATAGCATTCAGGAAGTATAAGGAAACACAGAAGTAGTAGGAGAGAGAGCTGTACCAGTTAAGGCAGAAGGAAGCAGGGAGGGAAGTCAGAATAGCAAAGGCCCAAACTGAGGAAAAGACAGCCAACTCGGTTAAGAAGGGGGATAAAACCTTTTATAGGTACATCAGAGAGTGTAGAAAGACAAAGGGAGGGATAGTGAGGCTGAATAGAATGAATGGTGGGTGGGTAGAGGGGGACAGTGAAAATGCAGGGATACTGAATGAATATTTCTGCTCAGTATTCACAAAAGAGGAGGTAAGTGCCAAACCAATTAACAGAAGCACTCTTGATAGGGTCGATCCCAACCCTTTCAGAAGAAAGGGTTCTGCAAGAACTCTAAAACTGAAGGTGGACAAAGCAATGGGGCCTGATGGAATTCACCCAGAATTCTAAAAGAATTAAGGGGGAACTAGTGAAACCACTGACAACTCTTTTAATAAATCATGGGAGGATGGGGTGGTACCTGAGGACTGGATGAAGGGATGTGATTCCCTTCACAAAGTGGGACCAAGACAGAGGCAGGAAACTACAGACCTGTCAGTTTGACCTCTGTGGTAGGGAAAGTGATGGAGTCACTTCTGAAGGAAAGAATTGTTGAGTACCTTGAGGCCAGTGGGGCACAGGACTCAAGGCAGCATGGAGTTCACAGCGGGAGGTCATCTCAGATGAATCTAATAGATTTTTTGACTGGGTGACCAAGTAGTAGACCAGGGAGGGCTGTGGACATGGCCTACCTAGACTTTAGCAAGGCATTTGACATAGTCCCACAAAGATTAATAGTCAAATTAACCAGCCTGGGAGTGGGTCCCAGGATGGTAGCCTGGTAAAACATTGGCTGGACAACAGGACACAGAAGGTAATTGTAAATGGAGTCCACTCTGAAGAAAGAGGGGTTACTAGTGGGGTACCGCAGGGTTCACTGCTGGGTCCAGTCCTTTTTAATGTCTTTATAAGTGACATTGCAGAGGGACTGGAAGGAAAAGTATGCTTCTTTGCAGATGACACAAAGATCTGCAACAGGGTTGATAAACAGGGAGGCATGGAAAGGATGAGAAGGGACTTGGCAAGGTTGGAGGAATGGTCAGAAGTATGGCATCTAGGATTCAATGCAAAGAAGTGCAAAATAATGCACCTGGGAAACAAGAACCCAGGGGAAGATTACACAATGGGGGAAGGTAGTAACAACAACAAAAGGAAAGTGACCTGGGGGTAATCATATCAGATGACGTTAAGGTTAGCAAGCAATGGGAGAAGGCAGTAGGGAGGGCTGGGGGTATACTGGGATGCATAGGTAGAGGCATCACCAGCAGAAAACAGGAAGCTGTTATCCCTCTGTTCAGACAGTTGGTGAGACCCCATCTGGAGTACTGCATCCAGTTCTGGAGACCCCATCTCAGCAAGGACACACACAGGATAGAGGCAGTCCAGAGGAGGGCAACTAAAATGGTGCAGGGTCTGCAAGAGAAGCCATATGAGGAGAGACTAAAGGAGCTTAATATGTATACCCTTGAGGAAAAAGGGAGAGGGGGGACATGATAGAAACTTTTAAGTACCTCAGTGGAATCAACAAAGTCCAAGAGGGTAGCATCTTTCAGAAAAAGAGACGTGCAAGAACAAGGGGACACAATTTAAAGATAGAGGGGCGGTTCTGGGGCAATGTGAGGAAGTATTTTTTCACAGAGAGGGTAGTGGATGCATGGAACAGCCTTCCTGAGGAGGTTGTGGGGTCTAAAACTGTGGGAGAATTCAAGAATGCATGGGACAGACATAAGGCAGTTCTTGTTGGGGGGTAGGAAGAAATAGGCTGTTGGTTAACTAGGATCTGCGGCCTATCCTGTAGGTAGGGACATGGGTAGACTAGGTGGGCCAAGAGGTCCTTATCTGCCATCAAAGTCTATGTTTCTATGTTTCTATGTTATAATCTGCTGGCAGGCCAAAAGACTTAAAGCGGCTCCAGCTCTTGTCCCTTGCTCTTAGCTTAGCAAGTAATTAGTATTTTAGCCATCTGGTTTGTTTCCCCTTAATTCTGCAGGTGATGAGAGAGGAGTGTAGGTCCTGCAGTGCCATGAATTCTGTCAGAAAAATGTTGAGGGCAAACTGTACATCACTGGCTTTGCAAAGATTGGGCCAGTCAATGTTAGATATGTCATGTACTGTAGAAATTGTTGTGTATCTAAGTTAGCATAATCCCAGAAAGTGATGTAATAAGGTTGTATGTCGGAGGTGCGGCTGTGTGGCTGAGCCCCAGATACAAAAGATAGGGGAATGGTCAGTGATAGCATCTGCTAGTGTGCCAGCAGCTTGGATGTGTTCAGTACAATTTGCTAGTAACCAGTTTATCAGGGTGCTAGAGGTTGAGTGGGGAGCAACTGTAGTGGGCATAGTGATCGGCTGATGCAGATTATGGCTCTAAATTTTGGAGACAGATGAGGCTTGGCACTTCCATACCCAGTTTAGGTTAATGTTGCCGAAAATGATGAATTCTTTTTCACTGGAGAGTTTGGACGTATGGTTCACTACTTCATCCTGGCCGGCATGGCCACTGTTTGGGGGTTGTAAGCACATACAACATGTAGCTTTTTAGCCCCAAGGGTTAGAACTGCATGCAGAGATTCACAGTGGGTCAGAGGGTTGGTCTTTATGGCTGTGAGGTGTAGGTGTTCTTTGAAGTAGATGGCAACTCCCTCTCCTTTTTTGGGGGATGGTCTGTCCCACCATAGGAGGACATAAAAGAGTATGGAATACAAGCAGTCAGAGTTAGAGGATTTTAGCCATATTTCTGATAGGCAGAGTATGTCAATGTGGTAGAGGGTAATCCAAGCCTCAAGTTCAGCAAGGTTGTGCTCAAGGCTTCTAATGCTGTAATGTATAATAAGGAGGCCTTTAGAGTTGACTAGTAGGGAGTTTGATTGAGAAAGATGGTGTGTCGGGTTCAGATTGGTGTCAATATCACCAGAGAGAATGATTGCCAAGAGCAGAATATACCAGAGTTTCCAGTATATAAAAGGGGAGGTGGTCAAGCGATGAAGGAAGCATTATTTGGGATCATAAGTGGTTAGATACATAAAGCCCTGGTGGACTAGCAATGTGGTCAAGTCAGGCCGTGTCGGAGAGAGTAGGAGGAGGTTGAAGAAATGGAAGTCATCCAGAGTCAGCTGTGTAGCAGAGTGGGCCAGACTGCTGTTGCTGATAGTAATAGCCGAGAAGAAGAACAGCAGTAAGACCTCTACCTGGATGATCAGGAGTCCTTAGCAGCTCATGATACCAGATGTCCTCTTCAACTGGTATCGATATGACTTGGGTACAGGAAAAGTACAATTAGAAAGCATTGAGTGTAAAAAGGTGCTTTACTGGTTATCCTTGGGGATTATTTTTTAACAAAGGGGTACCAGAGTGGTAACTTTCTGTTTGTAGGCGAACAATTTCAAATGGCCAATGATATACTTACGGATGCTGGAAATAACCCCTTAGTTATTATCCATGTAGGAACTAATGCTATAAATTGAAATAGTCCCCTACAGATCAAAAAAGACTTTAAGGCTTTAAATAACATACTTGTAGAGAAGGTATGTACCATATGTTTTTCAGAAATACTTCCAGTCCCCAGGCAACTTATAACATAACTTGTCAAATTAAGGAAATTAATGAATGGTTGAGAAAATGGTGTCTCAAACAAGGCATATGTTGCATCCCACACTGGGAGAACTTTGATGGCAGGGAATCCCTCTTTAGTTGGGATGGATTGCACTTGAGTAGGAGGGGAAGTGTCTCAATGGGTAAAACAATAGGTACTGTTAGTAACAAATATTCAAACTAAATCAACCGGGGGAGAATGGGAGTATTCCTAATTCTCTTAACACAAAAATTAATGTCAGCACTGGGAAAACACTTAACTTTTTGTCCTTTAATGCAAGATCTTTGAATTCTTTAAAAATGGCTGAACTTACTGCAAAATGCATCCAATTGGACCTTAGTATCATTGCTGTTACCAAAACTTGGTGGGATCATTCTTCAGTTTGGACTAGAAACATTCCAAATAATAAACTTTATCATACTGACAGACTAGATAGTAAAGGCAGTGGTGTATGTCTCTTTGTTAGAGAAGCTATTACCGCACATGAAATCTCATCAACTACTTTGACTGAATCACTATGGATTTCCATTCAACCAATTGATATTCCTAAAATTAATATAGGGGTTTGTTATAGACCACCCTCAGCGGATATCCAATACACTACCGGATTATTAAATTTAATATCGGAGTTATCCCAGAATAATGATATCTTAATTTGGGGGGATTTTAATATGCCCGGTATAAATTGGATCTCAACATAGGTAGTAATAACTATGATAGGTTATTCTTAAATACAACTATTGACCTAGGTTTGGACCAATTGGTGAATCAGCCTACATGTGGCAATAATAATTTGGACTTTGTAATAGCAAATGAAGGTCTTGACATTTCAGGGATTAATATTATGGCACCTATTGGTAACAGTGATCACAACTCCATATTTGTTAGTACTTCCTTACAAACTTTCCAAATTAATAATAACTCCCAATGTAGGAATTACAACAAAGCTAATTTTACAAAGATCAATCAAGAATTAAAAAGAATTGATTGATTTAAAATATTCAAAGTTAAAGGAGTTAATGAAATGTATGTATGTTTAACAAATATTATACATTCTCTAGAGGACAAGTATATTCCTTTAAAATCAAAATGCAATAATAAAGGCAAAATTCCTGTCTGGTTTAACAACACTATTAACAAACAAATTAAAATCAAGGAACATTTATTCAAGAAACTAAAATTAAATCCAAGTTCATCCTTGAGAGATAAATATAAATCTGCCTTGTCTACATTAAAAAAATCAATTAAATCTGCTGAATTAAAATTAGAGTTTAAATTGGTACATTCTAAAACTAACCAGAAATCCTTATTCTCCTATATTAATGGAAATAGATTTAATAACAGAAATATAGGACCTCTCTGTAACGACGGGATCACTATAACCTCAAATTAAGATATGGCTGATTATTTTAACAAGTATTTCTGTTCAGTTTTTGATCAATCAAAAAATCCTGTAATTACTACTAACAGTAACGACTCTCATATTCCGTTATTTCAGTTAACAGAAATCAAGAACTCATTATCTAAGATCAAAAGATTGACCAGCTTGGGTCAAGATAATATTAACACCATATTTCTTCTTGAAACACTAGATTCAAATATTATCCCTCTCCAATTTTTAATTAACAAATCATTATTAGATTGTAAAATACCTGATGCTTGGCATACTGCTTTGGTTACACCTATTTACAAAAAAGGGTTAAAATCCAATGTCCAAAACTATCGCCCAATTAGTTTGACCTCCATTCTGGGAAAAGCCATGGAACGTTTAATCTAATGCAGATTAGAGAATGCATTGGAAAAACTGAATAGTTATGGTTTATCTCAGCACGGTTTCAAATCAGGTTTCTCGTGTACAACCAATCTCTTATCCTTTTACCAACAGATTACTAAGCTATTGGATAGTAATATTTCTATTGATGTATTACTGTTAGATTTCAGTAAGGCATTTGACTGTATATCACATTCCTTACTAATAAATAAACTCCATAATTCTAAAATTTCATCTCGATTAGTTAACTGGATATCAGAATGATTATTCAAATGCACTCAATCAGTCAGAATAAATGGAGCTCAATCTGGTCCTGGAGTTGTCACGAGTGGAGTTCCTCAGGGATCCGTGTTGGGACCGGTTTTGTTTAACTTTTTTATCCATGATATGGTTATCAGCTCCAACAACTATTTATCAAAGTTTGCAGATGACACAAAACTTGGTGGAAGAGTTGATACGCCAGATAATTTTAAATTGCTCAAACAGGACTTGTATACTATAGAACAATGGGCCAATAAAAACTCAATGTTATTTAACATCGATAAATGTCAGATTTTACATTTTGGTAGGAATAACCCACTTTACAAATACTACCTAAATAGGCAAAAATTGGAGGCATCAAGCTGTGAAAGAGATCTTGGCATCCTAGTCAACAACAAACTGTCATCAGGTGATCATTGTAGTAAAGTGGTCCAATCAGCCACTATTGTAATGAGACAAATCAAAAAAACTTTCATTAGTAAATCTGAACACAATTTAATAGCATTGTATAGAGTTTATGTTAGACCCCACTTGGATTATGGTTCTCCCTTTTGGAGTCCTTATCTTAAAAATGATACAAATCATCTTGAGCAAGTACAAAGGAGATTAACTAAATCCATTCCTAGATTGAGAAATAAATGCTACGAGACCAGGTTACAAGAGACAAGTCTTGATCCATTAATGCTGAGAAGGCAAATGGGAGATTTACTTCTTATGTATAAATTAGTCCATAATCCCATGCTGTTTAACACATGTGGACTGGCATATGCTGATAAGAGAATTGTGGGAAGATTACATACTAAGCAATTAAAAGTGGAGTGGGCCAACAAAAAAAATACAATAACTTTTTCAATATAAGGGCAGCAAAATCTTGGAATTCTTTACCATCAACTATTGTTGAGGCAGTTAATTTTGATTCCTTTAAAACTAGGCTTGACCTTTGGTTGTTAGCTCAATAATCTGTTAAATACCCCACTGTTGTGGGAGGACAATCTAGATGGGCCTTGTGCCTTCTTTTGTCCTAATTTTATCCAGTAAATCCAGTAAATGGGGAACCCCTAGTGGTCAGGCAATATAAGGGATTAATGGAAAAATAGGCACTTAGTCATCTGAGCACTCAGTGTCTACACAAGGCAGGATCTACACGGGGTGGATGGGGAGTGGGTGTGAAGTACTGGTGGGGTAAGACATTTTTAGCCAAACCAGTGGGGTGGCTCAAGGCTGCTATCCAGCCTGGAAGGCTTGGTCTGTCTTATATAGTGACCCTACTGCCTAGTCAGCCTTGGCTTTCATGACATGTGCCTCTCAGCTCTTGCAAACTGCAGCTCCACAGTGACGGCACACAGCTACCCAAGCTAAAGCAACAACCTTAGTCACAGAGCATCACCCAACTATTATTGCTTCACAGCCCCCAAATGTTGCCCCATCCTTAAAAAAGAATACACACTGCATCCTCCCTGTGGCTGTTCCCAAGATAGAGCATTAATACTATTTCCCTTTAGCTTTGCCTAGATGGGAATTAGTTCCTAAACCATAGTAGATTCACAGTCTTGCTGTTCTACCTCAGTTATGCAACTCTGCTTCCCCATGCTATACCACTATTACACCATAGGCAGAGCCTGATTAGAGGATTAAACCTTATAGAACCATTCCCTTGGTAGTGTCTGAGTACCACATATCCTTCTGTCCATACCAGTAGACCTAGGATTCCAGTTAACAGCACAGCATTGCTATATGACTCTGATATAGGCATCTATATGACCTATACTAGGGTTTCTAAAATGATGAGGTGGGCCTCCCTGTGGAGGTCCCAAGCTGTTCAAGTAAAAGCTCAAGCTGAAAAAGTACTGCATTTTAATTCTGAGTTTTATATATTTTGTGTAAAGGGATGAGGTCAACTGAAAGAAAATAATAGTAGGTGAATTTATTTACAAATCAGTGACCAAAAAAGGCACACTGATCCAAGGATCATTTCAGTTGTGCCTGGGGAATGGTAAGGCATGAATACAATTTAAAAGGTAACTGCAACAAAGTCGAGCAATTCAAAATGAACAATAATGCAAACATATAGGAACAATGAATAAATACTAATTGGAATCATGGACCTCCCTCTACAAGCCTGATATCATCTGCCTCACTGAAACCTGGCTCAAACATTCCACCCCTGACTCCCAATGCTCACTTCCATCATACAATCTCTTGACACTCGACAGACCTGCTCCCAAAAGAGGGGGTGGTACTGCTGTCTGTTTTAAAGATCACCTCCATCTCTCTGCCATCTGCTCGTCTTCCCTAATCCACTGGGAAGCACTACATGTCCTTCTCACCCTCGGCTCTGAAAAACTACATATTGTGTGTGCTTACAACCCTCTTTCTAGTGGCTTAAAAGGTCTAGATGAGCTGCTAGATCAGATCCCTCTTCTTTCTGGGAGAAATGAGGCTCTTATACTTGGGGATCTCAACTAAAATTGGCTGGGTAACTCTCAACACACATTACTGACCAAGAGTCAAAGCTTCAACTTTCACCAGATGATCAGTGACCCCACCAGAACTGCACAGCACCTAACTCTAGTACTCTGCTGGACTGGATAATGACCAACCACCCAAAAAGTATTATCTCTTCTGGCACACTGGCTGATGTCATCACTGACCACTCCCCCAACTTTTGCATATGGGGTAAGGTTAGGCCATCCATGTTGAAGCCTTGTTTTGTGACTTTCCAAAACTATGCACACCTCGACTCACAGTCCTTCCTATTGGACATTGCCATTATCGATTGAACCCCCCTTTTTAAATTTAGTGATGTTCAGACCACCCTTAATCTCTTCCTTACTCACTTTTCTTAAACACTGCCCTCTTGTAACCCGTTGTGTAAAAAATAGTCACACCCGCTGGCCAAAGTCTGAACTTCTCCCCAAACTGTGCCAGAGAGACAAAAGTTGGCTCCATTACAAAAGCTCAGGGCTACCAGCTGACCTAAATTCCTACAGCGCCCTACGTAATTCCTGTAAGAAGGAAATCAAAAGGGCCAAAAGTGCCTATTTAAAGGATCTATTAACTAAATCCTTTGAGGATTCCAAAAAATTCTGGTCCCATATTAAGTGCTTCCTTGGTTCAAATCCAGCCCCCACCCTGACCGACATGTCTCTTAATGGTGTCCACTGCAATAGTCCCTTAACCATTGCTAACTTTTTCAATACACAATTTTCTGACCTTACCAGTTACACCTCCTCCTTCCCTGCCCAATCGAACCTAACTGCCCAATCTGATGTCTCTGGGCCCAAATTACTTTTTCAGTCTGTCTCCAGCTGGAATGTACTAAGACTGCTTAACAACATCTCCAAGTTCACTGCAGCTGGGTCCGACAATCCTGAACCTAAGCTCCTAAAACTTGCTGCCCCATACATAGCTGCACCTCTAGCCAAGATTGTTACCCTCTCCCTGTGCCAGAGCCATGTTCCTGACATCTGGAAGTCAGCCTGGAATATCCCTGTCTTCAAAAAGGGTGACCACAAAAATCCCTCTAATTATAGGCCCGTAGTTATCCTGTCAGTCCTCAGTAAAATTCTTGAGAAGCTCATAGCTACTCTAACTATTGACTTTCTTCAGAAATATGACCTTCAACAACTGCACAGCATGGCTTCCACAAGGGTCATAATACCACTACTGCATTACTCAAGTTTACGTCCAATACCCTAATGGCTGTAGACTTAGCTTTTCTGACAGGGGCAATTTTTATTGACATGACCAAAGCATTTGACCTCGTCAACCACCCCATCCTCTTAGCTGCTCTTAGATTACTAGGCTTCTCACCGAATGTCACTGCATAGTTTGGCAGCTACTTATCAGATAGGACACAATTAGTTAAATATAACTCCACCTTATCGGACAAAGTAACTCTAAACACTGGTGTGCTGCAAGGGTCTATCCTTGGTCCCTTGCTTTTCTCCATTTTTATAAACAATATCACCTCTAACCTCCGCCAGACTGCCTCCCTGTTATACACTGATGACATTGTTCTGTACACCAGTGCTAAAAATATTGCTGAAATCAAACAACTACTCTCCCAGGACTTTCAACAAATTCAACAGTGGCTGTTTAGCCATAAACTTGTCTTAAACGTATCTAAGACCCAAGCCATGCTATTCGGCTCCAATGCTAAACTCAAATGCTCTCAACCAAAATTCAAGATCTCTATTGTAAATGGTTCATCTGTTGGGGTGGTACCCTCTTTTTAATATCTGGGTATCACACTTGATCCGTCCTTTACTTTTGATCTCCATATCCAGCAGATCTGCAAGTTGGTTAACATGAAACTTGGCATTGCCTACTGCTCCAGCTATGTGCTCACCCCCTCAGCTAGGCTTACCATAGCACATGGCATAACCCTCCCGTCACTCACCTACGGGGTTACAATGTATGCCTCTGTGGGTAAAACTAGTTTTCAGAAGTGGGATGTCACTTACAACAGAATCTGTCGCTATGTGTCCTCCTCACATCGGATGAAACACCACTGCCTTCTTTACTCTGAACTGGGAATGGCTTTCTCCACATGCCTCTAGACTAGAGCCTATACATATGGTTCAATCATAGATAACATCATCAGAACACAAACCCCTTGTGGGACAATTTTTAAACCAGACATCCAGCTATGGTCTATGCTCGGCAGCCAATGCCCCTGTCCACATCCCCAGATATAATTCCTCCAAAGGTGCTAGTGCTTTCTCCTGTCATGCCCCACAACACTGGAACTCCCTCCCCCTAACTATACTCCTAGCTTCATCCCATGCCGCTTTCAAAAAATTGCTACGTGACCATCTCGCTGATTCCTTCACCTGCTCCTGTTTCAAACCTCCCTAGCCCTTATATCTCTCTCTGACCTCTGCACCCCTTAACTTTTTCAGAATTTGTCCCCAATAAATATGCTAGGCACTTTCTTCCTGTCACATGATCGCCTGACCTTTATTACATTTGGTCCACATTTTTAACCTTTTCACAACTTTCTATTCTATCCTACCCTCCTTTTTCTAGCATTCCCACTCCTATCAATTCCTAACTCTCCTATATCTATCCTGCATGACTATTATATTATTATTGTCTTCATTGTATAATCTTATCCAATTTCCTTTCCTGAATGTTGCCCTTACAACCTTGTTTACTGCATTGCTTTCTTATATTTCTATTTTTTATACATTGCAGTGTATCTAACAGTACCTGTTGTTTTCTGCTGCCTGCAGTTTAATCCAATTGTCTAGTTATGTACTTTTTTTTTTTAACTTTCTTTATACTCTCATACCCCAGGGCATCTTTCAGGAGTGCCCACTTGGATATACCACTACTCCTGACCTAAACCCCCCTGCATTTCCCTGGATCTCTCCTCCCGCATGACCCCAAGGCAGGCTCGGCCCCTGGTATCACCTCTGTGGCTGTTTCTGCCCTAACCCCCGGCAGTCAAACTCCTAAGTGTGAAGCGCCTACCTGGAGTCATACGGGACTGGCTGGGAGAGATCTGGGTGCGTATGGGCCAGCATTCAGATGTGTGGTGTTCCCCTGGGGCCACCATCATCTCACCAGTGGTCTGAGAGGCTTTTTCCTTGTGGCTGATTTTCCCCCTATGAGCACGTGCGTGCAATGGTATCATCATGCAGGTGAAGCCCATAGACACCCACTGCGCTCATCTCCACTTGATGTCCCTCAGGTGAAACCTCCAGTATCCACTGGGGGTCACTGTTGTGTTGGAGACCCCCCTGGATACCACCCCAGGGAGAGGAGAGCTGTCCCTCGGACGCTCAATTCATCTACCTCCCCTGCCAACCCCCAGCACCCGGGCTCTTTCCTGAACCCTGGTCGGTGGCGCAGCGCGAGGTGTGGCATCCAGTGCCTCAACCCTCAGTGCCACTGGGCCAGCTATGTACTCTTAATGATTGTACTGTTATTGTTTTGAATGTTCTGTACTGTAACCTTCTGGGTTGTGCCTGAAAATAGTCATCGCTATGGCTAGTGCACCTTACCTGGTAAACAAAAACTAAATAAATAAATGAGTGATAACAATTGACCAATTAGACTGGTGACATAACAGTCCACATACAAGGGTGAAGCTAAGAGGTAGTATGAACAAAAGCAGGAGGAAGCAAAAATATCACTGAGAAGATGCAGGGTAAGAGGGGGAAAGGCAGAGGTGGGTAGGAAGGTTATTCCAGATAGAGAGGGATCAGACAGAGAATGCAGTTTCAACCTTGAAAGTATTGCAACAAGAGGTAACAATGTTTCAAGTCTTGATTGTCTCAGAGGGCCCACCCGGTCACCAAAATTTAAATAAATAAATAAATAAATAAAGAGAATAGTGGAGAAAGTACGCCTCCCTGGGGAGGGTGGGTTACAAGGGAAGGGAAGGGGGGTAGAATAAGCTGATCAATATAAGCCAACTAATCAAGGGAGTTTTACTTTATTCTTGATGTACTGTGCAAGGTGTGCTATTTTTCTATTGGGTGCACCAAGACTATTTCAATATTTGGTAGAGGCTTAAGATCTTTTCTATTGTTTGGGGAAGCCTCATTATAACAACGTCCAAGAACTAATGACCTATACAATATTTCTTTAGTGGGTGACCTAGACGCTGCTTACCTTTGGATGATGAGATGGGCAGAGTTCCATGCAGACCTGGGGGCCCCATTCAGATGCCCTTGCAGACACCATCTCCCTGCATTGTGGTCCCCATATTCAGGGATCTCATGCACTCCAGGATCTCTGATCCCATAGGATTTACATACATTGTATTGTTAGCTTTGAATGAAGCTAGGCAATCATGTGGTGCCCCTCAAGATGGTACTGCCCAGGGTAGCACCCTGCAACTTAACCTTCCACAAACCCTCTCTTAGCTCCAAACCTTCTTAAACAGCCCCACACACAGCAGAGAAGCACAGAACTGCTTTTTTTAAACAGTCCTCTTCAGCAAATTGGGCTTACCTAGTCCCTTTCATCACTCTTGAGCTCCAAGTTATCACAAAATGACAATAGAAGATATACAGTGCATTGTCAGCTTCCGGTGCCCCTTAGAATGGTACTGCTTGAAGCCCAACTGTCACATGTGAGTAAATCCATTAATTATAACCTTGGTCTAGCCGATAGAAATACGAATAATCTCACTAAAGAAGTCCACCTAGCCACTGCTCTAGGAATCTTAATACCCACACTAAACTATGGTTTGCTGGTGTGAGAAAACACCTCCCAAGCTGTCCCAAATATGTTGACTCTATAGTATAACAATATCTGACACTTTGCATTACTTGCTAGTCACAAAACTCATCATTGCATATTGTATAATGAATTGGGCTGGTTCTCCCTACACACAAAAATGGTCTATATCCTGGGTGGCTTAATTAACAAGCTTCTCAAAACCAGCTCCCCCTGATGGCTATCTGAATGTACACATTACAAGCCTGTTATTTGCATCACAAGGCCTAATGGGAAATCTTAATTTAAAGTACTTGGTACCTCAAACATGCACAAACATGGTGTGGCAGGCTTTTTCCTCCAATGCACCTACTCTCTGGAATGCTTTGTCTGCACCACTAAGAAAAATTGAAATGTATACCCAGTTTAAAGCAGAACTAAAAAAGCACCTTTATAATGTCCATGTATATACCTGTATTATGTAAATTTGTAGTACATATTATTGTATCTCCCACTGTATCATTTACTTTGTTTTGCTACAAGTATATGATGTCATCCCTGCTGTAAATGTTTTACCTCTCTATGTCATGCCTGAAAATAGACTATTGTATGTCAGACTAGTGTACTTACCCAGTGAACACAAATTTACGTAACTAAAAAAATTAATAAATACATCAATCAATCAATATGGATATGCAGTTTTCCGCTTCCTTTAACCAACCCCCTGCTCCATGGGGGTGTCACTGGATAAGCCTGTCCACCAGAGCCTGCCTGGCATGATCTCCTTGAGTATAGGAGTTGCCTGCAAGGTGGAGCTCATTCTAAACCTGCTAAATGCCCTCCCCCATCACATGGTTCCCTTGCTACCACCTCCCTCATTTTTTCACCATGTAACTCCATATCATCCACTGGAAGAGGTACGCCCATATTATCACCAGATTGTGTACTCTAGAATGCAGCTTGTGATAAAGACTATGCACATCTTACTTATTGCCTGTATCATGTTACCACCCCCATCCTGTTAAAGCACCAAAACCATGTTGCTGGTGCTTTAACAGGATTGGACATCTTTGAGCATATGAAGGGATAGACTTTGTAGCTTTTTGTACAAGTGTGTAAATGGCCTAGTGCCAGCATATTTATACAAAAAGCTAGCAAATAGTACCCAACATAATCTTCAGGTTGTATAGGGGAGAGGGCTTAAAGTAACAAGAATAAAAATATGCTTCCAAAAATTGACTTTTAACTCAATGTTAACTTTTTTTAACTTTTAACTCGACTTCAATGCTAGGCACCCCTGGTATTCAACACTGCTCTTAACTTCCCATTGCCACATCAGTCTATAGACTCTCAAAGACCTGTTTCCAGGCTTCCTACAATATTCAGAAAATAGATCAACCAGTAAGGCAAAGCAGTCATGGCCACCTCAGTTCATGTCACTGGCAATTACTCCACAGTTATACCCATATCTCCTGCTCCCTCTAGGAGACCAGAAAGAGCCAATGTAAGTATCATTATGGCATCAATACCCAAATAAACTCTCATATTCATTGTACTGAACTTGTACATATAGTTACCTTCTTTACTGCATATACCAACCTTCCTTCATTGGCGTAAAATTGTTCATGTCACCCCTCCTACCAGGTATCTAAAGATCCTGTCTGATTCCTTCATCTTCTTCATGGATGTCTACATTGCAACTTATTGCTTACTGCTTAACTCCAAACCTTCAGACTCTAACTTGAATGTCAAACCTTCTACAAAGTCAGATTGTTTACCTTATGACTTCATAACTCGTCATACTTCCTATCGTACAAAGTCTTGTAGCACAATTTATCAGATCAATGCTCTTCCTGCTCACTTTGTCTCTGTAATCCCATTGGATATCATCCATCATCACCTTGGAAACCTGGACTGCATTTGCCCCTCTTTTAATTGGACTTACTCCACTTTCAGGATCCGGATGCTCCTTCAGAACAGATCTACCTCTTCAACCTCAGAATCATCCTTCCAGAATGCATCATCCAATGGACTTTGAAGCTGGACCATCATCTCTCCAAGCAGTTCACCTTCCTCAGAAAGTAGAAAATGGTTGCTAGACTCTAGGTTCATCGCCTCTTAGTTTGCCCCGAGGATGGGCAGGTCATTAGCCATGGGTCCTCAGAGGTTTCTTCCACCTTGAGTTTTTCCCTCTCTTGCGTGCTATTGGTCATACTCTCCATGAGTTGGAGGAGGCATCATACTCTTTTGGACATTCATTGGTAATTCTTTTGGGCTTTCTATTCCATGCTCACTACCCGGTTTCCCTACCAAGGGTGGGAATGGAGTAAAGCGAAAAGCAAACTACATTACACAAGCACTACTGACTTCATACGCTGTTCTCCAAAACATTGAACTATAATATCAGAGCAAGTGAGATGCAGGAATGTTTTTTACATAGGGATGATAAAAAAGAAATTGTTATGACAACTAGGAACTGGGCACAATGAGATGCAGTAAAGTAAAATTCCACCTGTGAAGTGGGTGCAAAGTGGGCACTTCGCATTGCCACCCCTCAACACGAAGTGTCCATTTTAAAGCCTCACTTCGTATTGCAATTATGACTTTGCATTTTCACACCACCTTAATTCGCTTTAAGGTAGAGTGAGAAGTCTATTGGCAGCCCCACACATCACATGGCTTACACTAGTGTAAGTAACATGCATTAGCCAGGCAGGCAGGAAGTGACTAATGCTAGTAAGATAATTTCACTTTCACCTTGCATAAGGAGAGAGGTTGTGGAGAATTTGGATAGAGTGAGAGAGAGAGAGAGAGAGAGAGTAGAAAAACACTGTTGCAAAGCTAAATCTTTCTGGTTTTTTTTGCTCTTCATGTTTTTGGTTGAGTATCTGTTGTGTGTTTTTGTGTTTTTGTAGTATTTTTGATCAGTTGTATTTGTTTATTAATTGCTTCTGTGTGTCCGTGTGTGTGTGTTTGTGTGTGTGTGTGTGTGTGTGTGTGTGTGTGTGTGTGTGTGTTTTGAGTTGTCCTGATCCCACAGGCCACAATGGAGGGTGAGAGATGTTCTGGGGCCGAGGCGTTTGTTCGACGCATCAATCGGGTAGGCGTTCGCATGCATTGGGGGTGGGGCCAGATTCATCTGGACTTGAGCGAGATCTTGATGGCCCCCCTCCAGAAAACAAGAGATGTGGGAGTTGGTGCTGCTGCTGCCATGGAACCACCACCTCCTCCTTTGGCAGTGGCACCACCTACCAGTGCCCCACCAGTACCAACAGCAGCACCTCAGCAGCAGCAGCAGGAGGAAGTGAGGGAGGAGGAGCCACAGCAGCAGGAGCTGCAGCAGCAGTTGTCTGCACCCCTGGCCCCAACTGTCAAGCCACAGCCCCTGGCTCCCACGACATCTTACTCCCCCACCTGTGCCTGATCCTTCCTGCACCTCCCTAGTTTGGCCATTTTTTGATTCAGTGCTGTGGGACAGTAGCATATTGCAGTGCAAGCTCTGCAGTGTGGATGTGTACCGGGGCCCTTGGGGAAGTCACATGGGTACCGGGGCTCAGCACACCCACATGCAAACCACCACCACTAAAAGTGCCAGCTGCAGTCACAGAGCAGGCCAGGACTGCACCTGCTGGCCCTACTGTGGCAGAGGGGGCAGAGCAGCGGCCACCTGTGCATGGCGTAAAGCGGGGGAGGGCCACGGCAGAACCTGATGCTCCACCACCACCACAAGCTGCAGCACCTCCTACTGGTGGCAACCCTCTGGAACTGCCTGTCACTTAGGCCAATTTGGTCATTCTGTGGAGCAAAGTGGATGCTGCCAACCACCCACTCACAAATGTTGAGCAGCAGTTGGAGCGCATTGAGGGCCACCAACTGCAAATAATGGGGATGCTCCAACTGCTGCTGTCACACCACAATATCGATCATTAGTTTTTTAGTTTGTCCTTGATTTCACCCCACCACCCTCCGTGATAAAAAAGATATTCCTATCTTGCCCCGATCCTTCCACCCTCTATCTTGAAATTGTGTTCCATTTTTTATGCACATTTTTTGTTCTGGTCTTCTGTATGCATCTACCTTGTTGTTGAGTCCATTTCTGTTCTTTATAGTTTCTATCCTGGGCCCCCCCTTTCCTTCTGTTAAGTGCATGTTCTGTTTTTGTTTTGCATAACCTTGTTTAACTACCATAATTTAATGGTGATAACCATTCCCAAAAACAGCTGAAATAAAATTAAGTAAAAAAGGCTTGTCCTTGCCCTCTTTATATTTCAACTTAACAAAACCAGAAAGCCATAACTCCACATGAATAGATGCCAATAAAATATTGTCACTGCTAGTGCAACTGTATTTATGACAAAACAAGGCACACAGTAATCACCCATGCACTTTGGCAGTTAGGCCTTCATTAATGTGCTCCCTAATGAAGACCTAAGCATCAAGGCATGGTGGGCATTTGTGTGTGCCTTGTTTTGCCATCAATAAAGTTGCAGTAGCATTGAACAGTTTTTTTTTTGTATGTATTCATATAGAGTGGTGGCTGTGTGTGTTTGCCTTGCACTTTTGGAGCCAGGTATTGTGTACCAGCAGCCGTCCACATAGTGCAGTGTGCTTCTTGTGGCCCTGTTATATTTCTACTTAACAATGTTTACCCTGAAATATTTTTGGTGCCTCAGTAATGTTTACTTTCTGTCATGGAGTGTTTGTTAAAAAGCAGGATTGAGCAGTGCAATAATACTCTGCTAAACAGCATGTGTGCAGTGTATTGTCCTGTGTGTGCACACACTGCCCAGCTTCTTGCAAACATATGTATGATGACTTGTTCCACTGTTTATGGTATAAAGAATAAAGATAAGAATATATAACATATTTTATTTGTACTATCATCAGCAGTGGACAAAGTCATATAATATTGTTTTCAGAGGGCTCATTGGGCAGTGTGCACCTCAGTCACAGTGCACACATGAGATTTAGCAGATCATAGCACTGCTCACTCCTGCTTTTCAACAAACCCTACCCGACAGAAATGAAATATTGCTGAGGCACTCAAAATATTTCATGGTGTTCAGACATTATAAAGTCAGAATATATAACAGGTCCAGTCCACTACCACTATGCTGCACTAACACTGTGGCAGGGTCATGTGCTGGTATAGAGCAGCTTGCTGAAAAAACTGCCACTGCCAGTGTAAACCAGAAAGCCAGCACTCTAGACCCAAAAATGCAAAGAAAAAATGTTCCCAGTCTGGTACTGCAAATGTATTGATGGCAAAACAAAGCACAGAAATCACCCTTGTGTTTTGGTGGTTAGGCCTTCTTTTGGGGCCCCCATAATGAAGGCCTAAGCGCTGAACTCCAGGGGTCAGTTTTGTGTGTCTTGTTTTTCATCAAGAAATTCACAGCAGTGTACATTTCTTCTTTGCCCACAGTAAGTAATTTTTTGTTACAAACATCAATAACAAGATTTTAGCAGATGCCTGCATTTCAATTGTTAAGAAATGATGAAACACACAGTATGTTATGTGTAAATAGCTATATTGGAAATAAGAGTCTGGATAACCCTAGCAACAGTCAATGGATGTTTGCATATGTTTTTCTGATAGAGTGAGTCAGTCCTAATAACTAATGGTAATAATGATAAAAGTATTCTTTTGTAGTATAGTTTACAAGCAACATGTGACAGCAACAATTGTAACATCCAAAGCTAACCATAACGTGCTGCTAATGAGTATTTCCAGTTAATGCAGCAGTATTACAACATGTGATGGTGCAAGTTTCATACCTGAGCAGTATGTGAAAAGTATTATGCACATGTACGTGTCAGCTGTGTCTGTCCTGCAACCACATGCCTATGTGGTAGCAGCGATACCTGCAGCGAGCCAATCGTTGAATTCTGACACATAAAAATCAATATTTAGAAAGTTTGTGTGGACTAAGTTTCAGTTTATGAGAAAGATATGCCAGCTACAATGTGTCATCATACAGTGCTGGCAGTATAGAGTGGATCATACTGTATTTGTTTTTCATAACATGGTGTTATGCAAAAGGAGTAGAGTGTCATGATTATTGTGATTACAGATGTGGCTGATTGATACAGTGTGTTACAATCTTGCATGTGTGTGTGTAGGGGGAATGCGGAGATAGGAGTTTGAGAATGGGGTGTGGGGGTGGGGTGGTAACTCTAACATCGCATTTTCACACTTTTGTCACTGTGGAAACAACCCTAACTGATGCATTAACTGAGTATTTTGCCATGAATGCCCCTTCTTTTTGAGAAAGTGCTATATAAATAGTAAATGGTATGTGTTGGTGGGAGCGCGGGGCCCTTCGAGCCCCATGCTCCCACCAAGCTACCCATTTCTGTTTAATGATAAGTGTTTGCGGGAGCGCAGGCCCTCTGGACCCTGCGCTCCCACTTACACATAAGCATGGAGCCATACAGTAGCCCTATAGGCTAAGGAAGCCTTGTAACACTAATTTGCCCATATCTGGGGAACCGTAGCAGCTAGTAAAACAATTAAAGTGTGGTTATAATCATGAAAGTGAGTAGTTCTTGGAACATAAATTCGACTGAATCTGTATCTCTCATTGTGTCTGAGATAGGGGCAGCAAAAAGTGCTGTGAATGCTAACTCTGTGGGCGTAATAGTGGGCCTTGGACATGAAAATGAGCAATTGGAACAGTAAATTTCAAATATCTCAGGAACAGTACAAGGTAGAAAAAAAATTAAAATTTTGTGTTATTTATGGCTTTCCAGCGTACTTCTGCACTTTTTCTGTGTCACTAACTGTGAACAAGATGGCCGACTCATGAAAGTAAAAGGGTCATTTGCGACAGTAAAAATGGCGTCTCATGACATTTTGTGAATTTTGCAATCTTTTCCCATTGACTATAATGGGAAATTTGTTTTTTGAATAACTTTTGAATGGTTTAATATTTTTTCACCAAATCTTCGAAAGGCACACCGGTGGCCAAGGCTGCATCTTTCCTGTAAAAAAGTGGAAATGTTTTAAAACTCCACATGTAAATGACATTTTTGAGATTAATGATCTTATTACCTGTGATGCTATGGCAGCTGTATATCTGGCCACATGTACATGTGGGTGTTTCTATGTTGGTAAGACAACAAAGACATTTAAAATAAGAATAGGTGAGCATTTACATGACATCACAAATGGAGATGTCAAAAATGTCCTTGCTGCCCATGTTAAATTTGCTCCTGGAGAAGTGGAATATACCTGGTCATATATGGGTATAGAAAAAATACAGTTGATCCCACTTGGAGGTGACTTAAACAGTATGTGCCAGATATTCAGAAATGCACAGAAGGCCAGCACAAGTCCAGCACAGAGCAAAACCCATGTGCCATGGTGCAACAAGTGCCATATTCAGAGGTTGCGCATGCCGAACTGTGCCAGCATAACCCAGCTGAATATGGCAGAGATGCACTATAGCGCAGAGTTGCACCATAGCGCACAGACATGCGCCATGGTGCAAACAGATCTGCGCCATGACACAGGAAAGAGATGCCCCAGGCAACTATGGGAGCAGAGCAGCAGAGCAACAGAGGTTGGCATGGCACAGCAAACAGACCCAGGGAAAGAGGCAGTGAAGGACAGTGTCAGGCCACAGGAGGCCACCAGCAGCAGGCTGCACACAGGCACCCAGATACCCCACCCTAGAACACAATGGTGGCACCGATAGCAGGCAACAGGTGGAACCAATGGCCAACAGAGGGCCACCAATGGAGACCGCCCACAGGCCACAGGCTGTGACCCCACCCTCCCAGACCACCGCAATCCACACTCAGGACCATGCAACCAAGCGCACACATGCCACACACCCCTGTGAGCCACCCCATGGCTCCCCAAGGCACAGCCACTGACCAAGGGGCAGGACACCACCATAGTGGGACACACTACAACACACAGCAGTGAACCACAGATGCACAACACACACTCTGACACATGCACACCACACGGATATGCACTGTGCCACTGCAGCATGGCTTCTCATGCCACCGGCAAAGCAGACATGGACACAGGCAGGTATGTCAAAAGATATACATTGAACAATACAAAACTATGTACATGAAAAAGAGGGTGGGAAAGGGTAGGAAAGCAAGGGAAGGGGATAGGGAACAGGGACTGTACAGTGGGAAGGGAGACTGATGGGGGAGGTACAGCAGGGGAAATGGTATTGCTGGGGCAAACATGTCCTGCCACTCCTTGGCATGCTCTCTGTCTCCGGTCCACCAACATCATTCGGCGCATCTGTAGGACTGCGTCCATGGTGGTGGATGTCAGAGAAGCCAGCAGTACAGAGGCATCCACCTCCTCTGGACACTTATGACAAGGGATAGGACAGGTAATCTGTGCAATGTTCCAAGGTACCATGTGCACCCGTGTCCAATGGGCAGCAGGAACACACACTCCTGGAGTGCCCACCATGGCCACCCACAGGGGGATGGGCCAACACCTGCCAGCAACTTGGCACACCAGTACACTACACAGAGGTGGTCCCCGCCACACAATGGCTACCCAACTGCACAATGACAGTCACATGGGACAGTGCAGAAGCAGCACCACAGCAACAGCAGTGTCAGCCTGGTACACACCCACCCCACCAAAGGATGGCACACATGTGCAATGGCCACCCCACAGTGGCATGCACCACACACAGCTGCCACGGCACATGGCACAGGTGGCCATGCCCACACCCACTCCCCTGCTGCCCCCCCAAGTAAAGTTTACAGGACCAAGACAGTGCTTACCTGCCCTCTGCAGCCCCACTGTGCTTGTCCTGCTCCTACACTGTCTCTGTGGCCCATTGCGGCCTGCTGTATAGCACCTGCCACTCTTGTCGCCCTTGCACAGCGTCGATCCTCAGGTCCTGGGAATGGAACAAAGACAGGTACACATCTGGACACATATACAGTGTCTGCCCACCACCCCCACCCCTATGTACAGGGTGTGCCCCTGCCAGACACGGACTGCACAGCTGTATTGCAACACAAGCTGTGGCTGGCAATGCCACTCTGCAATGTGCACAATGACAGTGTACCCCTCTGCAGGGCATGCCAGGCAGCCTAGCCAACACCACAGTACAACACTAGGGCACACATGCAATATGGGCTGACTTACCTTGCTGTGGCACAGCTCCTCACTGTATGAATGCCTGCAGCCATTGCAGGTGCTCTGGGTCCCACCACACAAGGTCCCCATACCTGTAGTGGCATTTCTTCCCTCTTCTGGTCATCCCAGTGGCTTGCTGCAGACTGGCAGCAATCCCCTGTCACACTGCTACTCTTGGCTGCTACAGAGGCACCAATCCAAATAGCTGTGGGGTGTGTGCCAGGACGCACACCACCAGGTTCGCCAGTTCAACCTGGGACCAGTTCCTTGCCTGCTGAACATCACGCTTCACAATAGTGCCAACCTCAATGTGGGGAAGCAAAATGACATCCGGAGGTACAAGTGTGCACAACATGCACCAGATGCGCGATGAGAGGGTACATGCACTGTGTCCGCCCATTGCTCAATGCCAGAGATGCACAGCATGGGCATGGCCAGATGCGGCACATGGCAGGAGAGGGACAAGGGGTCAGGGGGTCACACCATGGGTCAGGGGGCCACCACAGTGCACCCATGCGCAATAGCTGGCATGGCGCACCATGCACCATGGTCCCTATTGTGTAGTGGGTGCACAGTATGCAATAGGTGATAGCACACCGTCCAGCGCATGCTCACTGCGGTCCTGTGCAATTCACATGCCTGAGCACTGTGCCTCAACTTGCTCTGGAGCAATCTCATTGCACATGGAGCAAATCCGAGATATTCAGTTGCCACATGCAAATGAGTTCATCAGTCAATGTGTGGCACACTGGGGAAATTAGCATGTCATTACTGTTGCGCCAATACTCATTTGCATGCATTGCACTATAAAAGCACCACAGACCGGCACAGGCCAGTATTGCAACCATCTGAGGTAAGTTGCGCATGCTGCTGGGGCACACTGAGCCCAGCCAGCACAGCAGGGGGGGACAGATTAGGGTGCTGCTGACACTGACACACTGTGCTGTCCATGTCCACAGGTAGCAACATGTCAGAATGTGAGGAGGGTGAGGGGTATGGGCCTGCTCACAAATGCAGGCCCAATTTCACAAAGGTAAAGGACCTGTATGAGGCCTACCTCAACAGGAAGCCACTGTTGAGTGGTGCTATGGGCACACCACAGGTCAGAGCTGGGGCCTGGCAGGAGGTGGTGGCATGCATCAACCAGCAAGGCAGCCACCAGCGGTCAGTTCAGGAGTGCCACAAGAAGGTGGGCACAGATAAGTGGCACATCAAAGAGAAGGTGGCAGCCATCCATGCAGCCTGAAAAGCCACCAGAAGGGGGCCTGCTGATGCGCCACAGTGCAGAAGGAGTTGGTGGCAGCCACCATGTGCCACAGCCCTGTGGAGGGTGTGCCAGATGGAGGATTCCAGACGGGTGGCAGCCCATCACTGAATAGTATGTATGTTGGGCATGCACAGTATGCAGTGGCTGTGTTGGGGGGGCAGGCACCTGTGGGCCTTGCATCACTGACACACCTGTGTTTCTCATTCAGCACCAGCACACCTGCGTGCAGAGGGTGATGCACCAGCAGCAACCGTGGAGGCAGGACCAGCCCATGAGGACCAGCCATCCACCTCCATGGGCATCCATGGGCCTGATAGGCTGCAGCACACCACCACTGTCCAGCCAGATGTCCTGGGCATGGGGTCAGGCAAGGCCCTGGATGTGTTTTTACAGTATGCCAGTCTTGGCATACTCTGTGTGGAGCCACAGATCGGGGTGGGGTCTGACACCGATGATGACCTAACCATGATCCTGGACAGCATGGGTGGTGTTGTGGGGGAGACACCCATACCAGATGCCATCACAGGCAGTGCACCCAGTGGCCTGTCAGTGGGGGAACAGCTGCCCGCTGCCACTGCAGGTGCTGCTGTGTGCACTGCCGCAGCTGTGCCATGTGGTGGTGGTGGTGGTGCAGCCACATAGGCACTGGGCAGCATTCAGCGGTTGGATGGGCAATGGCAGCAGGCTGCAGGAGCCACAGGGCAGCCGGATGTGGGGTCCACTGCCAGGGCTCCTTTTAGGAACATACCCCATGAGGACCCGACTTCCCAGCGCCCACCTGAGCGGGGAGCTGTGCAGCATGGTCGGTCACCACAGGAGGGGACCCTGGGTGGGGCCCTGACCAGTTGGCAGAGCACACCTGTGTGCTGTGGGCATCCATGGAGCAACAGGTGCTGCTTGCCCCTGGGGTGCATGCACTGAGTGTGGAGGTGCGCCAGGTGGCCGAGCAGCATGAGAGGGGCACTGCTTAGGTCCTGGCAGCTATACAGCGCTTGCAGGAGGCCACGACTGCATCCCAGGATCACATTGCCAATGTGATCACAGATGGCCTTGCACTGCTGGCTAACATAGGGTGTGGCCGGCCACCAAAGAACCCATGCAGTGCACTTGCCACCCCATGATCCCAGTGTCGGGTGACACCCACACTGTCAACACTGGGCTCTGCTATTGGCATCCCAGGCACACCTGGGACGGGCCTGTTTGGGTGCCTACACAACCCTGCACAGATCCAGTCATGGTCCCAGTTCAACCCCTGGAGGGCTGTTGCTAATTCCCCCTGTGGCCGATGAGCAGCCTGTGGCTGCCAATTGGCCCAGGTGCGGCCACCCACAGTCACTGCCCTGTGCTCGCATGGGCAGCGTGTCTGTGTATGCATACCACTGCTGTGGCATCTGTGTGTCATGCCGCACGCTGCCTTTGTGCTTGCCTGCCCAGCCACTGGACCATGTGGCGTGGGCATGATGAGGGCAGTTCTGCACTGGCTGCGCATGTGCACCGGTGCAATGCATCTGATCCCCACCACTGGCCAGTGCCTGGGAGTGTGGGTGCGTGTGTGTGTGTTTCTGTGTGATGCGGTGTGCAGTTGTATGTAGATGTGTGCCACTGATTCCCTTACACCTGCACCACACCTCTGTGTGTGCATGCCAATTGCTATGCATGCCCCTGCTTGTGTGCTGTACCTGTGTGTGTGGCCAGTGCGTAGGTTTTGTCCACCTACCTGAATGCACCATAGTAATCCTGTGTGGTGGTGTCTCGATTCTGCCATGCCATCCTTTGCAACCGGGGATCCCTCCACCCGGGGAGGGCTGTCCACCACCCACTGGCCCATTGCCCTCATCATCCCCACTACTGTCACCCTCATCAGACTTGACAGCTATCCCATGGTCAATGCTCATGTTGTGCAATATGCAGCAGGCCGGGAATAGGCCACAGGCTATCAAGGAGCTGTACTGTAGGGCACCACCAGACCTGTCTAGGCAACAGAACCATGCCTTCAGCATCCCAAATACATGCTAAATGATGTTTCTCATGCTGGCGTGTGCCTCATTGTAGTGTTCCTCTGCTGGGGACGACAGGCACCAATAGGGGGTGAGCAGCCAGGGCCTCAGTGGATAGGTGCTGTCTCCTGTGTGGTTAATGACATGGTTAGCCCTGTGACCTCTTTTGCTGTGCCCCGTGGCTGTCCCTATTGTCCTCGCCAGCACACCCACCCTGCCCTCCCCATTCCATGGACTGCTCTGCCCGCACCCTTGCTTGTCCCATACTCACCCACTAGGAGACCCGTGGGGATGTCCCCATGTTTGAACCTGTGGCACAGTGCAGAGCTGTGCCAGATGAATGCATCATGTGCACTCCAAAGGTGTGTGGCACAGACATTGGTGATGCTCCCCTTGGCATCGCACACCACCTGGCAGTTCACACTAAGGAACCCACTCCTATTCATATAGGCCACATCCTCAGGGCCAGGTGGCAAGCAGATGCCCACGTGGGAGCAGTTAATGGCCCCAAGCATGCCAGGCATACGTGCTACCCTGTGGAAGTCCTGCATGGTTGCTGTACTCTCTGCCTGTGTGCTGGGGAAATGGATGTATTCCAAAGCATGTGGAAGCAGACCATTGAGGAACTGTGTGAGGAGACATGACATGGCTGACTTGGTTATGCCTGTGGTATCCCCTGTTGGTCTCTGGAAGGTGCCTGTGGTGAGCAGGCACATGACAGCTGTCACTTTTGTCTCCACAGACATTGCATGGCTCCGTCTTGTGGGTGCCTGCATCTCCTCACTGCGCAGCTCACAGAGCTGCCTCAGAATGGTCCTGTTCAGGCGATACCATCCCACAATCTTCATATCTGTGTAGTTCTCGAAGGTGGTGCAGGCATGGTACCGCCTATTCTGGGCATACCACTTATGGGCCCTTCCTTGGCCATGTTACTGTTCCTCCTGCCCCCTCACACCCCTCATTATGGCCTACATTACAAAGGGCACACTATCCATGGCCCTTGATGTCCTGTATCTGCCTGGGTGGTCAGCTGCTGTGGGCTGTGTGCCACCCTGGTGCACTGCATGGCACTGTGCCTGCCTGTCCCTCTCACTCTCTTAGCCCTTGGCTCACCCTCCACTTCCATATCTGTCTCTCTAGTCCTGTGACTGCCTGTGACAGTCTTTCTGTCTCTCACCGGCTGTCTCCTTTGCTCTGTCTGTTTGTCTGTCTGTCCCATGTCTCTTGCCACTCTCTCTCTCACTCTCTTTCCCTCTTGCCTGGTGCAAGTGCTGTCTGTGTGCTTGTGCTCTGTATTTATAGGCTCAAGTCTGCTCGGTGCATCCAGGTTTTGCTCCTCACTTGCGCCATGGTTCCACAGCTGAATATCGCACTGTGCTGAATATTCATGGGCATGCCCCCTGCTCTTGCACATGCATTCATTATAGTTGAGCATTGGTGCAATCAGATTTGCGCTGTGCAATGGCTCCCACCGAATATTGCTCCTGTGCGCAATTCCGCACTTGCCTGGTGCAACTCCGTAGCGCCATGTACAACTGCTTTGAATATCCCAGCCTATGACTTTGTATAATGAGGCAAAATGGACTGTTAAGCTAAATGCACTTAGGAGACCTGGATTAAATGGAGAGTTTGAAATGAAACCATTTTTAAAAAAGTAAAACATAGACACAGCTGGACTATACATGAATATCGTGTTGTTCTTAAATATAGGAATTTGGTGCTCAACTCATAACTATTGTGTTTTTATCTTTCTTATAAGCTTTATTGTATTGATGGTGAGGATCAAAATGTGTATTATTTGGCAATCAACCCAGCCCCAAGAACTCCAGCCTCTAAGTGGGATTTGTAATCAGTATGGATATGGAAAAAAAGCAAAGACAAACACAGAAACATAGAACATAGAAACATAGACTGTGATGGCAGATAAGGACTGCTTGGCCCACCTAGTCTGCTCATTTCCCTTCCTACTGGATAAGCTGTAGATCCTAGTTAACCAACAGCCTATTTCTTCCTACCCCTCACAAGAATTGCCTTATGTCTGTCCCATGCATTCTTGAATTCTCCTGCAGTTTTAGACCCCACAACCTCCTCAGGAAGGCGGTTCCATGCATCCACCACCTTCTCTGTGAAAAAATACTTCCTCACATTGCCCAAGAGCTGTCCCCACTCTATCTTTAAATTGTGTTCCCTTGTTCTTGCACATCTCTTTTTCTGAAAGACACTACCCTCTTGGACTTTGTTGATTCCACTGAGGTACTTAAAAGTTTCTATTATGTCCCCCCCCCTCCTTTCCTCAAGGGTATACATATTAAGCTCCTTTGGTCTCTCCTCGTATGGCTTCTGTTGCAGACCCTGCACCATTTTAGTTGCCCTTCTCTGGACTGCCTCCATCCTGTCTGTGTCCTTGCAAAGATGAGGTCTCCAGAACTGGACACAGTACTCCAGATGGGGTCTCGCCAACTGTCTGTACAGAGGGATTACAACGTCCTGTTTTCTACTGGTAATACCTATGCCTATACATCCCAGTGTCCCCCCCAGCCCTCCTTACTGCCTTCTCACATTGTTTGCTAACCTTAAGGTCATCTGATATGATTAACCCCAGATCTCTTTCCATTTTTGTTGTTGTTACCCCCATTGTGTACTCTTCCCTGGGTTTTTGTTTCCCAGGTGTATTACTTTGCAGTTCTGTGCATTGAATCCAAGCTGCCATACTTCTGACCAGTCCTCCAACCTTGCAAAGTTCCTTCTCATCCTTTCCACCCCCTTTGTGTACCAACCCTGTTGCAGATCTTTGTGTCATCTGCAAAGAGGTATACTTTTCCTTCACTCCCTCTGCAATGTCACTTATAAAGACATTAAAAAGGACCGGACCCAGCACTGAATCATGTTGTACCCCACTAGTAACCCCGCTTTCTTCAGAGTGGACTCCATTTACTATTACCTTCTGTGTCCTGTTGTCCAGCCAATGTTTTACTCAGGCTACCACCCAGGGACCCACTCCCAGTCTGGCTAATTTGTTTATAAATATTTTGTGTGGGACTGTGTCGAATGCCTTGCTAAAGTCTAGGTAGGCCATGTCCACAGCCCCTCTGTGGTCTACCACTTTGGTCTCCCAGTCAAAGAAATCTATTAGATTCATCTGACATGACCTTCCCGCTGTGAATCCATGCTGCATTGGGTGCTGTGCCCCACTGGCCTCTAGGTACTCAACGATTCTTTCCTTCAGAAGTGATTCCATTATTTTCCCTACCACAGAGGTCAGACTGACAGGTCTGTAGTTTCCTGCCTCTGTCTTGCTCCCACTTTTGTGAAGGGGACTTACATCCACCCTCCTCCAGTCCCCAGGTACCACACCATCCTCCCATGATTTGTTAAAAAGGGTAGTCAGTGGTGTCACTAATTCTCCCCTTAATTCTTTTAGAATTCTGGGGTGAATCCCATCAAGCCCCATTGCTTTGTCCACGTTCAGTTTTAGGAGTTCTTTCAGCACCCTTTCTTCTGTAAATGGACTGGTATCGACCCTCCTATCCAGTGTGCTTCTATTGATTGGATTAGGTACCTCCCCCTCCTCTTCTTTTGTGAATACTGAGCAGAAGTATTCGTTCAGTATCCCTGCTTTATAACTGTCCCTCTCTGCCCACCCACATCCCCTTTATTCAGCCTTGCTATCCCTCCCTTTGTCTTTCTATGCTCCCTAATGTACCTATAAAATGTTTTATCCCTTTCTTAACTGAGTTGGCTATCTTTTCCTCAGATTGGGCCTTTGTTATTCTGCATGCCTTCCCTGCTTCCTTCTGCCTTAACTGGTACATTTCTCTGTCCTGCTCCTTCTGTGTTTCCTTATACTTCCTAAATGCTATCTTTTTTCCCTAACCTTCCCTGCCACTTCCTTTGAGGACCATAGTGTTTTTTTTCTTTCATTTTGATATGTTTATTTGCTTCGCACAAAGGCTTGTTGCCTTTGTGGTGACAGTTTTGATGTTTCCCCATTGTTGCCCCACTCCTCCTTCTTGTCTGTTTGCTAGTGCTTTTCTGAGGTACTCTCCCACTTTGACAAAAGACAGCCTTCCTGAAGTCCAGTACCCTCAGTTTTGTATGGCTTGACTCTATGGCTGTGTTTCTTGTGAACCACACTGTTTGGTGGTCACTTGTTCACAGATAGCTACCCACTTCTACATCTGAGATCCTCTCTCAGTCCACATTTGAGAGTACCAGGTCTCAGATTTCTCCCTCCCGAGTGGGTTCCAACAATAGCTGTCGGAGGCATGCCCCATGTAGGGCATCGAGAATGGCCCTGCCCTTGGATGTGGCTGCAGCAAAGGTGCTTCAGTTAACATCTGGAATATTCAGGTCCCCCATCAACAATATCTCCCCTTTCTCTGCCATCCTAAGGATGCCTTCTATCATATCCTGGTCAATTTCCTCCCCCTGAGATGGGGGTCTGTATACAACTCCTGCACGGATTGTGGTGCCATTTCCAGTCTCCATGGTGACCAACAGTGCCTACTCTCCTCCCTGTTTACTCTTTTGTTCCATTTCTTTTATTCCTTCCCTTACATAGAGAGCTACTCCTCCCATTCCTCTTCTACCCTCTCTATCTCTCCTGTAGATTGTGTACCCTGGTATGTTGACATCCCAGTCATGGTTCTCTGTGTACCATGTTTCTGTGAATGCCACGATATCCAGGCATCCCTCTTCCATCAATGCCACCAGTTCAGGGAGCTTGTTACCTAGACTACAGGCACTGGTACTCATTACCCTCCATTTTTTGATGGCCTTACCCTTTTTTGCCCCATCCCTGTCCTTACTGCCTTTGCTTTTTTCTCCATTTACCCCTGCCCTTCTCCCTAATGACGTCTCTATCTTGGTATTTACCTCACTAAGTACCCTGATTTTTTTTGGGGGGGGGCTAGGATTTCTCTGCTTCTTTTCAGTGCCTTCCCACCTTGGCTAGTTTAAATGTTTGCCAATGAATCGTTTAATCCTATCACCTAAGACCCTTGTTCCCCTCCTGGTCAGATGCAGACCATCGCATCAGTATAGGCCTTCATCCCTCTAGGTGGACCCCCAGTCCCCAACAAAGTCAAAACTCTGAACTCTGCACCAGTTTTTCAACCATTTATTGAATCCCATGGTGCAGAGCACCCTAGACTCACCCATGCCATTGACAGGCAGCACCTCCGAGAAGATTACCATGCGTGCTACTCATCTAAGGCTCCTCCTCAGCTCCACAAACTCCTCCTCCACTGTTCTGATCCCTTTCCCAGCCAGGTAATTTTTCACTAGGTGGACAATGACATCCAGCTCCCTCTCCCATGAAGCTGCTCCTGCAATCCTGATGATTCGCTCCCTGTCCCTCCAAGCCATGGCACAAGGCAAGCACCTTACCCCCCTCTCCCCTCCCTCTCCCAGTTTTACCCTCCTAACAATGGAGTCCCCCACCAGGAGTTGTTTCCTTCCCCTCTGGGGTCCCATGCCACCCTCCTGTGGGCCTCCTTTGTGGAGGTTCCCAACATCCTCCTTGGTCTCCACTGCAGGTGCCTCTATAGAGCAACGACACTCTGCCAGACTGGCATATGAATTGTGGAGATGTACAACTGGAGAGATGCACCTCTGTTCCACCTCTCTCACCCTCCCTGAGCCCACTGTTTTCCAACCACTCCTCTTTCTTGACAAACTCTGAGGCAGCGGCAGTGGCCCTGGTGGTCCCTTGGTGGGAGAGGTGGTCCCCTGAATCCTGGCTAACTCAGCCTGGAGATGAGCAACCTCCTCCCTCATCTCAGAGAGGTGCCTGCAGATGGGGCAACACAGCATCCACCAGAACATCTCCCAGAAGACTGCTGCTCCACAGTCACTGCACTGCACCACTCCCTTCATGTCTTATTTGTGACCCTTTAACTGTTGTTTTGTATAATTACTCTTTCCTCTCTTTTTTCTTTTTTATATATCATTTTTTTCTCCCTGCTTTCCTACTGCTTCCATGCCCTTAAAGCTCCTGATCTTCCTATTCTGAAACAGGAAGTTCCTATATTTCTCAGTAGTCTCCTTACTTGCTCAGAGTCAGACCTCCAGCAGCTAGGGGGGATGGAGAGCTACTCTTTTCCTTTTAGGATGGTGAGTCTTTTGTGCCTCTGTGATCACCCCTTCTTGCTCCCAGACAGAAAGTTTCTTTTGTCAGTCAAATCCTGTGCCACTAAAAGTAGAACTGGCTATAGCGGGTGGGTCCTAGTAGCTGAAGGTCCTAGTAGTAGAGTTTTAGTTCTTTAGTCCCAGTAGAGAAGTATAGTTCTAACATCACCTCCTTCCTCTGATTGATTAAGATTTCCTGAAAGGACTGTCTGATTGATGAAATATTTAAATTTTTGTTTTGCACTTTAATACTCATCCTGTCCTTAGGGGCTTATTTTGATTCTGATTGCCATATCTAATTGAAGTTGTAAAGAATTAATAGAAATACTTAATTGGGCACGTTGTTTGGGGTGGGAATGTGGAACTTGATAACTGTAAAATGTATGGATCTTTGACTGCTGCTAATATAAATACTAGTAGGGGGTAAAGTAACACTAAATCCATGAAAAAGCATCCGCAGGGGTGCAAAACACCATTGGGGATAGTTTTATTGCACTGTGGGGAAATATTTTTTGTATGCCGTACTTGTTTTTAAGCCTTGGATTAAATAAATATGGCTGTTTAACTCCATATCATGGAGTGGTCTCAGCTTTCTATCTGGGGGTTGGGTGATAGGTGTGAGGTTTTCTTTGTTTGAATTGTGTGCTTTTTTACCTAGATGCACTATCTATACCGGTGCAGCCAATTTCTTCTCCCTGCTTTTGATGTAGACCCTCCAAAATGTCAGTTGCCCTCCTCTGGACTGCCTCCAGTCTGTCTATGTTCTTCCGGAGATGTGGTCTCCAGAACTGGCAGCAGTACTCTTGGTTGTGTTTTACCAGTGATCTATACAGATGCAAGACCAGCTCCCTCTTTCTGCTGGTTATACCCCTCTCTATGCACCCTAGCATTGCACTAGCCCTCACAACTGTCTTATTGCACAGCCTGGCCACCTTTAGATGATCCAATACGATTACTCCCAGGTCTCTTTCCTGCTTGGTTATCATCAGTACCCCTCCACCCATTTTAGAAACATAGAAACATAGACTTTGACAGCAGATAAGGACCGCTAGGCCCACCTAGTCTGCCCATTTCCCTACCTACAGGATAGGCCGCAGATCCTAGTTAACCAACAGCCTATTTCTTCCTACCCCCCACAAGAATTGCCTTATGTCTGTCCCATGCATTCTTGAATTCTCCCACAGTTTTAGACCCCACAACCTCCTCAGGAAGGCTGTTCCATGCATCCACTACCCTCTCTGTGAAATAATACTTCCTCACATTGCCCCTGAACTGCCCTCCTTCTATCTTGAAATTGTGACCCCTTGTTCTTGCAAGTCTCTTTTTCTGAAAGATGCTACCCTCTTGGACTTTGTTGATTCCACTGAGGTACTTAAAAGTTTCTATCATGTCCCCCCTCTCCCTTCTTTCCTCAAGGGTATACATATTAAGCTCCTTTATTCTCTCCTCATACGGCTTCTCTTGCACACCCTGCACCATTTTAGTTGCCCTCCTCTGGACTGCCCCTATCCTGTCTATGTCCTTGCAGAGATGGGGTCTCCAGAACTGGACACAGTATTCCAGATGGGGTCTCACTAACTGTCTGTACAGAGGGATACAACTTCCTGTTTTCTGCTGATGATGCCTCTACCTATACATCCCAGTATATCCCCAGCCCTCCCTACTGCCTTCTCACATTGCTTGCTAACCTTAAGGTCATCTGATATGATTGCCCCCAGGTCCCTTTCCTTTTTTGTTGTTGTTACTACCTCCCACCCATTGTGTATTCTTCCCTGGGTTCTTGTTTCCAGGCATTATTTTGCACTTCTTTTGCATTGAATCCTAGCTGCCATACTTCTGACCATTCCTCCAACCTTGCCAAGTCCTTTTCATCCTTTCCATGCCTCCTTGTGTATCAACCCTGTTGCAGATCTTTGTGTCATCTGCAAAAGCATACTTTTCCTTCCAGTCCTCTGCAATGTCACTGATGAGAACATTAAAAGGACTGGACCCAATACTGAACCCTGCGGTACCCCACTAGTAACCCCTTTCTTCAGAGTGGACTCCATTTACAATTACCTTCTATGTCCTGTTGTCAGCCAATGTTTTACCAGGCTACCACCCTGGGTCCCACTCCCAGGCTGGTTAATTTGACTATTAATCTTTTGTGTGGGACTGTGTCAAATGCCTTGCTAAAGTCTAGGTAGGCCATGTCCAACAGTCCCTCCTTGGTCTACTACTTGGTCACCCAAAGAAATCTATTAGATTCGTCTGACATGACCTTCCGCTGTGAACCCATGCTGCCTTGGGTCCTGTGCTCCACTGGCCTCGGTACTCAACTATTCTTTCCTTCAGAGTGACTCCATCACTTTCCTACCACAGAGGTCAGACTGACAGGTCTGTAGTTTCCTGCCTCTGTCTTGGTTCCACTTTTGTGATGGGAATCACATCCACCTTCCTCCAGTCCTCGGGTACCACACCATCCTCCCATGATTTATCAAAAGTGTAGCCAGTGGTTTCACTAGTTCCTCCTTAATTCTTTTAGAATTCTGGGGTGAATTCCATCAGGACCCATTGCTTTGTCCACCTTCAGTTTTAGGAGTTCTTGCAGAACCCTTTCTTCTGTGAAAGGACTGGGATCGACCCCCCTATCAAGAGTGCTTCTGTTAATTGGATTAGGCACTGCCCCCTCCTCTTTTGTGAATACTGAGCAGAAATATTCGTTCAGTATTCCTGCTTTTTCACTGTCCCCCTCTGCCCACCCACCGTTCATTCTATTCAGCCTCACTATCCTTCCCTTTGTCTTTCTACGCTCGCTGATGTACCTATAAAAGGTTTTATCCCGCTTCTTAACTGAGTTGGCTATCTTTTCCTCAGTTTGGGCCTTTGCTATTCTGACTTCCCTCCCTGCTTCCTTCTGCCTTAACTGGTACAGCTCTCTGTCCTGCTCCTTCTGTGTTTCCTTATACTTCCGGAATGCTATCTTTTTCTTCCTGACTTTCACAGCCACCTCTTTTGAGAACCATAGTGGCTTTTTCTTTCATTTTGATTTGTTTATTTGCTTCACACAAAGGCTTTTGCCTCTGTGATGGCAGTTTTAATAATTCCCATTGTTGCTCCACACCTCCTCCTAGTCTGTTTGCTAGTGCTTTTCTGAGGCACTCTCCCATCTTGCCAAAGTCAGCCCTCCTAAAGTCCAGTACCCTCACTTTTGTATGGCTTGACTCTGTAGCTGAGTTTAACGTGAACCACACTGTTTGATGGTCACTTGTCCCCAGATGGCAACCCACTTCTAGATCTGAGATCCTCTCACTGCCCCATTTGAGAGTACGAGGTCTAAGATTGCTCCCTCACCAGTGGGTTCCGAAACTAGCTGTCTAATGCCTGCCACCTGTATGGCATAAAGAATGGCCCTGCTTTTGGATGTGGCTGCAGCAAATGTGCTCTAGTTAACATCAGGCATATTCAGGTCTCCCATCAACAGTATCTCCCCTTTCTCTGCCATTCTAAGAATGCCTTCTATCATATCCATTCATCATTTTGTACTCTGCCTCTGGGTTCCCGTGCCCTAAGTGCATTATTTTATACTTTTTTGCATTGAAACCCAGCTGCCATAGCCTTGATCACTTCACTAGTTTTCTAAGATGTCTGCTCATCCTTTCCACAACCCTGGAGTGTCCTCCTAATGTGAGATTTTGGTGTCATCTGCAAAGAGGCAGACTTTCCCTTTCAGCTTCACTTCAATGTCAGTTATAATGGCACTAAAGAGGACACATCCCAGCACTGCTCCCTGTGGCACTCCACTGGTCACCTTTCCTTCCTCGGGGTGAACTCCATTTACTACCACCCTCTGTCACCTATGTCGTAACAAGTTTCTTATCCAGTTTACCACCTTTGGACCCACTCCTGAGCTACCTAGCTTGTTTACTAGTCACTTATGTGGAACAGTGTTGAAAGTCTAACTGAAATATAGGTAGGTCACATCCACTGCTCCACCCTGATCTAAATCCTTTGTCATCCAGTCAAAGAAAACTATCAGATTCATTTGACATGACCTCCCTTCTGTGAACCCATGCTGCCTTAGGTCTTGTAGACCACTGAATTCAAGATATTCTACAATCTTTTCCTTCAGCAATGATTCCATTAACCTTCCCATCACCTATATCTGGCTGACTGGCCTTTAATTGCCAGCCTCTTCCCAGATACAATTTTTGTGTAGTGAGACTACATCTGCCTTCCTTCAGTTCTCCAGAACCACTCCTGTTTACACTGAGCTGTTAAATATGACCATCAGAGGTATAGCCAGTATCTCCCTGAGCTCTTTTTAAATACCCTTGGATGCACTCCATCTGGCCTCACTGCTTTGTCCACCTTCTAATTAGTGAATCCCTTCAGGACTCTCTCCTCCCAAAAAATGACTAGTGTTTACCTCCCTTCCTCCCTCCAAAGCTTCTGTAACTTTTTGGTAGCCCCTCCATTTCTCCTCGCTCTGTGAACACCAAACAAAAGTATTTGTTCAAGATGTCTGCCTTTTCCTGATCCCCTTCTGCAGTTCCCCCTTGCCTTTTTAACCTTACAATCCCACCCCTGCTCTTCCTCTTTTAACTTGCATACCTAAAAAATTTCTTCTCCACTTTCATTACCTCCTGGGCTGTTCTCTCTTACGTTTGCGCGTTTTCACTCCTTATAGCTTTCTCTCCTTCCATGTGTTTCCCTGATACACCTGCAAATTCTTCCACTCTGCATCTTCTTATACCTTCTGAATGCTACTCTTATAGCATCTCCTTTTCAGCCTCCTCATTTGAGAACCATAGTGGTCTCTTTTTCTTCTTGCTTTTTCTCACTTGTTTGATATAGAAGTTTGTTGCCTTTACTATGCTCCCTTTTAGCTTCATCCACTGTTCCTCCACCTCAGCCAGACCATCCCCTCACAAGGACATCCCTGAGGCATTCACCCCTCTTTATGAAATCTGCCCTTATGAAGGCCAGAACCCTCACACTTGTGTGGTTCAGTTCCACAGCTGTCTTTGTATTTAACCACACTATATGGTGATCACTGGTCCTGAAGTGGCCTCCCACCTTCATTTCCACAATACTGTCCCTGTTACTGAGCAACAGGTCCAGTATTGCCCCATCATGAGTGGATTCTTTGAGTAGCTGCTTGAGAAATGCCCCTGCAGAGAGTCCATGATGTCACTGTTTCTAGATGAAGCTGCTGCTGAGGGGCTCCAATCTACATCCAGCAGGTTGAAGTCCCCCCAGCAGGAGCACCTTCCCCTTTTCTGCAATCTTATCAATAGTTTCCACCAATATCTTATCTACAGTAATTCCTCCCCCTGTGCTGGAGGTCTGTAGATCATGCCAGTGCAAATAGTGGCTCCATTCCCCATCTCCAAGATGACCCACAGTACTTCTGACTTCCCCTCTATTTCATGTATCTCCATCACTTTTATGCTTTCCCTGACACAAAACACCACACCCCCTCCTTTCCTTCCCACCTGTTCCTTCTTGAACAGAGTATAGCCTGGTATGCCTTTGACCCAGTCATGGTTTTCTGTGCACCATGACTTGGTAATGGCTACAGTATCCAGGCTGGCCTCTGCCATGATGACCTCTAGGTCTGGAATCTTATTTCCTAGACTTCTAGAAATTCACACATGTGGTCTTCCAGATTTTATTTCCACTTAGTCAGTGTCAGTGGCTCAGCAGGTTGCACACTTGCCTCTGAGGCTGGAAGATCAAAAGGTTGTGGGTTCTAACCCTACACCAGGCAATTGAGGTAAATCCCAATACTGACACTGTAGTGTATCATGAGGGAGATGCTGCATTTCTGTGGTGTTGTCTTTCAGATGAGACATTAAACTGATGTCCCGTCTCCCTGTTCTTGTGTTTGTTCAGGTGGACGTTAAAGATGCCATGGCACTTCTCAAAAAAAGTAAGGGAATTTCCCTGTGTCCTGGCCAAATTCCCACATTAACTAAAAATACCACCAACAGCTTAATCTGGTTCAGTTTCAGTTGGTTACCATCTGTATCCCCGGGTCACCTCTGAAAAGAGACTTTTAGTCTCAGTGGTCTGACACGGTCAACAAAATTCAATAAATAAAAATAAAACTCTGCTTGTTGCCCCCTTTTTTCCATTTGCCCTCCCTCATCCCCCTCTCTTTTTAATACTCACATTCCCTTACCCTTTTGTCTCTATCACCTTGCTTTCTTTATTAATTAGCACCCAGAGGTGTTCCTCTCCCCTTGAGATTGCCTTACATTCTACTTCAGCATGTGGGGGAGCAGTTTATCCCTTCCCAATTCTTTCTGCCTCACACCTTGGCTACTTTAAATGTTCATTGAAGTAACATTTAAACCATCTACTGAGGACTATGGTTCCCTGCCAGAAAGGATGGAGGTCATTGCCTTATATAGGCACTTATTCTACCAGGTGGGTCCTCAGTCCTCATTGTAGCCAAACCCATGCACTCTGCACAATTCCTTCAACCATGAGTTGAAGGTCCTTGCTCCAGTGATAGATAAGCAGCACCTCAGCAAAAGCCACTGAACGAGCTACAGAAGATCCTTCCCCAGCTCCCTAAACCCCTCCTGCACCTATCAGTATTTTGTAGCATTTGCAAACACATGCAACATTAAAAGCTTCAAACACCAGCAAAAAGCATAATTGACATACACATATATTAATATTTGTTGAGGGGAAGTTGACTAGAAATTATTCAAACTACATTCTGTTTGACATGTCACCACTTAGAGTGCAACACAACTAGTTGATACACACTATATGTAGCACTGTTCTTTAAAATCTGCACAAACTGGTATGCAAGGTAAAATAGGAAGCCACTATGGCATATAAAAAAGGTTTTGGTAGCTAGCTGTGCTACTCAGAATTCTAGAGCTGCCATGTAGGTACAGTTCAGTATCACCTTATTAATAACTGAGCTAGCTAGCTATCTAGCAAGATAGATAGATAGATAGATAGATAGATAGATAGATAGATAGATAGATAGACAGACAGACAGGCAGACAGACAGACAGACAATCAGGCAGACAGACAGCTAGATGCTGTAGATAGACTGACAGACTGACAGAAAGACAGATATATAGACAGAGACTTCATAAAGCACACACCTAAATCCAAAACACCTAACAGAAACAATAAAACAACAACACTATAAAAAGGAGTTAACCAGGTATATTATCAGAAAAAGGTGCATAGGTCAGAAACATGACAACAAATGACATAATATGTCACAAACCCTATTAAAATAAAGATTGGCACAGAGGTGTATATAAAAAAAAAACCTGACTGAAGAAGATTTTCAATTGCTTCCCAAAAGCCTGCATAGAAGGTGTAGTATAGATTATCAAAGAGAAGGCATTCCATCAACTCAGATCAGCAACAGAGAAAGCTCTGTCACCATCAGATTTTAATTTGGACTGTTGAGCAGTCAACAGTACCCAAGAGATTATTTGGTGAGGAGGACTAGAAGGGCAAAGATGTTCAAAGCTGTGTTGGTGACCCAAACAGTGTAGGGCTTTATCAGTCAAATAACATGATAATAAAATCAACATCTTATCTAATCAGAAAGCAGTACAACTTGCAGAGTACTGGTGAAATAGGGAAGCACCCACACACCTATGGACCAGGCAACAGCAGCTGTTGCTGCATCTGAGTTCTGAAAAAGATGCCTTTACATTTTTCTGGATCACATATAGTCCCTTAATAACATTAAATCCCCCAAAATCATGGATTTGCCCTTTAAATCAGAAGACTAGCTGAAGCCACAGCAGACACAACAGAGTCTAACATCTGATATTGCTCTTTTGTTCTAATGTGCACTTTTAAATGTTGAATATGAAGGTCAAGTTCACCTCTTTCTTTTGCAGAATGAAGATGATAATAAGAGATTATATGATTTTTCGTTATAGAATTTTCAGTAAAACATGTTTTGTTCTAACTTGAGGACAAATATTATGGGATTAACACAGAACAAACAGTGCAAAGCAGGGGGATTATGCATAATGGAGGGGTTGAATGTGCACTACTATTGTTAAGAAGGTATGCAGCATTAGTCAAGTGCCTCTGCAACCTGAAGTGTGCATTTAGTCCCTGGGAATGCATTATTCTCTGCTGAGGACAGCCTACAGTTATGTTAACCCCCCTGTGATATAATGTTTGCAATAATAGTAATAATAATAATAATAATCATAACAACAAGAAAATGCTTCATTTGACAGGGCAGAACATTTTGTATAGAACCACTTGTTCAGAGTTGCTTCTACTGTAGTCGGTCTTTCAGGGGTAGACTCAAGTTTTCATTAAGGAACTGTAGCTTTGTACTGTAGCTCTTTGTTTGAGGTACTCTATTAGTTGAAGCAGTTTCAGGGGTTTACAACTTTCTTTCATGGTAGGCGTTGTAGTGTTTGTAGGGTACTACTATTCTGGGTTTGATGTAGGACTTGCTGCAGTTTTCATTTCTGGGGTTTCTATCACTGGTGAATTCTAGATCTGAGTTGGAAAAGCAGTGATGCTCTTTTAGAATCAAAGAAACACAGAGGAGATTGCACAAATGGTGCAAGAACCTAGTATAGCAACAGGACAGCCAGCCCCACAGATATGTAAAATAAAACAGGATACAACCACTCTATGTGCCACACTGCTAGACAAAAGTATATGCTGGACAAAAAAAAAACTGCAAAGAAAATGTATTTATGCACACCAGCCATATGAACAGTAACAACACTAGGTTTATTAACATAGCAGCAAACCAATGGAACCCAATACTGTGTAGTGCAAATGCCCTAGGGGTCATTTTGTTTTACTGCTCTTTTTTGCAGTTTCATCAGTTTATGGTTCTGTTGCATTTTAGTCTTTAGCTGAAATTGTGATTTCCATATTTTTTTGCAGCAACAGCTGTATTGGGGATTTGTTAGGTGTCCTGCATGTCTGAATTTGTGACTGTGGAGGAAGTATGGGTTTGAATTTTGTTTAAAAGTATGATCATGCACTGAATGTTTTAAATTCACACTGTCAGCCCCCTTATGTCTCAAAGTGTTCCTAGTTAAAAAAAATATATATATTTTATGCTTGTTCACACTCTGTAGATTGCTGCTGTAGCTTGTAGTTTGATTCTGACTCTATGTTTCTGACTGCCCACCATACTGGTGTTACCACACAAAACTTCTTTGTTTGCAGTTATTAATCAACTCCCACTGCATCTTCCCTAGATTTGAAAACACTCAGCACAATTTAACCACTCATAATGCAGTAGGAGGAGAGGAGACTATTGCATCATGAGTGACCACAGCATTTGGGAGCATTGTTAATGTTCAGAAAGTATGCAATAAGAATAGATCAGGGATTTGAAACAAAACAAGGTTTGGTATATAAACACCATTAGCATGCATTTCAGTTCTATTAAGAAAGAAACAGATAACACATCCAGAAAAATCAAAGAATTTTAGATAAGGTAAGCAATTATAAAATGTGTATTTTCGAATAGAAATAATATTACACCAAAGGGGTTGACAGTGTCCCTTTAAAGAAGAACTGTGCTGAGCCTATAAGTCATTTTTATGGCCGCATAGTGGAGCTATGTGGATGTCTTGCTATTACACAGAGAGAGAGAAGGGGATCTGGAAGCACATGACCAAATACCTAGACAGTGCCCTTTCACAGAAGAGTTGAGGCACATGTAGTCCTCTCTATTCACCACAGTGCTGTTCCTTTATGTCTCTCACCTTCCCCTCCACTCTGGCACTATTTTCTTGTAGTGGCTGCTGGTAGTGCTATCTCTCATCATTTCCTGTACATTTTTGGGGGATTCTTTTTGTTTCTTTATCTTTACCTCTTTTTACCATCTCTTGAGGTTGTTGGAGTCAGATTCAAGGAAGACTGTGTGAACTGCAAAGGTTAAGTACAGCTCCATGCTACACCATGCCTATTCCTCTATCTGCATTCCTTCAGCTGTGTAACTCAAGCTCTATCTTTCTTTCTCTCTTAGCACCTTCATGTTACATCTCTCCCTCTGTTCCAACAGCGTATGTGTGTGTGTGTGTGGGGGGGGGGGTCATAAGCAGCATAAGACTGGATCATAACATAAGCCAGAAAACATTGGTAGAAAAAAAAAAAGAAGAAGACAACCAACTGTATTTTTCTCTTTTATTAGATTCAAGTTACATTTCTCTAACACTCTGTGTGTGTGTGTGTGGGAGGGGGGATCGAGCAACAGTAAAGCGCATCAACAGTAAAGCATATCAACAGTAAAGTAGCATAAGATCAGGTCACAACACAAGTCAGGAGACATCAGAAAAAAACAAGAAGTAAGACATTCTCACCTCATTGAAGAACTACAGTTTATTTTAATTACATGCTGTTCTGCAGACAAAATAAAGGATAGCACACACCCACACCTATATGTTTACACAAACACACACACACACACACACACACATATACATAAATCTGGCTTATGGCGCATCTCAAGGTAGCTAATTATTTATCCATGGGTGGTATTCTGGTGCTGAAAAGGGTGTGACATGGTGATCCCATCAGAAGGGAACTGCCTAGATTTTAAAAATTAAACCCAGCATTTAGAAGTGTTCAAGGAGACAGTAATTTAAATGTATTTTGGATCATATCTGATTAGGGGTGGGCGAAAGTTGCAAATTCCGCTTTCACGGAACTCCCGTGAAATTTCAGAAATTTTGTGGACATTGCAGAACTTTTGCCATTGGCAAAATTAGGATTTTCCATAGATTTTCACCGAGTTCTGCATACTTTTTTTGTGAACTGTGGAAAAATGCATATAAACTGCGAAATGTATTCTTTCCACAGTTTAATGAACTGTCAGGGGGTGACCGCCTGCTTGTACAACCATGCGGTTATTCACTGACAATTCAGTAGCCACTGGCAGTGGAGGAGAGGGGAGTGCTGCACTGGTGGCCTGCTCAGAGGCATGGTGGGGAGGGGAGTTGGGTGGTGGCAGATGAACTGTCAGGGTGGTGTTTGTGGGGGTCTAATAGACACCAGAGAACTGAGATTATTTTTTTTACAAGGGATCTGGGATGGGGAGGTCCACTAGATACCAGGGAATACTGGGACTAGAGGGGGATGAGTTGGTGGACTGCTGGCTGTTTATTTGTTGACTAAGGAATCCATGATAAGGAGGGGGTCTGCAGGACATCAGGGAAATAAAATGTTTTGGGAGCCATGATTGGTGGGGGGGGGCACTAGAAACCATGAGGGTCCAAGGAAGAGATTGGAGGTCTTTACTGGGACCTCTGATCAGTGTGTGTGGGGGGGGTAGATTAATGAGATAAACTGCAGTTAAAAAAAGCCTCAGAAATGACCACTGGCAGTGAGCCTTTCTGCGGATTTTTTCCACATTTTAATAAATTATCCCGTGGATTTTAATATTTTTTCCACAGTTTTAAGGTGGCATTTCCACGGAAGTTCCAAAAATGATTCCGGAACTTTTGCAGAAGCGAAATTTGCAATTTTGCCAAAATTTTGCCAGCAGAAATACATTTTTGCACATCCCTATATCTGATACTGTTCCCAGTTAGTGTGAATGCTGGTTCTGTTGATAGTATGGATGGGTCGCAATTACATTGGTCAAGCAATTACAAGCTTTTTTATTATAAAATGTTTTCAGTAACCTTTCCACCCTGCTCTGCATTCAATCGGTCCTCTCTACTTAGGGTGTGTGTGAGGATATATAGAAGTCTGCAATGATTTAGTCTTCTCTGCTGAGAGTGTGAATCAGTGTCCGAATGTTGATCTTTTACTGTGGTGAGGGTTCTTTTATGTTAACACTTTCAGAACTGATCTAATTCTTAGTGGCATTCTATTCAGTTTGTTTTAGAATTGACTTAGTCTCATATTGTTCACAAGTGTCCTTCTAAGGGGAAGTGAGGGTGTTAGGAACCAGATTGCATTGTACAGGGAAACGCTGAAAACTGAAGAGGACCACCACATGTAATAAATAAGGATACAGAGCTGAGCTGCCATATCAGGGCTATGGAAAGGTAACTGCTAAGATATTGTTTGTGAGGAAGGCTACATGCAATGAATCTACCTGCTTGCATTTTTATAGAACCTTTTTTTTGTTTTGGTAAAGCTATCATTATGCAGTGAATGAAGCAGAATTATTTTGGTGGGGGGGGAAAGCGAGCAATGTATTGTATGGTGTGGTTGGTTTTAAGTGATAACAGCAAAGTTTTCACTGCACTGACCACAAACAGTGAACACAAACCCCCCCTACATCAAAAGAGCAAGCAACATTGCAGCAACAGTTGCAAATAGCAATGGTTGCTTACTTCCTCAATGAAAGAAAGCAAATAAACAATTTTTATGAAGCAAGACCTCCCCTGCTTCCCCCCACATTTTTATAATCAACTCCACAGGGGGCATGGCCACAGGGGGAAAAACAAAGAGTAAAATAAAAAATTTCCCCCTCAGCCAGGCCCAAACCCAGGTCTGCCGGCTCCAGTGGCGGTGGCTCATGCCACTATGCTAAATGGCCAGCTTGGCAAGGCTTGGCCAAACAAATCCTCATATCCTGGTCTAGCGAATGCAGCTCAATACTATTCTTGCTATAACATGCTTATCTGTGTTTTTCATCACTCACTCTTACTACCAGTGGTTAAACTGAGTCACTCAAACTGAGACGCTCAATTTAACTTGCTCATATCAATGCACACCGTGTGTTTGGGATTTCATAAAGAGAGCTGTTTACAGATGCCAGGTAGCCTCACAGAGCAGGAATAATGATATGCTACTTCCCAGCTGCTAGTGCTGTTGAACAACTATGATGTTGTGTCATGCAGTATATTTATTAATTTCTGAATACAATTTTGGCCAAAAACATTACAGACTCAGAGGTGTTAGAGATAACAAAACAAAACAAAGTCATCCTTACCAGCTGCTGCTATAGTTACACAGTAGGAGACAAATGCCTTAAATTACAGTTGGCACCTTTACATGTATTTTCTTTTCCTTAATTCTGAAGACTTTTTTGTCAACTTAAATTTTTAAATTATTTCACAGTCTTTTTAAATGTTAACATTTTCTGCTGTATGGCTCTAAATTTGATGCAATAAATAGCATATTGCTGCCTATTAGAATACAGCTGGTAAACTGGACATATTTATAAGGTGGAACTCTGATTACAATCTTTGTAGGAGGGGTAGCTGTCCTCTGAAGGAAGGTGGGACCTTATCAATAGCAGATTATCATTTCAGTAGAATCACAGGGGTTGCAAAGCTCCTCCACCTGTCACAGTTTATATAAATAAATGCCCAGAAAACAATATTTTAAGGGTTGCCAGCGGTTGCAAGGGATGTCATGGGGGTTGCAAAGAAATCATAGGTGTTTCATCTGCAGCACCAGACTACCAACCAATTATGCCTCTGCCCATAGTATTCAGTGGGTCAACACAGAGGCAGATGTATTGGCTCTAGGACAGGACTGTGAGATGGAAATTGTTTGGGCAGGGGGGGTACACATACTTATTTCTTTATTTATAAATTTACATAAAGAAAGTGGAATTTTGATATTTTTTTCGAGGTGTCTCTGTAGTATTTTCTTATATTGACCCAGGCCCTGCAACCTGAAGTGAATGCTTTTCTTTATACTTTAAAAACAACATTTTAAATTGATCATTAATATTGAAAGGAATCTGCTTTCAAGTTCTCTGAATGATGATGTCATGTACTCTGAGTACACTCATGGATAAAAATTCCTGTCAGGGGGCCTCCACCTCAGGGGACACATCACCCCCAACCCTTCCTCACTAATTTATATTAATGCTGTCAACATTAAGGCTTGAATCCACTCCTGGTCTAACTTGTTCTTGTCACTTGAAAATGCAGGTCAAATCATTCTCTCAATTCTGCTGTCTATACATTTCATTATTATTTGCTATTTTTTTATTTATATATTGAAATCTTGGATAACACCAGTGAGCGGATGCTCATTAATTGGTTCCACATCAGTTAACAAGTAGAAAGTGATACATAAACATTCAGATACAGAGTGGTTCGGTGGCAAATATACAAATACATGTTATAGTACAACAATACAGATAAAGTACTTGGTTACACTATATTGAGGCACTGTACAAAGTATGCCCTCATTAAGGAGAGACAAAAATTGATACAGTAGACAGAGAGAGGAGAAGGGTGAAGAAGATGGAGAGATAATGGTAAGAAGAAGGGGTGGGTGGGGGTAGAAGGTGGAGGGGTAGGGAAGAGAGTTGGGGTGGGATGTGGCAGTGCCATGGGAGAGGACAGGGGTCAGTTAAGTGCAAGGTCGGGGCTACCCAGTGGGACAGTGGAAGGGTTAAGAAGTGCTAGTGGGTAAGTACAGACTACACCAATGGGATTACTTACTTGAGGTGAGATTTAGTAGGGGTAGGCACAGGTACCTTCAGGAAGAAGGTGTTGGCACAGTTTGTGTTTAAAAGAGCCAATTGTTGCTGCATCACGGATGTCCTGAGGTTGTGCATTTGTCCAGAGGGGGGCCTGGTATGAGAAACCCTGCTGAGCCAAGGTAGTGCAGTACCTTGGCACATGGAATAGCTGAGAGACTGCGCTTCTGGTTTGCTTTGTGCTCCAGGGAGGGGTCAGTAGGTTCTATACTCCTGATAGTAGAAGGTTTAAGGAAGCTTTTTTGTCAAGGAGGCAGGTATGGCATCTGATTCTTCCACTGAGCTGTAGCCAACCAGCCATGGTATAGAGATCACAGGTGTGTGTGAGTCTAGCAGCATCTGTGAGAAGACAACATGTGGTGGAGGGCTGTGTCTGTTGCAGATCTGTAGATCACCAGTCCATAATCAATGAGTGAGACTATAGAGCTATTGATGGCAGTGCTCAGGGCTTTGTATGTGAGACAGTGCCTGTGCCAATACAGGATCCCAATTCTGGTATTGATAGCACTTTCAGTAATGTCGATGTGCTCAGCATATGATAGGGTGGAATTGATAGTGACGCCTAGGTATTTGAAATGCTGAACAAATTCTAGAGTGGCACCCCCAACATTCATAATTTGCAAGGGAGAAGGCTCTGTGTTTGCTTTGTGGGGTGGAGAACATCAAAGTATTGGTCTTTTTATAATTCAGGACCAGTCTATGGTCCTTAAATCACTGTTCTGTGGATGCAAAGCCACTTTGTAGATCCACCTCCAGATGTTCAGGGTGTTGGCTGCTGGTGAATAACACCACATCATCTGTGTAAAACAGCATGTGATATGAGCTAGAGACTGAGATGTTATTTAAGAAAAAGCTGAACAGCAGTGGTCCTTATATGGATCCTTGTGGTACACCAGATATGACAGGTCTGCTGTCAGAGATCACATCCCTGACCCTAACCTGCTGATAGTGATTACTCTGGTAGCTAGTGAACCAGCCCAAAGTTTCTGAGCAGAACCCAATATCAGCCAGTTGTTTGTGGAGGAGCCCATGATGCACCATATCAAATGCCTTCGATAGGTCAATGAATGTGGCTCCTACCAGGAGGTCTTAGTCAAACACATGGTGGATGTATCCCATAAATTCTAGCAAGGCCGTGATGGTGCTGTGGCCACTACTGAACCTGTGCTGTTCAGGACACAGTAGTTGATGGTGGTTGAGGTACTACACAAGTTGATTGGCCATGATCTGCTCTATGGCCTTGGAGAGAGGTGGGGGCAACAAAATTGGTCTATAGTTACTGTGCAGAGTCCGATCACCACTTTTGCGTACCAGGGTAACTGTCACAAATTTCCAGCATTGAGGGAATTGTGAGGTTTATAATTTGAATCAACGGGCTAAGAAATTCCTCAAGTGACAGGATTGTAAAAGAGTCTGGAAGACAGACGTAGCCCAGCTCTAATATTCAAAACAATGCCTAAGTAGCTGAAGCATGACTTAGTCTTCCCTTATGTGTCCCTTCCTTTGTTGTTCGTTTTTTTTTTGTATTGTTTATGTACATAGGCTGGCCACCTATGTTTTTATTTTTCAGTCATATGTTTGTTCGTTTGTCCTTCTTGCCCCCCCTCCGTTTTACTAAGTTATACTGTCAGCCAAAAAACATTTATAGAGTTAACGAATGAAAGAAAGGTTCCTTTATGGGCAGTTTTAATATCGTGCTCTGACTTGGCTGTTCTGATATGCAGAACAAAGTTATGAGAGCTGTGGTCTGTTTTTAAAATGTTAAAAGGCCCTGAGAATCACAGTAGAAAATAATTCCTCCCCCATTTAGAATAAAATAATGAGCGTATCATAATTACGCTCCTGTGCGACTGCCATTTACAGTCCTGAATGAGCTACATGAATGTGCACATAGTCGTGCAGCTCATATCACTGAAATTTCCCCAAAAAGCTCAGTTTTACTGAAAACTCACCTCTGAGCTGCCTGTAGAGAGGAGGCGCTTCAGTTTTGTTATTACAGCACCTCTCGGTTCGGCAGCTCACGGCACGACTCCCTGCTAGCAGCCTGTCCCCTCTCTGAGTATTTTGGGTCAGCACTTAAAGAAGGAGTAGTTGTTTAAATAAAGAAACACAACACAAAGCGCCCCTACACAGGCATACCAGTAGTTAGTGCACAGATACATTGGCAAAGCATGTTAAAATAAAAATAATAAATGATAAAGGGCTTTACCCTCTGGCTTGTGATCCTGGTAGCTCTGTTAGGACATATCTCTCTCTCTGTAGGTCCCCTCCCTATGAGCCGGCTGGCCATTGTGGTGTTTATTTTATAGGGAAAAGAGATACGGGGGGGGGGGGGACTTACTCTAAGAGTTTGAAATTTTGTTGATTATAGGAAGAATTATTCTTTTGCAATTTTATTGTATGTTTATTTCTGTTGCTGGAAAAGATTTACAAATGTTTAAGCATAGTTTGCTGAACTTTTGACATAGTTTAAACAAATATTTAGGTATTCAATTGACAGACAAGTCTGTCAACCTATCAAAAGTATTCTCCTCCTATATATGTTCAGCGAAGGCAAAGGGAAGACAGATGTAGCTGAGGGTGTTGTAGTGTAAACACCCACCTAGACTAGTGCCTTCTAGTTATGCTGCCACAATACACTATATTTTGCAGTGACGTTGAAGTAAAGCTTTTGTATGCTATTTGATTTAATTTTCTTATGATGAACCAGTCCGCTTATGTTTGTTTTAAGTTTTAATTGGAAAGCTGACAATAAATCTTCTGTGGAGAATATCCTGGAAAATTTCTGTGTCCAAGTCCATCTGTATCCCAAAGCCTCTTACACTGGTGTCAGAAGTGGGATACTGGTTGGTATTACACCCAACTGGGGGTCTGTGTTAAGACTCTGGTGGATGTCAAATGCAAGAAGAGAAAGCGGACTCTATTTCCTTGCCAGGAGTGGTAACCCAGTGGTAACCCCGGTGGCAGCATCCTATCAACTACCTCTCCTACCTGGCCTGGACCCTGTGGTAAGAAGAAAAGAAGGGAAACCTACCACAAAGATGGAAGAAGAACCACTGCCACAAGCAAGTGGAGGAGGTACTGGGGAGGAAGTATCCCCTCTTGAGACCCACGAGCTGGTGAGATGGTTGTGCATGCATCAAGTGGAAATGGAGAAGCAGAGGGAGAAGGATAAGAGAGAATATGAGGCTAGGTGGACTAATACATTGAGGGCCATACAAGCGCTGGGCACCAATTGTCCACCTGATCAACCCCTTGGGGGACATAAAGACATTAAATTAGTCAAATTAACCGACAGTGATGACATAGAGGCCTACATCATGACATTTGAAAGAGTGGCAGTGGCATGAGCACGGCCCAGGGACCAATGGGTAATCCGTTTGGCACTGTACCTAACAGGAAAAGTGCAACTAGCCTACAGCCATGTGGAAGTAGCCCAGGCAAATAACTATGATCAAGTCAAGGTGGCCATTCTGAAACGGTATGATATTAATACTGAGACCTACCGTCAACGTTTATGGACCTATCATTATCAGGCTGCTGACAATCTTCAAGATGCATATTTCCGTTTGAAGGATTTATGTTTAAAATGGCTGCAACCCACTACAAGAACAGTAGACCAGATATTAGAAACTATTGTCTTGGAACAATTTATTAGAATATTACCACAAGACGTACAACTTTGGGTGAAGAAGCACTGCCGAGAGACTTCAGAAGTGGCACTTCATCTTGCAGAGGACTACATAGAGGCCCAACCTCCCCGTCCAAAGGGAACAATACCCCATGGACATCAAAATCTAGCAGTCAGACAAATATCCGCTTCCATTACTCTGGCCGCCTCTCCAGTAGGGACAAAGACCTATCCAAAGACAAGCAAAGGATATAATCCAGACATCATATGCCGAGAATGTGGAGGGAAGGGACATATAGCACGGTTTTGCCCTAAGAAAAAGACTGAGCCTACACATCTAGCCCTGGCTAATTGGGGTCAATATATGCTTCCAGTACAAATAGGAGACAAAACAGTGCAAGGACTCTTTGATTCTGGGAGCAGACAGACTCTGGTTCAAACATCTCTGTTAGATCCAACAACTGTATTTAGACCACACACAACTGGAGTCACATGTATTCATGGGGACACACATCACTATCCTCTCTGTGACACAGTGTTGACTGTAAAAGGACAAGCACAATCTATGAGGGTAGGTGTTGTCCCAAATCTACCTGTACCAGTACTTATCGGACATGACCACCCACATTTTCAGTCTCTATTAACTGATAGTTTTTCTGCAATGGTTACCAGATCCCAGGCTAAAGACAACCTAGAACAAATGTTTCCATTTTCTGAGGACATATTCGGAGAACCTGGTAAAGAAAGAAAGTCAAGAGGTCAGAAAAGAAAGGACAAAATATGGTGGACTCAAGAAAAAGGGAATAGTGTGGAATGTGATAATGTCATAAAAACTTACATAGAGGGAAGAGACTTTAAAACCGCACAAAAACAAGATGCCAGTTTAAAGGATTGTTTTTCTCAGATATTTAATGTTAAAGGGGGGGTCAGACAGATATAAAATAACCAATGGTTTATTATACAGAAAATGTATGAACCCAAATAGTGGGGAAGAGGTACAGCAGCTTATGGTTCCCCAGCCATATAGACCACAACTCTTAGAAATAGCTCACAATGTACCCCTAGCAGGACACCTGGGCAGAGACCGCACCTTAAGCCGCCTGTTGTACCATTTTTTTTGGCCAAGCATTCACAAACAGGTTGCAGAGTTTTGTAAAAGCTGTGCGGAATGCCAAAAAGTTGCCAAAATAGGGAAAAAGGACAAGGTACCTTTACTTCCTCTACCCTTAATCACAACCCCATTTGAACGTATAGCCATGGATGTGGTGGGTCCCTTCCCTAAGAGTGCAAAAGGAAACCAGTATATCTTAGTGATTTGTGACTACGCTAATAAGTACCCGGAAGCCATACCATTGCATAATGTCACTTCACCTAAGATAGCTGAGGAATTAGGCAAAATCTTTAGTAGGGTAGGTATACCAAAGGAGATCCTGACTGATAGGGGTAGTAATTTATGTTTAGCTTTGCTAAAATGACTTGATAAAATTTTAGGTATCACTGCCATACACACTACCCCCTACCACCCCTAAACTGATGGTTTGGTAGAGCGGTTCAATCAAACCCTCAAGAAAATGTTGCAGAAATTCAGTCAGGAGGAAGGTAGTAAATGGGATATATTGTTACCCTACTTGATGTTTGCATACAGAGAGGTACCCCCGGCCTCTACAGGATTTTCTCCATTTGAATTGTTATATGGGCGTAACCCCCGAGGTCCTTTGGACCTTATCAAAGAAGAATGGGAAGAAGGGCAAGTACCACCGGGCCTGAAACCAAACGACTATATTTATCACCTCAGGGAGAAGATAGCAAAATACATGGAAAAGGCACATCACATTAATACCAAACATCAGGATATACAGAAATTTCATTACGATAAGGGGACAGGAAGCAAAGAATTTGAGGAAGGGGACAAAGTTTTATTGTTGCTCCCATCCACAGAGAATAAACTATATATGAAATGGCAGGGGCCATATACAGTACTTAGACGAATGGGGCCAGTAACATATCAGATAAAACAACCAGATAAGAAGAAGAGATATAATGTATACCATGTCAACTTGTTAAAAAGATGGGTAGAGAGAAAAGACCCTTTTGTTGGATACATACACCCTGAACTCCCCATTAGTGAGTTAGGCTTAGTTTATCAAAGGCTAGAAAACAAAGGGGGTATCAATGATGTAAATATAAATTCCCAGTTAAATGTGCAGCAAATGGCAGAGTTACACACTGTTTTACAACCATTTGCTAATTACTTTACAGGAACACCTGGAGGAGTGAAAGATGTAGTTCACGAAATAAATATTACACAGAAGAAGCCCATAAGACAAAGACCCTACAGAATTCCAGAAAGACTTAAGGTCGAGGTAGAAAAAGAACTCCTTAAGATGCAACAGTTGGGAATTATTGAACCATCCCATAGCGAATGGAATTTTTCCATCGTAGTTGTAGGAAAAAAGGAGGGCGCAGTACGAATATGTTTAGACTTTAGACGGTTAAATGAAATTTCCAAATTTGACAGCTACCCAATGCCACGTATTGATGATATCCTGGACCACTTAGGGAATGCACAATATCTCACCACCCTCGACTTGACTAAAGGATACTGGCAAGTTCCTCTCAATACTAATGATAAGGAGAAAACAGCATTTAGCACCCCTATTAGCCTATTTCAGTTTACTGTAATGCCTTTTGGGCTCCACATTACACTCGCCACTTTCCAGAGACTCATGGATAAACTTCTGTCACCACATGCAGCTTTTAGTGCAGCCTACATGGATGATGTAGTAATATTTAGTAAAACCTGGTCTGACCATCTACAACATCTAGCTGTAGTGTTAGACACCATAACTACAGCAGGCCTGACCATTAACTCATCAAAATGCTCCTTAGCCATGCAGGAAACTGAATATTTAGGATTCCAAATAGGTGGGGGTATGATAAAACCTGTAAAATCAAAAATCTAGGCCATAGCTAACAGTCCCTGACCTGTAACTAAAAAAGACGTTAGATCCTTTTTAGGACTAGCCAGCTACTACCGGCGTTTTGTACCTAATTTTGCAACATTGGCTAGCGTTCTCACTGATTTGACAAAAAAACGCCAACCTGATAAAGTAGTATGGACCCCTGCCTGCGAGGAAGCTTTTTCTGTAATTGAAGCAATATTATGTTCCTCTCCTGTACTACGTACACCTGATTTTATATTACCCTTTGTTTTATAAACTGATGCCTCAAACTGTGGCATTGGAGCTGTGTTTTCACAAGTTGTTGAGGGTAATGAGCATCCCATTATATATATTAGGAGAAAATTGCATGAAAGAGAAACACAATATTTCACAATAGAAAAGGTATGTTTAGCAATACGCTGGGCCACTGAAGCATTGCGATTCTATTTGTGGGGAGTTGAATTCGAACTATGGACAGACCATAATCCTTTATGCTGGCTGAATGTCATGAAAGACCACAATCCTCGCATAATGAGATGGTATCTGACATTGCAGCCATACTGCTTTAAAATTAAACATTGAAGGGGTACCGAACATATGAATGCAGATTTTCTGTCAAGATATGACTATGAAAGCAACCAAGGCAAGTCCTATACAACAGACCTCGGGGTAAGTAAAATTAATAATAGTGAAATGCCTTAACAATAGTGAAATGTGTAGTATTTCACTATGTTGATGAGGTAAAATTATGTTAATTAAAAGGGACCCCGAATTGGAGCCAGAGGAGTGGGTGGGCTTTGGCTCCATCTCTTTCTAGTGAGAGATCAGAACCTGGTATAGGACTCAAATATATATATATATATATAAACAGAAAAAAAAATATGTTTTTTTTTTTTTATCTTATGTGGGGAGCAGAATGTAAAAGGGTCTGGAAGACAGACGTAGCCCAGCTCTAATATTCAAAACAATGCCCAAGTAGCTGAAGCATGACTTAATCTTCCCCTATGTGTCCTTTCCTTTGTTGTTTGTTTTTTTTTTGTATTGTATATGTACATAGGCTGGCCACCTATGTTTTTATTTTTCAGTCATATGTTTTTTCGCTTGTCCTTGTTGCCCCCCTCCCCTTTTACTAAGTCATACTGTCAGCTGCAAAACATTTATAGAGTTAACGAACGAAAGAAAGGTTCCTTTATGGGCAGTTTTAATATTGCACTCTGACTTGGCTGTTCTGATATGCAGAACAAAGTTATGAGAGCCGTGGTCTGTTTTCAAAATGTTAAAAAGCCCTGGGAATCACAGTAGAAAATAATTCCTCCCCCCTTTCGAATAAAATAACAAGCTTATCATAATTACGCTTCCCAAAGCGATTGCCATTTATTAGTCCTGAACGAGCTGGGTTTAACGCAGCGCATAGTCGCAGCTCATATCGCTGAAATTTCCCCGAAAGCTCAGGTTTACTGAAAACTCACCCGGAGCTGCCTGTAGAGAGGAGGCGCTTCAGTTTTGTTATTACAGCACCTCTCGGTTTGGCAGCTCACGGCGCGACTCCCTGCTAGCAGCCTGTCCCCTCTCTGAGCGTTTTGGGTCAGCACATAAAGAAGGAGCAGTTGTTTAAATAAAGAAACACAACAAAAAGTGCCCCTACACAGGCATACCAGTAGTTAGTGCACAGATACATTGGCCAAGCATGTTAAAATAAAAATAATAAATGATAAAGGGCTTTACCCTCTGGCTTGTGATCCTGGTAGCTCTGTTAGGACATATCTCTCTCTCTGTAGGTCCCCTCCCTACAAGCCAGCCAGCCATTGTGGTGTTTATTTTATAGGGAAAAGAGATACAAGGGGGAGGGACTTACTCTAAGAGATGGACATTTTGTTGATTATAGGAAGAATTATTCTTTTGTAATTTTATTGTATGTTTATTTCTGTTGCTGGAAAAGATTTACAAATGTTTAAGCACAATTTGCTGAACTTTTGACGTAGTTTAAACAAATATTTAGGTATTCAATTGACAGACAAGTCTGTCAACCTATCGAAAGTATTCTCCTCCTATATATGTTCAGCTAAGGCAAAGGGAAGACAGATGTAGCTGAGGGTGTTGTAGTGTAAACACCCACCTAGACTAGTGCCTCCTAGTTATGCTGCCACAATAAGCTATATTTTGGAGTGACATTGAAGTAAAGCTTTTGTATGCTATTTGATTTCATTTTCTTTCGACGAACCAGTCCGCTTATGTTTGTTTTAAGTTTTAATTGGAAAGCTGACAATAAATCTTCTGTGGAGAATATCTTGGAAAATCTTTGTGTCCAAGTCCATCTGTATCCCAAAGTCTCTTACAAGGATAACAAATTTTACATCTAGGGACTCCCTGCTGCATTTTGACTTCCCTGGTACCTTTTCCAGGTATTTTCTGGCATCGGCTTCAGAGACTACTTTGAAGTGAAATAGTGATTGGTCATGGGGAGGCAATCGTTTCCCTTGTGGGTCATTTGTGTTGAGGGGACTGAAGATGTTAGCAGTGAGCACGCTGCTTAGGTCCGTGAAGGCATGTTTCAGGGAGCTGGCAATAAGAAGAGGGTCTAAGGATGGCACCCCATCAATTGTGAGCATAGCTGGAGCATTTTTCAGGTTTTTCCCAGTGTTAACATTGAGGTTGTCCCAAAAGGATGTGCTGCTATTCCATGAACTGGTGAGGGCTTCTTTGTAGTAGGTGCTTTTTGCATGACAGATGACTTTTGTGCAGTCATTTCGTGTTTGTTTGTACCATTGGATGTTTTCTGCTGAACCATGTGCTCGTGCCACTTGCCAGAGACAATCTCTTGAGGAGAGTTGCTCTGGCAGATCTGGAGTAATCCAGAGCTTGTAGTGTCCTTTGACCAATCTTGTTTTCATCAGGGCGTGCTTGTCAAAGACAGAACTGAGTTTGGTTATGAAGAGGTCAAGAGCTATATCCACGTCCTTGGCTTCATACAGGTCAGACCAATCTTGGTACTTGAGGTTTGTTTTGAGTTGATGTAGATGGTCTTTTAGGAGGACACGGCTTGATATATTTCTGCAGGAAGTTTGCTGTAGTTGTTATTCCAGGTGCATGTGATGGGAGTGGTCACTCAGAGGGTCCAGGAGTACAGTAATATTGTCGATATGTGCATGATGGTTAGTGAGTATCCAATCCAGCGGGGTGCTGGTGCTGGGTCTGTAATTGACTCTTGCTGTAAATTCTATCATTAGGGAGAAGTGGATGGCAGGCAAGGTGTCCTTGATACTGGCAGATGATGGGGAGAGCCAGTTGATGCTGAAGTTACCTAGAAGTATAATTTCTGTATTGAGGCTCAGGGTACTGATATAGTCCATAAGGTTGCTGGTGCCAGCTGTGGTCTGTTTAGGTGGGATGTATACTAAGAGCAGGGTAAGCCCTCTGTTGTGTGCACCTAGGATCAGTTTGATGGCCAGTACTTGTAAGTTGTCTCTCATGCTGGGGGGGGCAGGCCATGCCCTCGGGCCATGCTCCTGCAGATAGTCTTTGGTATATATGACACAACCACCACCTCTTTTTGAGAGGTGGTCCTGCCTTAGCAGGGCATAGCCAGGTAGTGCGATGGCTGTATCTGGTATCTTAGGGGAAAGCCACTATGGATAGCACATCCGGGTTATGTAGAGATACCCATACCTTCAGGTTGTCCATCTTTGGAAGAATGCTACAGATGTTTATTGAGGCCAACCTAAGCCCTGCTGATTTTTGTGGCTGTGCATTCGAACCATGGGGAGGACCTGGGTTCAGGTGTATATTGCTCAATAGTAGCAGTAGGAGAAGAAGCAGTCGAGCGAGATGGTCCAGAAAAGTTTGTTAGTTCGGGACTATGGTCTCTTGCTCGATGGTTTTGATACTGTGGCTCCAAAGTGAGTAACAAATCCATGGAGGAAAGGAACTATAGGAGGGTCAGTGATTTGGTGTGATCGATCCCAGCGCAGGAAGTTTTTTGCTTACTGTAGTTGGTCTCCATGTCATAGGGTGAGGTCACAGATCCATAGGCATTTAGCACTACCCTCGGGTGGTAGAAATTACTATTTTGGTTGGATGCAGTACATGGGTGTAGAAAGGGTGGCAAATATGATAGCGTAGGATGATGCTTTGTACTATCCTGATGGCTGGGGGATGGCATTGTCACGTACTTTGCTTGGCATGGTAGTGCAATTAGTAGTGGTAAGGCAGTGGTTATTGCTCGGGTTAATAGGGTTATTTTTGGAGATTATGGGTCTAGGCAGCTGATACAAGTAGGGGCAGGATATTTGTAAAAGGATCTAGTTATTAGAACAGTAGTTGAGGTAGTTATGCGCTCCTTGTGGCAGCAGCGTATAGGATACAGATATGAGAGCAGACACTTAGTAAATTACAGGTGAAAGGCATGTGACCCCTGAATACTATATAAGAAAGTGTCCAGGTAGGGCAGGTGGGAACAAGTGAAGCATGGAGTCCTGCAGAGAGGAGAGCCGAATCTGGGCTTCCCTGGGAGCTTGTAGGTGATGGCAGAGGCGGAGTTCGGCTGAGCTGAAAAGCACCCGGTTTGGCTTGCTGGGTCTTTGGGCCTGTAGATCCTGTGGGAGAGAGCTGAATCAAGACTTCCCCATGGATGGTGGTGTGAGTGAAGAGAACTGCTCTGCTGGAGCACCCAAAGGGGCTGGAAGTTTCTGGGGAGGGAAGGGAGAGGAGAAGATTAACTAGAGGAGCTTAGAGGGCTGAGCAGCTTGGCATGGGCTGGCGGCAGCTAGCCAGTGGGGGTCAGCTGGGTGAGTGGGAGGCCAGGAGCCAAGAGCAGGGAAGAGTTGGGAAAGGGGTTGGGTTTTAGGTAGCACTGCTTTCTCCTAGGCTGAGGCCTGGCAGTTTACAGAGGTCTAAGTGAGGAGCGTTACAGGTGGTGGAGGGGTTAAGCAGAAGTTAGAGTGCAGAGACAGGATTTGTGGAGAAAATAAAAATTTCAAGTGCTGAGTGGCTACTGCAGGACAAGGTTTACACAAGAGCATGCTTAAGTGGCGCCAAGTGGCCACCTCAGGGCGAGAAAGCTGAATCACTAATTCTAACAAAGACTAGCAGTATGAAACAGTAATGGAAGTTTCAAGCAATATAGTAATTTGTTGTTTGGTTAGAGTAACAATTTTACAGTTCCGACAGTCACAAAACATTCAGCACAGACAGGAGAACAAGGAGCTCGAGGAGGAGAGAAGGGTACCAATCAGCAGGCAGCATGAATAGTTAGGCTTTAGCTTGCAGAGCTATAGTATGGTTGGAGCAGGCTAGGTGGACAGCAGTGCACAGCGACCAATGGGAAAGCAAAATGAAGTAACTACAAGGGTTGGCTAGAGAGCAATAGAGGGAGGTCTAGAGCTGACAATGAAAGATCCTCTTACTTCAGTAATGCTGCAAAAAAGAAATAAGGTCCCTCTAGTGGCAGATCTTTATAATCTGCTAATGTGAAACTGGACACTTAAAGTAGCTCTAAGCAGTAACTAACAGTGGCAATATTTTCTAAAATAGCTCTACACAGTAACTAATGCAGGCTGCAACTGCCAGTAGCTGTAGTTTCCAGTGAGGCCAATGGGACAGAGGTAACAAGGAGAAGTGTCCACTCAGGAGCTGGCAGTGTAGGGGGCTGCAATTCAATCGGCCACCCAGTATGGTCATATCTTGTCTGGATCTGAGGGGAGACTTTGCTGGCTGGAGAGCATGGGCTACGGCCTTAGCAGAGCTGGCTCCACCGCAAAGGAGAAGAGAACGAGGTGGGTCAGGCTGTGGAGGGAGCACCCGGTTGGGGGCCTCTGCTGGGAATGGAGAAGGAAGGCACAACTTAATATAGGCTGAAACCAGTGGGTGGAGAGCCAGATAAGTAGAGTACACAAGAGCAGCAGGGGGTGTAGGCAGGATAAGACAAGTAGAGGAGACACAAGAGCAGTGGGGGGGTGTAGGCAGGACAGGCAGAGATATATGAGAAATTAATAACAGAAAGAAAAAGTGCAGACACAGTGTCTGGCAAGGCAGATCTTTTCACACTACACATTTAGGCAGTATTAGCAATGTAAAGTAGCTCAAAGCAGTAACTAACAGTGGCAATGTTTGCTAAAATAGCTTTACACAGTAACTAACTGCTTAGCCAGGAAGTACAAGATTAACATATTTCTTTTTAACCTAGAGAAAAAGGAAAGCAAAATGTGGGCTGCAACTGCCAGTAGCGGCAGTTTCTAGTGAGGCCAATAGGACAGAGCTAAGAGGGAGAAGTGTCCACTCAGGAGCTGGCAGTGTAGGGCACTGAAATTCAATTGGCCGTCGAGTATGCTTGTACCATGTCTGGATCTGAAGGAGTCTTTGCTGGCTGGAGGGCATCTGTGATGGTGTTAGCAGAGCCGGCTGCACCATGGAGAAGAGAAGAAGGTGGGTCAGGCTGTGGAGGGAGTGCCCAGTTGGGGGCATCCGCCTGCCTGGATCCGAAGGAGTTTTTCTGGCTGGAGAGTGTGGGCGATGGCCTTAGCAGACCAAGCCACACCGCAAAGGAGAAGACAATGTGGTGGGTCAGGCTATGGAGGGGGTGCCCGGTCGGGGCAAATTATTTCACAAAAATATTAATTAAGTGGTAAAAAAAAAATCTAGGTCACAACTGAAAGGAGCATCCTTGGCTATGTGTCATTAGTGCGTAGACCATGTCTGGATTGCTTAAAAAAAACACAAATATAAATAAATAAAATCACATAATATGGTTAACTCAATGTTGGTATACAGTTGGGTACCATCATAATACAGTAACTGCATACAGTAGGTACCTATCATGGTGTCACCACTCTATGAGTATTATATTGCTTCACACATGTTCCCCTTGATTTTTTCTCCGTTGCTCATTGCATACATTATTGCTGATTTGATTAACCTGTATGTGTAGCACAGTGCACCATGAATTATGTGTGACACACAGTTTACAGAATGGGCATTGCACATAACCTGCAAAACTCCCTCAAACTCACCAGCATAATTAACCTTGGTATCTTCAAACACTTATAGAAAATTTATGCAATGAGTCATATTCCTGTAAAAGCTTGAATGTGTGATCACCACTGTACTTTATATTTATTTGTGACTTTGTTAAGAGCTACACTCCTCCTGAAACTGCATATATGTATGCCATGTTCTACCCTTCTGTACATTGGGATGCCAACTTTTAAACAGCATCATATGTATTAGATAGGCATTATTACACTCTCTTTCATGTTATACTTTATAAAATTCTGTATTGTGTTTTATACAGTCTCTATATATACTAGACAGGTATTATCAAGCATTCTTTCTTGTAATAATTTATCTAAATGATCTGTATTACAATGCATACCTTTCCTATCAATTTATTGTGCTATGTTCATATCATCCTTACTATTGTACATTATTATGCCTAGTTTCTTTATTGTGTGCTGTCCATCCCAGGACCTCCTTGTAAATGAGCTTGCTCAAAAGAGCCTTTTCCTGGTGAAATAAATAAACTAAACTATTAACAATTTTACACTGTATTCATTTGAGTCACATAACCTGTCATTCATAAAATCATAGGAACTGATGGCAGATAATGACTCTTGGGCCCATCTTGTCTGCCCGTTTTTTATTATAATCGCTTTTGCTGCAGACCCTACTTCATCTACGTTACTGTCTCTTCTACCCCCTTCCTTCCTCCTATGATTCCCTTGTGCCTATCCCAGGCATTTATGAAACCCACCACTGGTTTTGACCCCCATTGACTCCCATGGAAAGCTGTTCCAGGAATCCACCACCCTTTCTGTGAAGGGGTACTTCCTCACATCTCTCCTGAATTTACCCCCTTTCAGCTTTGTATCATAACCCTTTTTTCTAGAGCACCTTTTTCTCTGAACAATATCTCGATCTTGTACCTTATTAACCCCCGTGAGGTATTTAAAGGTCTTTATCATATCCAATCTCTCATTCCTCTTCTCTGATGTGTACATATTGAGCTCTTTTAGTGTCTTCTCGTAGGGCTTTTGATGATGCAGACTTTGTACCATTTTGACAACCCTCCCTTGGACTGCCTCCACTCTGCCTATCTCTTTCCAGAGATATGGTCTATAGAACTGGATACATTACTCCAGGTGGGCTATTACTCACTGACCTATATAGGAGCAATACCACCTCCCTCTTTCTGCTGGTAATACTTCTACTTATTCACCCCTGCATCCCACTAGCCCTCTTGACTGCCTTGTCACATTGCCTGGCCACCTTTAGGTCATCTGATATGAATACCCCCCCCAGATCTCTTTCTTGTTTGGTCATTGTCAGTATCATTCCCCCCATTTTGTACTCCTCCCCTAGGTCTCTGTGACAAAGGTGCATTACTTTGCACCTTTTTTTGCATTAAAACCTAGCAGCTTGGTTACCCACACAAAGAAATGTATCAGATTTGCTCGGCATGACTTTCGCCGTGTGAAACTATGCTGCCTTGAGTCTGGTAGTTCGTTGGATTCCAGATATTCCACAATTCTTCCCTTCAATAGGGCTCTACCATGCCGGTTCGACATCTCTAATGTCGATCGGCGTTACAGCGACAGGAATCATGTCGACCGCAAATCTCGGTCAGCATGATTCCTTGCACACTCCCGGTCCTGTTTTTCTATCGGGGGAGCTTTGCTCCCCAAAACCCCCATTTGGGGGCTCCTCCCCCTGCACCCACCAACTTATGGATTGTTAACTCCAGTCGAAGTTAACTCGGGGCAGGGGTGCAGAGCCTGGAGACAGCCTGCCCCTGTCTCGGGCACACCATCACAGCGACCTGTCGGCAAAGGGTCGATTTTGCCAACAGGAGCATAGTTCACTGTGTTGGTGTCACCATATGGGGGGCATACCCCTTTAATAGTGGTACCAATAACCTACCAACCACCAATGTCAGACTGACAGGCCTATAATTGCCCACCTTTTCCTTGCTACCACTTTTGTGAAATGGGACTACATCTGCCTTTCTTCAATCTTCCAGGACCACTCCGGTCTCCAGTTATCTGTTAAATAAGTCTGTCAGAGGTGCAGCTAGTTCTCCCAGAGCTTCCTCAGCACCCTTGGATGCACCCTGTCTGACCCTATAGGTTTGTCCACCTACAGATTAGTGAGTGCTTACAGGACTCTCCTCTCAGAAAAGGGACTAGTGTCCATTTCCTTCCCCTCAAAGCCCCTGGTGCATTTGTGTTTGTCCCTCTCTTGTTTAAAATGTCTGCCTTTTCTTGGCCCCCTTCTGTATAGTCCCTCCCCCGTTGACCATACAATCTCTTCCCTTGTCTTTCTTTCCTCACTTACATATCCCAAAATTATCTTCTCCCTTTTTGATACTGCCTGAGCTATTTTTTCCTCAGTTTGTGCCTTTGCACTCCTTACTGCTTTCCCTGACTCTCTCCGTTTTCCCTGATATGCTGCCCTATCCTCTTCTCTCTGGGTCTCCTTATACTTTTTAGATGCTACTCTTTCAGTGTTTAACTTCTTTGCCACCTTGTTTGAGAACGATAGTGGTCTAGTCTTCCTTTTGCTTAGTTGCTTGACACTAAGGTTTGTTGCCTTCACTATGCCCTCTTTTAGTTTGACTCACTCTTCCTCCACCCCCTCAAGTCATCTCCCCCTGCCTGGTCATTTCTGAAGCATTTAACAATCTTTGTACTATCAGCCCTTCTGACTGCCAAGACCCTCGCCCTTGTGTGGTTGGATTCTGCCCACTGTTCTTATGTTGAACTACACTGCACAATGATCACTGGTCCCCAGATGGCTTCCAATCTTGATATGCGCAGTACTGTTCCTGTTAGTAAGAACCAAGTCCAGTATTGTCCCATCATGAGTGGGTCCACTGACTACTTGCCTGAGGAAAGCCCCTTGTAAGGATTTAGGATGTCCCTGCTTCTGGATGATACTGCAGCAGAGAGACTCCAAGCTTCATCTGGTGGATTGAAGTCCTCCACCAGCAACAATTACTCCTTTTCAGACATTTTGCTAATTGCTTCTAACATTTCTTTATCTAAATCCTCTTTCTGTGTCAGAGGCCTGTAGGTCACTCCTGTCTGAACAGCAGCTCCATTTATTGACTGAAGGGTGACCCACATCACCTCGGCCCCCTCTGAATTCTCTGTACCTCCATCGTTTTATGTTTTCCTTCACATAAAGCACCACTCCTCCTGCTTTCTTCCCTGCTCTGTCCCTTCTGAACATTATGTAGCCTGGTACAACCATGTCCCAGACATGGTTCTCAGTACACCATCATTCAGTAATAATGGACACAATATCCAGATCTACCTCCTCCATGATGGTCTCTAGGTCTGTAATCTCATTTCCCAGACTTTTAGCATTGGCACACATCGCCTTCCATATTTTGTAAGCTCTTTTCTTGTTGCTTTCTCATTTTTCAAATTGTTCCTCCTTCTTCACCTTTCTCCTTTGACTGTTACTTTTCCCCTCCTTCCTCCTTTGCTAACCCCATGCTTCCTTGACTGACTTGCATCTTGGTGGGACTCTCTCGCCTCAGGAACTCCCTGCACTCTATTTCAGCCTGATGATGTCCACTTTCTGCTTCCTCTATTTCTTCCAACACCCCTCTTTGGCTAGTTTAAATTCCTATCAAAGTAACATTTAAACTATCAACTGAGGATTATGGCTCCCTCCTGGATGGAAGCAGGCCATCACCTTGGTATAGGCTCATGTCCTCCAGATTGGTCCACAGTCCACAGTGTAGCCATATCTCTCATCTCTGCACCATACCTTCAAAGGTTACTTGACGGCCTTGGTGGGGAGCTCCCTTTCCTTCCCCACATAGTACAAGACACACTCACTGCTCACAATTTAAACACATGGGAAACACAGGATCAACCAGATAAATGATGTAACTTTACAAAAAGAAAAATTTACACATGGAGCTGACTCTGGTAATTCATCTTTACGTTTAAGTCCATGAAATGCCCTTATCAAGTTAATGCATTAGCAGTTGTGGTGGCTCTGACCAGAACTTGTTTCCAATAGAAACTTCTTTTCATTTATTGTTTAAAATGTTGTTATTGTTCCAGGCATACAGGCCTTTTAGTAACATCAGTGGGTGTTTCAGCTTTAAATTCTGGTCGTATGTACTATTTTAGAATTGTATGATGTAGTTTATGTCCCAAACAACCTCAGAGTTCTATAGCAGAACATAAACGCATTGTGCCAACAACAGAGGCATACAGCAGGGACATAACCTGCATCATCAGTTCTAAAATGGGTCTTTCCCACAGCATGTAAATCAGAAACACCCACTAAGATTACTAAAAAGTCTGGATAGCTAAAAACACTAACAGAATTTGAATGAGTTCTTAAAAATAGCTTCTATTGGGGAAACTAACATCCTGATTCAGTGCACTTCTCCTTTAAAGCACAGTTCCAGTGGCATTAGTAAAGAATGATTATGCATTAAATACTTTAAGGTAGTCACTGGTAGTTTGTTGAAGGTTAAACAATAGTCATCTAGTGCAAATGGATCATTTAGGGGGCTGATTGTCAACAGTGCTTTCTAAATCATTTCACAACAACAATGAAATCAGTAGTTTGATACACTGAAAAGTATTCTGTCTTCCTTAAACCCAACAACAAGGAATATATAGGTCAGTTATTAACTGTGAGCTCAGCTGCTATCACTCTCCTCCAGCTGCCAAATTAGATTCTCCTTGCAAACACACTGTTAAATCTGCAAACCAAGTGTGCATCATGTTAAAATACTCATTAAAAATTCTTAAGCCAACTTGGATTGCTCTTTTAGTTTAATATTTGTTTTCTTCAGTAGATTTTCTTATGACATAGCACTTCTTTAGAACTGTATAATGAAGATTAAAACAAAACTTTCTTAGCACTTGTGGAAGAAAACATTTTTCTGAGTAAAACCCATCCAAGAATATTTACTCAGAGGCACAGGTTTCTGTTATAGAATGATGCTATTCAATTTATATCAGGCATAGAATATTACATGATTGATTATTGAGAAATACTGCTTTCCTGGCTGCAGTAAGCAAGTGCACTACCAGCTTTTGGCACTGCATGAAACAACTGGCTGAATTGTGAAAGTTGATCTTCCCAGAGGTCAGGCATTCTTCTTTTATTGTCTAAATTGGCCCCTCCATTCTCCTTCCCTGTACAAACTATAATACACATATCTTAGGAGAAATGGCCTCAGCCATAAATTTATTAAACAATAAACTATAATTCAGATCTATGTGAAGTGTGCAGCTCATGAGTTTTGCTAAGTCAACCTCAGACCTTTGCAACTCCTTCCACCATGAAGGCCCTCACCTTGTGAACTGAGAGAGAGAGCAATATGCCTTTAGGAGCCAACTCCTCTAAGAGCAGAGGTGTCATATGGGCAAGTATTGAGTGCCACCTCTCATCTGGTGGCAGTGCACCTACAGGCAAGGTCATAGAAGTTTGCCTGCAACCTGTCCTCACTGGTCACCTGGTCATCTGGCCTTCCACCTCATGCTAACAAGTCATGGACCCATCTGGATGGAAGCAGCTCACTCACTTCTCCCCTTGTACCATCAGTCTTGTGAGACTCCCAAGCTGCACCTGCTTACGATGGCTGTAACAAGGAAAGAAAATTGCTACTATCTGTTCACTTTGGAAAAGGAGAAAAACCTGTGTAAACTCTGTGGGAAAAAATGGAGAAATTCTTGCCCTACCATTAAGATAATTTCCCTTAGGGGTAAAGTGTTCCCTCAACTACATTAGCCTGGCCAAAAAATGAACAATCCTGATTTTTATGAGGGTTAGTGGGTGGGACATCTCAGATGGAGGAGAACAGATGGACAGCCTTCATGCAGAGGCCCTCTAAAACTTCTTTCTCATTTCCCAGCCAGATGTGCCTCACTTACCTACCTGGCTCGTCCCTATGGCCGGTGAATATTCACCTCTCCTCCGTATGGGAGGAGCCTTACCTGATGTCTATGTAACTGAGGAAAGTTCCACAGACAAAGCTTCATCTGTTTTCAATCCTTGGACAAAAAAAAAACAAAAAAGCAGAGCAAACCAGCACAACCAGAAATGAGGAACAGCTTATAAAAAAGTTGTAGAACTCAGCAGCCAGAAAGATAAGCACTTCACCAAATCGATACACTCCATTTTGCATCAAGGTAAAATTATTTATTGTGGTCCATAAAAAAACAAACAAACAAACTGACCACTGTACTCCAGCACTTTGAACCTTGTCTGGGATCTTCCTCGGGGCTCATGACCAGCGATACGTTGGTACCTTACATTTAAAATGCATTATTAAAGAGACAGTGCAAATTAATTACTACTACTACTACTACTACTACTGACACATCTCATACAGAAATCGGACATCAAGCCCACTACCATGTGAACTAGTGTTCAAATTCATTCAAAATCTAAGTTTCAAGAAACTTTTTAAAGTCAACAGTTGGGTGACAATAGAACAGGATAACAAGCAATTCATGGTAGATACTGTACCACTGTCTTATATAAATAAATAAATAAATAAATATGACATGCATATAAATAAGTGAATATAAATCAGACAGTTCACATTTTCTAAATGATTTAAATGATTTTAAATCTAATGCATATCAAAATTTCAATCCATCAAAAATCCAAAATTTATAGAAATGGCTTAATGTCCCAATCATTGTTAAGATCAACAGGACAGAGGCCTCCTAATACAAAGATTAACCTACTTTCTAACTGAAGGAGTTGCATCACACTATTTCCTCCTCTAGGGGGTCTCGTCACATAATTTTAACATGAGAAACGGAATGTTTTTGCATCTGATTTATGAAATTGTCTCCACTTTATACCCACTGGTATATCAGAATCTGAAATATTTTTAATGCCCTAACATGCTCCTGACTTCTTTCCTTAACAGGTCTTGTTTTTTGATCACTATTCAGGGAAGGACAGTCATACCAATGAGGATAAAATAACAAAAAATGTTTTGCATGAAATAAATATTTTGATTTGATATGTTTTGCTATTAATAGGGCTAACAAATAAAAACATAGAAACATAGACTTTGATGGCAGATAAGGATCACTTGGCCCACCCAGTCTGCCCATTTCCCTACCTATTGGTTAAGCTGCAGATTCTAGTTTTACCAACAGCCTGCTTCCTTCTTCCTCCCACTAGAATTGCCTTATGTTTGTCCCACACATTCTTAAATTTCCCCACTGTTTTTGACCCCACAACCTCCTCAGGAAGGTTATTCCAGGCATCCACCACCCTATCTGTGAAAAAAATACTTCATCATGTTGCCCCTGAGTCGTCCCCCATCTATCTTTAAATTGTGCCCCCTTGTTCTTGCACATCTCTTTTTCTGAAAGATGCTACAGTACCCTCTTGGACTTTGTTGATTCCCTTGAGGTACTTGAAAGTTTCTATCGTGTCCATCCTCTCCCTTCTTTCCTCAAGGGTATACATATTAAGCTCATTTAGTCTCTCTTCATATGGCTTCTTGTGAAGATCCTGCGCCATTTTAATTGCCCTCCTCTGGACTGCCTGAATCCTGTATATGTCCTTGCAGATATGAGGTCTCCAGAACTGCATGCAGTACTTCAGATGGGGTCTCACCAACTGTCTGTACACAGGGATAACTACTTCTTGTTTTCTACTGGTGATGCCTCTCACTATGCATCCCAGTATCCCCACAGCCCTCCTTATTGCCTTTTCGCATTGCTGGCTACCTTTAGGTCGTCTGATTTGACTACCCCCAGGTCCCTTTCCATTTTTGTTGTCGTTAATACCTCTCTCCCAGTGTGTACTCGTCCCTTGGGTTTTTGCTTCCCAGGTGCATTACTTTGCACTTCTTTGCACTGAATGCTTCCATACTTTTGACGATTTCAACAACCTTGTCTAGTCCCTCCTCATCCTTTCTACCCCCCTTGTGTATCATCCCTGTTGCAGATCTTTGTGTCTTCTGCAAAGAGGCATACTTTTCCTTCCAATCCATCTGCAGTGTCACCTATAAAGACATTAAGGAGGACCGGTCCCAGTGCTGAACCCTGCGGTACCCCACTAGTAACCCCCATTTCTTCAGAGTGGACTCTATTTACTATTACCCTCTATGTCCTGTTGTCCAGCCAATTGTTTACACAGGTTACTACCCTGGGACCCACTCCCAGGCTGGCTAACTTGTTTATTAATCTTTTGTGTGGGACTGTGTCAAATGCCTTGCTAAAGTCTAGGTAGACCACATTCCCAGCCCCTCCCTGGTCTACTACTTTTGTCACCAAGTCAAAGAAATCTAAATTCATCTGACAAGACCTTCCTGCTATGAATCCATGCTGCCTTGGGTCCTGTGCCCCGCTGGCCTCTAGGTACTCAACAATTCTTTCTTTCAGAATTCATTCCATCTGTTTTCCTAACACTGAGGTCAAACTAACAAGTCTGTAGTTTCTTGCCTCTGCTATGATTCCACTTTTGTGATGGGGAATCACATCCACCCCCCTCCAGTCCTCAGGTACCACACCCTCCTCCTATGATTTGTTAAAAAGGGCAGTCAGTCGTGCCACTAGTTCTCACCTTACTTCTTTTAGAATTCTGGGGTGAATCCTGTCAGGCCCCATTGCTTAGTTCACCTTCAGTTTTAGGAGTTCTTTCAGGGCCCTTGCTTCTGTGAATGGACTGGTATCGACCCCCCTATCCAGTGTGCTTCTATTATTTGGTTTAGGTACCTCCCCCTCCTGTTCTTTTGTGAATACTAAGCAGTATTCATTCAGTATCTCTGCTTTATCACTGTCACCCTCTGCCCACCGCCCCTCCCATTTATTAAGCCTCACTATCCCTCCTCTGGTCTTTCTTTGCTCCCTAATGTACCTATAAAAGGTTTTATCCCCCTTCTTAACTGAGTTGGCTATCTTTTCCTTGGTTTGGGCCTTTGCTATTCTGATTGCCTTTCCCACTTCCTTCTGCTTTAACTGGTACAGTTCTCTGTCCTGCTCCTTCTGTGTTTCCTTATATTTCCTGAATGCTATCTTTTTCTTCATTTATTTTTTTATTGAAGTCTCATATTTACAACACCTTTGAGTCAAGGGCTCTTTTACAAAGGAACCACGTCAAAGAGAAGGATCAAGGGGACAAAGGGCTATTACAAAAACACAAATGTACAAATAATACATTTTACATAAAATACATAGTAAATGCATGTAGAAGTTACATGAGTTACAAGTTTACAGGTAAGTAAAACACTAAGAGAGAGCAGTCAGTGGGATGACCTTGTCATGTGCCTCAGAGGTTGAGGATTCAGGAGGTAGGATAAAGGGGCAGAGTTAGGACATGCCTAGAGTAGAGTTGAGAGCTGCTCAGGAAGACAGTGTATAGAGAAGGGTGAGGACAACCTAAATTAATACAATTAAGAGCAAAGACGTTGAGGGGCGAGGATAGATGTAGGACAACAAAAGAAAGTGGCAAAATGGGGTTAGATTGGGGTGGTGAGGAGGAAGGGAGGGGCATGGGAGAGAAGGGGGTGCAATAATCTGAACAGATAGTAGGTTGGGGAATGGCAGGAAAAAAATTTAAGGGGGGGCAGACAGTGAGGAGGCAAAAGATTATGCCAGAGCTGGCATGAAAGGGAGTGGAAAATAATAGGCAAAGGTGCTAACATAATAAGGAAAGATGGGTGGAAGGGGGGAGAGGTAGATGTAGAGGAGAAGTAGTGAGAATTACTAAGTAGTGTGAGCATGGTAATGATCTGGAGGGAGAAGGGACATTAAGATAAATTAGGCCAGGCAATCACAACTGCTATGTTCCAAAAGATCCTGCTGAAGCTTAGCTTTGAAGGGACCAATTTTGGTGACAGTCAGCAGCTCTTGTGGAAGGCTATTTAGCCAACTCAGTGCTCTATGCATGAATGCTTGATGCACCTGCGTAGTGCTGCAGAAAGGGACTTGAATGGTGGTGCTGGTCATTCTTCTAGTGCGGTGGTGGTTATTTGTCCTGTTGTCCCTAACCTTCCCTGTCACCTCTTTTGAGAATCATAGTGATTTTTCCTTCGCTTTGTTTTGTTTATTTGCTTCACACAAAGGCTTGTTGCCTCTGTGATGGCAGCTTTAATTTTTCCCTATTGTTCCTCCACCCCACCTTCTTGCCCATTTGCTAATGATTTTCTGAAGCACTACCCCATTTTGCCAAAGTCAGCCCTGCTAAAGTCCAGTACCCTCACCTTTGTGTGACTTGACTCTAAGGCTGTGTTCATCGTGAACCACACTGTTTGGTGGTCGTTTTTTTCCCAGATGGCTACCCACTTCTAAATCTGAGATCTTCTTTCCATCCCCATTTGAGAGTACCAGATCTAAGATTGCTCCCTCCTGAGTGGGTTCCAACACTACCTGTCTGAGACATGCCCCCTGTAGGGCACCAAGAATTACCCTGCTCTTGGATGTGGCTGCAGCAAAGGTGCTCCAGTTAACATCTGGGATATTCAGATCTATCAACAATATTTCCCCTTTTCTGCCATTCTAAAGATGCCTTCTATCATTTCCTTGTCTATTTCCTCCCCCTGTGATGGGGGTCTGTATACAACCCCCATATGGATTGTGGTGCCATTTCCTGTGTCCAGGATGACTCACAGTGCTTCCTCTCCTCCGATAAATTCCTTAAGCTGTTCAATATTTGTGCACACATTACATGAACCACATCAAAAAGAACCCCAGGGCATCATGGGCAAACTTCTATCTGTAGAACTTATTTGTTTTTTTTATACTTCTTTATTAGTAAAGTATGTCAAATGTAAGTCATATAATAACAAATCCATATTTGCCTACAATGGAACCCACTAGGCATATTATCATAGTGTATAGATTTTAAAGATCATGGTCTAGAGGCCGTAGGCAATACATTATAGTATAACATATCATATTTATATAACATTTACATAAACCATATCTAATGATAACTTTGTAAAACATTATTTAAGCAAAACATTGCAAAGAAAACAACGGTTGTCACACTCGCGTAGTTCATGACATACAAATCAAACTCTAAACCTAAATTAGTCAACCATTGGCATAGGAAAAACATAGGTAGCTTACTATTTTTAATAGGGTAAAAGAAACTCACTTGTTTGTTTGGGTGACTGCACCTTTAAACTTTTTCCCCTTTTGATACACTACTTTAGGGGAATTGTCAGTGATGCCAGAAAGATCAGGGTCTGTACCTAAGATGTACCAAAAACGTATAAGGATCCATACAACTTTAGCAGTGATTGAATTCAATTCAGTTATGAATGTGACCCTGTTGTCTGCTTTCAAAACTGGAGGTTTAGGTGTCAATAAATATTCAATCACTATTGAAAGCTCTGTCTTTTGCCTTATCTAGCACACTCGGGCCATAACCTCTTTCTAAACACCTATTATGTAACTCATCTGATTGTTTCAAAAATGTCTGCTGTTCTGAACAATTCCTGCATATTCTTAAAAACTGACCTGTTGGGATTCCTTTTAGTAAATGTATGGGTTGTTAACTGAAATAGCTAAGAAGAGTATTACCAGAAGTTGGTTTACAGTAATGTTCTTTAACTATCCCCCCTTCTGCACCAAAACTGAGGGTTAGATCAAAAAAGGAAATTGAGACTGAATCTATTCTGCAAGTAAACCATTGGCTCTAGCCTTTTTTTGTTTCATAAATCAACAAAATCATATGTTTCCTATATAAGCCCACCCCAAATACATACAATATTGTCACTAAAATAGCCCCAGCACCTTATCCTGTCCAGATAGGGGTTACACCTTGCACCCACACCAAGCACCGAGTCATCTAGTCCCCCATCACATGTCAATCAGGGTGGGACCTATCAAGATTAAAGCAGCTCCCTCCCTTGTCCCCCCGTGCCATTGGTCTAATGAGACTACCGAGTCAAAGCATTTTGGTCTCAATTCACACCTTGTGAATGGTTTGCAGGTCCTCCTTCATCCTGAGCAGCAGATTGTGGCTTTTCTGATTGCTACGTCATTGCCAACCAGCAGTATCTCCAGTGGACCTCCTCGGTGGGCCTCAGCCTCCTAGCTTGGTAAAAGTTACAGCCAATGCATCACTCTTGGGTCCATTCATTGTACAGTGCCTGTGCTTCTCTAGTGTGAAAGTAGAGGATCCTCACCAGCACAGTACCCTGCTGTCTCCACCGCCTCAATGGACTGAGGAGTGTCTGCATATCCAAACAAGCTTGATTCCACAAGGAGGACCTGCAAAGACGAAAGAGGGACATGGTTATAGCATATGAGATCACACATAGTGTGAAAATATTTGGGACCTCTACTTTCTGAGGGTCTAGATCTGGTTGCCTGAGAGCCCTCATGCTCTGGCAGTCATTGCTGCCCCATCCTGAATGAGTGGCTGTTGGACTCCTTTGGGTTCAAACTCACCTTGTCTACTGCCAGGCTCAGCTTGTGCTTAAGCTGATAGACCCTTACTGGTGCCTCATCTGTGTGATGCAAAAAGGCTGATCTCACTTGTATCCATAGTGCTAAGTACTGTTGAAGCATGACCTCCACATCTGACATTGATCCTTGGTGGGTCTGTAAAATGCACCAATAGTCTGATCCATTTTACTCATATGGAGTCTAAAAACACATGTTCTGCAGTCACTGCAATATAATTTCCTGCAAGCCTGAAACTTTCCCTCTTTTGATGACTGAACAAACTCTGAGATGCAAAAGGTCCCACAAAAGGCAAGGAGAAATGTCCTAAAGGAAGTGGCCTCAAACTGTGACCAGCAAATTTCTGACAGGGCCTCCCATATGATTTTCAACAAGGCTGAGATAATGGGGCACCACCCATTGGTCCATCTCTGGGTCCCTTTACTCCAGCCCTCAAGGATCTTCTGAACCCTGAAAGCCCAAGTGGTATCTTCAAGGCTCAATACATTGGTGAACCAGGCCATCCCAACAAGGTGCTGGTTCAAGGCCCTTGAGGTCAAACCCATCCTTTTGGCTAACTATGCAGCTGTTCCTTTGGGATTGGACACTTGCTTGACCTCCCTTCTTCTACCCTGACTCTCTGGAAGCATTCAGCTCCTTGCTGATAGGCCATCCTCATGCTAGGTATGATGGAGTTGCTGATCATCTGCCACGTCTCAGGGTCACCACCTCCCACAAGAAGGTTGGGACATTTGTGGATCTCCTTCCACTTCTGGAGCCAGTTCCATGAAATTTTGCCACCGAACAAAACAATGTGTCAACAATACCATTATCAACCCCTGTGACATGTACCACTTTAAAAATCAAATCGCACAGTTTACCTTTTTCCCCCAGCTGCCCATTGATGGAATGGACCGCCCCACTGTTATCTGACTGAAAGATTACTTTTTTTGTCACATAGCTGGCTTCCCCATAGTAGGACCAGCACTATTGGACAGAATTCCAGCAGGGTGATTGGTTTTGTGAGTCTAACCTGACTGAGGTCACTGGCCAGCTAACCATGCATCAGGCACCAGGGAAACATGCACCAAAACCAAAACCACCCTATGCATCTGTAAACAGTTCTAGCTCAATACTATGCACAGCCACAGGCCATATTGAGACCCTACTGTGGTGGGCAAGAAAGGCAAGCCAGACTTCAAGCTCCTTTCTTATGCTGTCACCCTAATCTGGTGATGTGGTTTCTGGGCCCCCACCGGGACCATTGCCAAACCTCTCAGGAGTAATTACCCTGTAAGCAAAGTTCTGATGCCCAACAAGCTGCTGGAGCTCCTTCAGGTTATCTTGGCTAACCTGACCCATCCCAAAAAAGCATTAAGGGTTTCTATGCTATCCAAGGGTAGACAACATTCAGATGCTTCTGAGTCAGTCTAAATCACAAGGAAAAACATGATGGGCCTGAGGCCTTCTGTGTTACCTGGGTCTAAGGGGACACCAAAATGCTGACATAGTTTCTGGAATATATCCAACACATGCCTGTACACTGGTCAGTCTGCCAGGCCCATGAACAGAAATTCATCCAAGAAATGGACCGCCCCATCAGCCAGCATACTCCATCAGCACCCAGTGTAGATACATGTTAAAGCATTCAAACCCTGCATACACTACTGAATACCCCATTGGCACACAATTATCCACATAATACTGCCCCTCAAACTTCATCCTACACAACTCATAGTCATCTTGTTGTACTGGTAATTGCCAGAATGAAGATTTTATATCTGCCTTGGCCATGAGTGTCCTGTGACCTGCTGTGCACACCGTCACATCCACCCTGTCAGACAATGTGTACAGTACCACTGTGAAATGTATGTTGATGTGCTCATTCACCAAGTTGCTATCTGGATATAGTGGTTGAGCATGTGGTATTCACCCGGCATCTTCCTGGTAACCAGCCTGATGGAAGAGACCCTCAGACCTTGGATAAGTAGGGAAGAATAATGGCAGCATACAGTATGCTTCCCAATCTGATCTTTTTCTGGAGTATTGCCCAGTCCACCTGTGGTCTGTCTCTGGTGGATGTTAGGTTCTGTGCCTCATAGTTCAGACAGAAATCCTTACACAGAATCCTTAATACCTTCATAAATCCATCTACCAAGACAGCAGCTTCTGCATAGTCTGAGTGGTGCTCAAGCCATGGCTTAATCTGCTTCATGCTTACTGGCATTGCTAGTTCTGGTTTGCTTCCTCCAAAAAGGCTGGGAGGCCCCATGTCCCTGCTTTCTTGGTTTGCACTGGATGAAGGGGTGCTTCTGGCTGAATGCCAAACATTTGTATTGAAACAAGCAGAAAGCCTTGGAACCTGCCTTAATCCACCTGTTGGGGTGGAGATACCTTAAAAAACAACCCACTGTCAGTGTGAACATCCCCAGCACAGTGCATAACATCAGCACACCACAGTCCTTGAATGGGTAGTCCTGCATGTGTCAGTGGAATTCTTAGTCATATTCCAACCAGTCAGATCCCTCCTTTGTACCTGTGGATACACATGAATCTACCCAAATAGTTCAGTAGTTCAACATGATTTTTGTAGGTGACCTGAAATACTGTACTGGCAAAAATTATGAAACCTGACAGCTAATTTTCAAATACTGTACCCTGTTTACCTTGATCTTCTCATGGTCATTATCCTTTCCTTTGTTGTCTCTGTTTTCCACAGCATCCTTGGTCATGTTCAAGAAGGAGAACATGTCAACATACTGATGACAAAGGATCTGTTGGTGGATTTTATCGGAGCAGTGAAACTTCACTGACTGTACCATACTGTCATAATAGCTTGGGATTGAGAAAATTTCTACCTCATTAGTCCCATCTATGCCCACCACCTGAGTAGCAAGGGTTGTAGCAGGGGGTGCCCCCTGCTGCTGAGTTGGAACTATTGCCTCTAATGTGACTACTGCTTCCAGCAGCTTGTCCAGCTTCTGGTCAGTTGCAAATGGATCCACTGGCATGACTGACTGCTGCAGAGGGGCTGACATCCCTGGCTGCACTGCTTAACTGTCAGGAGGCTCCCTGAAGAGGAAAGTGTGTTCTCAATGACCATCAACTCTAATCATTCCTCTCAGGCCCCTTTGCTTTTGTATCCCTGGTGACTGGGGGAACCCTAGCTGGGGGTTCCCTGACTGGCTGTCCTCCCTGAAGATTTAATCACTATCTTTCTGAAGTCCTCCTTGGTCAAATCACCCACCAGGTTAGTCTTACCTTAATTCTAATTAGTTCTCTTAGGCACTTTTACTGGAACTGCCTCCAGCTTTTTCTCAGGCTGCTTCCTCTCCATGAATCAGGATTCTACTCTGGTACTGTCAGTGACCCTGACCAGCATACTTCCAGTCAGGCCCATCCTTTCTTCTCATGCATAACCAACAGCCACTATGCCAGTGCCTTGGATGCACCCACCTTGCGGAATGCAGACTTTGTTTTTGTGCCAGACCCATCTCCCAAAGGCTCTGCCACTGCATCCTCAGCTCACCTGTCCCCCTGGGACTTACATTGGGTGATGTTCCTCCCAGGTTTGCCCCAAGGGTGGGACCACCAAGTGAGCATTCATTCATTCTTTATTTATATAAGGCACCTCTCTTAAAACCAAGGCGCCTGTACAAATACATAAAACAATAAATAATTAAAACAACATTAAAACAATCATAAATCATTAAAAGCTTTGCTAAAAAGATATGTTTTCAAAGCTCCCTTAAAGCTTTGGACAGTCGGGCAATTTCGCACCTGACGAGGTAGAGAGTTCCACAGGGTTGGGGCCATAAAACTAAACGATCTTGCCCCTGAAGTTTTTAAATGGACCCTGGGAATCTCCAGCAATCCCTCATCAGTGGATCGGAGAGAGCAGGGGGGACAGTAGGGACAGAGGAGCTCTTTCAGGTAAGCAGGTCCCTGATTGTGTAGGACTTCATAGGTCAGCAAACCGACCTTAAAGGTGATTCACCAACAAACTGGCAACCAGTGCAGTCTGCGGAGCACAGGCGTTATATGACTAGACCTAGAAGATCCAGTCAACAGCCTGGCTGCTGCATTCTGCACTAGCTGCAGACAGCGAAGTTCAACCCCTGATAGCCCCAGGTAAAGGGCATTGCAATAGTCAAGGCAGGAGGTAACGAAGGCATGGACCAATGTTGGAAGATCCTCTGGAGGAACCAGGTGTTTCAACCTGGCGATGTTCCTCAGAAGGTAGAAAGAGGTTTTGACCACTGCTGACACCTGAGATTTAAAAGTCAGACAGTCGTCAAATACAACGCCCAGGCTCCACACCTGGTCTGAGGTCGTCAGCTGGACACACCCAAGCCATAAGCCCGAGGGCGATCCAGCTAACAAACCCGCCTCACAGTGACCCTTGTCCACAACTAACACCTCAGTTTTTTCAGGGTTCAACCTCAGCCTACTCCCATTCATCCAGTCTTGGATCTCAGCAAGACAGTTGTTAAATACCAAAATGGCAGCCTCCTGGCCAGGCACAAAAGACATATACAGCTGGGTATCATCTGCATAGCAATGAAAACCCAGACCGTATCATCTAACAATCACTCCTAATGGCAGCATATACACTGCAAACAACATGGGTGCCAAAATGGAACCCTGCGGTACCCCGCAGGATAGGGAGACTGATGCCGAAGAAAAAATTCCAGACACCAGCCTCTGAGTCCTACCCTCGAGGTAAGATCAAAACCACCTGAGGACTGTATCAGACAGTCCACAGATAGATCGCAAACGCTCCAGTAGCACACCATGGTCCACAGTGTCAAACGCTGCAGAGAGATCAAGAAGAACCAAGATAGAACAGGTTCTTCAATCTCTCGCTATTAGGAGGTCATTTAGTACCCGAACCAGTGCTGTCTCGGTACTATGCCTTTTCCTAAATCCAGACTGGAGAGAATCATAGACATTGTTGTTGGTCAGATGATCATCCAGCTGCACTGCAACCACCTTCTCAATAACTTTACCCACAAAGGGTAAGTTAGAGACAGGCCTATAATTTGCTAGACAATCCGGGTCCAAAGAGGGCTTCTTCAAAAGAGGCTTAACTACAGCCTCCTTAAGAGGATCTGGAAAGATCCCCCTCTTCAAGGACCTCCAGACTATCACAGCAAGGACTGGGCCAATTTTATCCACACAATCCACTAAGAGATGCGTGGGGCCCGGGTCCAAATCACAGTTGGTCAGACGCAGTGATTGGATGATCATCACACGTCATTGATTGTGGGGAGGCTGAAGTCAGACCATGCAAACTGGGTGTCCGACATCTCCTGCCAACCATCACAACTCCCATTGGAGAGGGTTGAGTGGACATCCGATCTGATTTTGGCAACCTTATCTGCAAAGAAGAGAGCAAACTCCTCACACCGTTCTTGAGAAAAGGCTCTTCCAGGCTGAAGACAGACTGGATTGCACAGTCTGTCCACGGTCTGGAAGAGCTGAGCCGGTCTATTCTCTGCAGCCGCAATCTCTCTGGACAGGAATTCTGCCTTCTTACGAGAGATTGCAGATTGATAGACCACATAGTGGTTCATTAAACTAAGTTTGTCATCATCCAGACCGGACCTCCGCCAGCACCTCTCCAACATTCGTCCAACTCTCCTCAACTCCCTCAAGGTCTCATCAAACCAAGGAGACCTGGGACAAAGAGTGAGAGGATGAACACAAACAGGAGCAATGGAATCCAGGGCCACTGCCACCGCCATATTATAGGCACGCACCAGCTCTCCCGGATCCATGCAATCTATCGGTAGGCCCGATAGGTCCAGCACCGCCATCAGGTCAACCGGGGAAACACCTCTTAACGGGCGGTACGGGACCATTTCTGTAGGGGCTGACCTATTAGGGGTGGCCTCAAAACTGAACCCAATGGAGTGATGGTCCGACCATCCAACCGGTTCCACCACCAAGTCGGATATCTCCATCCCCAGAAGGAACACCAAGTCCAATGAATGCCCACCAATATGGGTCGAGGAGGAAATTACCTGTGTGAAGCCCAGTGAAATCATCAACTGGAGGAAGTCTTGACCAAAATGTGAGAGTTCATCATCGACCCAGGCACTGAAGTCCCCCAGAACCAACCATCTGGGGGACCCCAATGTCAGGTCGACAATGAAGTCTGCAACTTCCCGCAGGAAAACATTCTCGTCACCTGGTGGACGGTATACAAGAAGTATCCTGCACCCCACACCCTCGCCTAAGATACATTCAAAGGACCTGGTGACTCCCACTGGTACCTCCACTAGGCCCAGTTCTGTTCTAAAACAGATAGCAACACCCCCGCCCCTACAATCCAACCTCGAGCGGTATATCACCGAGTAGCCGTCTGGAACTGCTGCCGCCAAAACTGGTCCAGCATTTTCATCCAGCCAGGTCTCGGTGATGCAAGCCAGGTCAGATGACCCAACAAAATCAGCTATAATAGCCGTTTTGTTTTTAATAGACCTGGCATTGCACAACACCGCCTGAGTAGGATGAGCCTCCGATGATGACCGTGTTACCTGCTGACTATAGTCAGAACCCTTGGGTATGGGCACCAGACAGTGAGGTCCCCTTTCCTGGGATCATTTCGCCCCAGGGCGTCTCCTTGTCCCCACTATCCCTATCTGCCCACTCCTATCCATACCTCCTCCAGACCCAGCACCAGCCCTCCTCCTTCTACCTACAATCCCCAAAGCCCTACATCGTCTATAGACCTCCGGCGACAGGGGGGGACAAGAGAAGGGATGAAGGAACCAGGTTCACCCCCATTTTACTGGGATGCCTCCCTGGCTTATTCCCCCCAGGTCAGGGCCATGGGGTTGAGCCACCTGACAGAACCCTAAACTTGGTCACTAGACAAGTGCCGCAGGTAGGTGGTGTGGGTCCAGAGGAGCATGGCATCATGTATGGGGATCAGCATTTTTGTTATGCTGATATTCCTCACAGGGGGAATGGCATGCAATGATGTGATGGCTCCAAAGCACAAACATCTGGCATGCCTCCCTGCTAATTGGGCTCTGGGAGCTGTTCCCCCTGGCCTCTGCCAGAGGTCAGTCATGCTCCAGGTGCACACCCACCTTCCCCAGAGGAGGAGAGCAGTCCATTGGAATGCTCAGTCCTCCTCCCTCCATCCAGCCCTTTGACTCCTTGGGACTGTCTCTGAACCCAAGATGTCAGTGTTGCAAGTGGAAGCCCTACAGCTGTGCCAGCAAGCCGGCACTGGATGCAGACTTCTTGCTAAGCATTGTTGCTGTTGAGAAAACTGCTGAAAAGAGAAGATGCTTCTGCAACATACCAAACCACAAAAGAAATATGTTAGCCATGGTCCTCCAGCTGTAACCCCAAGTAACTTGACCAGTGCTTATCCTGAACCCAGGGAAAGGTCCTTACCATGGCAGTTTGCCTTTCTGCTAATGCTCCTCAGGGCCCCACATTCCATCTTGTTTTAGTTTTCATTTCATTTCCTTCTTTCCTTCCTTCCTTCCTTCCTTCCTTGCTTCCTTTCTTCCATCTTGACACCTACACATTCATACACAATATGGATATACCTATTTATACCTGTACATGCGTACACCATATATCCACATACATATTACCTATATGCATGATTTAACAATCAGATCACCCAGCCGTCCCACCAGACTGAGTTTTGTTAACTTATATTAGCCCAGAGGTCTAGTACTTGTGCTGCATTTGCTCTTCCCAGTCCCCTAGCTTTACTTCCCCTCCCATCAAGCAACTTTATCTGTTCCAACTTAGCAAACTAGTGCAAAAAAACTCTCCAACATAATGTCTGCAATGCGGGATTAACCTCCCTTTAATGAGCCTACCACTGAGTAGTATTAGAAACAGTGGTAATAGGAGCAGAACTGCAGCCTCAGGAGATGCAGCCATCATGTGACAGGATCAATCACAACCCCAACTTCCAGCTTTGGAGGCCACATGGTTTTAGCACAATTAGATACAGTTCTTAATGCTCAGACCCCTGATCATACCCATGCAGACTTATGTGCTTTGGCTTTGGGAAAAATAAAATAGCAGCATGCTGAGCCAGAAAAAAATAATAGCACCAGTCTCACTTCCTGCTGACTTGCAGCCCCCCAATATGCTCCACAATGACCTGCAGCCCCCGATATGCTCCTGCTGCCTTTCTGTTTTTAAATACATTCTCCAGATAACTATCTAAATAATGGACCTTGGCATTACTCCCACTAGGTTAGTTTTACAAAAAAAAAAAAAAAAAACCAGCACTAAGCAATTCATAGGATTCATACAAGTTCAGAAGGTGTTAGCCCATGAAGAATTCGCCTCCATCTTATCAATGGTGGAAGGTATATTTCCTTTGCCCCATATAGGAGTATAATCTTTCTTTAAATTGCTCCACATTCCCGCTCATGACAATGTCTTCTGGAAGTGAATTTCATATCGGTGGCATTTTTTGAGTAAATAATCTAATGTGGTTTACAGTTTTACACCAAGTGGTTTTAAGCTTGTAAGTGTGAGATCTGGTAATATTTTTGATAAGGTTCTCTCCAAGCCAATTGTATTCAGTACATATTCATTTTGGAATGCCTTGAAGGTGTAAATCAGATCACACCTAAGAGCCCTATATTCAAGGGAGAACAGTTTAAGTGATTGAAGTCTTTTTTTATAATCCAAAGATGACATGTTTTTAATTCTTTTGGTTACCTTGTGTTGTACTTTTTCCACTGTACTTTGATACCCTTTGCATGTTGGTCTACAGAAGGGGGCACAGTAATCCAAATGTGGACGCACAAGACTGGTGTACAGAGGAATTACTATTTCTGGTTTTCTACTTTTAATCTGTCCAAAGATATTACCCAAAATACAATGAAATTTTTTAACTACTTTGTTTGTATGTGTATTGAATTTTAAATTATCTGATATTGTTACACCTAGGTCTTTTTCCTGTGATGTAACAATCAGCTCTGAGTTATTCATTAAATAAGTGGCTTTGATGGTATTTCTCCCTATGTGCATGACTCTGCACTTTGAGACATTAAATTATATATTATTTTTTTAGTCCAAACACATAGGTTATTCAGATTGTTCAGCATGGTTATTGTTGATTGGTGGTTAGTTATTATGCTACCCAATTTGCAGTCATCTGCATATTTGTTAATCCATGTCCCATCAGATGTTTGCATGCTGGACACCAGGACATTAAATAGTAGGGGTCCCAGCACAGAACCCTGAGGAACTCCACTAGTAACAGGGATTCATTTAGACTTGTTTCCCTTAATGACCACCCTCTGTTGTCTTTTGTCTAGCCATGATGAAATCCACTTTATTAATTTTGAATCTAAATTTATTCTAACTAGTTGTTCTGTCAGGGTTTTGTGTGACACAGTATCGAAAGCTTTTTCGAAGTCCAGAAATATAATATCCACTGGCAAACCACTATCAAGGGCAGCACTTACTGGCTCAAAGAAATTAATCACATTTGTAAGACATGATCTACCCGCTGTAAAACCATGTTGTGTAACATCTGTATTACCTGATCTGATAGTATGGTTTATGATTTTGTGATATAATACTTTTTCCATTACTTTGCTCAGGAGAGATGTTAGACTAATAGGTCTATAGTTATTAGACTGTTGTCTACTGCCACCCTTATAAACTGGGATAATGTTTGCTTCCCTCAAAGATTGCAACACCTTTCCTTCTTTCAGAGATATATTAAACAAAATACTAAGAGGGCCTACTAGTTCTTCAATGAGTTCCCTTAGAAACTTAGAATTAATATTATCAGGTCCTGGGGATGTGTTGACCTTAATTGTGCTAATAGCATCCATTATTTCCTGTTTAGTAAATTCAGCTACATCAGTCGTGGATTATATGGTTTCAATATTTAGGTTTTCCTTTGCTTTAAATATGCTGCCAAAATAGTGATTTAGTTCTTCAGCCATTTCCCTTTCTACAGTGATTATTTTGTTATTTACATTAAATGGTCCTATTCCTTTAACACTTCCCTTTATTGAGCCAATATAATTATAAAATTATTTTTTATTATCTTTAATCTCATTTACAAGGTCTGTTTCATGCTTCATTTTAGCTTTGCGTATGGCTTTCTTGGTCTTTTTGGCAAGTGATTTAACTCTTTCCCAGTCTTTATCTTTTTTGGTTTTATTATACTTATATGCTCTATGTTTCTTTTTGATAATACACCTGATTTCCTTTGTCCACCACAATGGGATCCTCTGCCCTTTGTTATTATACTTGACTCTGTCTGAGACCCAAGTATTTACACAGTAATCAATTGTAGTTTTTATTTTTTCCCATGTTTGATCTAGGTTTAGGTCTTTTAGGTCTTTCTCCAAGTCCCAGGATATGAGATAGTTTTTTATGCTATTATAATTAATGGTCTTTCCTTTTTCCCATAGGGAAACTGCGGTGTAATTTGTCATTATAAAGGAGTGTTTATAACGGCAAACACGCGCAAGGTTTTCCCCACACTGCGCATGCTCCAACTCCTCGCTTGCTGTATCCTTCTCGAACAGGAAACCACAAACCCACGGTAGACAGAAACTGCTATGGACACTCAGCAGTAAGTAATTTTTACAATTAGTTGAAATATTCCACACAGCTACCGGATTGACCACCCTAAAAATATTTTAAATAAAGTTAAAGCGGACCTCGCACGCTGAGGTAATCTGACTGTGCTGGCACAGCAGTCTTTTTTTATTTTACATAATTGCTGAGGCGAAAAAGAAAAGTCGAACAATTATATAAAATAATATATGGGTCTCGGTGTGTAAACTCGAATTTACACACCGAGACCCATGCTTTATCCTATATATAATCTGCTTTATAAAAATTTTTGATTTTTGTAATACCATTATTACACGGTACTCTTACTTGAATACTACAAGTTACTATGTTATGATCACTGTCACCTAATGGATGTAATATATTTAAGTCTGATACAAAATCTACAGTGTTAGTGAAAATTAGATCCAAAATGTTATTTTTTTCTAGTGGGTTGTGCCACTATTTGTTCCAGACCTATACTAAAGGTGATTTCTAAAAATCTCTGACCAAATTGACTTTTTGTTTCAAGGGTTTCCCAAATTATGTTAGGGAGATTGAAATCTCCCAATAACAATAAGTCCCCTGAGTCCTCTCCCTTTTCTAAATGATGTAAGAAACTGTTATTCTCTTCCTGATTGAGATTTGGTGCTCTATAACATAAGCCTATGTAAGTGTCTTATGTCCTAATTCAATTTTGATCCATAAAATGTCTACATTGGTATCAATAATATTTATTTGATCACTCTTAAGTTTATTAGAGATATACAGAGCCAGGCCTCCTCCTGTCTTGTTCTGGCGGTTTTTAGTATATTTAATTTAACCTGGTATATCAGTGTTCCAATCATTTTCTGAGAACCAAGTCTTGGTTATGCCACATATATCTATATTTTCATAGCCATAGTATATTTTAATTCCTCAATTTTATTAGCAAAGCTTTTAGCATTTGTCATTAGTATCTGAAGCTCATTTCGGTTGTCTTGATATACCGAAGTTTTAACTGATGGGTTTATGATTAAGGGGATGTTTTCATTTAGACTGTGTTCTTCTTGTTCATTTGTTATTATTATTCTTTTTTATGTTTTTTATTTGATTTCCTTTTCTTTTTATTTCTGTTTTGTGTTTTGTTTAGAGTGTTAGTCTCTTGACATTTTGCACATAGAATAACTTCTTCCCCCCATTTGGCTAGTTTAAATGCCTGTCAATGTAAGAATTCATGTGTTGGCCAAGTAGCTGAGTACCATATTTGCTTAGATGTAAACCATCATTACTATATAAATAAGTATTGTACTCAAATTCTTCCCAGTGAGTAACACATCCCACGTTCTGTTTGAGGCACCACTGCAGTAACCAGTTATTAAGAATCTTTAATTTCCTGTTTTGCTGAGATGTAGCCCTTGGGATAGGTAGGATTTCTGACATAGCATAATTACAATGGGGTGCAAAATCATGCTATATTTTATTTAAATAACAGTAAAACACTTACAGAGTACGTTCTTCACCAGGCAGTGCTTTCAAAAGTAGAAAGTGCACTGCCTAGCAAAGAACATACTCTGAAAGTGTTTTTACTGTGATATTTAATAAAATATAATGTGATTTTGAAGCACGTTGCTTAGTGCCTTTTGTTTTGTTTTGGTTTTTTTGTGTACTGCATGACCGTTTCATTGTTACCAACAGGTACAGACAGTGAAAGTGAAGCGATGGCTGTGGTTTGGTACTAGTTTTATGGAAACCATATTTTTCCATCAGGGTTACAAAGTAAGTGTTGTACTTCACATTAGAAGAGCCCCCCCCCAACTGACGCAAATGCCTGGGTTTAAATTCAACCCACTGAAGCCTGCATAAAAACCAGAAAAGTCACATGGTATAGCATTCAGAGCATGATCACTGTATTCTAAATGACTGTGCTTCCCTCTCAAAAGATCATTTCCAGCTGGCACAAATACCTCCATCCTCTGACTGGTTGCCAACAGAGAATGCTGAAGATGTGGCCACTGGCCAGTTTTTCAAATAGTGAGTATATGTGCAAAATCAAGGAATTGACTTTCAGATTGACAGATAAACAGAATAAGTGTGCACCAGTTATATATATATTAAACAAAAACATCAGAATCTACTAGCTCTTTAAATAAATAAATGTAGGATAATGTATGGACTGCCATACACATCAGCCTGTGTCTGCATCAGGAGAATTCTATTGCAGCCAGAGACCTCAAGAGAAAATCTCGAGAGGTTCCCTAGTTGCCACAGAAATGTTAAGATGAAGACACAGGCTTGTGCATGTATGGATGCTCATGCATTATCTGTTATAGTGTTTGAGCATCCATGCCCATTTCAGACACTCTGCTTGTTTTCCGTGAACTGGCATTTTGGGGGGAGGTTGGTGGTGGGCTCAAATTACTGATTCAATGTGCAGCTAGTAGCTGCAGCTATGGCTGCAGCTGTTTCTGTAAGTTCAAGTTTAAAAAAAAGCTTCCAGATCGTTTAGCCAGAGGAAAGAAGCAGTGGCATTCTAAGATGTTTTGCTGCAGTAGTGACATCCCGCTGTAGCACAACAATGTATTGATGTCACTACTGCAGCACAACAGTCATACTCTAAGCATGAATTTCTATGCAGAACAGCATTCTACCATACACTATGCACTTTTGACTTGCATTGCAATGCATGCCTCCTCCAGCACAGACTCTGTGCCCATCAGCCCCTGGTAACCTCACAGTCCCATCAATCCTATCTGTGACTTTTCCACAAACTTCTCAGCTTGCATCTCCTTCTAGTGGAGCAAGTGTGCTGGCATCCCCACCAGGGAGCCAGCACACAAGGGGCTTCAAGGGCATGCATGTGCAAGTCAGAGCTCAGTCACAATCCTTTCTCCTGCCATACCTCTGTTGCACTGCCATTCATGTTCTTACAGGAAGCCATGTTGCAGTTGAAGCAGTGAATCTCCCTCAGCCTTCATCAGAAGAGAAGAGCATCTTCTGGGATTCTCTATTCTCCTCTCCCTCCAGCTGGCCCTCTGATGCCCCAGGCTTGGAACACAAAGTTGGATCACCTGCATCATGAGTGTCAGTGCTGCAATTGCACCAGTGGGTCAGCATTAATCTGTAGATTTTTTTTAAAGAAAGGACTTAACTGCATCAATACATTCTGACTGCATTATTTTGATGTGAGTTTCAAAAGGATTTTTTTCTGGTGAGGGTGCTACACCTTAACAAAATGATTACTCCCTTAAAAATATTCAGAGTACCACTGGTGCACAAACACACATTCATTTCATATGAACTACTCCACCTAACAGGTTAAATTTTATCTTTAATAGACTAGACAGAAATCTCAGAATAGAGCCTCAATAAGGGGCCTAAAATAATTTTTTGTTAAAAGTTGGTAACAACTTTTTCTAACATAATTCGAACCTGTTGATTTCTAAAATGTTTGTTACCAAGCTATAATTTGACAATTAGGGACTCAGACTTGCAAATAAATATGACAGTCAAAATTCACCAGAAATGTTTGATATACCAACTGTGTGTGCATGAACTTGTCAGCAAAATCAAACTGTCTGGCATAATTCCTTTTCAGTCTATTAAGAACAGAAATGAGTAGACACACATCATGGTTTTAACACCTATTGCACCCTTATATGCAACTTTTTATAGCATTTAGTCATGTCTACATTGTAATATTAGAAATAAATGAATCATAAAACAGAAGTTATTTTTCCTTTAATATGTGAAATCGTTTCCTCATTTTCTTACATGCTTAGTACTTGTTTAATAGTACATAATGCTTTGTGGCTAGAATAGAATTAATATAGAAGTGATGGTGATGGAATTCTTTACAAATAGAGAGAGCAGCAGTAGTTAGATGAGATGGTGGTTTATGACATTCATATTGGTTACAGTCTCAAGAGATCCACACCAGTTTCATACAGTTTCTGCATTATTTGCTAGGAATTAAGTAAAGAAGATGTGCGTGAAGCAGGTAAACAAGGACTGCATAGAATAAGCCATTAGAAAGAAACTGCAAGACATCAAATACAGAGAGGCCATTGACCGAACTGAGTCCATCTTTCATTCAGAACAGACAGTATCAGTCATGTGGCACAGAAATTGCTATACCCAATACACTAACAAGGCAAAATCCAGAGGTTACAGAAAGCAAGAGCATCTGCAACTGACGTATCATGTGTGGCAAGCTGTAGAGAATTCAATAAAAACACCAATGTCTGTAATACAAGACAGTCTACTTCTGTGAAACCTATGGACTGGAACTGCTGCATGTTTTGTCAAGAAGTGCACCCTAAATAGAGACTCATCTGCAGCTACATTCAAGATGAGTGAACAGATAATGAAGGCAGCTGTATTTGACCACAAAATGAGTGTTCATTTAGCTGGAGTAAATGACCTCAGAGCTGCTGAAGGCAAGTACCAACTGACTTGTTACATCCAGTTTATGAGGTCTGTGATGAAAAAGAGTGAGGGCACCAAATTACTTACACAGCAATGCTTTGGCTTCAAAATGATCTTCAGAATGCAGGCAATCAAGGCCATGTTTTGGAGCTATCCAAGGTTTGGTATCATTACTGTGACCTTGCAAAGAAACTGGCATTGAAATGCCTCACTCCTACATCAGTCATAGATCATCATTCAAGGAAAATCTCCAAGCTCATATTGGGGATTTATTTCAGTTTGTTTTATTGCTGAATCTCTCTTCTGCTGAGAGACAAACACTCTTAGTTCCAGACAAGTCTATGTACTCATCTCACAAATGACAGAATCTTGCCAAGATGATGAGATGGCCATTCCCATTTGCCATCCCCAAGAAGACATTTTTCTGTCACTGGTACATGTTGCATTGAAAATTCAGGGAGATATTTTTTCACACCCTGGCCACAAAGGTTTCAACGTCAGTGAGGATGATGCAGCTGCTTGCATTCCTGATAGCCAGTACATGTCTCTTCACCAGCTGTATGAAGTCCAATCTCTTCCTGAGGGTGAAGCTGATGAAGAGAACCTTGAGAAACTAAAATCAGTGAAATCCAATGTGCTTAGTGTAGCTCAAGACATTGTATATGGTGTAAGTGGTGGAACAAAATGGACACTACAGCATATTGGTCTTGGTTGCACCCTCCATTAGGCAACAAGGTCAAAATAACTTGTTCAGCTTTTCCAAAAGTCTGGCCTCTGCATTAGTTATGAAGGAATCCTAAAGGTGGGCACAGCCCTTGCAGAAAAAACTCTACAAACTATGGATGCTGAGATGCTACTTTTATTCCTCCCCACCTGGGTCCTGGGATGTTTGTTCACTATGTTGCTGACACTATTGACATAAATGATGATCCTCTAGATGGCAAAAACACATTTCATGCAACCCAAGTTGCTTCTTGGCAAAGAGGACCAGCCCCTGATCTGACGTTGAATGACCTAAAGCCGTCAAACAACACACTCAATGTTCCTGATGCAATAGACACAATCATACCAGCCAATGTAAGAGATGTTAAAGCTAAATCAGTATTCAAGGACCATGTTTGCAAAGAGTGATACTCTGAATTTAAAGAAAACTGCACTCTGTAGTGCAGGCAAGAGCTTCTGATATGGCCTTTATCATTTAACGTCAAAATGAGAATCCAAAATGTGTATGGACACATTTCAACCAATTGTACATGACAACAGAACCAGAAATAACAACAATTGGATACATGCCAATCATGCAAGCCCCAGCCCATGAGCTAGACACTCTCAATATGGTTGTACAAAGATAAAAACATGTGTCATCAGTGCTTGGCAGCAGTACAAACTTCTAACCGTTAATGAAGCCCTGTACTGTAAACAGATGGAACTAAAATCATCTGCACCAGGGTACAGAAAGTGGCTTATTCCATGATTAGGAAGTCTCTATTTCTCAATGAACTTTCAAAATGTTACAGGCCAGTACACTCAGACTTCAGGGCTAGCAGATGCCTGGATTGAGAGTGGAGTTCTTGGACCAAACTCAATAGAACAAGCTATGAATAGCAAGTAATATACCAGGGTGATGCGGGCTCACAAAGTGACATTTCAAGCACTGTGGTGCCTGATTCTTCCACAACTTTTGGACTTTATAGCAGCACATGATCAAGAGCTCAAAGAAGATATTGTCAAAGCTGATCAGTCACATTCCTATGGTAAGGTCATGTCAGTTCTTACTTCACAAAGATTTCAAAATTTCTCCTCCACATTTGTGACCAGCAAAGGTGAAGGTAGTGTGAACTCCAGGTTTTGGTGGCAATAGATGGAAATGATCACTCTACTGCTTATGTTCATCTATGCCCAGAGAGAAGAAAACTGGGAGATGCATCGCTTCACCTCCAAAAATATGTTGCCATTCTTCATGAGATATGACCACATAAACTATACAAAGTGGGGTGCCATCTACATCACAGAAATGCATCAACTACCAGCTGAAGCGCTCAAGGAGTTCCAGCAAGGGAACTTTGTTGTCAAGAGATCATGTCAGAAGTTCAACCAAGTGGAGCCTGATCAGAGCCCAGAGTGGCTCAATGGCATTGGAAAGAAAGGAGGTAGAACTGTAGGCATCATCAAGATGCTCAACCCTCAGCAGAGTGACCTTGTCTTACAACCTGAGTGCCTATATTGCAGCAGACACCAGAGCCATGTTCCATGTTGACTAGGATGACTAACTTATTCACAAATGTGTCAAGAAAGGCAAGGAAGCAATGTGACAATGAAGATGAGGATGAACTATTACGAACACTTTAAAGGTTCAAGGTTTTCTCTTAGGAGGAACCACCCACTTCATTGCAAAATATTGCAAGAAAAGATCTGGCTGCTGAAGCCATGCAAGACACACTGTTGAATGCAAAGAGCCTAGGACAAGTGCAATTGGACAGCTTCGTGGAGAAACAGCTTATGATACAAGGGAGGGAGCCTGGACCTATACACATTCATGATCCACTGCAAAAAAATAATGCTCCACCTTTTTTCATGTTATATGAGGTGGGGAAAGAAGTCAAAGAAAAGGCCTCAACCATGAAGGCAGACAGAAATATTCTGCAGTGACTAATCAGAGCCAATGAAGTCAGTAGGACTGTGACTTTGCAGCAGATTTTGAAGCATGAGTTAATGCCTGTCCATTTGACATTAGCAAAGACAAATGGCCGAATAAAAACAGACACAAAAGCAATATTGGGTGATGTACTGATAGATGATGTCCACTGCCCACCAACTAGGGTTGCCACCTTTGGATGAGATGAAAACCGAATACTAAACCACACCCCTAACTCCGCCCCTAACTCCACCCCTTTTATGACTTACGAGGGCATCGCTTGGACTCTAATTCGCTTGATTTATTCAGAATTGCTGCTGATATTGCATTGTGTACAACTTCCTTAAAGTACATCATGATTATTATTTTTGGTTTGTTTGATTTAAATTGAAATATTTTAAATTTCAGTGTGTGTTAACATTTGGTGGGGTTAGAGATGGGGTTCAGGGGACTTTCCATCCTGTGTACACAGCTTTGCTGACACATTGAGTGACTACAAGGACACCTCTGACAACTGGCTAGTTTGGAACAGGTGGCCTTTTCTGGTAAAACTCTTTCAATAAATAAATAAACAAACACCAGTAATGATGGACGAGCTGTAATTACAAATATCATCTGCCATTTTAAGATGTGCTACTGTCCTTCCCATTGCTCCTACTCTAAAGCTATTTGTAATGTCACAAAAGTTTTTAAAAGTGGTAGGAACTATTCTATGCTGTTAAATACCCTATTTTATTTCCATATCAGTCATACATATCAGATAGCATGATTTGTGATATGTAGTTTGGAGGCAGTATAGTGCAGTGGTTTAAGGCTCTGAGCTGCAATTCTGGAGACCAGGGTTTGAATCCCACAGCCCAGACTTGCATACCGTATGACCCTGCACAAATCATTTCACTCCCTTGTGCTCACAGGTTGCACCTGTAAACAAGCTTCAGCTTAGTGTGTCTCTTCAGGTAAAAAAAAAATAATAATGTTTGATAAATTACCTACATTTGCAGTGCCATCAAATCTAGATTGTGTTCCTTTCTCTTCACCAGCTACTGCTCTCTCTCTCTTCCTATTCTCATTTCGGTGGCTTAGCATGACATTAGCCACACTATTCTGTGCTGTTCATCTGAAATGCCTGGAATGGTTTACCTGGAATATCCAGGTAGTATGAAAATTGACAGCAATAACTACTGAGGAGAGAGAGGTGTAGTACTGCTAGAAATTAAATAAAATATTAGAGTATTAATTTAACAACAAATGAGGTAACAAATATTAAAATATAGGACAGACCCTAAAAGAAAAAATGGTGAGCATTTAAAGGTATAAAAGTATTCCTTATCACAGCAGTCAAAGACCACACTCACAATGCAGCCTACAGTAGAAAGGATTAGGTTGATTTGCTGCTAATGGTCTTAATAGCCTTACTTTACACCTCTCAGATTTACTGGTATACTAACAAAGGTTTACATGACATCAGAATTTGTTTGTAATATGAACATGCAAGTAAAATGCTGAAGGATTTAACAGAATCTGTTTACAAGTATGTGAGCATTCAAAACGACTGAAAAGTACTACATCTGAATAAAACTGGATTAGCAGGTAAAGTTTCTGAAACACATTGTGCAGTCCACACTGGACAAGAGGCTACCCTAATGTGGTGCCTGTCTGAATGTCTAAGGGTTTCAGAAAAATGAAGGTGTTAATTAAGGTGGTATTGTTTACCTTTCCCATGAATAATCTTCCAATTTGGTGGTGTGAAGTTAGAGGTGACAACTGAGCAGACAGGGACACATTTGACTCTTTCAGTGCCCTGCTCTTGAAGGCACTTCCTGATTAGCATGCACTGCAAGCAAGCAAGCACACTGACATGTCGGACACTTGCTTACAGTCAGATGAGAAGAAAATGAAACAGTTAGTGGGAATCTCACAGGTGCTGCTTGACCCACCATAAAAACCGAATTTGCAATGGTGAAAACAGGAGGACAGAATCTGGACCTAGAAAACCGAATCATTCGGTCAAAAACCGAGTAGGTGGTAACCTTACCACCAACAGTTATCCCTGTTGGGAGAAGCTGTCTTGTGATAGATGCACCGGCTTTGGTACAAGCCATAGGAAAGCTGTCAGAAGCCAAAACATTTGGAGACCTTGCAGACACATTTGTAAAAACAGTATTTAGGACTGCAGCAGACTTCCACAGAATACACGTTGTGTTTGACAGGTACTACACAGCATCTCTTAAGGGTAGTACAAGGCACAAATGCTCAAGAGTTACAAGACCCCTCCAAAGAATGGTGGAAGGCAGATACTGTATGCACCTCCTCCAAGTAACTGGGTGAATTTCATTTTGCTTCCAGAAAATAAGGATGACCTTGCAATATTTTATCTGAGCAACTAATGACACAAGCACCACATGATAAAAATCATCATTCTGCTTGTGGTTTTCAGGATGAGGCTGAAGTATGGTACTCGACTGCAACAACTGACACCAATCAGCTGTGTGTTCATCAGAAAGAAGCAGACACAAGAATAATTTTAGACTGTGTCCACAGTGATGCTGACAGTGTGGTTGTTGCAGCCAGGGACACTGATGTGCTTATTCTTTTGCTGGCTCACTATAGCAAAATGACATGTAGGCAGCTTTGGGTGAAAGCTGGCACGTCAAAGCAACCCAGGTACTTTCCTATTCATGCCATTCGTGAGAAACTACACTACGGACCCACTGTTCTGGAAACTCTGATCCCATGTCATGTTGTATCTGCTTGTGATGCTACCTCTTTTACAGCTGGACACAGCAAGAAGACTTCATGGAACGTTTTTCAGTGACACCATCAGCTTCTAACACACCTTGGACAGGGTGATCTGGACTCAGAACAGATGAAAGGTGCAGAGGAGTTTATTTGTAAGATGCATGGCTTGCCAGAGGTCCACAGCACTGACAAAGCATGTGCCATTTTGTTCACATGCTTGTGGTCATCAGATTCTGTAGTCCGAACAAGTGATGCTCTTTTTTTCCACATACAGTACATTACCAGGCATTAGTTTGGAGACAGGCCCACTGGCCAAATCCAGTACTTCCTCCTCCATATAGAATGGGCTGGAAACAGGAGGACAAAGATCTGGTGCCACAGCTCATGTCATTGCCACCAGTACCAGTAGACCGCATGGAGGTAATATTCTGTGGCTGTACAACAGGGTACAGAGGTCAGTGATGCAGGTGCAGGACAGCACGACTTTTCTGTACAAGAGCATGCAAACATAGAGAACTGGAACAAGGTTGTGTCAATGTATTCGACACTTAGTGCTTAAAGACAGTATTACCAAATAAGTAAATGTGTCATAATAAGTGACCTAATAAGATGTTGATTCAATCTGCTACTGTATACCAAAGTTTCTTGAAATAGTACATTAACATGTGTGCTTAACTTGTGTGCATTAAAATGCTTACTCAATGTTTAGTCAATAAAATATTTCCACTTGTTTTAAAAATAGATGTTTTCAGATTATGTGTTGTATTTCTGATAGTTTAGTCAGCTGGTATACTTTTGTTTCAAGGTGCTAATATTCAAGTTATAAGAGTCATGTAAGCATGCCCTTTCATGGTTGTATAACATATTAAAATATTTCTAGTACCTGTTGCAAATAAGAAACTGAAATTCAATAGCTTTATAAAAAGGCTGTGCATATTATTTGATCACTTTTATGATATCCTATAGCTCATTAAGATCCAATTGAAGTATGTTAATCCTAAACGAAAAGGAAATAAAGATTTACACTTCAGTGATTTCCGTGTCTTACTTTGTTCTCTTTGTAGAGGCCTTAGTACACAACATACAGCTTGGTAACAACCATATTTGGATTCTGGGCACCCTAATTATTTTAAAAAGACTTGCTTTCAACTTCTAACAAAAAGTGCCTCTTATAATTAAGTTTTCTGAAAACCCGACTAGTTTATAGCTATTGTACAGTACTTGAAATTGAATTAAACTGGCACATGGAATGTGTGTGTGTGTGTGTGTGTGTGTGTGTGTGTGTGTGCTGAAAACCATGCCTACCACTCTGATGCAGCTCACTGTTTCTGCCAAGGGCAAAGCAATCAGAACTCAGGGTTTGCCCTGCTAAAAGATGCACTTTCAGCAGACTTTTATCCTAACCACAGAGCCTAATCAATTTATGGCCTGAAGCAATAAATCCCAAGTGTCTGGTTACAGACCTAACTAAACTACATGCCATATGAATTCTGTAGAATTTGCAGACCTTTCAGTTTTTCAAGTGAATGGAGTGAAGTGGAATCGCTCATGTTTGTTTTAATGAAATGTAGATTTGACTACCAGCTGCCATTAAAGGCTTTGTCTTGCAATGGTATGTACTGCACTTTGACATGCAGTAACATCACAGTGAGGGATGCTACTGCTATCAAAGCTGCTCTTCATTAAAGGAAATTATCAGCATGGTGCCTGAATACATTAAAGCACCAGCAGCCTGACCCTCTGCAAATTGATAGTCAAGAGCTTTAATCCTAACAGAGCTGGTTGGGTTCACATCTGCATTTGCCAACTTACAAATTAATATTATAGTTTTCAGTTGCATAATAATTAACAGCACAGGGGAAAATCCAAGTCATAGGACTCTTCAATGCTGGTGACAGGTGTTAAGAAAGAAGCTATGGTCTGGATTTTCAATGGCTGGCGTTTCTGTTCACCTAATGTGCAACTGCAGCATATTTCACTGCATTTATAGTACAGCTTACATCAGCAATGAAATTTGTTTTAATTTAACACTTGTAAATAGTATAATTTCTTCCAAATCCACCATCAGCACTGTGACAGGGTTGAATAGGACCATGTCCCATTTCTTATGCAGAGAGAGTTAAAAGCAATAATCTGTTATGTCTTCTTTTCTGCCACTTGTCTGACTTTTGCCTAATTGTACAATCAAGTTTTCCTGTGCCATCCAGGTCTGGCAACCCTGATAGGTCCCAGAGTCCCCACACTCCCCCTGCTATCTTCCTGCCTTCCCTTGCCGTTTCTGTCTTTTCTTTACCCCTTGCTTCTCTGTAGTTATAGACATGTAGGTGTATCTTTGTATGAGACTGGGTTCCCTGTTTACAAATGTAAATAGTTACAGTATGTGGTTTGAAATGTGTTGAAGTAGCTATGTGTTGATTATTAGAAAAGGCAGAAATCTGAAACAGTTGAACTTGAGAAACCTTTTGACCTCCTCAAGCTTGTTAACAGAACTTTCTACAGTAGGCACGTCCAGATAACCTGTTCTGTTTTGTAACACCTGTGGAGCCTGGATGTACTTGCTCAGGAATGAAACTGATAAATTTGTTACATTTTGTGAATAAACAGGATGCAGTGAGAAACTATAAAGACAGCAATGTTTCTGGTTTACAGTTTTTAGTTTTAGATTTGAAGCACAAAAAAGGACTTTTGCTTGGACTGCCTATGTTAAAAGCCATCCTGTACAAATTATAATATTTTTAATTTTTTTGTTTTTATAATAGTAACGTTCTGTTTGTGAATTTTATAACTACTCCTTGTCTGCCTAGGCTTCCTGACCTTGCCTCTATGACAAACCCCAATATTGTTCTTTTTCTTGAAATATGCTCCTGCAAGATGGTGTAAAATTGGACCGGCTCAGTGGTACTGAGGGTTGAGGCTTTGGATGCCACACTTCACGCCATGCCGGTGACTCGGGTCTTCGGGGTCAGTAGGGGGAAGAAAGGATTGAGCATCCGGAAAATTGCTCTCCTTTCCCGTGAGAGAGGGAGGGTGTGGTGAGACCTGCTGTACAGTGACTCCTGGTGGAGACAGGGGGACCACAACAGTCGGGACCTTAGCTTGGGGATTGGCTGTGGCAGCGCACCTGTGGGGGTGCATGGGAGCATGCATGGCCCACACTGGCATGCATTGCACTACCAGACCAATTGTGGAGAAACAAGGAAAAACCCTGCCTCCTGGTAAGTGAAGGGAGGTACAGGGGCTGGCCAGCAACATCCAGTGCCGGGTCCTTATGTTCATTCCTCTGGCTCTCCTCCCTGCCTGGTCCCTCTACTGGATAATAGATAGAGTGCCAGGAGGAGTAGGCCATCCCACCTCAGGGGACTCAGAGCTGGGGGGGTTAGGTATCTGGGCAGTGGAAAGAAGAGGCGGCCAACAGAGGAGAAACAGAGGATTTCAGGTGGATGGGAACATGGCTGATCCAAGAGACCCCCTGGAGAGAGTCCAGGTAGGCAGAGATAAAACAAAACTGAAAAAGAAAAAAAAAAGATGGTGTAAAGTATGTGGATTGGGACTTATCCTTACTGTGTAATATATGGATGGTCATTTTTTTCTCTGGGAAGAAAGGAGTGTCCTCTAATTGGTGGTATAAAATTGATGCAAAATTAGAATATAAGTATACTATAGATATGACATTGCTTGAATAGAAAAGTTGCTTTGATGATGCCTTAAAGCAACAGTACTAGTTAAAAAAAAAATCACAACCCTTTCAGGATGTTGTTGCCTGTGCTCCGTTGAACACTTACCTATTAATAATTATTTTATTTGCTAATCCAGTCTCCCAAAAAAAAATGTTCTGTTCTCCTTTGTTTTCATTTTGTTTTCTCCAACCTGCCATGTTATATTTGGATAGTCTGCTACCTACCGTGCATGTGCATGACGTGCAGTTTCATTTTCCTCCAGTTCTATTTCCTTAGTGTCACGTGCACTTCCGCTGACAGCACTTGGCGTAGTGTTATAGTCTGGCAGCATGGCAGTCTCATTGAGATTCGAGGTGGAGCTGTCTTGGTTAGTATTATGTTCCTGGTATTCTTTCCGGTAACCCTTTGTTGTTGAAGAGGCTGTTTTTCAGCTGTTCCTCACCAGTGAACACTTTTCTGTTCTATGCCTTGTGATTCCATATTATTCAAGAAGTGCCTAGCAAAGCTGCAATTTGTTGATATTGGAGCAGCATGAAGTGTTGCTCACAGTACAGATGTATGTACTCTAAGCTGTGGGTCCTGGGCTCCATTTCTGTCACTGGTTTTGGTCATTGTGTAAAATACAACATTCTGCGACAATTTCCTGGTGGGAGAATTTTTTAGTGTGTTGTAGCACACAATTGCCAAAGTTCATTGCTACTTGCTCATTTTGCCTTCCCACTCTCACTTGCAGACCTCCTGCTTCCCTGCTTCCTCCTTGGATGCGTGCTTTACTCTTTTACTGCTCCGGCGCAGTATCCAGCTGTCATCTGTCTCATTGGGCTGACTCCACCATCCTTTTTGCATGGGTCCTTCACGTGGGGGGGCCACAGCTTTTTCACTGTCAGTATCTTTCCCTCCATTTTGTATTCTTCTCCCATGTTTTCTTTGGCCCAATTACATTGTTCTGCACGTTTCACTGAAGCATAGCTGCCATACACTTGACCACTCCTCAAGTCTGGTAAGATTCCTGCCCACCCCCCCCGATAGTATCCACTCTGTTTCAGATCATGTTGTCATCCAGTAAAAGGCAGACCATCCCTTTCAGCTACCCCAGCATGTCTCCAATAAAATCATTACAAAGAATAGGCCCTGGAAATGACCACTCAGGTTCCCGCTACTTAAATTCCCCCCACCCCCTTAACCGTACAATCTTTCTCTTTGTCTTCCTGTTCTCACTAACGTAACTATCAAATGTCTTGTCCCCTTTTACTACTACCTGACCTATTCTATCCTAAGTTTGCACCTTAGCATTCATTACTGCTTTGCATGCCTCACTATTTTTTTCAATGATACTCTTCTCTATCTTCCTCTCTTGGAGTATCCTTATACATTCTGAATGCTAGATTTTTAAGCATTAACTTTTTTGCCACTGTTTTCAGCAACCATAGCAGTCTCCACTTCCAGCCGCTGTTGCCTACTTGCTTGATAGAAACATTTTTTGCCATAACTGTGCTGTCCTTTAATGTAGCCCACTTTTTCTCCTCCCAAACCAGGTCATGTCCCCCTACCATGTCATTCCTGAGGAATTTACCCATCTTTGCAACATCAGCCCCTCTGAAGTTTAGGACCATCACCATTGTGTGGTTGTAGAATGCAGCTTGTCTGATGTTCACAGACACTGTACTATGGTTACTGTTCTCCAGCTGAATTCCCATCATGATGTCTCCAATACTGTCTCTGTTACTGGTTTAGTATTTCCCCATTGTGAGTGGGTTCAATGCCTGATTGTCAGAGGAACACCACATTCATGGAAACCATTCATTGCTACTCACATCCACATTGCGTTGATGGTTACTGTGCCAGTTCATCACACAGTGATGTAAGGTACTGCAGATGACACACATGTGGCTCGTACTGGCAGTGTTGATCTTCACTGAACAAAACCATTGACTGTCAGTTGTCAGCAATAGTACACTATAAGAGGATCCACAATGTTGGCCTAGGAATATGCACATTCTCATAATTACACTCCAACAATCACATACTTTCCCTGCTTCCATAGCTTGTCTGACACCAATTTGACTGATGCATCACTTACTGAGAGCTCATCAAGTTCCCATATCTCAACAGCTGCTCCTCAGGGACAACATGGAGTGAGAGGAAGGGGAAGGTCTAGAAGAGTTCATGGTGGTTGCAGTATTTCCGGTGGCTATTCCAAAACACTAGGAGAGGTAGAGGCCCACAAGATCATGCATGTGCTTTATTTGATGACAGCCAGATTGAGAAAAGACACTCTGATTTATCAACAACTTAGAGAAATACAGGTGGTGTTCTTTTTTCTTATCACTGCACGTGTTTAGAAATAGTTGTGAAATGCAGAAGTATGCCTCAGTTTAAGTGACTGACAAAGTCAAGGTTTGCTTTCTGCTGATGAGGTGAAACACAGCAAGAACAGCATCATGGTCTTGTTCTGTGTACACTTTGAAACATTGTCTGCATGACAGTGGACCTGATGTCTGTGGGTCAGCTTACAGAACTGTAACTATGCACAACATAGATTATCCTGATATGACTGTGCTTGTGCTCATGGTGTGTGCTGGGTGGAGGATACCATTCCATATCATGAGCATGTCTTACTACGTCATGGTACTGATAATGTTGTGAATGGCAAAACACTGCTCTTTCAACACCGAAACGGTCATTCATGCATGGTTGACCATATGAGGATCAGGTGTCCCATAGCCATGGTGCCTCATCAGTGTACGTACTGATGTTGGTACCGGTACCACAGTTCAACTTTGTTGAGTAACCAGAGCAGTGTCTCAGGTGCAAACCAGGGGGCAAAGCACCTTGCTGCAAAAGATGTCTAGATGCTATTATTTGTATCAGCATTGTGTCCTACTGACATACTCACACATCTTGGGATATAATGTTCTCTTGCCACTTTCTTGGTGCAGTGCATCATTGGGGTGCATGTGTGTACGCATCACACTTTCAGCAATTGTGCTGTGGTCTGCCATTGCATGACTGTGATAATAGCACACCAAGTGCTTTGTCATGCTACTGTGAACATGCAACATTGCACACCTCTTACTCAAGACAGACATGTAGTGCCAATGATGAGCACCCTTTTGGGATGTGCACATGATGATGTTCATGTAAAACCTTTCCTTTCTGTGTGTACTTCTGGTAATGTGACTATAGCTGATTTGCTGCTACTATTGAAGTTTTGCCTACAGCTCAACCCAGGAATGCCTCCACATGTGAGCCTCATTGAGGTGTACTTCGCAACGTTATGTTAGTAACATCCTGAGGTCACCTACTACAAACATGCAATGGCACACTTTCACTTGTCATGGATCTATCTGCTATGATTTCACAAGCAGTAACACTTCAAAAGATACCCACAGAAAGGTCTGAATGCACACTGAGTCAACATTCATAACTGTTCAGCTCACTGCACCTTTTACTGTGTAATGTACTCAATGGCATGAGCAATGTATTGTTTCTGTTTCCACTTTACTTTCCAGACCTTGGTTCACAATCAAGACCGACAAAGTCTGGAGAAATTGGCAGTTGAGCTACTAAGGCTTCACCCAGGGCTGCTGTTCTATGTCCCACATGGTGTGCTCCCTGGAAGGCATAGCACTCAGGATAGCCGAACTTCACTACCCTGGTGTGTATGCAATGTCTGCTGTGAAATGCTTTCAACTTTTGCATGACATCTACATTTCACCTTTGTCATTGACATGATCATTAAAATTATGGTTTGCCACATGAGCAGTTTTGGACAGTGACTCATTACTCTGTGTGATGCTTACATATACACACACATATGAGCCTGAAGGGAATGACCATGCCACACTAGTGCCATCACTCTTTGGGTATGCTGATCAAGAAGTAATCACAGACCCCCATTGCTGTGAGTACCAAAATGACAACAGGGGAGAATAAAGAAACACAGCATAGAAGTGTCTCTTACGTTTATTGTTCAAGTGGAAAACAAAAGGTCAACAAACTCTTTTAACAAACCCTTAAAAAGTTCCAATGAAGAAGCCCCTGTAATTTCCACAGGAAGTGAGTTTCACAAAATAAGCACAGCCATGCAAAAGGCCCTGTCCCCAGTGGATTTTAAACAGAACAGTGGAACCACAAGTAGCTCAGCTTCAGAGAGGGGACAGCAGATGTGTAAAAAGTAAAGAGGTGTTTCAGGTAACCAGGGCCCAAATTCTGCAGGGCTTTTTATGTCAACAAACTTATCTTGAAGCTGATGTACCATCTCACTAGCAGCCAATGTAGTTCCCTGAGAACCGGTGTGATATGCATGAAACAGAAGGTCCCAGCAATCAGCCAGGCTGCTGAATTCTGCACAAGCTGTAAGCAATGCACCAGCTCTGCAGAAAGCCCTAGGTAAAGAGCGCTGCAGTAGTCCAATGGGGACATAGCAAAAGCATGCATCAGTGTTTACAGATCTGTGGCAGCTAGATAAGTTTGAATCAGGGCAATATTAAGCAGATGGTAAAAATCACTGTGGACAGCAGATGCTACCAGGTGTTCTAAGGTCAATTTGCCATCCACAATGATGCACAGATTCCTTATCTTGTCAGCAGCTTGTAGAGTAGTGTGATTTGGTGATGGCAACAAGGCACTATCCCTGTTCATTGCTGCCACCACATAACCTAGTCTCAGCAGTAGCACTTCAGTTTTCATTGAGTTTAGTCTGAGCCAACTTGACACCATCCAGTACTGGATTTGTGCATGACTCACGTACAACTCAGTCACTGTGTTGACCCATCAGGTGCACATGACAGGTAGATCTGGGTATCATTTGCATAGCAGTGAAAGCCCAGACAATACCACCTAATGAAATCTCCCAAAGGCAACATGTACTGTACATGGCAAATAACATGGAGTCAAGAATCGGCCCCTGAGGCACACCACAGTAGACAGCAGCACCATTTGAGACATTACCACCCAATGCCACATCCTGCACTCTGCAGGTCAGTTAGGACTTGACCCACAGCAAAAATGTGCCAATGAGGCCTCAAATGGGTCAACAACACCCCATGATCCACCATGTCAAAAAGTGAGGAAAGATCCAGAAGTACCAAGACAAAACACTGACTGCTGTTTCTCACCAGGAGAAGATCACTAAACACCATCACTAATGTAGCCTTCATGCTATACCGAGATTTACTCTATGACTAGAATGACTCAATGATCTCAAAACATTCCAATATTTTTCCACAGCATAAAGTCAAACTGCTGCACAAATAGATAATTAAAATTCTATTGAATGGTCATGGATGTTCTTGCTATCCTGGTACTAGTAGCAGTCAACAGTTAAGTAGCAATATTTTGTTATATATTATGATATTTCATAATATTGTATGTCACTGAATCTCCATTTAAGTGACTGTGATACTGTATAATAGAATATTATGATGTTTCACAAAATACTGCAATTTACTTTACCTTTCATGTACTGTATCTGATGATAACCTCCTTCAGAACACTCATGGAAGTGAGATGCATGGTCTTAGGATTTATTTGCTTCAGCCCTTGCTGTGCCGTGGACTGTTATATCAGTAGAGAATTCCAAAGCATTCTCATTCATTCATTGGAGGCAGTATAGCGCAGTGGTTTAAGACTCTGAGCTGCAAATCTGGAGACCTGGATTTGAATCTCACAGCCCCCCCCCCACTTGCATACTGTGTGACCCTGAGCAAGTCACTTATCTTCCCTGTGCTCTCAGGTCGCACCTGTAAACAAACTTTCAGCTTAGTGTGTCTTTCCTGGTTAAACAATGGAAAAAAATAGAAAGAAAAAAAATTCAGTCAGTAGCCCAAGGGTTAAGGTAACATATTTAAAATAACTGAAATATTCAGAGTCGGATATTTGCCATGTCAATGACATCAATAGAGCTAAATGAAGGAGTTAAAGAGTACCTGAACAACCTAACTATGTTACAAATGAAAAAAACAAATAGCTTCCTACGCTTTTAAAGTACAGATTGTTGTTTATTTCAATACCCAAACTGCATTTGCAGTAATTATTGAAAATGCAGTTTTTATTGGCATTAAAAATGTTGAAAAAAAAACTTCTCCTTTCTTATGAAACCATTCAACCTAGGCATGATGTTTTTACTTCATCAGGAGCCAACTCTGAGGATGGCAAGGGATAGCCTTACAAGATGAAACCTTTCAACTATTCTCTGGAATGAAACACTTTTATTTCACAGGACCACATCATGTCTTCATGGCTGGCTTAAAATTATGACTAATTTGAGTTTAGAAATTTGATAGCAAGTAACCTGTCAATGAAAATGTATAACAGAAACACATCTCATGATTAAGCGACTGACAAAATGTTGAGCATGATAGCCAGTGACACTAAATGAACAGCATTTCTGCCTGTAGACAGAGCTTGAATTTCATATTTTTCTTTATTGCTTGTCACATAAGCAAATCTCCTGCAGCTCTACGGTAAGTATAATTTACTATAAAAGTAAAGACATCTTTTCACTTTTACTGACATTTTGACTGAGTTCACATATTGTGGAAATTTTTCAAAGCCATATTCCACAAGATAGAAACTTTGTGAATGTGAAGAAAAGGGAGAGAGATGCTGGAGATTCCCAATAGGGGAGGAGGACAGGGACAGTTTAGCAGGAACTCCACTGGAAGTGGGAAGGAGACAAGGAGGAGAGAGTGGGGTCAAGGACAGGGAACAGGAAAGGGAAGAAATGGTGGGGGAGAGTAAGGGCCATGATCAACCAGTTAGTAGGGGAAGCAATGGGTGGGGTAGGAAGGGTATAGAGGGTGGTAAATTGGGAGAAGGTATGGCAAGAGGAAACAAGGGAAGGGGATTGTAAGCAGTCTGACTAAATGCCAGATGCATGAATGAGGAGATCAGTGAACCAAAGGATTGTGGCAGAGGCCGACATAGACCTCGTAGTTATCACATAGATGTGGGCTGTAAGGAATAATGAATGGGATCTCACATTTCTAGTATATACCTTGTATAGGAGAGTCATGTACAAGGGTAAAGCAGGAGAGGTAACCCTCTGAATTAAGTAAGAGTTAGAGGCTAAGGCAGTAGGGACCATCAAAAAAGAAAGGGGGAGTGTAGTCTAGCTGGGTATAACTGATCACAGCAGTGGGTCAAAATGTTAGAATGGAAGTGGTCTATAAACTGCAAGGGCAGAAGGACCAATGGGACAGGGAATTGTGAGAAGAAATTAGAAGGGGGTCTCAAAAGGAGAATTAGTGAGAGTGCGGGATCTGACCCTACCCGATACATCAGTGGCCAAGAGTGCCGGGAGCCATGCACTGTCAGATGCAATGCAAAACTGATTGCTTGCACAACTAGTTAGGGAGAAAATCTGACAAGACACATTCCTTTTTGATCATTTATTTTTACTGCTTAAACTGGCAGCCTCTTCACCTGGCTGGGCCCAGCACCATCCAACAGCATCTTTGGTAATTACCGCCTAGGTTTTTAACATAACCCCCCCGGTGGTGGCACTAGCAGTGCTGGAGTTCATGGGCTACCTGGAGCAGCCAGTAGCAGCAGTAGGGCCTGAATGCACTGGGATCACTGTGCTTATTGCAAGTCCTATTTCTTGCTTTTCAGTCCAAACCCCTAGGTTGTTGGCATCCAATGGTGGTCCAATCAGAAGCACACAAGACTGCCTCATGTTGACTCTTGCTGATGTCATCCCCCACATGTACTACCAACTGCACATCCACCTCAGGTAACCCAGTTGGCAGTATAACAGTAGCAACAGCAGCGGTGGCCCTTCCTCTCTACCCAGAAGAAGAGAGCTTTCTCTGGAACTCTACATCCTCCTCCTCCTCCTCCTCTTCCTGGCTGGCCCCTGATGGCCTAAAGTGCTCCAGAAATTGTGTTTCAGGTGTCAAGAGCAGTGGCTCTATGACTGCTCTGACAGTCTAGGTGCAGGACATCATTCTTGACATGGTACTTACCAATTCAAAGATGTTGAGTGGAGTGGCAGTCAAGGAACCAGTGACCACAATTCTGTGTGGTATAAAGTGATGTTGGGGAACACAGGACCCCCCTTAAGGGCAATGGTACTGGACCTCAAATGGGCTGAGTTTTGCCACATGCAGGAGAAGGTCAGGAAAAACTTAGTGGGTATAGACATGATAAAGGTGGAGGAGGAAAGTGGGGAAAGATCAAATGGGCAATTATAGAGGTGACTGACTCTTGTGCAAGATAGGTAACCAAAATAAAAAAGCACAAATGATTGATAAGGTTCCCAAGAGAGATTATGAAGCCTGTAGGGGAACAAAAGGGCCTACATCAGCTACAAGATGGCAAAAACACAGGTGGAAAGGGAGGAATTCTGGATCAGGCTAACAGAGGCAAGATGGTGGTCAGAAAGGCAAAGGCAGACATGGAGCTGTAGATTGCAGAGGGTGTTAAGGTAGTGCATAATTCTTTAGATACATTTGGGAGAATAATAAGGCTAAAGTGGACTGTTATACTAGGTGTGGGGGGTGTGTTACAGATGATGAATGAAAGGCCAATGTCCTAAACAATTACTTCTGCTCAGTATTCATAGTGGAGGATTTGGGGCATCTTCCATCATGCGGGATCAAGGTAGTCACATGGGGATGCAGTAAAAAGGGAGGGTAGCAAACATCTCCAAAAAATAAACACTTGTGGAATCCAAATGAAAGTGACAGTGCAACGTTTAATGTGACTGTTGGACCAGAAAGTTGCAGTTGGGCAGACAGTCACATTAAACTCTGCACTGTCATTTTCATTTTAATTCCACTAGTGCTTATTTTTTGGAGAAATTTGAACTATAGGCTGGCAGCTGTATTATAGCACTACCTGCTTTCCTGTGTGCCCTTGTACTTTGTTCCCGAGGGTAGCAAACATAGCTGATAAACTGAAGAACAAGCTAGAGGCCCTTAAGGTAGATAAGGAACTGAGTCCAGATGGCCTTCACCATAGGGTTCTTATACACCTGGCCTCAGAGTTGGCAGAACTTTGGACTGAGCTATTTAATGACTCACTGGAGCTCAGAATAGTGATGAAGAACTGTAGAATTCAGGACCTTATCCCACTTCACAAGGGGGACAGGAAGGACAACTGGCCAGTCACTCTTACTTCCATTGTAGGTAAGCTGATGGAGACCTTGGTAAAGGAAAGCCAGATGGTGTACTTAGACTTAAGCAGGCACAGTATGGGTTTGTGGCAGAAAGGTCATGTCAGATCAACCTGACTGTGTTTTTGGATTGGGTCATTAGGGCAGTGGATAGAGGACAGGCTGTGGGTTCACTCTACTCTGATTTCAGAAAAGCCTTCAATTCAGTGCCACACAGAAGGCTGCTGAAGAATTTTGAGGACTTAGGAGTGGGGAAGGGTTTAGTCAGGTGAGTGGGAAATTGGCTGAGTGGGAGGCAGCAGATGGTGGAAGTAAAATTTAAATCTGTGGACAGGGAGATCACAAGCAGGTACCACAGGGTCAGTCCTAGGAACTGACCTACTCAATATATTCATTAGTGACATAGAGAAGGTATTCAGGATAAGATGTGTCTCTTTACTGATGACACAAAGCTTTACAGAAGGGTGGATATTGAGGAAGGAGTGAGGGAACTTCAAGGGGAAAAACTGGTAAAGTGGTCAAGAATCATGCAATTGAAATTCAGTTCCAAGATGTACAATGTAATGCAGTTAGGGAATGGGAACCCATGCATGGCACATTAGATTGGAGTCCAGTGTTAGAATGACCTATATATCAGAGGAGAGGGTCGTCAGTGTCATCATCTATGACTGCTTTAAAGAAATCAGCCAGTACAAGATATACAGTAAAGCTTTAAGATGCTGCTGTGTATAGGGAGGGGTTTTGATATCAGGAGAAGTGAAAAGATATTGCTTTTATACAGATCACTGGTGAGGCCTCATCTGCAATAGTGTGCCCAGTTCTGGGCACTCACCTGAGAGAGGTTGGAGTCAATACGAGAAGGCTCACCAAAGTGATCCAGGGCCAGCAGAGCAGATCCTATGAGAAATGACTGGAGGCCCTGAACATGTATTCACAGGGTATCAGGCATGATAGAAACCTATATATTCTAAGAGATATAAACAGGGTGAACAGTGAAGACATGTTTGTTAGGAATAGAAAGGCATTTATGAGGGGCGTGACTAAAGGTTAGTAGCGGTGTAAATTCAGGAGGTATGTGAGAAAGTTGTACTTCTCTTAGAGGGTGTTGGAGCCATGGAACAAATTGCCAGCAGAAAGATGGGAGCACATATCCTAAATGAGTTCAATCACAGCTATGGCAGAGCAAGGGGACTTATTGTACCACTAAGGGGAACTAGGGAAGAAAGGGGCAGAGGTAGTGGGTGAATGGGAATGACCCCCACAGGACACTGGGCCATAGGGTGAGGTTGTTATAATACAGGTTGACTCATACTATCTTTCTCTTTCTACAGTCAGAATCTATGTTTCCATATGTGTAGAAACTACACACAGCTAATTATAAAATGTTTTAAAATGTATATAATGTAGTTCAAAAAGATAAAAGCTCTGACTTCATGTTCATAGATGCTTAACCTTGGTTAATAAAATTAGTATTTTAACATCTAAAAAACTTTCAGTCCATTTCCCCCAAAAAGATAATGAAAAGCAGTTCACACTTTGGTCCTCACTATTTCAGTGAAAGAGAATTGTCTGTCTCACTGCAAATCTGTTGTTGAAATGTGCTGATTTTTCAAGATAGCATACCTTCAAAATGAAAAGGAACCATAGGCCCAACTCTCAGTCACATGAGACTGGAATGTAATCATTGTGGCTAGGTTTAGCACCAATCCTTCTTCTGCAGCCCCCCCCCCCCCAGCTATGTTCAGAGGGGGTCAAACAGGTCCTCTGTGCTGGCATGCATCAGTGTACACCAGTACTGGGAAGGGGTGAGGTAGGTATGTAGATAGATAGATAGATAGATAGATAGATAGATAGATAGACGGGCAGAGACAGACAGACAGACAGGCAGGCAGGCAGGCAGGCAGACAGACAGACAGACAGAGACAGACCGATAGATAGATGGCTAGATAGATAAAAACCTTTCTTTTTCAACAGGATTGAACTTTTAGGACTATAAGCCCTGCTTAACTAAGTTGTCCTGAAATGTTGATGGTTGCATGCAAATACATGATATTACACATAATTACAATACATATTTATACAATATTTAAAACAACAGTTATTGACAATGCTACAAACCACAGTCCTACCATAAGTACCACGACAGAAAAGATTTCATATAATTTCATACAAAACAAGAACATCTATCCATCAATACAGTATCAAAACTAGTTTTAAAAATCCTAAAGGTTTAAGCATTCCAAACCTATGGTACTAGATCATTCCAAATCTTTGGTAAATAGTAATGTTGTTGCATTTTACTATAGTAGTTTTTTACAAGGGGGACCATTAGACACCTGATTTTTAATTCTCTCAGATTATATCCATGGTTATTTGTCTGAGCAAATCTAAATGAATTCATTGCATCCCCTCTAAATTCTTTAAATGCCATTGCTCTAGTCTGCTTTCTTCTTCATAGTTCTAAAGAGTCCCACTCCAAGTGATTTAACATGCTGCAGTGATGGCCGCCAAAGTGATACCTCAAAACAAAATGAGCCATCCTATAGTAAGTTTTATCCAATCTAAAAACTGTCAAGGTGACATATTGATAAATTACATTAACATATTCTAATATGGTAACAAAAGTTGGTGCATAGTCCTATTCTTTGAATCTTTTGGTAGTACGAGAGCTTTCCTAAGAATGACTCCCAACCCATAATTTACTTTACTTACAGTATTAGCAATATGTTCTTTAAAAGTTAGCTTGTTATCAATTGCAACTCCTAAATATTTTTATGAGGTTATCTTTTTCAGTTTTTGTGTTTCTGGTGTCAATATATCCAACTTGTTCTCTGTATTTAATTTGGTACCTCTGGTCCTTAATTCCATAACCTGCATTTTTTCCTTACTTAAAACCATATTTGAATCCCTAAGCCAATATTCTAGAATGTCAAAATTAGAGTGCAGCACTTCTTAAAGTTCAGCTCTGCTCTTAGCTCTACCAGTCAGTACCATGCCATCTGCGTAGAGATTTATTTCATATTTAGTAATCATCTGCTGAAAAGAATTTACATAAATCCAAAATAGCAGGGGGCCCAAGATCAAGCCTTGGAGAACCCCTCTGTAAATTTTTTCTTTGTCCAATAGACGGCCTCCAATAGAAACTTGCTGCGTACACCCTGTTTAGTATGATGGAAGCCAGTTTATCACTGGATAAGACATGCCAACCAATGAAAGTTGATCTAACAAAATGTTATAATTGACCAAGTCAAATGCTTTAGAGAGGTTGACAGAAGCCAAACCAACAGACTCACCCTCCTCCTAATCATTAGAAACAATATCAATGTATTTGTATAAATATAAATAGTATTATGTATCATATAGATAGCCAACTACAACTGAACCAGCTGATTTAGCATGTTCGCAATTCAGTATGCCTAATATCTTTTTTCTAGGGGAGAGGGGCATTGTATATCTGCACCTTCTGTGCTGAAATGTTGGGGAACCAAGATGGCCTTGCAACTGCCATGAAGAAAAGATGGAAGACCAGCAATAATGATAAGAAGGGGCAAGGGAATCCATTCGACTACCTGGGGTTGTCAACAGGATTGGGTTACTAACGGGGCAATACCAGGCAGGTCAATGAAGGATGGTGACAGCAGAGTTTCTCTCTGCACACAAGTCCTGTAGGTCTCAAGTGTGGTTTTCTTGGTGGGAGAACCTATTAATATGATCACTTCCTACTGAGTGTCAGTACTGTACACAGACTAGGTCTGTTTGCAGTAACAGCTGGAATGTTGCATTCCAAGATTTGTGTTGGGAGTCTCCTGGCACAAATCTAATTTACTCAGTACAGAAATTTTATGTGTAGGTGCATACACCCAGCAATGGAACTTTTGCATAGGTTGCAACACATTAAAGTAACATAGTTGATATGGGTTACAAATCTCTGTGTAGCAAACCTACCCATAGGTCAGTTGTACAGGTGCATGGTAAGCCCTATACATTCTACATATTTTTACAGAGAGGGTACACTGGTGAATGCTAGAATGACTCTCAGTTCTAATTCCATTTCTGCATATCCTGCATTTTCTGCAGTTGGGTCAGTGTCCGGGGTATATTAGTAAGGGTGGAATCCTACAAAGAGAATGGGGAGGAGAGAAAGGGGTCACAGAGGTCATGGTATGAGGGCAAGGATTGTTTGCTTGCATACGGCATTCTGTGTAAGGTGGCAAGGTTCATAACTGAAGCTAACAACTGTGCAACTGAGGACATGACTGTAGTCCCCCATCACTGTAGTATAAGCCTCTTGGCCTCAGTACTCACCATCAGGAGCCATTACAGCTGTAACTCCAATGTTTTTGGGGAAGGCGGTGAGACCTAGGAAATACAGTTGGAGAGATAAGGCAAGGGTCACCTGCAATATTTGGCAGCAACAACAGTGAACTTGGGCCCAAAAGGTTTGCACCATAGGGCATCCCCAAATAATATGTAGGAAGTTGGCGCCCACATCGAGGCAAAGTCAACAGGTATCATGACCCAGAAGTACCAGGTATTTGAGTCTAGCAGGGGTGTTATACCACATACAGTATGCATGAGATTATTTTGAATTGAGAGGCTTCTGGAGTCTGTAAAAAACCTATGCATAAAGAACAAGAGTTGTGAAATCGCAAGTCAGACATTTTGATTCCCAGGTTTGGGACCATTTATGGCTAGCCTTCCATGAGTGGAGCTTTTTGGAGGATAGTGTGGTATATGAAGCCCACTTTGATCCTAGGAATCTTGAGCCAGGAGTGTCAGATGGTGGGAGGGAGGTAGAGTGGGGATATTGATGGGAAGCTTCTAGAAATAATCACTAATAGCACTATAATTTGTGAATTTTTCCTGAAGTCTCTATTAAGCAGTGTAAAGCACCTCTGCAGCCTTTTGTATATGTGTGTGTGGTGGCCTTTCATATGTGTGTGTGAGGTGGTTGGTTACCACATATCAAAGAGTTGCACTAGACAATGTGCTTCACATGTGTTCCCTGCACACCATCTTTCCACCAATTTTGATGAGGGGGTTCCTCCAAAGGGTAGTCACTGCATGAGATGCAAACAGTGTTTGCACCCAAGTTTCCAATTTTTTCCATGCTTTTAGGGAAGCTGGTATTGGGCCCTGACCTGCCAAGGGAAGACAAGGAGGAGTAAGGACAGGCAGCTGCACTAGCCAGTGGGTCACAATGTCTGTCAATAGATAGCCATAGCAGAGAGTCAGAGGAGGATGCTGGTGTGAACCATTCCAGAGTTTGCACACATCCAAAAGAGATGTGGTAGGTATACAACTAGGGTAGGCCCCAGTCTCCTTGAACCACTGTGCTCTAAGTTAGGCCTTACTGTAGCAGGGGACTTTCCCTTCCACAGAAGGTTACTCACCATGGCCTCCATCCTTGAAAACCAGTGCACTGGGACATAATCACCAAGTGAGCTAGGCAATGAATTATTGTTTGTGTCATGATCATTTTGAGTGCCGTACGTTTCCCTGCAAGGGACAGATGCAACAATTTCCATTAGTCACAGCCCTCCTGGCATTTTTTAAGAAGGAGACTGAGGTTTTTAGATATCAAATCTACAAGGTCTAGGCGTATCCATATCCTCAAACATTTAATGGTTTTATGTGACCAGTGTAGTCATCATGGAGCTGCTAAATTCATGATGCATAAGGGATTGAGCAGCAGCACCTTAGTTGTACGTTGGTGTTTGATCCAGACGAACATACGAGACTGCCAGCAGATACAGGCTAAATGGTCTATCGCACCTACTCAATTGTGCAGCACAGAGGTTAGACTCCTGCTGCTCCCCCAACCCCTTGCCCCCGCTTTTACCCTTCATCATCCCACTGACTAGTATCTTGCCCTGAACCCTATCCCACCCCCTTTTAAAGCTCTCCACTGTTTTAAGAGATACCACTTCTTCAGGAAGGGCATTCCATCCCCTACCACCCCCTTCATGAAGTAATGCTTCCTTGCCTCCCTCCTGATTATACAGCCCACCAACTTCAGGCTGTGCCCCCTAGTAATCCCTTCTCCCTTTAATCAAAACATGCCCTCTGTACCAAACCTGTTGATACCCTCTAAGTACTTGAAGGTTTCGATCATATCACCCCTTTCCCTTCTCTCCTCTAATGAGTACATGTTGAGGTCCCTCAACCTATCCTCGTAAAGCTTCCCCTCCATACTTCTGATCATTTTAGTCGCCCTCTGCTGTACCCCCTCCAGTAACCTGATGTCCTTCTTTAAGTATGGGTTCCAGAACTATACACAGTATTCCAAGTGTGGCCTTACCAGGGATCTGTAAAGTGGCAGAATGACTTCCTCCCTCCTAGAGGTGATTCCTCTAGCAATGTACCTCAGCATTCTATTGGCTTTTGCCACTGCTTTCCTACATTAAGATGAGTGGTTCATATTATTTGTGTCCATTACCTTCAAATCCTTTTCCTCCTCAGAAACAGACAGCTGAACCCCTTCCAGATGGTAACTGTACCCAGGATTCCTTGCTCCGAAGTGCATGACTCTGCACTTCTTAGCATTGAAACCCAGCTGCCAAGTGACTGACCACTGTTCAAGCCTTCCCAAATCTTCTTGGAGGTCTTTTCCTCCCTCTACCCCAGCCACAACTGTCCCTATCTTGGTGTCATCTGTGAATAGACTGATTCTGCTCTTAACTCCAACTGCTATATTGGCTATGAATATGTTAAATAGCACCCGCTCTAGCACTGAACCCTGTGAGACCCCACTGGTGACTGCACTATGAGTTGAGAATTCTCCCCCACAACCACCCTCTGATATCTGTCCCCCAATCAGTTACTAACCCACTTATCCATAAAACTGAATAAGAATATAGCCCCCAACAGTTACTTATGTATGCATGTGTGTATGTATGTATTTATTTATTAATTTATTCATATAACTTTTTGATAACCAGGTGAACACACTAGGCCAAGAGCCTATTTTTGAGGTGTGACCTGAGGGTACATAATACAAAAGCTCAAAACGGATATGCAATACATACACATTGTCAATGAATTAAAATACATAGTAAAATTTCAGCAGAAGGGCAGACAGCAAGGAAAACCAGGAATAAAGGACAACCAAGGAAGGGGCTGGAGTAGAACAGCGAAACAGTCTAGGGAGGTCAAATCATGGAAAGCCATGTGTGCCAATGCCAGGAGCCTTAACAACAAGATGGAAGATCTGGAGGCTGTCATGGTGTAGTCAGACCTGGACATTGTGGCCATCACTGAAACATGGTGTAGTGATAACCATGACTGGGAGATGGCCATTCCTGGCTACAACATATTCAGAAGAGACAGGGCAGGTAGGAAGGGAGGAGGAGTGGCACTGTATGTGAAAAATGACATAAGGGCCACAAAGATCCAGGAGGAACAAAATGGGGGAGAGATACTGTGGGTTAAGCTGGAAAGGAAAATGGGGCCAGCCATCTGCACAGGTGTGGTCTATAGACCACAAGCCCAGGAGGAAGAAACAGATAGGGAGCTGATGCTAGCCATCCAAAGGATGGCAGACAAGGGTGAGGTAATACTGGTTGGAGACTTCAGTATTCCAGACATGGACTGGAGCATCCCAGCAGCAGCATCAACTAGGAGCAGATTTATCCTGGACTCCCTTCAGGGTACCTTCCTCAAGCAACTGGTCATGGAACCAACTCAGCAGAAGGCAATACTGGATCTTGTGCTCACAAACAAGGACAGTGTAATGGGGGTAACAGTGGGGGAGCACCTGGGGAACAGTGACCACCAGTCATTGTGGTTTGAAATCACAGAAAGAGCAGAACCAAACCACACAAAAACACGTATCCTGGATTTTAGGGGGGCAGACTTTTGAAAAATGGGGAGATACTTGAAAGAGGCATTAAGGGGAATGGGGCAGGAATCAGGGGTTGAGGAACAGTGGGCAGTATTTAAAATGGGGATTACAAGAGCAACATAATTATGTATTAAACAGGTTAGCAAGAGGAAAAGGAAGAGGAGACCATTATGGTTTTCCAAAGAGGTAGCAAAGAAAGTGAAAGCCAAAAAGATTGCATTCAGGCAATACAAAAAGACACAGGCAGAAGGTGATAGGGAGAAGTACCAGGAGAAGCAAAGGGAGGCAGGGAGGTCAGCAAGGGAAGCCAAAGCTCAGACAGAAGAAGACATTGCAAAATCAGTGGGTAGAGGGGACAAAACCTTTTACAGGTACATAAGTGAAAAAAGAAAGGCAAAGGGAGGGATAGTGAGACTGAAGAGGGAGGATGGGGGCCACGTGGAGGATGACAACAGTAAAGATGACATATTGAACAGGTATTTCTGCTCAGTCTTTACTGAGGAAGAGGAGGGTAATGGGTCTGAAAGGAGTACAAAGGGTGAGAATGGTGCAGAAATGGACACAAGTCCCTTTATACAAGAAAGGGTCCTGAAGGAACTGGAAGTAATAAGAGGTGATAAAGCAATGGGGCCAGATGGGGTGCACCCCAGGGCCCTTAAAGAACTAAGAGAGGTGGTGGCTGAACTCTGGCTATCCTGTTTAGCCGATCACTGGAAACAGGGAGGTACCCAGAGACTGAGGACAGCAGATGTAGTCCCCTTATACAAAAGTGGGAAACAAAGAGGAAGCGGGAACTACAGACCAGTCAGCCTCACCTCGGTAGTGGGGAAGATCATGGAAGCACTACTGAAGGAGAGATTGGTGGAACATCTGGTCTGTCAATGGACTACGGGACCCAAGGCAGCATGGTTTCACCAGGGGAGGCTGCGTCAGACCAACCTCATTGAATTTGTTGACTGGGTGACTAGGAGGTGGATCAGGGAGGGCAGTGAACATGGCCTATCTGGACTTCAGCAAGGCCTTTGACACTGTGCCACATAGAAGACTATTACACAAACTGGGGAATATGGGTGTTCGCAGGACAGTAGTGTGGTGGGTAGGTAACTGGCCAGGTGGCAGGACACAGAGGGTGGTGGTAAATGGCTGTCACTCCACAGAGGGAAGAGTGACCAGTGGGGTACCACAGGGATCAGTGCTGGGACCGATCCTATTCAACATCTTCATCAGTGACATTGCGCAGGACCTAGAAGGAAGAATTTCACTGTTTGCTGATGACACAAAGCTCTGTAACAGAGTAGATACACCAGAGGGTGTAGACAGAATGAGAAGGGACCTGCAGAAACTTGAAGAATGGTCAGGGGTTTGGCAGTTGAAATTCAATGCAAAGAAGTGCAAGATAATGCATATTGGGCACAAAAACCCTGGCACAATATATCAGTTGGGAGGTGAGGATATAGCATGCACCAAGCAGGAAAAGGATCTTGGGGTTATCATCTCTGATGACCTCAAGGTAGAGAAACAGTGTGACAAGGCAGCAGGTAAAGCAAATAGGATGCTGGGATGCATAGGCAGGGGCATCACCAGCAGGAAATGGGAGATCATAATTCCACTATACAAGACAGTAGTGAGGCCCCACCTGGAGTACAGTGTACAGTTCTGGAGACCTTACCTATGTAAGGACATAGACAGGGTAGAGAAGGTTCAGAGGAGGGCAACGAAGATGGTACATGGATTGCATCACAAGTCCTATGAGAACAGGTTGAAGGAACTGAATATGTACTCCATGGAGGAGAGGAGGGAGAGAGGGGATATGATAGAGACATACAAGTATCTTACAGGGAGGAACAGGGTGCAGGAATACACTATTTTTAAGCAAAAAAGATGTTCCAGGACTAGAAGGCATGGGATGAAGTTGAAGGGAGGATGATTCAGAGGAAACGTGAGGAAGAATTTCTTCACAGAATTGGTGGTGGACAAGTGGAACACCCTGCCAGAGGAATAGGTGGGGGCTGAAACAATTACAGGATTTAAGAATGCATGGGATAGACATAAAGGAATTCTGGTGGTCAGGGGTAAGGGGCAACAGACTTCTAGGAAAACATAAACTGAACTTACAAGCTCAAATGGGCAGACTGGGTGGGCCATAGGCTCTTATCTGCTGACACTGTCTATGTATCTATGTATCTATGTAAAAGAATCTAATCTTAAAACAAAACTTTAAAATAATATGCATGTATGTACAAATTAAATAAATAAATATAGCTAAGTGTACTCTACAACATATCTAGTAAAAACAACTACAGCAAGCTTCTTTAATCAAGTATTCTTTTAACCTTTTCTTAAACTGATACTTTGTTTTGGAACTACTTACTTCTGCAGGAAGGGAGTTCCACATAGTGGGCCCAAAATATGAAAAAGCCTTCTGACCTAGTTGAGTTTTCATAAAGAGTACCTTCATAAGGAAAGAATCACTGGAGCTTAGGGACATACCTGTAGGTCTTGCTGAGATGGCATGAGTAAGGAGTTGCTTAAGGCATTGTGGTTGATTGCTATGCACTGTTTTAAAGTAAATACACCAAGGCCATATTCTGTTTTGTGGGGACAACCAATTAAGTCCACCATATAAATCACAACAATGCGTTATTTGACTTGACTGTGAGGTGAACCTGTAAACATTATTATACATAATATTCAACCTATGCAGGTCCGCCTCACAGGAAGTTGAATAATCCAGATAAAAAAACTGCTAGAAATTCCTGGTCTAGCCTCCTTAGCTAGCTGTTGCTGTGCTCTAAAGGCTGTTGCTAACATACAGTTCACAGTTCAACAAACACTGTCAATACAAGTAGCATATGTATGTGAGGGACCTAGCAAAATATCAAGTTACCAAGTAGATACATTCTCCAGCGCTGTTCCATCACAATTGTAAATGTAAAAGGTGCAAGTCTAGGTTTTGATCTGAACAACATGTTTTTGGTTTTTTTAATGTTCATAATTAATTTACTTTTTTCAGCCAATTTGAATAAGTAGGATTTAAATACTGCATTTGGGTAGGTCCTTGGAGGTAGCTAGATTGTCTACTAGGATTTGCTGACAGTTAAACTATTTTTAAATTTCTGGTGGCTGAGCAGTTGAAAAAGAAACTTGCAAACTCTGCTTATCTTGGAAGTAACCTCATAAGTGTTTAAATACTTCATTCTGGTTGTCCCTTGGGGGTAGCTGGATTGACTACTAGGTTTTGGGACTGAAACTATTTTAAATAATTTACTGGTGCATAGGAGTTTGTGATAGTTAAACTCTTTAAACAGAGTTACTGGGTTAAGGAGTGGTCACAGAAAAACCTGCAGTGTGAAACAGGAAAAGACGGTCTTTCAAGCAACAGAGGTGGTGGATTAAGGTTTACGTTTGTTTGTTACAATTCTTAAGATTTTCAGTGCAGGAAGAGTTTAAAGCACAGCTGACTTATTTTGGGTGGACAGCTCTCAGAGCACAAACCACCAGGCCTGTTTTGGGGCTGGAAGGTTTACCTGTGTCTGACTTGGATGTGTGGATTTTCTCTGATTGATTAGCAGGGTATTTCTCTATCAAATTGTTGTGTAGGGCATCTTCCTGACAGGAAGGCACCCATTGCAGCAGTGGGTCAGAGCTTCTAGCTGATTGTTTTATGAGGGCACAGTTTAGGCCCAACCCCTTCCCACCCTCACCCCACCCACCCCTGAAATAGTTCCTTATACCTGGGGTTCTGACATCATTTCCTCAAGAGTGCAAGGTGCATGTCACTGTCATATCCTCTCTAGCACACTGCACTGACAATATAAGCATAAACAGTATAATATAAATATATATTTCTACATTGCAAACCAATCACACAAAAAAAAAAATGTGGGGAGTAGTGCAATGTAATGGCTGTGGGGCAGCAGTCTTCCGGGAGTCTTTCTGGAGGCTGAGATGCTGCCCTATTTGCAGACAACTGTCTGCCCTGAGGGAGGAAGTTGCCCGTCTTCAGGCCACACTGGACAGTAGTACGGGGACCTTCCCCCAGGCCACAATGGACAGTAGGAAGGGAACCTCCCCCATCCAGGGAGCACCAGAACCACCACCACTACCTCAGAGGTTGCAAAGAAAGCACAGCAGTTGGACCACAGTGGGCTCCAGGGAGGATGAGGATGGTGAAACAGAGGCACACCCAGTCAGATGTTACACACCACAATCCATACGCCATTCTGGGGGAGCATAGCTCCCCTATAGATACACCCGCAGAGGAGACTAAGGAGGCTGAGGACAACTGTCACAAGGGAGGCCCACAGGAAGGAGGCAGAGAACACCACAAGAAAAGGAAGCAGCTCCTGGTGGGGGACTCAATTATTAGGGGGATAGAACTGGGAGGAGCTGGGAAATCTGAAGTAAGGTGCCTGCCTGGTGCCATGGCTTGAAGGGACAGGAAGCGCATCCTCAGGATCACAACAACAGCTGCAAAGGATTCTGAGCTGGACGTAATTGTCCACCTAGGGACAAATGACTTGGCTCATCATGAGGTTAGAGCAGTGCAGGAGGACATTGCAGAGTTGGGAAGGGGCCTAAGACAAGTAGCAAACACAGTATCCTTCTCAGAGGTGCTGCCTGTCAAAGGCATGGGGGAGGCGAGGGTAATTGGCACCATGCAGTTTAATGAATGGTTGAAAAAATGGTGCGGAGCACAGGGGTTTGGCTTCATTGGGGACTGGGGTTCCACCTGAAGGGACACCAGCCTATACTGGCAGGATGGTCTGCATCTGTCCAGGAAGGGAACAAGTCTTTTGAGCAATCGGTTTAAATGCTTCATTGGCAAGCTTTTAAACTAGTCAATGGGGAGGCACTGACAAGCAGCAGAAGAATCCAGCCTCTTCCTACAAAACAGGGTACTAAATGAGAAAAAGACCAAGGTAGAACGGTCAGTAGGGATGCTGCAACAGAAGGTAAGGCCATCAAAAATGGAGAGCAATGAGTACCAATGCCCGTAGTCTAGGTAACAAGCTCCTGAATTAGTGGCCTTGATGGAGGAGGAACATCTGATATCGTGCAGTCACAGAAACATGGTACACACAAAACCATGACTGGGACATAAACATACCAGGATACACTATCTACAGGAGGGACAGGAGGGTAAAAGAGGGGAGGAGTAGTTCTTACATAAGGGAAGGAATAAAAGCAACAGAACAAAAGGGTAAACAGGGAGGAGAAGAAGCACTGTGGTAAATTTGGAGACAGGCAATGGCACCACAATCCGCACAGGGTTAGATACAGACTCCCTTCCAGGGGAGGAAATGGACAAGGAAATGATAGAAAGTATACTTAGAATGGCAGAAAAGGGAGATATTGCTGATGGTGAACTGAATATGCCAGATGTTAACTGAGCGCAGTTGCAGCTGCCACTCAAGAGTGCAGTTATTCTAGATGCCCCTACAGGGGCATGCCTTAGACAACTAGTACTGGAGCCCACCCGAGAGGGAGCAATATTAGACTTGATACTCTCAAATGGAGTTGGAGAGAGGATCACAGATGTAGAAGTGGTAGCCATCTGGGAACTAGCGACCATCGAACAGTATGGTTCATAATAAACACAGCAATAGAGTCAAGCATACAAAGACAAAAGTACTGGACTTTAGGAGGGCTGACTTTGCTAAAATGGGTGAGTGCCTAAGGAATGCACTAGCAAATGGGTGGGAAGGAGGGTGAAGAACAATGGGGAATAATAAAAACTGCCATCACAGAGGTAACGAGCCTTTGTGTGAAGCAAATAAACAAAACAAGACGATGTAAGAAACCACTATGGTTCTCAAAGGAAGTGGCAGTGAAGGTTCAAGAGAAAAGAAAGCATTCAGGAAGTACAAGGAATCGAGCAGGAGCAGGACAGAGAACTGTATCTGTTAAAGCAAAAGGAGGCTGGGAACGCAGTCAGGACAGCAAAGGCCCAAACTTTGGAAAGATAGCCAACTCAGTTAAGAAGGGAATAAACCCTTTATAGGTACATCAGGAGCAAAGGAAGACCAAGGGAGGGATAGTGAGGCTTAATAAAGGGAGGGAGGGTGGGCAGAGGAGAATGTGAAAGGCAGAGATACTAAACAAATATTTTGCTCAGTATTTACAAAGGAAGAGGGGAGGTACATAAACAAACAGTAGTAACACTCTGGATACAGAAGTTGATACCAGCCCATTTACAGAAGAAAGGGTTCTGAAAGAACTCTTAAAACTGAAGGTGGACAAAGCAATGGGGCCTGATGGGATTCATCCCAGAATTCTAAAAGAACTAAGGGTAGAACTAGTGACACCACTGACTACCCTCTTTAACAAATCATGGGAGGATGGGGTGGTACCCGAGGACTGGAGGAGGGCAGATGTGATTCCCCTTCACAAAAGTGGGAGCAAGGCAGAAGCAGGAAACTATAGACCTGTTAGTTTAACCTCAGTGATAGGGAAAATGATGGAATCACTTCTAAAGGAAAGAATTGTCGAGTATCTAGAGGCCAGAGGGGCACAAGACCCTAGGCAGCATGAATTCACGGCGGGAAGGTCATGCCAGACGAATCTGATAGATTTCTTTGACCAAAGTAGTAGATCAGGGAGGGGCTGTGGACATGGCCTACCTAGACTTTAGCAAGGCATTTGACACAGTCCCACACAAAAGATTAATATATAAGTTAGCCAGCCTGGGAGTGGGTCCCAAGATGACAGCCTGGGTAAAGAATTGGCTGGAGAATAGGACACAGAGAGTAGTAGTAAATGGAGTCCACCAGAAGAAAGGAGGGTTACTAGCGGGTACCGCAGGGTTCAGACATGACCAGTCCTCTTCAATATCTTTATAAGTTTACATTGCACAAGGACTGAAGGAAAAGTATGTCTCTTTGCAGATGACACTACGATCTGCAACAGAGTTGATGCACAGGGTGGGGTGGAAAGGATGAGAAGGGACTTGGCAAGGTTAGAGGAATGGTCAAATGTATGGCAGCTTAGATTCAATGCTAAGAAGTGCAAGGTAATGCACCTGGGAAACAAAAACCCAGGGGAAGAGTACACAATGGGGGGTGAGATACTAACAACAACAAAAATGGAAAGGGACCTGGGGTAGTCATATCAGATGACCTAAAGGTGGGCAAGCAATGTGAGAAGGCAGCAAGGAGGGCTGGGGGATACTGGGATGAATAGGAGAGGCATCACCAGTAGAAAAGGAAGTTATTATCCCTCTGTACAGACAGCTGGTGAGACCCCATCTGGAGTACTGTGTGCAGTTCTGGAGACCCAATCTCCGCAGACATAGACAGGATGGAAGCTGTCCAGAGGAGGGCAACTAAAATGGTGCAGGGTCTGCACTGGAGGACATATGAAGAGAGACTTAAGGAGCTTAATATGTATAGCCTCTAGGAAAGGAGGAGAGGGGGACATGATAGAAACTTTCAGGTACCTCAAGGAATCAACAAAGTCCAAGAGGGTAGCATCTTTCAAAAAGAGGTGTGCAAGAACAAGAGGGCACAATTTGAAGATAGAGGGGGCGGCTCAGAGGTAATTTAGGAAGTATTTTTTCACAGAGAGGTTGTGGATGCATGGAATGGCCTTCCGGAGGAGGTTGTGAGTCAAAATCAGTGGTGGAATTCAAGCATGCATGGGATAGTCATAAGGCAATTCTGGGGGTTGGGGGTAGAAAGAAGTAGGCTGCTGGTTAACTAGGATCTGCAGCTTATCCAGTAGGTAGGGAAATGGGCAGACTGGGTGGGCCAAGCGGTCCTTATCTGCCATCAAATTCTATGTTTCTATGTTTCTAAGTAGCAACATCTGAACTTAAGACCTGATTGAGTTTAAGATTATTGGTAATGTATGCTTATACAGTAAGTAGTACTGTCTCCATTAAGTAAACGTTTTCTACTCAGTTTTAAAGAAGATAATGCATTAACAAAAACTTAAAATAGTACAAGGCCCAAAATGGAGCCCTGTTGTACACCAGTTTGTAGAGAACAAAGTTTTGATTTAGTATTGTGGCTCTTAACCATTTGCATTCAATTTTGTAGGTAATTCTGGAACCACTTCATGTTACCTCAGGAAATCCCCAGGTCATGTACCCTATTTAACAATTGTTCATGATTCACCAGATCAAAGGCATTGGTTTGGTCCATGAAGATGGCACTGGTTAATTCACCAGTCATCATGGTAGTTTACACATCATTCATGAACCTTACCAAAGCCGGCATAGTGCCATGATAGGGTTTGAAACCAAGCTGTTCAGTGCAAATCAAACCATTAATTCCAAGGTAATCACTGAGTTGTTAATAGAACAGTCTTTCCAACATTTTTTTCAAGGGGATAAAGAATGGAGATTGACCGGTAATTATGCATTTCACTTGCATCACACTTTTTATACACTGATGTCATCCTTGCCACCATCCATTTTGTGGGTACAGTGCCAGTCATGAGAGATCTGTTGAACAGATACAGTGCTTGCTACAGTAAAGATGACTGTTAGCACGGTATACCGAGCATTGCACAACTGCGGTACCCATTGAATAACATGTATACCACTACTGCGCAATTTGCCCGGTAGCGCGGTACTGAAGTTAATGTAGCAAAAGTTAGTTCCCCAGTCAATTTGATAGATCAGGCTTTAAGTCATTAAAACCACTGCTTTTACATAAGTTTAATCCTCTCAGGTGTTTAAGTACTACAGCACCTGAGAAACAGTCAAACATAGGAAGTAAAATTATGGTTTGACATTGTCTCCACAAATCAGCTATGCTTATGGGATAACTGGATCTGAAGTTACAAGGACACTATTTTTATACAAAAGATAAGCTATTGATTACCAATTTATGGAGTAACAGCTTGACTACGTGTATGAATTTCACAAACAGTATTGCTTTAAATTTATTATGTTATACTCAACATTTTATAAAAGTCTACCATGGAAGCCACTAGGTGAAACATTTGGACTTGAAGCAATGAAAAATGTAAAAATGATTTATACACGATAGACAACCATTCATTTGTGAGCTTTGTCTAAAATGGAAGGGAGGATTAGCATATTTGTATTAGACTTGTGTCTTTACCTTTAATAAATATAGTTGCAAATACAGGTCATGTATTGAAACAATAAAATTAAGGAACAAGTAATACAGTTCAGAAAAATGAAAAAAAAAAACAATGTTAAATGTTTGCTGAATATATATGTTTAGAAGAAAGATGCAAAATCCAGTTTAGTGGAATTTTTACAAATTTTGGCGAAATTGGAAATCTTCTGAATATGTTTGGTGAATTTTCACCCTGTTCAATGAATGTTCTTTGCTGAACTGTGGAATAATAAACATGAACTGCAGAACTAATACATTAATCCACAATTCATGTAATTATTCCTGAGTTCAGTGATCAGTTCTGTACCATTTCCAGTAAATAGAAAAACAATTACTTTACCTGGTGTCCAGTGGCACCCACCCTCATCTTCCAGTCACCAGCCCCATATTAATTAAATATTTCCCTGATATATAATGACACCCTTCACCCTCTGATCACTGGCCCTGTATTTACTTAATCTTTCTCTGGTGACTAATGGCACCCCCAAACCCTCTGATTGCACGCCATATATTTGGTTCATGTTTCCCTGGTGTCTATTGGCACCAACACCCTCTGATCAGTGGTCCCATATTAATTTAATGTTTCCCTGGTGTCTAGTGTCATGCCTCCACCACCTTCCAATCACTGGCCCCATGTTAATTGAATGTTTCCCTGTAGTGGCATACCCCACCCTCCTATCACTCACTGCCATTTAAGTCCCTGGCATCTAACACCTTTCACACACCCATACATGGTACACTAATTTGCCAGCCCCTTTTCCATTGTCTGAAAGGTAGGGAGCCATACAGTAGCTAGCACAGCTCCTCATCTCACTAATTAGTTGGCCACCATATGCAATGAAGGCGCGGCAACCTGTGCATTGTACTTACTGTACAGCATACAGGTTGGTCACCTTCACTGCATATGGCAGTCAGACAAGGTGTAGAGAGGAGGACTGTGGTGGTCACTGTATGGCTCCCTGTGCCACCAAAAATGATGGAAAGGGGTGTGGCAGGTTGGTGTACCCAACCTGGTGTGGGTGGAGCAGAAGGGCCGCTAGACAGCGGGGATTTAAATTAAATTAAGGTGAGCCATTGGAGGGTTTGGGTGCCCCTAGACACAACGGAAACATTAAATGAATCGGGACCAGCAATCAGAGGGTGGGGGGTGCTGCTAGACATTAGGGAAACATTAAATTGATATGGGGTCATAGATGGGAAGGTGGGGGTCCCACTAGACACCAGGGAAACATTAGCTAAATACTGGACCAGTGATCAGAGAGTGCAAGCAAGCAAATCTTTATTTTTTAAATGCTATTCCAGAAGAGATCATAGTGCTGTACACATTAAAACATTAAAATATGTATAACATATAGAATAATACAATTTAAGGCAGAATCCTAAAAATGAAATAAAAGCAGAATAAATAACCCAATCCAATCAGGGATGGGTGGTGTCACTAGACACCAGGAAGTATTTTAAAAAATTAATACACAGCCAGCGATCAGAGGATCAGAGGGTGGTAGTGCCACTAGACACCAGGGAAACATTAAATTAATACGGGGCCATCGATATACGGTTCATACTTTCATTCCCCAGTTCTGTGACTCACTGAACTGTGGAATGAATGTATAAATTATGGATTAATATACTTAACTGCTGAAAATAAATTCCAGAAAACTGACCTCTGACAGTGATCAGTTCAGCAGAATTTTGTTCTGCAGTTTCCTTTTTTTTTCAACTTTCTTTCTGGTCCTCCTGCTTGGAACTCTCTTGGGGCAGTAATGAAGAACCAGCATTGGGCATGTGGTGGTGGCACAGGCAAGACCATTACCTATCCGAGCTGGAAGGGTATTTCTCCTCCTTTCTAGGTGCCCGAAGTCCCTCCCTCCCCCTGTGCATGGTGTACATCTGACGTTGGTGCACAGCAACCCTGCCTGCATCAGCCACGCTCCCTTACATGCAACTCTGAGCTCTGTGGTGCCCCTGGTCTCTGCCAAGGGCTGCCAGAGCATCAAGTAGTCCCATGCCCCCCCCCCAGGAGAGAAGAGCAGTCCAGCGAGTGCTTGATCTGTCTCCCTCCCTCCCTGCCAATCCCCGAGCACACTCCTGAACTCAGGTCATCGGCATGACATGAGGTCTGGCGTCCAGTGCCTCAAACCTCAGCACCACTGGGCTGGCCCTGTTCTGAAGTTTAATACATTAATCCACAGTCCATACATTTCTTCCACTGTTCCATGCCAGAATTTCCATAAAAGTTGCCAAAATGATGTATGAACTTTCGCAGAAGTGAAAGTCCCACTTTTGTGCAAATTCCACCGGTGGAAGGTTTTTTTTTGCACAGCTCTGTATACTGTATGTTATGTAAGTAACAAGGACGAAAGTTACAGAAGTATGAGGTCTACATATGGCAATAAATTTATAACAGAATCATGATGGTGTAAAATTGATATTACATAGTACACTGAATTTTACGTTATACAATAGGCAAAAGGCAAAATGGGTAAAAAGGGAATGGGGTGAATAGGAAAAGGGTTGTTGTAATGCAGAGGGAAGAGGAAGATGACTTGGTACAGGAGCATGTTTTTGAGAAGTGTGCCAGTAAGAATGGTTTGAGAGAGTGCAGGTACATCTAGTGATGGACAGGGAGAAGATGGCTGTTTAACAGTGCTGGAAGGCAGATAAAGAAAACAGACTGGCTGCTACAGATTTAAAGAGAGGGGATAGCAAAGAAATGAGCATCATATACTGTAATTGAAAGGAGTAGGAAGATGGGATGGCAGGGTTAAGGAGAGAGGAAGAATATGAGCACAGGGGCAAGCAAATATTTGGTCTGAGAGAAGGGACAGTGAGAGAGATGCCAGAGCTTTAGGGAGGGGAGAGGGAAATCTACATACCGAGAATTGCAATGTATGTGAGACAGAGCACTAAGGGTGAAGTGGAAAAAGAAATATAAAGGGGCCCAGCCAGGCAAGTGTAGTCTTTCTGGCAACACTGTAGACCACATCCACATACATACTGTACTAAAACACTGGCAAGATCATCTTGACGATGATCTCTTGACAGACCAGAAGAGGAAGACATGATTTTTTGTGGTATAGCACAAAAAGCTTAGGGCAAAGTTTGTTATACAGTATGTGGTGTCAATGTGTGTGGAAAAGCTAAGGCTTTGGTCCAGCTACATCCCTAAGTACTTGAAATGGGTTACCTCTTCAAACAGGTTCCCTTCCAGAATCTTGAAAACAGGGGTATGGTGGAGCCTTGTTAGTCTCTGTTTAGTGCCAAAAGTCAGGAAGACTGTGTTTTGACTTTGTGACAGCTGGCTTGATCAGAATTCAAAGGCTATGTCAGCAGATCAGTGAGTGGGAGTAACCAGCCGTGCTCCCTGCCTGAGCTTTTTAAGCCAGCTTCCTCGAGCCTTACTCTGCACTGCTTCTGTGCTGCAGCAGGAGGCACTGCCAGGGCTCTGTCCCCCAAATGTTTGTCTCCCACTTCCCTTTGTGCTTTTGTGCTTTCTGCTTGGTTTGGGCCTCCTCCAGCTTTCTAAGTCAGTATTTTGCTTTCTTCCTTCCCAGTTGCACTTTGTGCTTCTCTCAGACAACTATTACTGCTGCTTTCCTGTTCTCATGCACCTTGTGTTTCTACTGTTTTGGTTTTCATGTGCTTCTAGTTTTCACAGTGTCTGCCTTTGTCATTTTTCTCTTTTGACTTGTGCTATTTCAGGCTCCCATGTTTCCTTCTCCCCCCATCCCCAATACCATTTGCTATCTCCCAGTTCAGCTACAATTCTTAAATGTTTACACTTGGCTCCTAGCCAGGCAGTAACTCCCTTTTGTGCTATGTTGGCTTAATCAGTTGTTCACTTCAGCAGCATACCGCTTCTTAGTTTTCAAATCCCACATGCTCCTGCTTTTTCTTAGCAGTTTCATTTGTTGTTCTCTACTGCCTCAGCATACCTGGCCTTCAGTGCATCAGCAACTAATACTCTCTTTCCTTATGGAACTGTTTGGAACGCATTCACCATTCAGTCCAGGCACATATCATTCAGTCTTATACAATATCTTAATTGTCATTTGATGTCTCAATCAGCATTGCCTATGTTTTGTTTCTACCTTGTGCTCATGGCTGTCAGGCTTTGCCAGCAGCCTCCCACTACTCATGCACTCAGATGTACGCCAACCACAGCCACAACATGACTCCCAGGGTGGCCTGCCCTTAATGCCGATGGTCTCGCTCTACTCCTTTGAAGCCTGCATCTTGAGGGTGGGTCCCTCAACTCAGACAGGGTCCTTCTCTTTCTGCTCCTCAGTTGAGAATGTCCTATGCTCTGGGGGAAACTTTGGTCATGCAGATCAACTCAGTGGCACCTCTTGATGTAGCATTTAAGACATTAGCTGCCAGAGGGTGGGATCTGTAAGTTCAAGAGGCTCCTCTAGCTGTGAAGACCACATCAACAGCACCTTTGAAAGCTATCCCCCCCCTTACAGCTGTCTAAGGTTCACCTGGTCTCCACCTACTCATACAATGCAAATCCCACCCCTCAAGGACCCAACTCCAATGCCTTACCTCTCAAGCATTCAGTTTCCTTTCTTGGCCTCCCCTCATTGGAGGCCAGGTGAGTGCCTTTCAGCAGTTGTTGCACTCCACCCCCTGCCTTGGTGGAGGTTTCTTCCTCATAGGGTTTTTCTTCTACTCCGTGCTAAAGGTCAAACAAGTTAGGTAGTCTCTGCAGGAGGTGGTCCATAATGTAGTACATTTATATTAGGATAGCGTTTACGCAGGTAAGTTTCTGTTGTAAGTTGGGGTTGAATGGTAGCCCAATTTCCATCCTGCCATTCCTTCTCTCCTTATAGAAGTCATGCCTCTTGTGCAACCAGTTACTAATTACTGTCTGTCATTGCTCAATTCAGTTTCTGTCTATTATCAGTCATCACTAGTTGTTGTCAAGCTGTCCTCACTGAGGATCTGTGTTCACCACTTGTTGTACAGTATTTTTGGGCTCCTTCTTAAGGTAGCTTTAGCCTAAAGGAATTATGTTCCCACAGCACTTCTAGGAGTAGAATCCTCTTCAAGAGGGTTCCTTTGCCTTCACTGTACCCTTGCAAAATGGTAGTTCCCCATTGAACAGAGAGCGTGAATTGCCAAAGTAAGTAAATGAGTAAGTAAGTAGGTAAAATTTATTTATACAGTGCCCAGTCTTGGAGGCTATGGGCACTTTAGAAGTAATAAACAGGGTAAACGGACAGCACACAAAATACATAATTTACAAAAAAATTAATAACTAAGCAGTCAGGTTAAAATCAGCAAAAACTTTCTGAAAATGCTTTTTTAAAAAGGTAGGTCTTTAGGACCCTTTTAAATGACTACACTGAAGGGGCCACCCTTAAAGATTTTCGAAGCAAGTTCCAGAGGACCAGGCTAGCCACTTCGAATGAGCGCACACCTGAGGTTTTCAGCCTAGTCCTTGGAACTGCTAGGAGGCCCTCGTTGGAGGAATGGAGGGATCATCCTGGGATGACAGGTGTAAGGAATCAGACAGGTAGCCAGGGCCTGAGCCATATAGGGCCTTATAGGTGAGCAAGCCCACCTTGAAGATAATCCTCCATCTGACAGGCAGCCAATGCAGGTCAGCTGCAGTTAGCAGATGTTCCCTCCACTGACTCAAAGTATAGGGAATTGCAATAGTCTAGCCTGGAGGTAATGAAGGTGTGCACCAGTGATGGCAGGTCCTTTGGGTGGAATCAAGAGTTTAATCCGGGTGACATTCCTTAAGTAGTAGAAACCACTTTGGACAGCAGATGATAGTATCTATGTATAACAGTCAAGAACACATTCATTCGGATACCTTCAGACTATCAACAAAGTTGCACAGCTGGAACTCCTCACTAAGTTGTGTACACCCATTGAACAGCGATGAACATTTTTAAAGTCACGTTTCAGCAACAATTCCAGCTCAGGGACTGAAGCATTAGAAGCAAATAGAACTGTGCTATCTGAATAAGTCAGATAGGCCCACAGCAACTTGATTTTCAAGAAAAGGAGAGCTCTATAGTCTCAACATGTTTGCTAGCTCTAGGAAAATGGTTGTGGTGAACAGGCCGTGGTCCATGCTTTCCAAAATGGAGGCAGTGTTCCAGATGAGGGAGAAGATGGTGAATGGTGTTTGCGGAAGGCAGACTGGATAAGGGAGAGTAATGAAGAGGAGTCAGTGTAGATGGATAGCAGGGAGGAAACTACACCTTAGTAAGAGCAGAGAGGGGGGAGAAAGGTTGGTAATTACACATAGCCGGGGGGGTGCCTGCTTTCAGGAGTGAGGGATTGACCCAAGTTGAAAGGAAACATGGAATGTAAAAGCAAGAGAGGCAGCAAAGTCTGACACTGAGAGATGAAGGAGATTCATAGCCAGTGCATCAAGGCTGTGTCCTTTAGAGGAATTAAGAAAGAGGAAGACAATAGGAATGGTTTCAGAGGAGACCAGGTAGAAGGGAAAATATGCTGGGGTAGAGGGTGGGGATATGGGGCCATTGAACAGAGAAAGAATAAGCAAAAAGGGGGAGAAAGGGAAGAGGAAGAAAGCAGAAGACAAAGGATGAAAAGACATTGTAAAAAGGTGTTGGCAGCTCAGTTTGGTCACAGCTACTATATATGAACTTCCTTATTTGAGGATGAGGGAAGTAGTCTACATAAAGGATCAAGAAAAGAATGAATAACCTTCCAGTCCCTATCAAGGGATTTAAGGTTGTTCTGAAGGTCATAGGTAAAGTAAATTGATCTGGCCACCCTGGTGGCCATAGTACTGGTGTTATGTAGTTATGTGTATTTCAACAAGTCCTCAGAAGAACCCAAAGAATTATGATGATGCCAGGCAGAACTGTAAGCTATGAACAAGCCAATGACATCTGCGGAGATCCCAGGATGGTGGGACCTGCTGGTATGAAACCTCCTGAGATGGGCATGTTTGACCAATGTTGCAATTAATTTGCCAATTAAAGAAGATAGAGCAACATCTATACTGGTGGATAATATGAGTACTGATCAGTCAGTGGCCTGAGAATCATCTAGTAGGGAAAGACAGTCTCACACTTAAGTAACCCACACCAGACAAACTTTGGTGAGGTTTTAGTGTGGTGGATCTTTTGGATACAATGAACCATGCCATTGTCACTGAAAACTTCCAGTAAACTGCCAGCTGCAATAGTGTGGTGGGGATGTGAGACAAGGACCCAGTCAAGAAGGGAGTGCTTTGTGGAGTTGAAGTTGAGACAAGTGAGCTCAATAATGAGCTATGGGATATTGAGGAACTAAATTTGGTAAATGATATTTTAAGTCATGGGGGACAGCCAATATATTACTGAACAGGGACATTCCTAAAAGGAATGAACAAGGTAAACTGTGAGGAACTATTTAACATGAGTAGTTGATTAAGAATACAGGGGCAACAGTGGAAACTGATGGGGAGAGGTTCAAGAGGGATGTGAGAAAGTGTTATTTTGTAGAAAGGGTGGTAGAGCCGTGGAACAATCTTCCAGCTAATGTGTTGGGCACCAAAACTATCAATGGTGTCAAACACAGTTGCAACATAGTAAAATGACTGGTTGTTTCTCAGGATAGTAGCGGTGGAGTGGGGAGCCAGGTGCTGGATATTGAAGGTTAGCACCCTCTATGGATATGATGATGATATTATGATGAGGAACTCAGGGGGGATTAGAGACTAGGGGCTGGAGGTTAGAGAGAGGTTGGGGGAGATCTGGTCTGACGGAGGTCAAATTTGAAACATAGAAACATAGAATGTGATGGCAGATAAGGACCACTTGGCCCACCTAGTCTGCCCGTTTCTCTACCTGATGGATAAGCTGCAGGTTCTAGTTAATCAACAGCTTACTTCCTCTTATCCACCACTAGAATTGCCTTATGCCTGTCCCATGCATTCTTAAATTTTCCCACTGTTCCTGACTCCACAACCTCCCCAGGAAGGCTATTCCATGCAGCCACAACCCTCTCTGTAAAAAAAATTGTTTTCTAACATTACCTCTCAGTCGTCCCCCCATATCTTCAAATTGTACCCCCTTGTTCTTGCACATCTCTTCTTCTGAAAGATACTACCCTCTTGCACTTTGTAATTCCCTTGAGATACTTGAAAGTTTCTATCATGTCCCCCCTCTCCCTCCTTTCCTCAAGGGTATACATATTAAGCTGCTTTAGTCTCTCCTAGTATGTCTTCTGATGTAGACCCTGCACCACTTTGGTTGCCCTCCTCAGAACAGCCTCCACTCTGTCTATGTCTTTGCTGAGATGGGGTCTCCACAACTGCACACAGTACTCCAGATGGGGTTTCACTAACTGTCTGTGCAGAGGGATAACAACTTCCTGTTTTCTACTGTTGATGCCTCTCCCTATGCATCCCAGTATCCCCCCAGCCATCCTTACTGCCTTCATACATTGCTTGCCCACCTTTAGGTCATCTGATATAATTACTCCTAGGTCTCTTTCAATTTTTGTTCTTGTTATTAACTCACTCCCTATCGTGTACTCTTCCCCTGGGTTTTTGTTTCCCAGATGCATTACCTTGCACTTCTTTGCATTGAATCTGAGCTGCCACATATTTGACCATTCCTCCAACCCCACATTGTGTATCAACCCTGGTGCAGATCTCTGTGTCATCTGCAAAGAGACATACCTTTCCTTCCAGGTGCTCTCCAATATCACTTATAAAGATTTTAAAGAGGACCAGTCCTAGTACCGAACCCTGCAGTACCCCCTCCTTTCTTCACTGTGGACTCTGTTTACTATTACCCTTTGTGTCCTGTTGTCCAGCCAGTTTTTTATCCAGACTACCACCTTGGGACCCACTCCAAGGCTGGCTAACTTGTATATTAATCTTTTGTTTGAGACTGTGTCAAATGCCTTGCTAAAATCTAGGTACTGTAGGCCATATCCACAGCCCCTCCCTAGTCTACTACTTTGGTCACCCAGTCAAAGAAATCTATTACGTTCATCTGACATGACCTTCCTGCTGTGAAACCATGCTGCCTTGGGTCCTGTGCCCCACTGGCCTCTAGGTACTCAGCAATTCTTTCCTTCAGAAGTGATTCCATCATTTTCCCTACCACTGAAGTCAAACTAACTGGTCTGTAGTTTCCTGCCTCTGCCCTGCTCCCACTTTTGTGAAGTGGAATCACATTTGCCCTCCTCCAGTCCTCAGGTACCACCCCATCCTCCCATGATTTGTTAAAGAGAGTAGTCAGTTATTACTAGTTCTACCCTTAGTTCTTTTAGAATTCTTGGGTGAATCCCATCAAACCCCATTTCTTTGTCCACCCTCAGTTTCAAGAGTTCTTTCAAAACCCTTTCTTCTGTGAATGGACTGGTATTGAACCCCCTATAAAAAGTTTCTTTCTTGTTTGGTTTAGGTACCTCTCCCTCCTCATCTGTTTTGAATACTGAGCAGAAATATTCATTCAATATCCCTGCTTTTTCACTGTCACCCTCTGCCCACATTCCCTTCCCTTTATTAAGTCTCTGTATCCCTCCCTTGGTCTTTCTTCACTCCCTAACGTACCTATAAAAGGTTTTATCCCCCTTCTTAACAGAGTTGGCTATCTTTTCCTCAGTCTGTGCCTTTGCTATTCTGACTGCCTTCCCTTCCTCCTTCTGCTTTAACTGATAAAGTTCTCTCTCCTGCTCCTTCTGTGTTTCCTTATATTTCCTGAATGCTATCCTTTTTTCCTTAACCATCCTGACTCCCTGCCACCTCTTTTGAGAACCATAGTGGTTTTTTCCTTCGTTTTGTTTTGTTGATTTGCTTCACACAAAGGTTTGTTGCCTCTGTGATGGCTGTTTTGATTATTCCCCATTGTTCCTCCACCCCTCCTTCTTGCCCATTTGCTAGTGCTTTTCTGAGGCACTCTCTCATTTTCCCAAAGTCAGCCTTCCTAAAATCCAATACTCTTGTTTTTGTATGGCTTGATTCTATGGCTGTATTTATTGTGAGCCACACTGTTTGGTGGTCACTTGTTCCCAGATGGCTACCCACTTCTAAATCTGAGATCCTTTCTCCTTCCCCATTTGAGAGTACCAGGTCTAAGATTTCTCCCTCCCTAATTGTTCCTGAAGTCACATTATGTCGACTATCAGGGGGCAATCTCCCCGAAGGAAGCCTGATTTTTTTGTTAAGGGAGATTGCTGCAGCAAGGAGCAGATCAGCTCAGCTCTTCTGCATGGTAGAAGGGGTCTTGTTGGTGGGGCAGGTTCAGGCACTAGGTGCGAAGAGCTTACTCTGTTCTTTGCTGACATAGTGTCCTCTATCTGGGCTGAGGTCTCTTCCAGCATCACTTGAAAGTGATGTGAGGTCCATCCTGAGCTGTGTCAAAATGCTCCTTCTGTCTGGGATGAGTTTGAGCTTATTGTGGTGGAGGAGGTGGTGAAAATAATCTTAAGGCTGTGACCAAAAAAAAAAAAAAATGAACAGTGCTCTGAGTCCTTGGAAAGGGGCAATTTATAAATAAAGTATCTATCTATCTATCTATCTATCTATCTATCTATCTATCTATCTATCTATCTATCGACGATAAGTTCTGGGTTTGTTAGTATTTTATGAGCAGGCTGGATGGCCCTATGATGTTTTTCTGCCATCAAAGTCTATGTTTCTATATATTTAGAGCCCCAAGGACTAAAAGGTTTCCTGAAGTAGAGAAGAAGAAGAAAATGTTTAAGAAGGTGCTAGTAAAAGAATCAGGCTTCACTTTGGGGAGGGAGCAAATGCCATTGATGAAAATGGAAAGTGAGCAAGAGAAAGAGAGAATACACAAGAGAAGTTCATGGGAAGAGGGGATGGCAGAATGATAAATGACATCACAGACAGAGAAGACTGTGGCATACTGTATGCATAGAAAAACTTCCCTACCATGCTTCCCTTGTCCTGTCTGTGAACCATGTAACCAGAGAGTCTGATTTCTGCTTAACTGATTTGGGAAACATGTTTCTACCATGATCAGGACACCTGGCATTTATATGAAAAATGCTAAGCCCTTTGGGAAGGTTGGGGAATGGAAAGGAAAGGGACCAGGGATTTGTCCCACATCACGTGAAAGCAATAGCAGAAGGGTTGTGATAAGCATTAGGGTATGACACCTGTGCCTATGAACAGGTACTTAGGAAGAGATTGTGGGAGAGCATCAAGACCGATAGGAGGTGAGGACAGGAGACTAGGACAAATAAGGAATGGGAGTGGGGTGAAAAGTGGGGAGTATCAGGAGAGGGGATAATGGGGGGGGCGAGTGTTGTGAACAGAGATAGAGTGAAACTGACTGGATCAGGCAGACCTCAGGTTAGGCAGGAAAGGGCCACTCCAATTGGCACTCTGTAGAGAAGTCTAAGGGACCAGAGATGGAAGGATAAAGAGAGTTCAAGAAAAAAAAAAAGATCTCTACAGTGAGGATATGCTGGGATAACATCACTGTTGAAGGTTGCCACTGACCAATCTGGACACAGATTTTTTTCTTGCCATTTTATAATTGAGGTTTGCTGTTACATTTGGATGATAAAATTGAAGTAGAAATGTACATATTCTTGAATTTTTATATTTCTGAATATGTATATTATACAAATACATAATTAAGCAATAATACATGACAGGTTGTGGGTTGTGCTGCAGTAACCTCACGCCTGGAGTAGTTGGGTACAAAGACCAAGTGCATCCAACACCTCAGAACTAAGGTTATCCCACCACAACCCACATGCTGGAGTGCATTATTGTTTTTATTCAATGGCTCATAATTATTAATATTGTGGAGACACAAATGAGCACATGTAGATGGCAATTAGGCAGAGAACAAGTGTTGGAACAACCCTTTTATGTGTAGGGACATCTATTTTATAGTATCAGTTGTACAGATTTATTTTGTAGTTTATTTTTTATTTTATTTTTGAGGAAACACTCCCCATGTGAAAGCACTGCATCATGGGTATGCAAATAATCAATTGTCTTATATCACTGCAGTGTGTTATGCATTACCAGACAATTGTGTATTTGCATACCCATGATGCAGTGCATTCATATGTGGTTTGTTTCCTTATGAAAAATAAAACTGTAAAACTGATACTGTAAAATATATAAGTAAATAACATATTTATATGAAACTATGCTTTTGCTTCTGTACTACAATTGCAAGGCTTCATACTCTCTTGGTAAGAGAAGTTGTGGCTTGTTGTTTACTTTGTTATGCAGTCATCAGTATGCTTGGACTTGATACTGTGAGGCCGTGCTCAGATAACCTCCCTGTAACAAGCACACATTGACCAATTAGAGTCCAGGAAATGTTCTTGCCATTGCATAATTGTAATTAACTAAGGGTTCAGGGATTAAGTATAAAAAGTACTACAATTTATTTATTTACTTTTATAAAATAGGCTTCTGAAATGGAGGAATCCAATTGGCTAGTACACCTTCAGAGCCGTGTCCCTATCAGAAGCTATACTAGCCAACTGGCACTAACCTCCTCTGCCCAACCATATAACAACAAGGAATGAATCACTGAGCTGTGCCAATGTAAACAGAAACACACACTGGTACAGCTGATGGTGCAGTAGCGGCAACAGTATTTCCTGCCTGACAGCTGTCAACTTCAGAGCCACAGATCTCACTGACAGAAAAAACCTCAACAAACTTGAGTAAAGTAAACCAAACCATCAAGAAACAAAAGAAATCATACAAAACTGGACACAACCGAAAAAAGTATTTTTTAAATCAGCAGCAAACCAACCTAAAAACCAGGAGCCCAACTGAAGCAAAACATGAGCCTGGGATTTAAAATCCCGCTACAGATCCAGCAGCAGTCCTCCATTTCCAATCCATGAAAAGAGACGGCAACTGTAAAAGCAAATCTGAGCAGTCCTTCATATGCTTTGTTTTACTCACTGCCACTTATTCCTTGCAGGTCTAGTTCAAGTTCAAGTTCAAGTTCAAGTTTATTGCAGGAAAACTCCATTGAGCATGCTCATTCACAAGGAGGTCCTGTGACATAAACACTTAAAGTACAAACACAGATAGGTAATAACAGTATATACATGAAATACACGTTACATGATACAGGCTGGATATACATACAAGGGTACCACATAGGGTGACCGCAGGTGGTAAACATTGATATGAGACAGGGAGCGACTTATAGGTCGCATACTGATAAATGAAACATGATGACTGGTGTGATTTGATTTAATCAAATCAAATCAAATCAAATATACAGTATTTTGGCAGCTAGAGCAAACAACAGTCTACAACTGATATGGGAGGGAGGAGATTTGATAGAGTAGCAGTGGAGCGTAAGCAAAGGTAAAGCCAGGAGTAGAAGGGGAAGGGAAAGCAGTTAATATGACAAATCAATTATACCTTACCAGTGGATAAATATGGCACACATGGGGAAGGAAGAGACTTAATGACAGTTACAGGTGTCTTTTATTTTGGCTGAACTTAGCGATTTGTAGAAGTTTATTGAAACTGTGCTAGTTAGTTTCAGTACGGTTTGTAATTGGTTCCAAATGGAGGGAAGGGCATATGCAATAGCACGTTTACCAAAGGAAGTCTACGTCCTTGGTATGTCAAGCATAATAAAGTCAGATTTTCTTAACGAGTATGCACTATGTGAGATACTAATAAGGGAAGAGAATAGCTTGGCAATTTCTGCAGGAGCAGTTTAAGAGTCCATAGCCCAGCATGGAGCAGGCGTCTAGTAGTAAGGGATGTCCAACCAACAGCTGCATATAAGTCACAGTGGTGCGAGCGTGAGGAGTTGGTAATGAACCGTAAGCACGGTGATAAAGGATGTCCAGTTTACTTAGATTTGCAAGAGTGGTGGAGGAATAGATTACATCGCCATAGTCAAGTAGGGGGAGAAAAGTGGCCTGTACAAGCTTGTTTCGAGTTTCAAGGGGGGAAAAGGGGCCTATTTCTGTAGAAGAAACCTAACCTTGCTTTTAACTTTCTAGAGACATCTTCGATGTGGTCACTGAAAGATAATTTATTGTCGATCCAGATACCTAGATATTTAAATTTGGTTACAACTTCCAGAGGCTCGTTTAGCATGGTGACAATGAAGTCTTGGGCAAGAGTATTGGGGGGGCCTGAGACAGCACTGCAGGAGAATATCATCGCTTTAGTCTCCTTGGCATTGAGCAGAAGCTTTGCCTTTATTAAATTATGCTCAAGTTGTGCGAAGTCCGCTTGAAGCACTCCCTTGACTTCAGATAACGATGAGCCAGAAGTATACAACACAGTATCATCTGCAAAAAAGTGCAGATTGGACGTAGATATGTTAGCATCTAAGTCATTGATGTACAGAGAAAACAAGATAGGGCCTAAGATGGATCCTTGGGGGACTCCTCTTGCAAATGGCAAGGCAGCAGAAAAAAAGCCTTCCGCCTTTACTTTTTGGAATCTTCCAGTTAGGTAGCTAGAGAACCACTGGGTGGTATGGTATGTGGCACCTTTGAAAGGCAATTGACTAATAGTTTGTGATCAACAGTATCAAAAGCTTTGCTGAGGTCCAAAAGACTGCACCAGTTACCTTCTTAGCATCTATAGCAGAGATCCAATCATTGGTTACTTTTGCTAGTGCAGTGATTGTGCTATGATTAGCCCGGAAGCCAGATTGAGCTGGGTTAATGAGAGAGAAGGTTTCCAAGTGAGATTTTAACTGAATATGGATCAGTTTTTCGAGAACTTTAGAAAGGATAGGCAATATGGAGATAGGCCTATAGTTGTTTACATCGCATGGGTCACCAGATTTAAATAGAGGGAGGATATGTGCTGATTTCCAGCAGGACAGCACAGCAGCAGATGTAATGGAAAGATTGAAGATGTGGAGAATTGGGACAGTGAGATGGGCATAGCCTGACCTTAGGAAAAAGGGTTCCAAGCCATCGTCCTGCGCTTTTTTTGGTGTCTAAGTTAAGAAGAGAATCTTCTACTTCTTTATAAGTTATCTCGCGCAGTTGGAAGGGACTGGGTGCAGGACTAGATGTGGCGGGAGGGGTATGCTGGCTCACCGCAGCACCAGCATAAGGTGACGAGTCAAAAGCTAACCCAGCTGTGGCAAAGTGGGAGTTAAGTTCCTCCAGGATTAGGGACTTGTTTTCCACAATCTTGCCACTTGTGACTATCTTTGTTGGGACAGAGGGGGCCATGGGCCGTCCTTCTATAGCTTTGATAGTCTTCCATATTTTATGAGGGTTACCTTTAGCTTGTTCGAGAGTAGAAATATAATAGTTAGCTTTAGCAGAGCGAAGTTTTCACACAGTTATTCCTGGCTGTTCTAAAGGCCTGCCAATCCGAAGATTCTTTGGAATGTCTAGCTTTAGCCCAGAGCTTATCTCGAGCTATAAGGGCTGCCTTGAGATCCGAGGTGAACCAGGATTGGAATTGTTCCGTGCCCTTACTTTGATGAAAGGGCATGCTTATTTATTATTGTAGTGAGTTTGTCATTAAGGATGCAAGCTGCCTTGTTGACATCTTTGGCTAGGTAAAGATCTTGCCATCTGATCATACTCAGGTCAGATAGGAAGTTTACTGCACTGAATTTGCTAAAGGATCTTTTGTTATAAAGATGGGTTGTGGCAGACCAATTTGAGATCTTATGCAAGCAACAATTCCATGATCGCTCATGTCGTTGTGAAACACTGCCAAATGAGATATTTTGTGTGGATGGGTGGTTAGTACCACATCTAGAATGGAACTGTTGGCAGTATTTAGAGTGTTGTTCCTAGTAGGTTCTCTGACTAATTGCCCAAGACCTAGCTCAGTCACAAAGGGATTTGAGGCCATGTGATTTAGATGACAGCCAGTCCATATTTAGATCTCCTAGAAATATTGTTTCAGTTTTTGCATCTATGAACATGGATTTCAAAAGATTAAGGACTTCATCACCACCAGACGGGGGTCTATAGCCACCTAGGATAGTGATACATTCCGAGGAGGGGAGATGAAGGCTCAGCGAAACTAACTCAAATTCCTTGGCTAGAGATTTGCAACTAATATTGGTGACAAAGTACTTAGATTTGGCATAGATAACCACACCCCCTCCTCTAGACTCTCTATCTGCTCTAAATAAATTGTAGCCCTGCAGTGATATTTGTTGATCAGTGTTCGTCTTTTTTAACCACTACTCAGTAATTATGATAAGGTCTGGGTTAACGTGTGCAGCCCAGGCTTGCAGCTGTACAAGTTTTTAGGCAGGCTTAAATGTTGACCATCATCATTTGAGACCTGTGGCCTCAACAAAATCGATAGGTGAGGTAAGTTGTAGGGGGCAGGGTTGAGCTCCACATTTCCTGAGCAGAGAAGAAGCGAAGTATAACTTTCTTTAAGGAGCTTATAAGAATGGAGACTGCTTTTTATTTCTTTGTGGCAACCTATCGTGCTGCATAGGCGGCGCCACTGTAATGACAGTTGATTGTGATCAATGTAAGTGCTTGGGTAGACATAGGTGAGGACAGTAGCAAAGGGGTGTAGGCTAACCTGGGGAATAGGCTAAAGGGAGAGGAGAATGACAGAGTGTCTGCACGGTAGACTGTTATAACATTAGGTATTGATAAGGTACATTGAGAACTGAATTGCATTGAGGTACTTGAATTGCACTGTATTGCTGAAAACTCTGCACCTTAGAGCAATAAAACACAATAAGGAGAGCCATGGTCCCAGATTGAGTGGTCTCGTGATTTGTATTAGTGCAATATTTTCTAGGCAAGAAATTTGCCCACCTAGGTACCCATTTAAAACCTAGATGAGAAAATACAGCAGAAAGGGGAACAAGGAGATCAGGAGCAGCTTAGTTAGTGGCCATCCACCCTTCAGACTCAAGTCCCCTTGTAGCAGAACCGGGAAAGAAGTAGAATGATAATGCAGGCCATATTGCCTGAAAGAATACGGTGATTTATGTAGAAGACCAAGAATCCCTCTAGTGGCAGGTCTGTATAACCTGCTAATGGAAAACTAGTTAGACTTATCGGAGCCAAGGCAGAGTGCTTGGATGGGCGCTGCAGGAATAGCAGTCAGACAGAAGAGGTGTAAGCAATTTAAAACAGTAGTAGAAATTACAATCCAGCTAATACAGTAGAAAAACTCCTAATAACCCAGTAGAAATGTTCTTAGTTCTATGGAAAGTCTAACAAAGTGCCAGGTGTCTATAGCAGGGGAAAACTCCTGCTAATCAGAGTGGGTTTGCTGGAAGCACCCGTGTTCTGATTGGCTGCGCTGTCCCGTACCTTCCAAGGAGCTGCAGGCGGGTGTCCTGGTCTTGGTCGGTGGCTGGCTGGGTGCCGGCCGACCATGGGTGAGCTGGAACAGCCCTGTTCAGGACAAGCAGCTTCCAAGGAGCTGCAGGCGGGTGTCCTGGTCTTGGTCGGTGGCTGGCTGGGTGCTGGCCAACCGTGGGTGAGCTGGAACAGCCCTGTTCAGGGACAAGCAGCTTCCAAGGAGCTGCAGGCGGGTGTCCTGGTCTTGGTCGGTGGCTGGCTGGGTGCCGGCCGATCGTGGGTGAGCTGGAACAGCCCTGTTCAGGGACAAGCAGCTGTCGCTTCTGCTGTTCATCATTTCCTCCATCTCCAGAGTCCTTGTGCTCCACCCCTCCCCCATGCCACCACTCTCCCACTATTCCCAATAACATTCTTATCTCAAAAACAGAGAAGCTGGTACTTCACCAAAGAAAACCAAAAAGTCAGTAAAAAAATGCCCCTGTAAAGAGCCGCCCATTTCCCCACACAAAGTCTAACAGAAACAGAAGCACAGCTATGGCGGCTGAAGAGGGACACACTCACTCCTTGTATTTCCACTGTACTCACTATAAAAAACACAGAATGCAAGTTGTGAAAATAAAAAAAAAACACATACAGTGTCGGGGGGGGGTGAACCTACCCTGACTACTATCTCTGATTGAAGATGGGCTGTACTATAGACAAAGCCGAATACAGTGTACTGTACTGTATAGCACATTACATAGGGGGACTACTTTATCCCTCCAACTAAAGAAAAAACTTTTGTTACATTTTTTTCCATTTTAACAGCTTTTTTCTCTTTTTTTTATTTCAATCTCTACTTGGGGGCCCATTTTATAAGCGCAATAACACACTTTGAGACGTGGGTTATCTCCTGATAAGAACATGCCCAGGTGCATAAGGCACTCGGCACAAGCACCTTGTGCCTCATAACACACCTGGGCTTGCTCTTATCAGGAGATAACCCAAACCTTGTTGCATGTTATTGCTTGCTTAATTAACTGGGTAGAGTGCATTAGACAAACATTTGCCTATTTTCAGGTACAACTTGGGAGAGTACAACAGGTGGGACAATTCATTGACAACAACACATAAGAATAATGATACAGCAAGTTTGATTATCCAAGATACAGACTGATATGCAAAAAAAAACTTGTGAGCATACACACAAAAGAAACATTCAAAGGCAATTATTATACCCTGAGCTGACAAGGAGGGTAAAAGTATGCCAGAGTAAAGGTTGGGAACAGGTACATACAGCATACAATAGTAACTATGAAGCATGTATACAAAAGAGAAGCGCAAGGGTGATTTTCATATAATGAGTTAACAAAAGTGTGTTAGAGTATGAAGCTAAGAATAGGTACATACAGCATTCAGTAGTTGGTGAAACATAGAAACACAGATATAGAATTTAACTGCAGATAGGGACCATTTGGCCCACCTAGTCTGCCTATTTTCTCTACTTACTATAACATCTTAAACCTTAATCTCCGAATTAGCCCTCCCTTCCCTAATGACCAAGGTTCTCTTATGTCTATCCCATGTGTTCTTGAATCCCACTACAGTTTTTGCCACCACCACCTCCTCTGGAAGGCTGTTCCAGGTATCCACCACTCTTTCTGTGAAGAAGTACTTCCTTACATTTCCCCTGAGTCTACCCCCTCCAGCTTCCTAGCATGCCCCCTCATTCTTGAGCATCTTTTTTTTTCTGAAAAATACTTTTCACTTGTACCTTGTTTATACCCATGAGGTATTTGAAAGTATGCTATATCTCCACTTTCCCTCCTTTCCTCCAGGGTGTACATATCGAGGTCCTTCAGTCTCTCTTCATAGGGCTTTTTTTATGCAAACCCTGCACCATTTTAGTGGCCCTCCTCTGAATTGCCTCTACTGTGCCTATATACATCCATATATGTGATCTCCAGGATTGGACACAGTACTCTAATGTGCGGTCTCACCAGTGATTTACACAGTGGTATCACCACTTCCCTCTTCCTGCCGGTGACACCACTCCAGCCCTCCCTATGCACCCAAGCATTGCACAGGCTCTCCCTACAGCCTTGCCACACTGTTTGATCACCTTTAGGTCATCAGATATGATTGCCTCTAGGTCTCGTTCCTGTTTGGTGGTTGTCAGTACCACTCCACCTTCTTGTACTCTGCCCCTGGGTTTCTATGCCCTAAGTGCATGATTTTTCACTTCTTCACATTGAAACTTAGTTGCCACACTCTTGACCCCTCCTCAAGCTTTCTTAGAACCCTATTCATCTTTTTCAACTCCCCTGCCTCGAGTGTCTACCCTATTGCAGGTTTTAGCATCATCTGCAAAAATGCATATCTTCCCTTTTAGCCCCTCCACATTGACACTAATAAAGACATTAAAGAGCACCAATCCCAGTACTGATCATTGTGGCACCCCGCTGGTCACCCTCCTTTCCTCAGAATGAATTCCATTTATCACCACCCTCTGACACCTGTCCCCCAACCAATTCCTTACCCAGTTTACAACTTGAGGACCCACTCTCAGGCTGCCTAGTTTGTTTACTAGTCTCTAATGTGGAACTGTGTTGAAGGCCTTACTGAAATCTAGGTAGGCCACATCCACTGTTCCACCTTGATCTACTTCCCTGGTCACCAGCCAAAGAAATCTATCAGATTTGTTTGACATGACCTCCCCCTGGTGAATCCATGCTGCCTTGGATCTTGTATGCTGCTATTTTCAAGATATTCCACAACCTTTTCCTTCAGCAGTGATTCCATTATTTCCCCACCACTGAAGTCAAGTTCACTGGCCTGTAATTGCTAGCTCCCTCCCTGCAACCACTTTTGTGAAGTGGGACTACATCTGCTCTCCTCCAGTCTTCCGCGTCCACTCCCACCTCCAGTGAGAGATTGAACAGAACTGTCAATGGGGCTGCCAGCACCTCTCTGAGCTCCTTCAATATTCTTAGATCTATCCCCTCTGGCCCCATTGCCTTGTTCACTTTCAGATTTGTGAGTTCCTTCAGAACTCTCTCCTCTGTGAGTAGACTAGTGTCTACCTCCCTCCCTTCCTTCAATGCTCCTGTCACTTATCTATGGTTTCTCACCTTTCCCTTCCTCCGTGAACACTGACCAAAAATATTTGTTTAGGATGTCTGCTTTTTCCTGGTCCTGCTCCTCTTCCCTCCTTAGCCTTACAGTCCCTCCCCTGTTTTTTCTCCTTTTACTTACGTACCTGAAAAATGTCTTATCCCCTTTCTTTACTGCCTGGGCTATTTTCTCTTCCATTTTTGCCTTTGTGCTGCTGACTGCTTTCACTGCCTCCCTCTGCTTCTCATGATACACCTCTGCATCCTCCTCCCTCTTTGCCTCCTTACACTTCCTGAATGGTAACCCTTTGGTCCTTGTCTTCACAGCCACCTCTTTTGAGAATCATAGCAGTCTCTTTTTCCTCTTGCTTTTGCTTACTTGCCTGATGCAGAGGTTTGATGCCTTCCCTGTGTCTCCTTTTATTTTCTCCCACTGCACCTCCACTTCACCCCTGTTCTCCCCCTCTGCCAGGACATCCCTGAGGCATTCTCCCTTCTTTGTAAAGTCACCCCTCCTGAAGTCCATGACTCTTGCTTTTGTATGGTTCAGTTCTGGCACTATTCTTACATTGAACCACACTGTATGGTGCTCTCTGGTCCCTAGGTGGCCACCTACTATGATATCTGCAATATTGTGAGAGAGATGCTGTTTCTAAAAGTGCAGGTGACAGAGATAAGCCGAATATTGGCTAGTATAGTATTCCAGAGTTTAGGGCTGGAGACAGAAAAGGCAGACTCACCAAGTTTGGTACTTGTCCTAGGCACAACTAAGAGGTTATGTTCAGAGGAATGGAAAGGATAGGCATTAATGCAAGGCACAAGGAGGGAGCAAGTGATTTAGGAACTTGGCTTTGAAGGACACTGTGTGTAATATCTTCTAGGGAAAGGTCACGTAAGGCATGTGAGGAGTGCCAGTGGAGCTTAGCATAAAGAGTGCAATGGTTGGATAGACAGTTGCATGCTAGGGTAAAATGGCATACATTGTTATAAGTCACATCCCATTTGTGCAGTTTTGAGACAGAATCTCTAGCAAAGACAGGCCAGACCATAGGATAGTTTGGGGAGCAGTATTCCTCAGGTAATGGCTATAAAGGCACTAGGGGAGAAGTTTGGGCTGTCTCTGTTGGCAAGTCCTATACAGGCATTGGTAGCCTTACAAATAGACACCACATGGAGTGAGAAGTCAAGGGTGGGGTCAAGTGAACACCCAGGTCATTAAAGGAAGGAATGGAGGTGAGATATGTACTGTTACTACTGACCACCAAAAGAACGTTCTTTATTTTCTTTAGGCAGGGGGCTGAACTGAAGAGCGTGGCCTGTGATTTTTCAGTATGCATGAAGAGCTAATTTTCCCAGAACCAGGTCTGGACAAACAGAAGGCCAGAGGAACATTTTCTGTTGATCTTGGTAGTGTTCTGATCACTATAGAAGAACACCAAGTCATCATCATATAGGATGGATGTGTTATTGGAGGTACAATGGTGGACAGAGTTGATGTGAAGTGAGAACAAAATAGTTCCTCATAAGGAGCCTTGGGGACACTGATGGAGACAGGGTATGACTCTGAAATGGATGATCTGAACTTGTTTCTGTTGTCTATTAGAAAGATTGATTTTTAACCAAGGGAGGGCAGTGCCAGATATTCCAAGGTATGATAATTTGTTACAGAGGAGGGTGTGATCGACCATATAGAAGGCCTTAGTTAGGTTAAAGAAAACAGCATGAGTTAGTGCTCCTTATCTATGGAATTTGAGATGCTGTTAGTTAGAGTGAGTAATACTGTGGTGATTCTGTGGTTTCATCTGAATCCGTGTTTAGAAAGGGAGAGGAGATTATGGGCAGAGGTAGTCTGTGAGCTAGATAGCAAACATTTTTTCTAAGACCTTACTGAGTACTGGTAGGAGGGCAGTAGGTCTATAATGACTTGTATTTTTATTGTTGCCTTTCTTGAACACTGGAACTATGTGGGACATCTTCTAGAGGGTGGGGATGGTTCCTGAGGTATGGGACAGGTTGATGATTCTTGATATTCAGGAGGCTAGTTTGTTGGCTGCAAGTCTGTGGAGGTGTGGATCAATCCCATCAGAGCCAGCAGATTTTGATTCAGGGATCTGCCTTAGGAATTATGCACCTCTGAGACCATTACTGTTTTTAAGTTGAAAGAGGGGTGACATATGACTCCAGGAGTGTAGAGAGACAAACAGTCAGCTCTGGGAGTATGGGGGGTGTCAAGTGTGGGAAGTAGGGATGAAGGACCCCAGTATAAGTTTTGTGAACAATTTATTAAAATCATTCAAAATCACACTAACTTTATACCCATTAGTGTGACCTCGGTTCTGAGTAAATGATGGAATCTATATTGAAAGATGTAATAAATAATCATCTGGAGGATAGTGAACAGCATGGATTTGTAGTATGGAGATTGTGGGTAATGAATATGCTCTGTTTTTTTTTTTATTTTTATTTAGTTTTTGTTTACCGGGTAGGTGCACTAGCCATGATCATGACTATTTTCAGGCATAACCCGGGAGGATACAGTACACAACAAAAACAAAGCATGACAATGTTAACAGAAACATCTTTGGGGAGAACAATGTCAACAGAAACACAATATCAACAGAAAACACAGTAGGTCAAGAGAGATAGGTAAATGCATCAAACATTTTAGCAGTACACCTTAACAATAGGTTTGCATAAATTGATAAACAATAGAGATGCCAGAAGGAAAGAGGCAAATCTGTAAGGCGGTTTATGCAGTGAAGAGTGTAGAGAGATTGAAGAAGAGAGAGAAAAGGAGTTAAGAAGAGAGAGCTGAGTGTAAGTGGAGGACAGTGCTGGTATTGAGGAAGGGGGCTAAGGGGGTTTGAAACAAGAGCAATCATTTGTTGAGATTAAATACTTGCGAAGTTCAGACTTAAAGGCATTGTGAGAGGAAGCAAGGCACACAGCTAGGTGGATGGAATTCCAATATTGGGGTGGTAGAACGGCAAAGGCACTTGCTCCCTTGGAGGAACTGAACCTAGGGATACAGACAAGGGACTTGTCTACAGAGCACAATCCATAGTGAGAGGACTGCCTGATGAAGTACTCTACAAGTGACGTAGGAGTTTGTGAAGCTATGATCCTATTTATGATAGAGCCAAGAGAGTAGAGCCTAGTCTCCTTCGGAGGTAGCCAACCCAGGTCAGAGTAGAGGAGACAGTCATGTTTAAGTCAGTGGGCAGAGGAAGCATAGCAACAGATGTTGTTGTAGGTGACGTCCCACTTGTGTAGACTAGACTTAGGTGCAACAGTATAGGTGGCAATACCATAGGTAAGTGAGGGGAGTAGAATACCTTGAGTTATTGCTAGTCTGGCAGAAGGGGTTAGCACATAACTAGTGTGATAGGCAATGCCCAGCTTTGCATTCACAGACTTGCATGCATTTTGTATATAGAGATCAAAGCTTAGTGATTGGTCGAGGGTAACACCAAGGTATTTAAAGGAAGTTACAGATCCAATAGTGGAGCAATCCAAGGCCAAGACTCTGAGATTACTTTGGAGGTGCTTGATTTTTGAGTTTATACCAAAAAGCATAACCTTGGTCTTGGAATCATTTAACACCAGCTTGTGATTTGCCAACCATGATTGTGTGCTTTGAAAGTCAGATGAGAGTCGTTGATTTACATCATGTATGTTATTGGCACTGGTGTAGAGTACTATTTCATCAGCATACAGAAGGGAGGAAGTCTCAGATAGGGTGGATGTGATGCCATTTATAAAAATGGAGAAAAGGAGTGGGCCGAGGATGGATCCTTGGGGCACTCCAATATTTAGTCCTGTTTTGCATGAGAAGGCGGAGTTGTATTTGACCATTTGAGTCCTGTTTGATAGGTAGCTATCAAATCAATTTACAACATTAGGTGCAAATCTCAATGAATGCAGGGTAGAGAGGAGGATAGGGTGGTCAACCAAGTTGAAGGCCTTTGTCATGTCAATGAAGATTGCCCCTGTGAGAAGACCAGCATCCATAGCAGATAGGGTGTTGGACGTGAGTTTGAGGAGAGCAGTAGTTATGCTGTGACCTTTGTGGAATCCATGCTGTGCAGCAGTTAGAAGGTCATATTTCTGTAGGAATTCAATAGTTTGGGTTGCTACAAGCTTTTCAAGGATCTTGCCAAGGACAGCTAGGATGGCAATGGGTCTGTAGTTGTCGGCGTCTTTGGGATCACCTCTTTTAAGAACAGGGGTAACCCTTGCCAACTTCCAGATATCAGGTACTTGGCTTTGATTAAGGGAGAGAGTAAAGATCTTAACTAGGGGGAGCAGCTATGAAGGGTGCAGCCAGTTTTAATAGCTTGGGTTCCAGGATATCCAAGCCAGTAGCTGCTGACTCTGAGACTTTCTGTTGGAGGATAAAGACTTCTTTATATGTAATTGACCTGAAATAAAAAAGGGGGACTGACCTCACAGGAGGAATATTAGGAATTTGCAATACTGGGAAGGAGGAGGTAAGTGCTATAAGGTCTGAGAATTTGCAACCAAAAAAGTTTGCAATGGTCTCAGGGTCATTACAATTTATATCTTCAAGAATCATGTCAGTAGGTGATGAGAGTTGGTGTGAACCCAGGAATGACTTGATATGGGACCAGAATTTCCTGGAGTCACCATAAGAGTTTGTAAGCAATTTTTTGCAGTAAGAGCTTTTTGCATGCTTGATATCTTTTTTACAAGCATTCCTCTGAGCCCTGTAGAGGTTATAGTCACTTTGCAGGCTGGAGGTTTTGAACAGGTGCCAATTCTTGTCCATCCTCCTTAACTTGGCAAGAAGATCGGTCTTTAGCCATCGGGTTTTTCTCTGCTTGACCCGTCGTGTTACCAGGTGACAATGGTGGTCTTTTATTGCTAGAAAGTTGGTTAGGAAGATATTTAGGGCAGATTGAACATCAGTAGCCTTATACAAGTCAGCCCAATCAATGCAGGAGACATCACGTAGAAAGGATTGTGGTGCAAGGCTTGCATAATCACGGAAGGTGATGAGACGGGGCTTTGACGGAGGTGGGACAGCTTTGCCCCATATGCAGAAAGTAGGGGAGTGGTCAGTAATAGCATCAGCTAAGGTGCCAGAGTTGAGAATGTTTTCAGGATGATTTGTCAGAATCCAGTCTAGCAGGGTGCTACTATCTGAGTTCGGGGCTAACCTGGTAGGTTCGGTGATCAACTGGTGTAGGTTGTAGCTTTGTATCTTTTAGAGAGACATAGCATGGGTATTGCCAAGCCAGTTGATATTTAGGTCCCCGAGTATAAGTACTTCATTTCTACCAGCAAATAGAGATGTTTGATCGAGCAGATCATCCAGACTCTTTATACAGTTTTTCAGTGGGTTATACACACAGATGATATGTAATTTATTTGCTCCCAGTGAGAGAATTGCATGTTGTGCCTCACATTTGCCTTGGGATGAGGAGTGTGTAGCAGTAAGGTTTAGGTGGTTTTTGAAATAAATAGCAGTGCTGCCACCTCTTTTATTTATACTTCTGTCATTCCGCAGTAGATTTTAGGAAGGTATTTGGAGGCGGGAATCCTGGATGGAGGGTTTGAGCCAAGTTTCAGTTAAGCAGAGTATATCAGGTTTGTAGAGGACAGTTCAGGTTTCCAGCTCAGCAAAGTTATGTTCAAGGTTCCTGATGTTATGGTGAGCTATGAAGAGTCCTCTGGTGGTGGGCACTGAGTTTGTAGGGCCAGAGCCAGGGTTCAATTGCACATCCCCGGAGAGCAGTATAGCCAATATGAGAAGGCACCATAATCTGCGATGCAGGAAAGGGGAGAGGGTTAGGAGCCACAGGGGACATCTTGCAACTTTACAACAGGCTACAAAGTGGCATATCCTAATTAGCAGAAGGGGAGTGGATTCGCAATGTAATGAGGGCAAAACGAGGAGGTTTGAGAAAATGAAGTCATGTGAGAAAGCTTGAATTGGGGGGTCAGCTGGGTTAGTGGGGGGTAATGCACCCGAGGACAGGTGTAGAAATGGCAAGGTGGTTATAAGGAGGAATACTAGCACATGCTTATCCATTTCTAGCTGCAGTCCTTATATCAGCCAATGTTTCCTATCAGGTATTTTACAGAGGGTGGAGATTCCAAGAAATAAAAGAGCAAAAGGCTGTGACAGGATTTTCAGGCACAAGACCACTAGTGGTCGGTTCTTATAAGCGTCCAATGGGAGAGTAGACACTTAGTCTCCTGAGGCCTATAAAAACAACAGCCCACCCAGGGTGGGTGAGGTGGGGGAGGGTGGGGAGCCGGCACTTCAGAGCTGAGTAGGCGGTCCTTGGGAGCATGGGTGGCAGCTGTTTCAGGGCTGGCCGCACTTCTCAAGAGTCCAGCAAAGTCCTCTGGTGGAGGGGGAACCTGTGCTTGGGTTTCCCACTGAAAAAAACAGGAAAGCGCTGTTATTTCTTTCCCTCTAAATCAAGGGGCATGGGTCTATAGCAAGAATGTTGTTGTAGCCTTAATCGACTAAGTGTAGGTCAGACAGGCTAGGGAGACAGTGAAACAGCAGGAGGTGGGAGAGAGGGCAAGTGGCGATTTGCGAGTGGCAGGAAGGGGGAGAGAAAGAGCGAGAGAGAGAGAGAGAGAGAGAGAGAGTTTCAGATGGAGAGCGAGGGGAAACAGAAAGAAAAAAAATCAACAGTTGCGCTCGATGGAGCCTATAAGCTCAAATAACATATACAGTATTTATCTCACTTAAACTCTACACAGTTTAAGGAATACAACTTTTTAACAGAAACTTGTAACATACAGAATCAGTAATGGAGTTTTGCAGTGGCAAAAGGTGCCTTTGGGATACAAAGTAGAGTGGAAACAGAGAGCAGCCAATCAGGGGACACTCAAGAAAACGCGTTCGATTCCAGTTGGCTGAGAGAGCAATGTACCTTGAGAGCTGAGTCGGTGGTCAGGAGTCCAGCAAAGTACTCTGGTGGAGGGGGAACCCGCGGTCGGGTTTTCCACTTGAGAGCTGAGTCGGCGGTCCTTGGGAGTGCGGGCGACGGCTGTTTCAGTTTTTATGAAAGGATCTCAGCAGCACTGAATGGAGGGGAGTGGTGGATTGTAAATACCTGGATTTTGCTAAATATTTTGACAAAGTCCCTCATCTAGAAATAATGAGTAGTCTAAAAGAAATTAATCTAGATCATAGAGTGGTCTGCTGGATAAGTAGCTGGCTAGGGAATAGGACTCAGTGAGTCTTCATAAATGGTTATTAATCTGCTTCAATACCGGTGACTAGTGGGATGCTGCAGGGGTTGGTCCTGGGTCTGGTACTCTTTAGAGTGTTCACATCAGGGATGGGCGGAGGGACATAGAACTGGATAAGTAAATATGCAGATGACACTAAACTAGCTGGCATAGTTTCTGACAGAATGAGAAGCAACCTGCAGAAACTTGAAGAATGGTCAAGGGTTTGGCAGTTGAAATTCAATGCAAAGAAGTGCAAGATAATGCATATGGGGCACAAAAACCCTGGCACAATATATCAGTTGGGGGGTGAGGATATAGCATGCACCAAGCAGGAAAGGGATCTTGGGGTTGTCATCTCTGATGACCTCAAGGTAGGAAACAGTGTGACAAGGCAGCAGGTAAAGCAAATAGGATGCTGGGATGTATAGGGCAGGGCATCACCAGCAGGAAAAGGAGGTCATAATCCGCTATACAAGACACTAGTGAGGCCCCACCTGGAGTACAGTGTACAGTTCTGGAGACCATACCTCACGTAACTGACATAGACAGGGTAGAGAAGGTTCAGAGGAGGGCAACAAAGATGGTGCATGGATTGCATCACAAGTCCTATGAAGACAGGTTGTAGGAACTGAACATGTACTCCCTGGAGGAGAGGAGGGAGAGAGGGGATATGACAGAGACATACAAGTATCTTACAGGGAGAAACAGGGTGCAGGAAAGCACTATTTTTAAGCGAAAAAGATGTTCCAGGACTAGAGGGCATGGGATGAAGTTGGAGGGAGGACGATTCAGAGGAAACATGAGAAAGAATTTCTTCACAGAACGGGTGGTGGACAAGTGGAACAGCCTGCCAGAGGAAGTGGTGGGGGCTGAAACAATCACGGGATTTAAGAATGCATGGGATAGACGTAAAGGAATTCTAGAGGTCAGGGGTAAGGGGAAACAGACTTCTAGGAAAACAAACTGAACTTACAAGCTCAAATGGGCAGACTGGGTGGGCCATAGGCCCTTATCTGCTGACACTGTCTATGTATCTATGTATTGGTGGTGCTGCTGGGGTGCAAGCAAACTTGGATTGCATCTTTAAGTGGGCGACCACAAGAGGTATGAGCTTTAACGTAGATAAGTGCTGTGTAATTCACCTGTGCAGCCAAAACTGTGAAACTAAAAATTATATGGATGGAACCCTCTTGCGGAAATCAGAAGAGGAAAAGGACTAGGTATACTCATAGATCATAACTCACATATAAATCACACTGTAACAAACAACATTTTAAAGCAAAAAGGGTAGGCCGGCCTGGTGGCACTGAGGGTTGAGGCGCTGGATGCCACACCTATCTCCAAGCTGGCAACCCAGATTCAGGAGTGAGTCTGGGCCACTGGGGGTTAGCAGGGGGGAGAGAGGATTGAGGGTCCGGAGGACTGTTCTCTCTCTCTCCAGGGAAGGGGTCTAGTCATCCCACTAGCTGACTGCTCTCTAGCTGTGGCTGGAGGGCAGTATGGGTCGGGAGGCTCAGAAGCCAACATTCTCTTGTTGGAGGGAAGGGAGGGAGAAAATGGGAAAAGGCTGAGGCTCCATAGACCTATGATGGCCCGACCACTGTGGCGAAGTCGGCCCCCCACCACCAGATTTGCTATACTGGGTGGCGCTGTCCCTGCCACGGAGGGGTAATCCATGGGGGAACCTTGAGGGGTAGATGAGCTGGGGATCAGGACAGAAGATGTACCCCTCTGAGGGAGGGGGTCATAGCCCTGTGGAGCCTGAAGAAGGCACTACAACGAAAAAAAAAGCAAAAAAGGGTATTGTGGAATATAAAGAGAAACTTTAGGAGTCGGAGTCAAAAGGTGATTATGCCACACTACAGAGCTTATGTCAGACCATTGTTGGAATATGGGACACCAGTTTGGGGCCCCATTAGTAAGGGAGTGGAAAAAATTGAAAAGTTACAGAGACGAGCAACTAAACTAATTCATAACCTAAAAAATGATACTTATGAACAAAGGTTAGACAAACTGCAACCGATGTCCCTGGAGACAAGAAAGGTTAGGGGACTGTACTTTTACATTTCAATATAATACAAGATGATTATCTACTCAGTGAACTATACCTTCAATTCAAAAACAATATAATGTGCACTAGGGGCCACCCACTTCAGCTGAGACACATTTAGTTCAATACCAACAGGAGGAAGGCATTTTTTACACAGAGATTGGTGGCCCCGTGGAATAAACTACCTGAAAATACTATCTGTTTCAATAATAAGGCCCAGTTTAAACAAAGACTTGATTCCTACATTTTTGAAGGTCACAAATTGGCGTACTATGGGTGAATGGACAGGAGCGACCTATGGGCTCATACTAACCTTTTTTTGCTCCTTACTCCTTAGTATGAACCTTAGTAAGATAATTTAAGGGTTATTACAATTTATTCCACCTATTTCAATGTCAGAGAGAGGTGGGGGTAACATTCTGACTAAGAGTTTTCTGGATACTCTTCCAGAATAGGCGGGGTTACCAACCAAGGAATCAAAGAAGAACTTGCAAAAACCACTTTTACCTTTATTGAATGGCCAGTTTACATTTTTTTCTAAGGTTTCTGTTACTTAACCAGTCTTAGGATGCATTGATTGCCTTTTAAGTGGCTGAGCATTTGTATCTCCATCTGAGGAGTGATAATAGAGGCGATCTAGCCACTTAGTGTTATTACCACAAACCTTCCTGGTCACGAGGAGAGCATGCTTGCTCTGGAGGCAAGTAAATGTTGTACTGAAGTATGTGACAGCCTGGTTAACATCAGATGTAGCCCACAGATAAGACCAATCATGCTGGGCAATTTCAGTTTTGAACAGATCAGGGTCAATGTGTGAGAAGTCCCAAAAGTTAATCAGTCTGGGTGGAATCTTAGGGGTTAGAAACATAGAATTTGATGGCAGATAAGGACCGCTTGACCCACCCAGTCTGCCCATTTCCCTACCTACTGGATAAGCTGCAGATCCTAGTTAACCAACAGCCTACTTCTTCCTACCCCAACCCCCTAGAATGGCCTTATGACTGTCCCATGCATGCTTGAATTCCACAACTGATTTTGACTCCACAACCTCCTCCAGAAGGCCATTCCATGCATCCACAACCCTCTCTGTGAAAAAATACTTCCTTAAATTGCCTCTGAGCTGCCCCCTCTATCTTCAAATTGTGCCCTCTTGTTCTTGCACACCTCTTTTTTTGAAAGATGCTACCCTCTTGGACTTTGTTGATTCCCTTGAGGTACTTGAACGTTTCTATCATGTCCCCCCTCTCCCTCCTTTCCTCGAGGCTATACATATTAAGCTCCTTTCGTCTCTCTTCATATGTCTTCTGGTGCAGATCCTGCACCATTTTAGTTGCCCTCCTCTGGACAGCTTCCATCCTGTCTATGTCTTTGCGGAGATTGGGTCTCCAGAACTGCACACAGTACTCCAGATGGGGTCTCACCAGCTGTCTGTACAGAGGGATAATAACTTCCTGTTTTCTACTGGTGATGCCTCTCCCTATGCATCCCAGTATCCCCCCAGCCCTCCTTGCTGCCCTCTCACATTGCTTGCCCACCTTTAGGTCATCTGATATGACTACCCCAGGTCCCTTTCCATTTTTGTTGTTGTTAGTATCTCACCCCCATTGTGTACTCTTCCCCTGGGTTTTTGTTTCCCAGGTGCATTACCTTGCACTTCTTAGCATTGAATCTAAGCTGCCATACATTTGACCATTCCTCTAACCTTGCCAAGTCCCTTCTTATCCTTTCCACCCCACCCTGTGCATCAACTCTGTTGCAGATCTTTGTGTCATCTGCAGAGAGACATACTTTTCCTTCAGTCCCTCTGCAATGTAAACATAAAGACATTGAAGAGGACGATCTAATACTGAACCCTCACGGTACCCACTAGTAACCCTCCTTTCTTCTGAGTGGACTCCATTTACTATTACTCTCTGTGTCCTATTCTCCAGCCAATTCTTTACCGAGGCTGTCATCTTGAGACCCACTCCCAGGCTGGCTAACTTGTATATTAATCTTTTGTGTGGGACTGTGTAAAATGCCTTGCTAAAGTCTAGGTAGGCCATGTCCACAGCCCCTCCCTGATCTACTACTTTGGTCACTCAGTCAAAGAAATCTATCAGATTAGTCTGGCATGACCTTCCCGCTGTGAATCCATGCTGCCTAGGGTCCTGTGCCCCTCTGGCCTCTAGATACTCTACAATTCTTTCCTTCAGAAGTGATTCCATCATTTTCCCTACCACTGAGGTTAAACTAACAGGTCTGTAGTTTCCTTCTTCTGCCTTGATCCCACTTTTATGAAGGGGAATCACATCTGCCCTCCTCCAGTCCTCGGGTACCACCCCATCCTCCCATGATTTGTTAAAAAGGGTAGTCAGTGGTGTCACTAGTTCTACCCTTAGTTCTTTTAGAATTCTGGGATGAATCCCATCAGGCCCCATTGCTTTGTCCACCTTCAGTTTTAAGAGTTCTTTCAGAACCCTTTTTTCTGTAAATGGGCTGGTATCAACTTCTGTATCCAGAGTGTTTCTACTGTTTGTTTTATGTACCTCCCCCTCTTCATTTGTAAATACTGAGTTTTTACATGCCATACACAATATACAGGGGAGTGATTACTGATAGCATTAGAGAGTACCCCTGAACAGGAGACTCTTTCAGGCTGAGGTATAAGCACCCAGTTGATTAGTGTGGCACATTGCCCATTGTTAGAGAGTATAGCTGGGTGAGAAATGATCCATCTGTTCAAGGAAGTGTCAACCAGGTTTTTATTACATTTTAAACAGTCAATGTTAAAGTCCCCAATGAGGATAAACTTGTTGTCCTTTGCAAGGGAGCGAATGGTACTAATGAAGGATGGGAGCACTTGAAGACTACCAGTGGGTAGGACATATACACAGAAGGGATGGTGCTTTTTAGTATTACCAAAGATAAGAATCGAGTGACAAAACTTGAATGGATGGTCAGGGTTTGGTGGGAACTTGGGCTGGAGATGTTGAGATGGTCTGTATAGTAAATTATAGTGCCCCCCTAGAGGAGTTTTTGTCACTCCTAAGAGAGTTGTGTCTGAGCAAGGCATATAAGTTACTATGTATGAAGGGTTTTAGCCATGTTTCAATGATGCCAAATATATTTATTTATTGATTTATTGATTTATTTAAAAGTTTCATCAGGAAAGACATACTGAACTAACAAGAGCTCATTTCCAGATGCATCCTGGGGGATAGGGGGCTACACTTAAAAACACTTAGAGTTGAAAACAATGTGTTACAACTGTAAACAGCAGAGAACTAAATACAAAAGCAACTGTGTACTGTACAATAAATTGTGTACATGGATTTAACCCATGCAAATGAATAAATAGATAATCAAACAGTGTGAGAACTTGTAAACGATGCACTGCTGCATTGAAAATTATAGCTGCAAGCTGAATGTGTGCCAGCACTGGCTAGTAGTAGAACAAACATGTTACAATAGGGGGAGGAGGGAGGGAGAAAACAGGCTTGAGGGGGAACACAGAAACAGGGTTATGGTCAAGGACTAAGAGAAGTAGTTTTGGAGTGGGGAGGGAGAGATAGATGAGTGGAAGGATTAGGAGTAAGAAAAGGATTATGAGAGGAGGTGGAGGATGAAAGGAGAGGAGAAGGGGTGGAGTAGGGAAAGGTGGGCAGAAAGGAGGGGTAGGGTAAGATAGTAGAGGGAATGGGATAGGGTTGTGAGAGAAGGGGAGGAGGAATAGGGAAGGAGGTGTGGTATAAAGGAAGGAGGGTAAGAGATGGGGGAGGAAATAGATAGGATATAGTGAAGAAACTAGGTGAGGTTACAGGTTACAGTTGCAAGTGTGGGAGGAGAGGCTATGCAGGAGGGAGGATAGAGAGTAGGGAGAGGTGGCTGAATGGATTGGGAAAGGGAGAGAGTTCCAGAGCTTAGGGAAGTGGTAGAAGAATGCAGACTGGCCTGTAGCAGAGGATCTAGGGAGAGTGCAAGGGAGTGGGAGTGGGAACTGTGGAGGGCATAGGAGTTGGAGCGAGGCAGGGAGAGGGTAGAAGACAGGTAGAAAGGAAGGGAGCGAAACCAATACTTGGCAATAAATGAGGAGCAGTGTACCATACTCCTAGCTTCAAGGGAAGGAGAGGAGAGGAATATCCGGCTTATAAAGGTTAACACAAATGGTAAGTTTGTCTAAGTTGTAGAGAAGGTTTCTTATGTTTAAGTGAACTATGGTTAGTCCTTTTACTCCATTCCATGGAGGGTGAAAAACAAAAAGGGATGAGGGGAAACTATTCCCAGGGTTAGCGTCTGTATCTCCTGCAACCAATAGGAAGGATAGGGCCAGGATGACCAGAGCAGAGGCTTTAATCAGCAGTCCCTTTATTTATTTATTTAGTTTTTGTTGACTGGGTAAGTGCACTAGACAAATGCTGCCTATTTTCAGGCACGACCCGGGGGAGAGGGATATAGATGAATGCCAACTGACCTTGAACCTGATTAAGCTGTTTAGAGGGGCATACCTGCAAAACTTCTTAATATACCAGGCCATGTGACCCCAAACTCGGAGGTCAAGTAAGCTGAGACAATTTAGATTTTTGTGTGAGAGAGCTAAAGCATGGGACATGGAGAAATGAATATGATCTAAAGGGGATCTAGCTGCCAGATGAGAGACAGGTAGGGTGTCAAAGATGCAAAGAGAAGTGATGAGTGCACCCAGAAAGGCTATTAACCAGTACAGGAGAGCCATTCTGTTGAGGTGGGAGGAACAAATAGTACCCAAGCAAATGAGATGACAGAGAGCAGAGATCGTAATTACATTGAAGTAACTAGTAGATAGTGCTTAGCAGGAGATTTTGTAGCAGCTACGAACAACAGGAGCAGTAGGCAACCTAGATGTTGGGTTGAGAGGTTAAAGTGAGAGGGCTATGGATAAAAAGAGTATCCAGGCAGCAAGGATAGTGTGTATTGATAGTAGGCAGTAGCAAACACCTTAAAAGCATGGATACTGACAAGCTCAGTGCAGTAGCTAAATTGTCAATAGCCCAGTAAAAGAGAGGCCCAGATATGGGAACAGCATTCATTAGAGAAGTAAGAAAAAGTTCCTGGAGGCAAATAGTTACAATTGGTTTACTCACTGGCACCTTATAAAACTCAGGAGTGAAGAACTATGGATTCAATAGAGAGAGAACTTACTGATTCACTTGATCCTGGAGGAGATTAAATTGAGCATCACGACCGGCTCCAGTTGCATCCACAGCTGACTCCTAGGCAGGATCCCGATATCCTTTGCACAAGTTCTTCACACGAGGACCACAGCACAGAAAGACTGCTTGGGGACCAGTTAGGAAAAACACAATAACACCCTCTAACTGGTGGAAAGGCTGAGAGGAGGCAGGCACAGCAGGGCTCACATTGGAGCTTCTGCAGGGGGTCCTGTGGTGATCGGTGGGGGAAGGGGGGGGCTGAAAGGCTGGAGAGCCCCCTCTTGATCCTTGCAGTTCTCTCCTGGCATTTGCCGTGTGGCTGGAGTGGCTGAATCTTTTTGGATCCCAGAGATGAAAGGACTAGTCCAATCCTTGCAGCCCTCTGATTGGTGGAGAATCTGGGAGAAGATGGGCACAGCAGGACTTGCAGCAGAGCTTCTCTGGGGGGTTCCATAGTGATAGGTGGGGGAAGGGGGTAGTCAAAAGGCTGGAGAGCACCTCTCAACCCCTGCGGTTCTTTCTTGGCATTTGCGTTGTGGTTAGAGTGGGTTAGTCTTTTTTAAAGCCCAGTCCAGCCCTTGCTGCCTCTGATTGGTGGAGAGGCACAGAAAGGCTACAGCACAGCTTCTCCAGGAGTCCTGCAACAATCAGTAGGGGGAAAGGGGGTGGCTGAAAGGCTAGAGAGACCCCTCTTGATCCCTGAAGTTCTTTCCTGGCATTTCCTGGCGATAGGGGTCATGCTGTGGATTTACTCTACTTTGATTTAAGCAAGGCTTTCAACTTGATGCCTCACAGAAGGTTGCTGAGGAAACTAGAGGGTCTGGGTACAGTGAAAGACACAGTTAGATGGGTGAGACACCAGTTGGAATGGAGACAGCAGAGGGTTGTGGTTAATGAATTCAAGTCAGAAGAGAGGCAGGCCACCAGTGGGGTGCCACAAGGTTCGGTCCTGAGTTCTGTCCTTTTCAATATATTCATTAGCAATATGGAAGAAGAAATCCAGGGCAAGATATGTCTCTTTTGCAGATGACACTAAGCTAAGTGGTTTCTACAACTTGCAGAATATCACCCTGGTGCTGCATGCTCTGCACTGGCTTCCACTGAAGCGTAGGGTTATCTTCAAGGTGAGTTTACTCGCTTATAAGGCCCTACATGGACATGGCCCTGGCTACCTGACTGACTTTCTAATACCAACCTCCCAGTTCACTCCCTCTGCTCCTTGACCAGGGGCCTCCTTGTAGTTCCCAGGACCAGACTTAGAATATCTAGTGACTGAGCTTTTAAAGGACTCAATCCCCCATTGTGCTACATGGAACCATCAGCAAACTGTCACCAGAAAGTGTGACCAGCCCCGGATCCTGCCGTAGTCCCCATTCAGATTCCAAACAGAAAGCTATAAAATCAAAAAGATCTGGATCTGGAGGAGAGTATCAGTTGAAACAATAAAACTCTCTTTTTCCTCCACGTATAGACATGAACTCCCGATGCCCCCCCTCCCCGAATCAGGGCTGCTGCAATTCACCAATCTCTTGACCACTCAAAGCGGCTAATTCACATCCCCAAATCAAAACTCAGTCTCCCCTCGAGACAGCAGATTATCCCCTGATGCCTACATTTTGAGAACCAAACAAAATTGTTTAATCTAAACAACAAGCCCGTCCTTGATAAACCTCACTGCTCCCCTCTCGGTAACCCCTCCAGGTAATACCTCACACTAGGCAACCCCCGTTACCTGGAAAGAGCTGTTCCATACATCTGAGAAAGCAGAATAACCCCGACTGTCTCTCTTTCAATCCATGGAGTCCTTGTCCTGCTGGGATGCTGACAGCATGGGAGCAGTGCTGTTCTCCACTTCTCTAGGAACCTCACCATCCAACATCAATGCTCGGGCATGTTTGACCTTGCTCATCTGTGGCTGGAGAGGGAGTCGCTTGTTACACAGGCTTCTGTTTGGTTGATCCAGATGCCCTGCATTGTGGTTATGCAAAAACTGCAGTGCCTCTGTGGGAGAATGAAGAAAAGAATTCTGCTCCATCGCAAGCCACAATCTTCAGAGAGGCAGGCAGAATAAGAAAAGCCTTTCGCCCTTGTGTCTTGGCCAGATCTTGTTCCTTATCAAAAGCTTTTTGACGTTCGAGAACCTGTTTAGGAAAATCATGCCGAAAGAACAAATGGTCTCCATTGACTCTGATGCCCTTCGGGGACTGGGCATCCCACAAAATCCATTCACAATCAGGGCACTGGAGCAGCTTAAATACAACGTGGCGACACTGTGGTGGAGGCCCCGTGGGTATCTGGTGTGCCCTCTCTGTTTCTATTGTGGTCCGTGACTCCCACTGCAGCCTAATCAGCAGCTTAGCTTGTAGATAGGTGCTCATATAAGACCCTTTGAAGTGCTCAGTAAGCCTGAATAGATGAATATTGCACCTGCGACTTCGAGCTTCCATATCATCAATCTTATCCCAGAGCACCGGAATTTCTCTTTCATCCAGTCCCAGGCACCGCACAGCTGGATTTGCCCAGACCTCGATCTGACTTATCCTGGATTCTGACTGTTCAACCTGGTGCCCCAGTGTCTCGACAAAGACCTGAACAGCGATAAACTGGACTGTGATGTGATTCAAGTTAGGTCTTATACTGTTCATAAAGTATTTAATCTCTCCTAACTCTCGGGCCAAGTGACTGGATTCAGACTCCCGCTCCATTTTTATTTCTGTAATAGGCCCCAAACCATCATTGGCAGGTGGAGAGGCAGATAACTTGTATTTGTTCTTGGCTAGGGTGGTCAGTTTATCAGTACCCAGTTTATTAGCTATTTCTGTATCAATGATACAAGATTGAGTGCCAAGTGGGCAGTAGCGGGAGGGTTAGCTGCTGCTATGGCTAAAGGGATGGGAACAGAGGAGTGGGGGCGGTACAGTGCACGGTGGGTGGTAGCGGGAGGGTTTTGAGATATTGGTGGGGAGGTGCTGCAGTAAAAGAGCATGGGCACCAGAGAGGGGCGGTGTGATGGGTTGAGAAAATCTTTTTTTTTTTAATTAAGGAAAATATGCAGAGTCCTCACTCTGTGTTCATAAAAGGACTGCAGGCTCCACCCATGCAGCCCTAAAAATGACTGATATCTTATTGACACACTTGAATTAACTTATGTAATGTATGAAAAATATGTCAGAAATATCCAATTCCTAAATACACTGGAGTCTTCTCCTTCAAAGCATCTGCTGGCAGCTACAAATAGGAAAGTGAAACACCAGGCTAAACATTACTTTCATACATGCTCTGTGTTAGGACTGAGAGACACAGTGTGTGTGTGTATGTGTAAAAGAGGACTTACAATTAAGATGGAAGTGTGCAACTTAATGGGTGGTGATGGAAAGTATTTTTTTATTGAAAGTGTGGTACACTGCTTGGACATTTGGTTAGACTTTGTTGGGGGGTCTAACAATATCATACGTCAATCTATAACATGTCAGGAAAAAAATCAGTATGTACGGTTATACCAATTGGATATTGTTGTGAGGTACTGTGTTAGAGCATAAAATAAATCTAAATGTTCAAAGCCTGGAACTCTATTCTAGGTTACTGTGCCAAGTGAATGTGACAAAAGTGGCTCATCGTCAGGGACCCTATATTCATATGCATTCTTCATCACATTTGCAATGCTCTGAAACCACTGCCTCCCTGCATAATGCTTGCAACATCAGGTAACAAGTGAGCTAGCACTATTGCAGAGCTGTACCCTCACCAAGGGATCTTTTGTACGAAGGTGGAAGCAGGGAGGAGGCTGGCAGCAGGCAGTAAGCTGACAACTACAGGCCCATCAACCTGAATTTGGTGGAGGTGAAATTAAAGGAGACACTGCTGAGGGAAAGGATTGTGGAATATTTTGAATCCTGCGACTTACAGTATCTGTGCCTGCATGGATTCACTTGAGGGTACAGGGGAGCTGATATCAAAGTATTCTATTAGTTTTCTTTGAGGAGGTGATGAGGGATATTAATCAGGGTGGAGTGCTGGATGTGACTTAGGATTTCAGTAAGGCCCGCAATACCTTTCCACATAGCAGAATAGTAAAGAAGCTGGGTGGCCTGGGAGTGTGTACAAAACTGTTAAACTGGGTAGAGAATTTGTTGGGGAGTTGGCATCAGTGGGTGGTTGGAAACGGCATTCATCTGAGGTTGGGAGAGTGACTAGTGGTGCACCACAGGGATCAGTACTTTGGCCTGTACTCTTTCCTGACATCACTGGTGATAATAAAGAGGGATTAGAAGGTAATATATGCTTTTTTATGGTTGAGGCAGAGATCTACCACAGGGTAGATACTACTGAGGTGGAGGGGTGAAAAACTGAATGGAACAATGAAGACAGAACTACTTAAGCTTGATGAGTTGTCCAGTGTGTGTCATTAAATAGAGAATACTGGATGGGCAACTATGCACAGCCAGTGTGTTCTGCCATAAATGGGTTCTGATTCCCTCTAACCAGGGCTGCCATTATGGGAGGACAACCGGGACTTTTTTCCTGGGCCCTGCATTATGGGGGGCCCGCCTGAGCAGCTCTGATATATGTATTTTTTTATTTGTCCTGTCGTCCTTTTCTGAAGCTGCTATCGGTGTGGCACCACTGGAAAACCTTTTTCTTTGCCGTCCAGGTGGGGAGTTATTTATGCATCAGTCCTACCATAGGACTGTTGCATAAATGCCCCCCCCACTTGGACGGCAAAGAAAAAGATATTACAGTGGCGCCGCACAGACCCCTGCTAGACGTGATGATGTTGTCCCTCCTGTGCATCTGTTGTGAGTGGGAATGGTGCCTAGCATGCGCTACTGTACATTTTCCTCAGCCAGAGCACTGCGATTTGGATTGTTATTAGTGAGTGTCACTCGCCGTGTCGGTTTCGCCAATCCACCCATCAATAAAAAATTTTCGCACAACGACGACGAGGTCAGGCAGAGGCAGCCAAAGCAACAAGTCACTGAGCCGGGTCACCGTCACAGTACATCAGCAGCTGCTGCCCAGTAGTCGGGTCACAGGACTTGCTTCATGCTCGTAGTCATCGCCTCGTTGAGTAAGCACGGCGCCCACCACTTTCTAATCCCCAAATAGAATGTGCGGTCGGTGAGTCCGGTGACTGCGGTGTGTAGGTGTCCCCACTCATTTTGTTGACTCCACTGTCCTTGTTCAGACATCCATCCAAGTAAGTGTAAAAAAGGAATAAAAAGCAGATTCATTGTGTGATTGATGTTACTGATAAAAAGAGGGTACTGGATGCTGGGGGACAATGTTTGAATTTTTGTCTGCTCCTTTTGCTCCCTTGTTATTCCTCTCAGGTCTGCTTTTGTTTGTAATAATTTTCAACTGAAAAGCAAGGTGGTACCTGCTCTTCAGCAGGAGATGAATCATTAGCAGCTAATGATCCATCTCCTGCTGAAGAGCAAGTACCACCTTGCTTTTCAGTTGAAAATTACTACAAACAAAATAAATGACACACAAGGTACAATCATAGACAGGCTCAGCCCCACTAATAATTTTGCCTCTTTTTTTTTTTTTTTTACGCTATTTTACTTTTTAACCTGCTGCAGTGCACACCCTCCCCTCTGTGATCTGTTGCAGCATCCCCAGGCTCACGCCCTCTGTGACCTGCAATGTGCCTCCCCCAAAGTGAAGGCATCAATCCTCCCCCCCACACATACGTCTCCCCAAACAGGTGCCAATTTAAAAAAAACACCTCTGTGAATGTGCCCAAAGAGAGCAGGGACTGTGATTTGGCAGCAGTGAGGACTCGAGCTGGACGGGCAACAAGGAGACAGAACAACAGGCGGCAGAGTAAATGGACTCTGGAGAGCTGGCCACACTCAGTCAGTTGGAAGGACAGAAAGGCAAGACTCACCTCTCTGCTCCACAGCTTTCAACAGCGGACACTATAGATTTGTTCCACCTCCTACCACATAGTCAGGTTTAACGCTATTACTAGACTAGGAAGTGAATGTCTGTGTGTTTCTGATCTCGAAATCTCTGCAGATTAGTTCAAGGTACCATATGAGCCATGCTAAATGAAGCCTTTTTTATTGCTAGACACATACCACACTCATATTCTGAGCAGCACTGATCAGTGCTCCTGTGCAAGTGGGAAATAGCACTGACTCCGGAGTCTTGTCATGAAGGACTACTGGTCTGTAGCCTCAGAAGGAGCGTAGACTCAGTGAACATTGTGAAGTTGATCCTGCAAGTGACTCTTCCACTGCCGATCCTGGGGGCCTGGGTTGCAGCACAAGTGGTTAAATTATGGTATGGATTAGGACTGCAAAACTACTTGAAATATATACATTTTCTGAAGCCTTTGGTATCTGATATATGTTTTACTATTACTTTGCAATTGTGTTGATCTTAACAAAAAATGTATTTTTGTATAGTTTTTTGTATGTGGTCTTTGCATTTGCTTGTTATTTGAACTTGTACGGTGCTCAGAGCCTTTTTGGGAAGGTTTGCCTTTGAAATAAAGCTGATTGCACTGGATACAGTAGGGAAGGAGGAAGTCACTGGATCACCAGATATTAGAAAGAACTATTTTTAAAGAGCAAGTCATACCAAAGAGCTGCTTGTTTAAAGCACTAAATCATCAAGTCTTTAGAATTTTTTCACCCTGTCACCTTTAAGTAATTTAATTTAATTTCACTCGATCGCAACTTCCTTACTGCGACAAACCCTGCGGTGAGGGGGGCCCAGGTCATGCACATGGTGCTGACACCACATTTGGCAAACTGTGGTGGTCCAGTATAATTGGGTTGGGGGTGAGCGCTGGGGATACTCCAAATCAGCTGAGCCACAGAGGCCTCTGCTCTCTTGGACTCGGTAAGGAAATTACTATTTTCCTCACTGCACTTGGGAGTCAATAATCAGATAATGTTTAACAAAAGAACAAAGATTTACTAACAGATATTGGTCTGGAAAGGGAATAATTATTGCAACCATAAAACCATGACCCACATGCCATTTCTTAAGAAATAAAAACAATTTTGTGCTAAGTCCAAAAGAATATCTGTCTCCATAAGACTTTAGGCTATCATATAAACCGAGCCTAGTAATTAAAACTGAAAACAGGTAATTTCCCTGTCAAGTCAATACAATGTAGAGCTGGACGGAATGCAGAATCCCACTGCCAGAATTGGTGCAAAATGGCAATTCTGCTTCCCAAAAATTTATATATATATATTTTTTTTCAGGCAGGGATATGCCCCCTTCTATCGGCATCTGGAGCCTACCACCTGGCATCCCCCCTCCAGGTTGTCCAGTCTGGGATGCCCGCAGCTTACTTCCTGTGGCAGGGCTCTCCAAGGGGAGAGACCAAGATCCACCTGAGGTCCCAGCCAAGGCTTACATCTTGAGTATCATTCCAGTGGGGTGAAGGGGCTTCATTAAGCTTCTGGACCAAGGGTTTGTTCCTTAGGTTTCCCCCAGTCGTCATGGACATAGAGTGATGCTAGTGCGGGTCGCACTACCCTTTGCACCCAGTTCCCTTCCCCCTGGAACAACAGGGGACGGTTGTACAACAAAAAAAGCCACCCTCTTTACTTGAGACAGGAGGCACCTTCAATGGATGGCTAACTTGCCTCTATTTGGCCCCTGACATCCTGTGCTTGGGCTTCCAGGCCACCAAAAAGACAAGTGACTCTGAAGCAATGGCACTACTGAGCTGGCTAACCCTTGACTTTAGTTCAAAAGGATCAATTCAAAATCTCACCACTAGAGGGGCATATGAGGGATTTGGGTAACACATATATCGGCATGGTAAAATGGTGGAGGGTCAGCAAAGTGGATGATGGGTGAATAAATCAGGTAATGCTGCCTAAGAAGAGAGCCACAGGGTCTCTTCAGCTTTTAATAGACCTAGTTTATTTGTGTGCCTTTGCAGACGTCCAATTTCTGTTGAGTGGCAGATATTCAGGACCTTGGAAAAGTGCACAAATGCATAAAATGTTGGTGTCTGTCCTTTGCTGCTGTTGCTGCTATTCTTACTGTAAATTTGTGACCAGTTTTAACCTTGTTACAGTATGTACATAAAAGAGCAATTGACACCTTCAGAAAAACTTTAATGAAACATAACATTTAGGCACAATCCAGCTTATATTTCACATTTGTTTTGTATTCTTCCTCCTTGTTATTTATTACATAGATAATTTGCATGAAAACATGATCTTTGCTCTTGAAGGAGTTCATTTATTCCTATTGCTTCCTCCCTACCTTAGGTCATACTACCCTGCTTCTGACATCACAGTTACTCCCATAGCAACAAATTGTGATGTCACAACAGAGAATTATGACTTGAAGTTCAGACTAAGCTACAGAGGCAGATAAACTGTAAGGAAATGTAAGAGTTGAAACTCATGCATTCATGCAAATGTTCTCAGTAATAAATAACAAGGAAGAGAAATGTATAGAATACACATGGAATGTAAGCTTCATTGTGCCTAATTATTATATTTCCCAAAGGTTTACGTGGACTGTGCCTAGAAGGGCATGAAAGCTAAGTTCTCCTTTTTCCTAATTTAGTGCTCTGCACTACATAGGTTACGGTTCTGTTGTTTGAAATTCATTGTCGGAGTTCTATTTAAATGACAGTGTTAATTCCATGGTTTGTTGGGACTGTCACTACAGTGTGTTGGATCACAGTTGGGGTGAACTAGTGGGAAGAAGGGATTTGTACTGTATTTCAGGGGGTTGTACCATACATACATCAGGCCCCCTGTAAACTAGTACAGTTCAGGATGTCAAAGCAGGAGTAGCAGTGCACCCAAATTGACAGGGATCCCCATATTTTATCCCTTCCCTAGCCAGGTTTTGCTCCATCCTTGCCTTGGCTCCCCTCACCACTCTGGTGACCCTCCTAGCCATCAACTCATACTCTTCCCACTCCCTTGCCCCCTTGAGTGCTTAAAACTCAAGCAGGCAGCCTTTTTTCCCTCACCGCCTCTGCACTTCCCTGGTCCACCAACACGGCTTAATGGCCATACAATGCTTTTACCTCTGTTCCCTGACCACAGAGGATGTCATAGTGTCCCAGTCTGCCCCCCAGCATATTAAGGTCACCCATGATCTCCACCCTACCCTTTCCAAGGTCACAGTGACACCTGATGTTCTTAATTAGTTTGTCCTCCAGGGCCTCTCCAATGCTGGAGTTTATGATGTGGTGGAAGCTGGGTTGTGGGACATCTGACTGCTGAGAAGGCTGGGTTGGGGGCACTGGATCACCAGGGATGGAAATGGGAATGGGATTTGGGGCTTGGGATCGGGAGGAGGTAAAAAAAAAAAAGAAAACCACTAGTCCACCAGAGATTTTTTTAACAGCAAAAGGAAAACAAAGACAGGGATCAAAAATGCTTAAATATCGATGAACTTCTGCAGAATGTGTTGGTGTAGCTGGTTGCCATTGTTTTTGGACCTCGGTTTACCAAGAGACATATGGTCTTGTCATTGTGCAAGAGTTACCACACTTACATTCTTTTAGAAAATGGCATCATAAAATACACAAACCTCATTGGTTAAAGCATGGTGGTAGAGATTCATTCATTTTCCATTAGAAAATGGTCTTTTAATTTGGAGGTAGCTGACTGGCTGGTACCCATTCCACAGGGGTACATTAACTTTCAATAGATGCCCATCAACTAAAAAGTCCTAGCCCAAACCTGCCTCATGCCCAGCTAAGTATCCATGTGCCCAGCCTGATTCATCATTGGCTGAAGCACTGGGCACAGAATTTCAAACTGACGCCATTTTTTTCTACCGCTAACCTAGAGAACAAGCAAGCCCCTCCACCCACCACTGACTCCTCAGAGCAGACACCACCAAGTAAAATCACAGTATTGTATAAAAGTTATCTTGATGACAAATGAAATGGAACAGAATGGACACCTGCTTTACTCCCTACAGAGACAGAGTGACCTGAACACACACAGGGACCCAGAACCAATGGCTGTCCTCCAGCTTTGCTAATCCCCGTTGGTCAGTCGAGCCCACTACATCACAACACAAACAGTTTAAATGAGAAGTGGGATATGGGTATATTAGGTGCTACCAGCATCTCTTAATCTATCCAGGTCTGACTGTTCTGTTGCCGATTGTCATGTCTCTCTCCCTTTCAGGTACGTCTCGCGCATGAAACACCTGCCATTATGAACATACAAAGGGGCCATAAGAAATTAAATGGAAGCATCAGACAGTGCCCTCTACTTTACAATGTCCACCACACTGAAACAGTTCAAACAGATAAATGAAAAGTACAGGTGGTGCTACCAGCATCTCTTCAGTGCTATCGGCATCTCTTCATCTATCCCACTCCATTCTGCTTCTGATTTTCATGCTCACTCCCTTCCAGGTTTGACTCGCGTTTAAAGCATCTACCGTTATGACCCAATCGCAATACTCTACAATATAAAAAAAGGCAAACCATGCTCCTGTTTCTGTATACTTCCTCCTATAAAGTGAAGTACTGAATCTGCCATAAAAGCTGCATCTACCAACTGGCAAGCATGACAAGTAAAGTACAACAGGAACTACTTTAGAGCAAAAACAACTTTACTACTATTTTTAATTATTTTTTTAAAATTCTTTTCAGCATTTAATAAAAATGATAACATAGGGCCCATTTTCTAAGCACAATAATACCCTCCAGGTTGGGTGGTATGGGCAATACCTGACCTTCAGGGAGCTGTAAGGCCCTCCACCTGTGGTGTCAGGCCTCATAATGGCTCAGGACAGTGCAGTAAAGACCAATACCACCCACCCTGTCAGGTATTATTGCCTACATTGTTACATTAGCAGTAGTAAAAGAGTCCCATTAAACAACCAGCAACACCCAATTTTATTTTTGAAGAAGGGAATCAGTCACACAATGTGTGTTATATAATAGACACATTAAATGATAACTGGTGTAACAGCTTCCCTTTGAAGTAATGTAATTAACGTGCTTTTCCAATATTACAGGAATCAGAAACAAATAGAGGAGGTTGACTGTCTGCCCACACCGGAAAGCCTGTTGTGATCTCTTCTTCAAGTTGTGCCCCAACGTGTTCTCCACAGCACATGAGAGGAAGACTGCCTAGTATTGAAAGCCTGTTGTGATCGCCTCTTCAAGTTGTGCCCCAAAGTGTTTTCCACAGCACATGAGAGGAAGACTGCCTAGTGTTGAAAGACTGCCTAGTGTTGAAAGCCTGTTGTGATCTCTTCTTCAAGTTGTGCCCCAACGTGTTCTCCACAGCACATGAGAGGAAGACTGCCTAGTCTTGAAAGCCTGTTGTGATCTGCTCTTCAAGTTGTGCCCCAACGTGTTCTCAACTGCACATGAGAGGAAGACTGCCTAGTCTTGAAAGCCTGTTGTGATCTCCTCTTCAAGTTGTGCCCCAACATGTTCTCCACAGCACATGAGAGGATGACTGCCTATTCATGAAAGCCTGTTGTGATCTCCTCTTCAAGTTGTGCCCCAAAGGTGTTCTCCACAGCACATGAGAGGAAGGCTGCCTAGTCTTGAAAGCCTGTTGTGATCTCCTCTTCATGTTGTGCCGCAACGTGTTCTCCACAGAACATGAAAGGAAAACTGCCTAGTCTTGAAAGCCTGTTGTGATCTCCTCTTCAAGTTGTGCCCCAACGAGTTCTCCACAGCACATGAGAGGAAGACTGCCTAGTCTTGAAAGCCTGTTGTGGTCTCCTCTTCAAGTTGTGCCCCAACGTGTTCTCCACAGCACATGAGAGGAAGACTGCCTAGTCTTGAAAGCCTGTTATGATCTCCTCTTCAAGTTGTGCCCCAACGTGTTCTCCACAGCACATGAGAGGAAGACTGTCTAGTCTTGAAAGCCTGCTGTGATCTCCTCTTCAAGTCGTGCCCCAACGTGTTCTCCACAGCACATGAGAGGAAGACTGCCTAGTCTTGAAAGCCTGTTGTGATTTCCTCTTCAAGTTGTGCCCCAACGTGTTTTCCACAGCACATGAGAGGAAGACTGCCTAGTGTTGAAAGCCTGTTGTGATCTCTTCTTCAAGTTGTGCCCCAACATGTTCTCCACAGCAAATGAGAGGAAGACTGCCTACTCTTGAAAGCCTGTTGTGATCTGCAACACCCAATTTTATTTTTGAAGAAGGGAATCAGTGATGCAATGTGTGTTATATAATAGACACATTAAATGATAACTGGTGTAACAGCTTCCCTTTGAAGAAATGTAATTAATGTGCTTTTCCAATATTACAGGTATCATAAACAAATAGAGGAGGTTGACTGTCTGCCCACACCGGGAAGCCTGTTGTGATCTCTTCTTCAAGTTGTGCCCCAACGTGTTCTCCACAGCACATGAGAGGAAGACTGCCTAGTCTTGAAAGCCTGTTGTGATCTCCTCTTCAAGTTGTGCCTCAACGTGTTCTCCACAGCACATGAGAGGAAGACTGCCTAGTCTTGAAAGCCTGTTGTGATCTGCTCTTCAAGTTGTGCCCCAATGTGTTCTCCACAACACATGAGAGGAAGACTGCCTAGTCTTGAAAGCCTGTTGTGATCTCCTCTTCAAGTTGTGCCCCAACGTGTTCTCCACAGCACATGAGAGGATGACTGCCTAGTCTTGAAAGCCTGTTGTGATCTCCTCTTCAAGTTGTGCCCCAACGTGTTCCCCACAGCACATGAGAGGAAGACTGCCTAGTCTTGAAAGCCTGTTGTGATCTCCTCTTCAAGTTGTGCCCCAACATGTTCTCCACAGCACATGAGAGGAAGACTGCCTAGTCTTGAAAGCCTGTTGTGATCTCCTCTTCAAGTTGTGCCCCAACGTGTTTTCCAGAGCACATGAGAGGAAGACTGCCTAGTGTTGAAAGACTGCCTAGTGTTGAAAGCCTGTTGTGATCTGCTCTTCAAGTTGTGCCCCAACGTGTTCTCAACTGCACATGAGAGGAAGACTGCCTAGTCTTGAAAGCCTGTTGTGATCTGCTCTTCAAGTTGTGCCCCGTGTTCTCAACTGCACATGAGAGGAAGACTGCCTAGTCTTGAAATCCTGTTGTGATCTCCTCTTCAAGTTGTGCCCCAACGTGTTTTCCACAGCACATGAGAGGAAGACTGCCTAGTGTTGAAAGCCTGTTGTGATCTCTTCTTCAAGTTGTGCCACAACATGTTCTCCACAGCACATGAGAGGAATACTGCCTACTCTTGAAAGCCTGTTGTGATCTGCAACACCAAATTTTATTTTTGAAGAAGGGAATCAGTCATGCAATGTGTGTTATATAATAGACACATTAAATGATAACTGGTGTAACAGCTTCCCTTTGAAGAAATGTAATTAATGTGCTTTTCCAATAATACAGGTATCATAAACAAATAGAGGAGGTTGACTGTCTGCCCACACCTGAAAGCCTGTTGTGATCTCCTCTTCAAGTTGTGCCTCAACGTGTTCTCCACAACACATGAGAGGAAGACTGCCTAGTCTTGAAATCCTGTTGTGATCTCCTCTTCAAGTTGTGCCCCAACGTGTTCTCCACAGCACATGAGAGGAAGACTGCCAAGTCTTGAAAGCATGTTGTGATCTCCTCTTCAAGTTGTGCCCCAACGTGTTTTCCACAGCACATGAGAGGAAGACTGCCTAGTGTTGAAAGACTGCCTAGTGTTGAAAGCCTGTTGTGATCTCTTCTTCAGTTTGTGCCCCAACATGTTCTCCACAGCACATGAGAGGAAGACTGCCTAGTCTTGAAAGCCTGTTGTGATCTGCTCTTCAAGTTGTGCCCCAATGTGTTCTCCACAACACATGAGAGGAAGACTGCCTAGTCTTGAAAGCCTGTTGTGATCTCTTCTTCAAGTTGTGCCCCAACATGTTCTCCACAGCACATGAGAGGAAGACTGCCTAGTCTTGAAAGCCTGTTGTGATATCCTCTTCAAGTTGTGCCCCAACGTGTTCTCCACAGCACATGAGAGGAAGGCTGCCTAGTCTTGAAAGCCTGTTGTGATCTGCAACACCCAATTTTATTTTTGAAGAAGGGAATCAGTCATGCAATGTGTGTTATATAATAGACACATTAAATGATAACTGGTGTAACAGCTTCCCTTTGAAGTAATGTAATTAAGGTGCTTTTCAAATATTACAGGTATCAGAAACAAATAGAGGAGGTTGACTGTCTGCCCTCACCTGAAAGCCTGTTGTGATCTCTTCTTCAAGTTGTGCCCCAACCTGTTCTCCACAGCACATGAGAGGAAGACTGCCTAGTCTTGAAAGCCTGTTGTGATCTCCTCTTCAAGTTGTTCCTCAACGTGTTCTCCACAACACATGAGAGGAAGACTGCCTAGTCTTGAAATCCTGTTGTGATCTCCTCTTCAATTTGTGCCCCAACGTGTTCTCCACAGCACATGAGAGGAAGACTGCCTAGTCTTGAAAGCCTGTTGTGATCTCCTCTTCAAGTTGTGCCCCAAAGTGTTTTCCACAGCACATGAGAGGAAGACTGCCTAGTGTTGAAAGACTGCCTAGTCTTGAAAGCCTGTTGTGATCTCCTCTTCAAGTTGTGCCCCAACGTGTTTTCCACAGCACATGAGAGGAAGACTGCCTAGTGTTGAAAGACTGCCTAGTGTTGAAAGCCTGTTGTGATCTCTTCTTCAAGTTGTGCCCCAAAATGTTCTCCACAGCACATGAGAGGAAGACTGCCTAGTCTTGAAAGCCTGTTGTGATCTGTTCTTCAAGTTGTGCCCCAATGTGTTCTCCACAACACATGAGAGGAAGACGGCCTAGTCTTGAAAGCCTGTTGTGATCTCCTCTTCAAGTTGTGCTCCAACGTGTTCTCCACAGCACATGAGAGGATGACTGCCTAGTCTTGAAAGCCTGTTGTGATCTCCTCTTCAAGTTGTGCCCCCACGTGTTCTCCACAGCACATGAGAGGAAGACTGCCTAGTCTTGAAAGCCTGTTGTGATCTCCTCTTCAAGTTGTGCCCCAACATGTTCTCCACAGCACATGAGAGGAAGACTGCCTAGTCTTGAAAGCCTGTTGTGATCTCCTCTTCAAGTTGTGCCCCAAGCGTGTTTTCCACAGCACATGAGAGGAAGACTGCCTAGTGTTGAAAGACTGCCTAGTGTTGAAAGCCTGTTGTAATCTGCTCTTCAAGTTGTGCTCCAACGTGTTCTCAACTGCACATGAGAGGAAGACTGCCTAGTCTTGAAAGCCTGTTGTGATCTGCTCTTCAAGTTGTGCCCCAACGTGTTCTCAACTGCACATGAGAGGAAGACTGCCTAGTCTTGAAAGCCTGTTGTGATCTCCTCTTCAAGTTGTGCCCCAATGTGTTTTCCACAGCACATGAGAGGAAGACTGCCTAGTGTTGAAAGCCTGTTGTGATCTCTTCTTCAAGTTGTGCCCCAACATGTTCTCCACAGCACATGAGAGGAATACTGCCTACTCTTGAAAGCCTGTTGTGATCTGCAACACCCAATTTTATTTTTGAGGAAGGGAATCAGTCATGCAATGTGTGTTATATAATAGACACATTAAATGATAACTGGTGTAACAGCTTCCCTTTGAAGTAATGTAATTAATGTGCTTTTCCAATAATACAGGTATCATAAACAAATAGAGGAGGTTGACTGTCTGCCCACACCTGAAAGCCTGTTGTGATCTCTTTTTCAAGTTGTGCTAACGTGTTCTCCACAGCACATGAGAGGAAGACTGCCTAGTCTTTAAAGCCTGTTGTGATCTCCTCTTCAAGTTGTGCCGCAATGTGTTCTCCACAGCACATGAGAGGAAGACTGCCTAGTCTTGAAAGCCTGTTGTGATCTCCTCTTCAAGTTGTGCCTCAACGTGTTCTCCACAACACATGAGAGGAAGACTGCCTAGTCTTGAAATCCTGTTGTGATCTCCTCTTCAAGTTGTGCCCCAACGTGTCCTCCACAGCACATGAGAGGAAGACTGCCAAGTCTTGAAAGCATGTTGTGATCTCCTCTTCAAGTTGTGCCCCAACGTGTTTTCCACAGCACATGAGAGGAAGACTGCCTAGTGTTGAAAGACTGCCTAGTCTTGAAAGCCTGTTGTGATCTCCTCTTCAAGTTGTGCCCCAACGTGTTTTCCACAGCACATGAGAGGAAGACTGCCTAGTGTTGAAAGACTGCCTAGTGTTGAAAGCCTGTTGTGATCTCTTCTTCAAGTTGTGCCCCAACATGTTCTCCACAGCACATGAGAGGAAGACTGCCTAGTCTTGAAAGCCTGTTGTGATCTGCTCTTCAAGTTGTGCCCCAATGTGTTCTCCACAACACATGAGAGGAAGACTGCCTAGTCTTGAAAGCCTGCTGTGATCTCCTCTTCAAGTTGTGCCTCAACGTGTTCTCCACAGCACATGAGAGGATGACTGCCTAGTCTTGAAAGCCTGTTGTGATCTCCTCTTCAAGTTGTGCCTCAACGTGTTCTCCACAGCACATGAGAGGAAGACTGCCTAGTCTTCAAAGCCTGCTGTGATCTCCTCTTCAAGTTGTGCCCCAACGTGTTCTCCACAGCACATGAGAGGAAGACTGCCTAGTCTTGAAAGCCTGTTGTGATTTCCTCTTTAAGTTGTGCCCCAATGTGTTTTCCACAGCACATGAGAGGAAGACTGCCTAGTGTTGAAAGCCTGTTGTGATCTCTTCTTCAAGTTGTGCCCCAACATGTTCTCCACAGCACATGAGAGGAAGACTGCCTAGTCTTGAAAGCCTGTTGTGATCTCCTCTTCAAGTTGTGCCTCAACGTGTTCTCCACAGCACATGAGAGGAAGGCTGCCTAGTCTTGAAAGCCTGTTGTGATCTGCAACACCCAATTTTATTTTTGAAGAAGGGAATCAGTCATGCAATGTGTGTTATATAATAGACACATTAAATGATAACTGGTGTAACAGCTTCCCTTTGAAGTAATGTAATTAAGGTGCTTTTCAAATATTACAGGTATCAGAAACAAATAGAGGAGGTTGACTGTCTGCCCTCACCTGAAAGCCTGTTGTGATCTCTTCTTCAAGTTGTTGCTAACCTGTTCTCCACAGCACATGAGAGGAAGACTGCCTAGTCTTGAAAGCCTGTTGTGATCTCCTCTTCAAGTTGTGCCTCAACGTGTTCTCCACAACACATGAGAGGAAGACTGCCCTAGTCTTGAAATCCTGTTGTGATCTCCTCTTCAATTTGTGCCCCAACGTGTTCTCCACAGCACATGAGAGGAAGACTGCCTAGTCTTGAAAGCCTGTTGTGATCTCCTCTTCAAGTTGTGCCCCAAAGTGTTTTCCACAGCACATGAGAGGAAGACTGCCTAGTGTTGAAAGACTGCCTAGTCTTGAAAGCCTGTTGTGATCTCCTCTTCAAGTTGTGCCCAACGTGTTTTCCACAGCACATGAGAGGAAGACTGCCTAGTGTTGAAAGACTGCCTAGTGTTGAAAGCCTGTTGTGATCTCTTCTTCAAGTTGTGCCCCAAAATGTTCTCCACAGCACATGAGAGGAAGACTGCCTAGTCTTGAAAGCCTGTTGTGATCTGTTCTTCAAGTTGTGCCCCAATGTGTTCTCCACAACACATGAGAGGAAGACGGCCTAGTCTTGAAAGCCTGTTGTGATCTCCTCTTCAAGTTGTGCCCCAACGTGTTCTCCACAGCACATGAGAGGATGACTGCCTAGTCTTGAAAGCCTGTTGTGATCTCTCTTCAAGTTGTGCCCCAATGTTCTCCACAGCACATGAGAGGAAGACTGCCTAGTCTTGAAAGCCTGTTGTGATCTCCTCTTCAAGTTGTGCCCCAACATGTTCTCCACAGCACATGAGAGGAAGACTGCCTAGTCTTGAAAGCCTGTTGTGATCTCCTCTTCAAGTTGTGCCCCAACGTGTTTTCCACAGCACATGAGAGGAAGACTGCCTAGTGTTGAAAGACTGCCTAGTGTTGAAAGCCTGTTGTAATCTGCTCTTCAAGTTGTGCTCCAACGTGTTCTCAACTGCACATGAGAGGAAGACTGCCTAGTCTTGAAAGCCTGTTGTGATCTGCTCTTCAAGTTGTGCCCCAACGTGTTCTCAACTGCACATGAGAGGAAGACTGCCTAGTCTTGAAAGCCTGTTGTGATCTCCTCTTCAAGTTGTGCCCCAATGTGTTTTCCACAGCACATGAGAGGAAGACTGCCTAGTGTTGAAAGCCTGTTGTGATCTCTTCTTCAAGTTGTGCCCCAACATCTTCTCCACAGCACATGAGAGGAATACTGCCTACTCTTGAAAGCCTGTTGTGATCTGCAACACCCAATTTTATTTTTGAGGAAGGGAATCAGTCATGCAATGTGTGTTATATAATAGACACATTAAATGATAACTGGTGTAACAGCTTCCCTTTGAAGTAATGTAATTAATGTGCTTTTCCAATAATACAGGTATCATAAACAAATAGAGGAGGTTGACTGTCTGCCCACACCTGAAAGCCTGTTGTGATCTCTTTTTCAAGTTGTGCCCCAACGTGTTCTCCACAGCACATGAGAGGAAGACTGCCTAGTCTTTAAAGCCTGTTGTGATCTCCTCTTCAAGTTGTGCCTCAACGTGTTCTCCACAGCACATGAGAGGAAGACTGCCTAGTCTTGAAAGCCTGTTGTGATCTCCTCTTCAAGTTGTGCCTCAACGTGTTCTCCACAACACATGAGAGGAAGACTGCCTAGTCTTGAAATCCTGTTGTGATCTCCTCTTCAAGTTGTGCCCCAACGTGTTCTCCACAGCACATGAGAGGAAGACTGCCAAGTCTTGAAAGCCTGTTGTGATCTCCTCTTCAAGTTGTGCCCCAACGTGTTTTCCACAGCACAGGAGAGGAAGACTGCCTAGTGTTGAAAGACTGCCTAGTCTTGAAAGCCTGTTGTAATCTCCTCTTCAAGTTGTGCCCCAACATGTTTTCCACAGCACATGAGAGGAAGACTGCCTAGTGTTGAAAGACTGCCTAGTGTTGAAAGCCTGTTGTGATCTCTTCTTCAAGTTGTGCCCCAACATGTTCTCCACAGCACATGAGAGGAAGACTGCCTAGTCTTGAAAGCCTGTTGTGATCTGCTCTTCAAGTTGTGCCCCAATGTGTTCTCCACAACACATGAGAGGAAGACTGCCTAGTCTTGAAAGCCTGTTGTGATCTCCTCTTCAAGTTGTGCCTCAACGTGTTCTCCACAGCACATGAGAGGATGACTGCCTAGTCTTGAAAGCCTGTTGTGATCTCCTCTTCAAGTTGTGCCTCACACGTGTTCTCCACAGCACATGAGAGGATGACTGCCTAGTCTTGAAAGCCTGTTGTGATCTCCTCTTCACGTTGTGCTAGCGTGTTCTCCACAGAACATGAGAGGAGACTGCCTAGTCTTGAAAGCCTGTTGTGATCTCCTCTTCAAGTTGTGCTCCAACGTGTTTCCACTGCACATGAGAGGAAGACTGCCTAGTGTTGAAAGCCTGTTGTGATCTCTTCTTCAAGTTGTGCCCAACATGTTCTCCACAGCACATGAGAGGAATACTGCCTACTCTTGAAAGCCTGTTGTGATCTGCAACACCAATTTTATTTTGAAGAGGAATCAGTCATGCAATGTGTGTTATATAATAGACACATTAAATGATAACTGGTGTAACAGCTTCCCTTTGAAGTAATGTAATTAATGTGTTTTTCCAATAATACAGGTATCATAAACAAATAGAAGAGGTTGACTGTCTGCCCACACCTGAAAGCCTGTTGTGATCTCTTCTTCAAGTTGTGCCCCAACGTGTTCTCCACAGCACATGAGAGGAAAACTGCCTAGTCTTCAAAGCCTGTTGTGATCTCCTCTTCAAGTTGTGCCCCAACGTGTTCTCCACAGCACATGAGAGGAAGACTGCCTAGTCTTGAAAGCCTGTTGTGATCTCCTCTTCAAGTTGTGCCTCAACGTGTTCTCCACAACACATGAGAGGAAGACTGCCTAGTCTTGAAATCCTGTTGTGATCTCCTCTTCAAGTTGTGCCCCAACGTGTTTTCCACAGCACATGAGAGGAAGACTGCCTAGTGTTGAAAGACTGCCTAGTCTTGAAAGCCTGTTGTGATCTCCTCTTCAAGTTGTGCCCCAACGTGTTTTCCACAGCACATGAGAGGAAGACTGCCTAGTGTTGAAAGACTGCCTAGTCTTTAAAGCCTGTTGTGATCTCCTCTTCAAGTTGTGCCCCAACGTGTTCTCCACAGCACATGAGAGGAAGACTGCCTAGTCTTGAAAGCCTGTTGTGATCTGCTCTTCAAGTTGTGCCCCAATGTGTTCTCCACAACACATGAGAGGAAGACTGCCTAGTCTTGAAAGCCTGTTGTGATCTCCTCTTCAAGTTGTGCCTCAACGTGTTCTCCACAGCACATGAGAGGATGACTGCCTAGTCTTGAAAGCTTGTTGTGATCTCCTCTTCAAGTTGTGCTCAACGTGTTCTCCACAGAACATGAGAGGAAGACTGCCTAGTCTTGAAAGCCTGTTGTGATCTCCTCTTCCGTTGTGCCCCAACGTGTTCACCACAGAACATGAGAGGAAAGCTGCCTCGTCTTGAAAGCCTGTTGTCATCTCCTCTTCAAGTTGTGCCCCAACGTGTTCTCCACAGCACATGAGAGGATGACTGCCTAGTCTTGAAAGCCTGTTGTGATCTCCTCTTCAAGTTGTGCTAACGTGTTCTCCACAGCACATGAGAGGGAGACTGCCTAGTCTTGAAAGCCTGTTGTGATCTCCTCTTCAAGTTGTGCCCCAACGTGTTCTCCACAGCACATGAGAGGAAGACTGCCTATTCTTGAAAGCCTGTTGTGATTTCCTCTTTAAGTTGTGCCCCAATGTGTTTTCCACAGCACATGAGAGGAAGACTGCCTAGTGTTGAAAGCCTGTTGTGATCTCTTCTTCAAGTTGTGCCCCAACTTGTTCTCCACAGCACATGAGAGGAAGACTGCCTAGTCTTGAAAGCCTGTTGTGATCTCCTCTTCAAGTTGTGCCCCAATGTGTTCTCCACAGCACATAAGAGGAAGACTGCCTAGTCTTGAAAGCCTGTTGTGATTTCTTCTTTAAGTTGTGCCCCAACGTGTTTTCCACAGCACATGAGAGGAAGACTGCGTAGTGTTGAAAGCCTGTTGTGATCTCTTCTTCAAGTTGTGCCCCAACATGTTCTCCACAGCACATGAGAGGAAGACTGCCTACTCTTGAAAGCCTGTTGTGATCTGCAACACCCAATTTTATTTTTGAAGAAGGGAATCAGTCATGCAATGTGTGTTATATAATAGACACATTAAATGATAACTGGTGTAACATCTTCCCTTTGAAGTAATGTAATTAACGTGCTTTTCCAATATTGCAGGTATCAGAAACAAATAGAGGAGGTTGACTGTCTGCCCTCACCTGAAAGCCTGTTGTCATCTCTTCTTCAAGTTGTGCTCCAACGTGTTCTCCACAGCACATGAGAGGAAGACTGCCTTGTCTTGAAAGCCTGTTGTAATCTCCTCTTCAAGTTGTGCCTCAACGTGTTCTCCACAACACATGAGAGGAAGACTGCCTAGTCTTGAAATCCTGTTGTGATCTCCTCTTCAAGTTGTGCCCCCAACGTGTTCTCCACAGCACATGAGAGGAAGACTGCCTAGTCTTGAAAGCCTGTTCTGATCTCCTCTTCAAGTTGTGCCCCATCGTGTTTTCCACAGCACATGAGAGGAAGACTGCCTAGTGTTGAAAGACTGCCTAGTGTTGAAAGCCTGTTGTGATCTCTTCTTCAAGTTGTGCCCCAACATGTTCTCCACAGCACATGAGAGGAAGACTGCCTAGTCTTGAAAGCCTGTTGTGATCTGTTCTTCAAGTTGTGCCCCAATGTGTTCTCCACAACACATGAGAGAAAGACTGCCTAGTCTTGAAAGCCTGTTGTGATCTCCTCTTCAAGTTGTGCCCCAACGTGTTCTCCACAGCACATGAGGATGACTGCCTAGTCTTGAAAGTCTGTTGTGATCTCCTCTTCATGTTGTGCCTAGCGTGTTCTCCACAGAACATGGGAGGAAAACTGCCTAGTCTTGAAAGCCTGTTGTGCTCTCCTCTTCAAGTTGTGCCCCAACGTGTTCTCCACAGCACATGAGAGGAAGACTGCCTAGTCTTGAAAGCATGTTGTGCTCTCTTCTTCAAGTTTTTTATTTTGAGTTATTTAACCAGGTGAGACACACTAAGCTGAAAGCTTTTTACAAGTGCAACCTGGGAGCACAGGAAGTTAAGTGACTTGCTCAGGGTCACGACGTATGCAAGTGGAAGCTGTGGGATTCAAACCCATTTCTGGTCTTCTGAATGTCACCAGATTTGCAGCTCAGAGCCTTAAACCACAGTGCTACACTGCCTCCAAGTTGTAGCACTGTGGCCCAACGTGTTCTCCACAGCGCATGAGAGGAAGACTGCCTAGTCTTGAAAGCCTGTTGTGATCTGCTCTTCAAGTTGTGCCCCAACGTGTTCTCAACTGCACATGAGAGGAAGACTGCCTAGTGTTGAAAGCCTGTTGTGATCTCCTCTTCAAGTTGTGCCCCAACATGTTCTCCACAGCACATGAGAGGAAGACTGCCTAGTCTTGAAAGCCTGTTGTGATCTGCTCTTCAAGTTGTGCCCCAATGTGTTCTCCACAACACATGAGAGGAAGACTGCCTAGTCTTGAAAGCCTGTTGTGATCTCCTCTTCAAGTTGTGCCTCAACGTGTTCTCCACAGCACATGAGAGGATGACTGCCTAGTCTTGAAAGCCTGTTGTGATCTCCTCTTCAAGTTGTGCCTCAACGTGTTCTCCACAGCACATGAGAGGATGACTGCCTAGTCTTGAAAGCCTGTTGTGATCTCCTCTTCACGTTGTGCCCCAACGTGTTCTCCACAGAACATGAGAGGAAGACTGCCTAGTCTTGAAAGCCTGTTGTGATCTCCTCTTCAAGTTGTGCCCCAACGTGTTTTCCACTGCACATGAGAGGAAGACTGCCTAGTGTTGAAAGCCTGTTGTGATCTCTTCTTCAAGTTGTGCCCCAACATGTTCTCCACAGCACATGAGAGGAATACTGCCTACTCTTGAAAGCCTGTTGTGATCTGCAACACCCAATTTTATTTTTGAAGAAGGGAATCAGTCATGCAATGTGTGTTATATAATAGACACATTAAATGATAACTGGTGTAACAGCTTCCCTTTGAAGTAATGTAATTAATGTGTTTTTCCAATAATACAGGTATCATAAACAAATAGAGGAGGTTGACTGTCTGCCCACCTGAAAGCCTGTTGTGATCTCTTCTTCAAGTTGTCCTAACGTGTTCTCCACAGCACATGAGAGGAAGACTGCCTAGTCTTTAAAGCCTGTTGTGATCTCCTCTTCAAGTTGTGCTCCAACGTGTTCTCCACAGCACATGAGAGGAAGACTGCCTAGTCTTGAAAGCCTGTGATCTCCTCTTCAAGTTGTGCCTCAACGTGTTCTCCACAACACATGAGAGGAAGACTGCCTAGTCTTGAAATCCTGTTGTGATCTCCTCTTCAAGTTGTGCCCCAACGTGTTCTCCACAGCACATGAGAGGAAGACTGCCAAGTCTTGAAAGCCTGTTGTGATCTCCTCTTCAAGTTGTGCCCCAACGTGTTTTCCACAGCACATGAGAGGAAGACTGCCTAGTGTTGAAAGACTGCCTAGTCTTGAAAGCCTGTTGTGATCTCCTCTTCAAGTTGTGCCCCAACGTGTTTCCACAGCACATGAGAGAAGACTGCCTAGTGTTGAAGACTGCCTAGTCTTTAAAGCCTGTTGTGATCTCCTCTTCAAGTTGTGCCCAACGTGTTCTCCACAGCACATGAGAGGAAGACTGCCTAGTCTTGAAAGCCTGTTGTGATCTGCTCTTCAAGTTGTGCCCCAATGTGTTCTCCACAACACATGAGAGGAAGACTGCCTAGTCTTGAAAGCCTGTTGTGATCTCCTCTTCAAGTTGTGCCTCAACGTGTTCTCCACAGCACATGAGAGGATGACTGCCTAGTCTTGAAAGCTTGTTGTGATCTCCTCTTCAAGTTGTGCCCCAACGTGTTCTCCACAGAACATGAGAGGAAGACTGCCTAGTCTTGAAAGCCTGTTGTGATCTCCTCTTCACGTTGTGCCCCAACGTGTTCACCACAGAACATGAGAGGAAAACGGCCTAGTCTTGAAAGCCTGTTGTCATCTCCTCTTCAAGTTGTGCTAACGTGTTCTCCACAGCACATGAGAGGATGACTGCCTAGTCTTGAAAGCCTGTTGTGATCTCCTCTTCAAGTTGTGCCTAACGTGTTCTCCACAGCACATGAGAGGGAGACTGCCTAGTCTTGAAAGCCTGTTGTGATCTCCTCTTCAAGTTGTGCCCCAACGTGTTCTCCATAGCACATGAGAGGAAGACTGCCTATTCTTGAAAGCCTGTTGTGATTTCCTCTTTAAGTTGTGCTAATGTGTGTTTCCACAGCACATGAGGAAAGACTGCCTAGTGTTGAAAGCCTGTTGTGATCTCTTCTTCAAGTTGCCCCAACTTGTTCTCCACAGCACATGAGAGGAAGACTGCCTAGTCTTGAAAGCCTGTTGTGATCTCCTCTTCAAGTTGTGCCCCAATGTATTCTCACAGCACATGAGAGGAAGACTGCCTAGTCTTGAAAGCCTGTTGTGATTTCTTCTTTAAGTTGTGCCCAACGTGTTTTCCACAGCACATGAGAGGAAGACTGCCTAGTGTTGAAAGCCTGTTGTGATCTCTTCTTCAAGTTGTGCCCCTACATGTTCTCCACAGCACATGAGAGGAAGACTGCCTACTCTTGAAAGCCTGTTGTGATCTGCAACACCCAATTTTATTTTTGAAGAAGGGAATCAGTCATGCAATGTGTGTTATATAATAGACACATTAAATGATAACTGGTGTAACATCTTCCCTTTGAAGTAATGTAATTAATGTGCTTTTCCAATATTGCAGGTATCAGAAACAAATAGAGGAGGTTGACTGTCTGCCCTCACCTGAAAGCCTGTTGTCATCTCTTCTTCAAGTTGTGCCCCAACGTGTTCTCCACAGCACATGAGAGGAAGACTGCCTTGTCTTGAAAGCCTGTTGTGATCTCCTCTTCAAGTTGTGCCTCAACGTGTTCTCCACAACACATGAGAGGAAGACTGCCTAGTCTTGAAATCCTGTTGTGATCTCCTCTTCAAGTTGTGCCCCAACGTGTTCTCCACAGCACATGAGAGGAAGACTGCCTAGTCTTGAAAGCCTGTTGTGATCTCCTCTTCAAGTTGTGCCCCAACGTGTTTTCCACAGCACATGAGAGGAAGACTGCCTAGTGTTGAAAGACTGCCTAGTCTTGAAAGCCTGTTGTGATCTCCTCTTCAAGTTGTGCCCCAATGTGTTTTCCACAGCACATGAGAGGAAGACTGCCTAGTGTTGAAAGACTGCCTAGTGTTGAAAGCCTGTTGTGATCTCTTCTTCAAGTTGTGCCCCAACATGTTCTCCACAGCACATGAGAGGAAGACTGCCTAGTCTTGAAAGCCTGTTGTGATCTGTTCTTCAAGTTGTGCCCCAATGTGTTCTCCACAACACATGAGAGAAAGACTGCCTAGTCTTGAAAGCCTGTTGTGATCTCCTCTTCAAGTTGTGCCCCAACGTGTTCTCCACAGCACATGAGAGGATGACTGCCTAGTCTTGAAAGCCTGTTGTGATCTTCTCTTCATGTTGTGCCCCAACGTGTTCTCCACAGAACATGAGAGGAAAACTGCCTAGTCTTGAAAGCCTGTTGTGCTCTCCTCTTCAAGTTGTGCCCCAACGTGTTCTCCACAGCACATGAGAGGAAGACTGCCTAGTCTTGAAAGCATGTTGTGCTCTCTTCTTCAAGTTTTTTTTTTATTTTAGTTATTTAACCAGGTGAGACACACTAAGCTGAAAGCTTTTTTACAAGTGCAACCTGGGAGCACAGGGAAGTTAAGTGACTTGCTCAGGGTCACACAGTATGCAAGTGGAAGCTGTGGGATTCAAACCCATTTCTGGTCTTCTGAATGTCACCAGATTTGCAGCTCAGAGCCTTAAACCACAGTGCTACACTGCCTCCAAGTTGTAGCACTGTGGCCCAACTGTTCTCCACAGCGCATGAGAGGAAGACTGCCTAGTCTTGAAAGCCTGTTGTGATCTGCTCTTCAAGTTGTGCCCCAACGTGTTCTCAACTGCACATGAGAGGAAGACTGCCTAGTGTTGAAAGCCTGTTGTGATCTCCTCTTCAAGTTCTGCCCCAGCGTATTCTCCACAGCACATGAGAGGAAGACTGCCTAGTCTTGAAAGCTGTTGTGATCTCCTTTTCAAGATGTGCCCCAACGTGTTCTTCACAGTACCTGACAGAATGCCAGCCTCTGACAGCCTGTTGTGATCTCTTCTTCAAGTTGTGCCCCACTGTGTTCTCCACAGCACATGAGAGGAAGACTGTCTAATCTTGAAAGCTTGTTGTGATCTACTCTTCAAGTTGTGCCTCAACGTGTTCTCCACAGCGCATGAGAGGAAGACTGCCTAGTCTTGAAAGCCTGTTGCGATCTATTTTTCAATTGGGTGTCTTAACTTGTCTATCTGTTCAAAATGTATCACCATAAATCTGGTTACCAGAAGCAGAAAGAAAAAAGGAAAAAAAGCAGAATCAGACCTGAAAAAAAACCAATTCTGAAGTACCTTTTAGGTAATATGCATGAAAATGAAGCCCAACAAAATATCCCCTCACATGAAGAAGCTGAATGTCAGACTATGTCTAACAATATGGAGGTTCAAAATACAGCTGTATCCATTGCAGCATCTCAAGGTCAATCACAGGAACATGAAGACACATGTGCCTCAAAACAGTTCCAGAATGATGACAGTGACTTGTATTATGTCTCAAATGACCCTGGTCTGTGGCCAGAAAATGTATCTGACATTGAGAGACAAAATATTGTCAAATGTTTAACAATCCAATTTGATGTGAAGAAATTCAAGAATTCAATACCAGTTGATCCTGATGGTCGATCATTCCCTGAATATCTTTTGTACTCTAAATCCTCAAATGGTCATGAGAGGACACCGAGGGACTGGTTAATGTGGAACAAAACTAAAGGAGCATTATTTTGTGTCCCATGCTTTTTGTTTTCCAGTGTCCTGAAAAAAAAATCAATCAGTGCACTGTGCAACAAAGAAGGTCTTAACCCAAATGGCAAGTGGCATAAATTATATGATAAGCTTCCAGCACAAGAAATGAGTGGTGCACACCAGCATTGTTACTGGCAATGGAGAAACCTTCAACATTCATTACAAGGTAAAGGGATTGATAGCCAACTGTGGAAACAAATACAGTCAGAAGCAGAAAAGCATAAAGCATTATTAGAGAGACTTTTGGATGCAATCTTGTTTTTAGCATCAAGAAATTTGGCATTTGAGGTGGTACTGCCAAAATTGGTGATGCACACAATGGTAACTTCTTAGGTGTGCTGGAACTGATCTGCACTATGATCCCATTCTGCATGATCATTTAGAGAAGGTGAGGCAAAAGCAAGATGGGGCGAAAGAATGATGGCTCATTACCTATCGTGGGAAAGTCAGAACGAGTTCATAGAGTTATGTGGTCAGCAGGTTTTGAACAGAATTTTAACAGAGAGAAGTGAAGCCATTTATTTTTATGTTATTTGTGACACTACTCCAGACATCATTCACACAGAACAAAATGTGGTTTTCCTTAGATATGTACATAAGGATCAAGATACCGAAGAATGGACAATTCATGAAAGGTTTCTTGAGTTCTTTGACTTCTCAAACAAAAGTGGTGAGGAAATTGTAGACATGCTACTAAAGAGTTTGCAAAAACATGAAGTCGACATCGCTGATTGTTGCGGGCAAGGTTTTGACAATGGAGCAAACATGTCTGGAAAATTCTAGGGGGTGCAAGCTCGTATTCGCCAAAAGAACCCACTTGCCACTTATTCTCCATATGCCTGTCATTCTCTGAACCTTGTGGGGATGCATGCAGCAGAATCATGCCCTGAGATCGCTACATTTTTCAGATGCATAAATCGGCTGTATATTTTGTTCAGTGGAAGCCCTGAGAGATGGGCTATTTTGAAAGAAAAAACAGGTTGCTCTCTACACAGCATGTCTGAAACCGGGTGAAGTGCTCGAATCAAGGCAATTCGCCCTATTGCAAAACATCTTCCCAGCATTATGGAAGCTCTAGATTATATCATACAGTCCAAAAAGCTCTCTAATGAAGCACTGGCAGAAGCAAAGGGTCTGCTAACACACTTCAAGTCATACAATGCAATTGTGCTTGCCACATTTTGGATAAAAATTCTCCAAAGTTTTGAAGAGAGAGAAACTTGGTTCTTCAGTCTACAGCTATTTCACTAGACATAGAAATTGCTAACATAGCTGAACTGAAAGAGGAAATGCAGTTCTTCAGTAATGAATGGAATGCCATTATTTCAGAGGCAAGACTAGTGGCACAGTCAGTGGATGTAGTACCCAAGTCTGACTATGAAACAAACCGGCAAAGAAAACGCAAGAGATTTCACTATGAAACTCCAGATGAAGAAACCAGTCAAAGTGCAGATGTTAAATTCCATAACACAGTCTTCTGTGTTGCAATGGACAACATCATCAGTGAATTACATCACAGATTACAGGTACGCTATGTTAACATCTCACATTAACAGCAACTGCAGCCAGACTAAAAGAACTCTGTGCGTGTGTATGACAGTGTATTTCTGTGCCCAAGCTCCTTCCTGCAGCAGCCCTGCTAGAAAGAGCCTGATTACTGAGGTTTGGAGAGTGTCATCAGCTGTGCTTGGTGGGACTTTTGTTAATTTCATCAGTGCAGGAGGAGGGGCAGTAACAACATAAAAGGCTTGCGCTGCTAGAAAACAAACAGGTATGCTGTGTTAACATCTCACATTAACAGCAACTGCAGCCAGACTAAAAGAACTCTGTGCTTGTGTGTGACATCGTATTTCTGTGCCCAAGCTCCTTCCTGCAGCAGCCCTGCTAGCAAGAGCCTGATTACTGAGGCTTGGAGAGTCATCAGCTGTGCTTGGTGGGACTTTTGTTAATTTCATCAGTGCAGGAGGAGGGGCAGTAACAACATAAAAGGCTTGCGCTGCTAGAAAATGAACAGGTACATTGTGTTAACATCTCACATTAACAGCAACTGCAGCCAGACTAAAAGAACTCTGTGCTTGTGTGTGACAGTGTATTTCTGTGCCTAAGCTCCTTCCTGCAGCAGCCCTGCTAGCAAGAGCCTGATTACTGAGGTTTGGAGAGTGTCATCAGCTGTGCTTGGTGGGACTTTTGTTAATTTCATCAGTGCAGGAGGAGGGTCAGTAACAACATGAAAGGCTCGCACTGCTACTTCACGAGCTCAGTGGCACGAGCGTGAGTCGGAAGAAAAACAGCAATAAGTTTGTAACATTTTAAAAAGCAGGTAATCTGGAAACTTATAAAATAGGGGGAACAGATCAAAAACTATTGTTTAAAGTATCTGAGACTACAGACTGATTTTAGAAGAAGCTTAGAGTATTAAATGAGAAAGTATTTATTCTAAATATATTGTTGATTTTTTGCATTGTCTCTGATAGTAATTAGCGATAGAGGAGTTACTCCTGGGAGTATATTATTAGTTAAGCTTACCATAATTGCTAAACATATCTTAATAAACACTTATATAGCAGTATATGGTAACCTTAAATAAGATGTTTAATCCTTAAATAAGTCTTCAGTCTGGGGTTTAGATTTTGGTAACATTGACTTACGTAAGGTACTGTTACCTAAATAAAAAATGTTAATGTTCTGATTGTTTTTTACTTTTATAAACAGGCATCTATAGATTATTTCTTTTGTATTTGGACACAGCTATAAAATGAAAAAGATGTTGTCATCTAAGATGATGGGGCTGATAGTGGGTTTGGTCTGTGTCGTTCAGCTATTTGTTATCATGAGAACTAATGTTTTGACGAAAAGATCAAGTGCTCATGTAAATTGTTCTAATAATTTCAAGTTACAAACAGCTAAGCTGACCTCACGACGAAACCCTTTCAACCTCATCAGAGAAGAACTTTGTGTTAAGGACATGGTAATCCAAGCAGGGTATATCTGTTCAAGTAACCGGGCATTGTTATTGTCCTTGGCTCTCTGTGGAGATATTGAAATGAACCCAGGTCCTGTAATTAAAATGGTCTTAGACAATGCTCGAAGTATGATAAATAAAATGGACTATTTTAGATCCAGGGTAGAACATGAAGAGCCAGACATAATAATGTTAATGGAAACCTGGTTAAAAAAGGGAATTGAATATAAAGAAATAGAATTAAGGGACTTCTACCACTTTAGGAAGGATCGGGGAACACGGGGGGGAGGAGTTTTGGTGTACATAACTCATTCAATTGGTAACTCCAAAATTTTGTTCTCTGGGTCAATTGAGGGCATTGAATGCCTGTTAATTGAGATACAAGAATTAAAATTGGTTATTGGAGTAGTTTACTCTCCACCTAAAATAAACCCTATCCATTTTGACAAATTTTCACATGTTTTAATGGAACACCTGAGTCAACTACAGGTAGTTCTGGCTGGTGATTTCAATGCAGCTTGGGGTTGTCCCAGGGTTCACAAGATGGAAAAATCAATAAGCTGTTTAAACCTGATACAAATTATAGATACACCTACAAGGAAAGGTTCCTTTTTAAGTAAAGGTAATATTTTGGATTTGATGTTTGTTTCACCTGAATTGACAATTTTGGAGAAAAGTGTATGTGCCCCCAGTTTAGGAGAACACAATATAGTTAAGTGTGTATTCTCTACAATTAAAAATTCTATTCCCATAAAATCAGTACCACAAATACCTAAAAGATGTTATTTAAAATTTAATAGTTTATCATTTAGAAAGTATCTTCAGGGACTCCCTTGGTATAGGATTTTTCTTATCCCAGATTTAAATGAGGCTGTATTAGAATTTACAATAATGTTTATTAATGCTTGTGATAAATTTGCCCCATATAAAAAAGTAAATCATAGAATAAAACATTTACCATGGCTAACTGTAAAAATAAAAAAAAAATGATTAGGATTAGAAATCATTTTTGGAAAAAAGCAAATAAAACATTAAACAGTGAAATTTGGGAACAATACAAAAGGATAAGGAATCAAGTAATACAGGAAATCAGGAAATCAAAAGCTCATTATTATAAACAGCGGATTAAAGAATCAACAAATCTAGGTGCTTATTGGTCTGTTATAAAAAAAAATCTTATGAATCCAAATAGTAAACAAAGTGAAATAAAATTGAGTCAGAATGGAAAAGTATTTGAAACAAATAAAGCTGCGGAAATTTTGAATGATTATTTCATAAACCTCCCTGATCTGAAATTAGATCTCATAACTAAAATTAATACCTTGAATGAAGTACAGGGTGAGAATCCCCAAGATGAGAAAGAACCCAAATTCAGGTTTAAGAGAGTGATAAACAAAGAAGTTCTAAAAAATATAAATAGATTAAAAATAAATAAAGCAAGTGGCCCAGATAGAATAGATAATAAATTATTAAAAGAGGCTGCTATGGAATTGTCACCTATACTAAGGAACATTTTTAATTGGAGTCTAAGAGAGGGGACAGTTTCCCTCTAGTTGGAAATTAGCCAAAGTGATACCAATAGATAAGGGAGGGGATCCAAAGGATGTTTCAAATTACCGTCCAATAGCCTTGTTGTCCACAGTATCCAAGTTATTTGAAAAAATTGTCCACGATCAGTTAATGGACTACTTGGAAAAATATAATAAATTGACTCAACAACAGTATGGTTTATGCAGGGTAGGTCCACGGCTACCGCACTCACTGACTTTTTGGATCTCATTGCAACCCCTCTCTGGGAAGCGAAGTCTGTGGGTGTGGTATACGTGGACCTATCTAAAGCATTTGATTTAGTAAACCATAGTATTTTGATAAACTCATTAATGAAAATAGGGGTGGAGGAAGAAACCTGTAATTGGTTTATATCATACCTTAATAAAAGATCACAATTTGTTGTCCTAAACAGACACCAGTCAAAAATGGACTATGTAACAAGAGGGGTTCCCCAGGGATCTATCCTGGGCCCCCTCCTGTTCATAGTCTATTTAAATGACTTACCAAAGAATATTGGATATTCAAAAATTCGTCTATATACAGATGATACGGTTTTAGTAGCAGAGGGAAAAACCACAAGTGAAGTAGAACTAAACTTACAGAGTTACTTTAGCATCATGCAAGGTCACTTTTCATCTCTGGGTTTATTAGTTAATAGTAAAAAGACACAGGTTATGTCATTTGCATAGGACTTAAAGGGAATTTCAAAATTAAATATAAAGACACAAGAGGGTATGTTTTTAGAACAAATTGAAACATAAATATTTAGGGGTACATATAGATCAATGTCTTACTTTTCAATATCATATAACAAATTTAATAAAGAAAACACATGTTAAGATTGGAGCTATGAGACGAATATCAAATTGTATGACAAGAGAAACAAGATTGATTATGATCAATCAAGTAATAATGCTGGTTATTGACTATGGAAGTCATATTTACAGACATACAACAAGAAAACATTTAAATAACTTGGATACATTTTATAATAAGCTTGCAAGATTTGTGTTAAGGTGTGATTTTAAAACTCAACATTGCACTATGTATATGGATTTGGGTTGGATTCCATTAGACTAACAGGCTAGGGGAATCTGGTTAAATCAAGTTAGTAATATATTTAAAAATCAATCTTTAGATAACTTAAAAAACAAATTACAAAAAACAAAACATGGTTTAAATTTAAGAAAAACTGGTGCTAGAGATTTAATAATACCAAAGTAAAAAAATCGATTTAGTGAAATGACCCTTCAATATCAAATAGCTAAAAGCTGGAATTGTCTTCCTCCTTTTTTATGTGAACTAACAACTACTGATCATGTTTTTAAAATTGGCCTGAATCACAAACTTAGTTTTCGTTGTTGTTGTAATAGGTGAAATTAATGTAAATCTAAAAATGCTATCATGCCTGTTATTGATGAGTTTGTAAAACTATGATGTATTGTTTTTGTACTTTTTCTGTAACTTGCATTGTTACAAATGTATAGTTGTAATAATTTTGCATAATGTAAACAGGTAAGCCTTGTGAACAGTGATTTTCAGAACCCTAATGGCTATATCACTGTATAAATAAAATTTTACCATACCATACCATTAGAGTCTCTTATACAAATCTGCAATTACTTTGCTCCAGTTTTACAGTTGAGAAGCATGAATGATCAAGAAATAATTACATCTTGTGAGAATTTAACCACCAAATATTCTCAAGACTTGACAAGTGCTTTTGCTAATGAAGTTCAACACCTGACAAAAATATACAGTGCCACTTTTCAGAAACATTTAAAACCTTTGGCACTACTGAATGCTATCTACAGAATGAAACTAGAAACAATATTCAGAGAAATTTGTGTTGCAATTAGGATATTTTGCACCCTGCCTGTGACTGTTGCAGAAGGAGAAAGAGCTTTCAGTAAACTTTCTATCATCAAAAATTATTTACGATCAACTATGTCTCAGGACAGTTTAAGCAGCTTGGCCATGCTGTCAACCGAGTGTGAACTTGCATGCAAAATTGACTTTAGAAATATAATACAAGACTTTGCAGACTAGAAAGCACGGAAACATTTGCTCCTGATAAGTTAAGCACACAGGTCAAAGAATTCATGAAGTGACTGACACCATATATGCAGCTTATTTATTAAGTTGACTTCCTGACTATGTAATCTTATATTGTTATTTAAAGTAACAGTGTTCATGCAATAACAACACATTTATAGCTTTAATTACTGCTTGGTGTTCCTATGGCACATTAAAGGGAACGTGAACTGGTTACTTATGTACAGCTGCTTGAAATGTCTCTATTTCCATAACTTATATTCGTACCTCTGAAGGATACCTATGTAACTGTGTGTGAATAAAAGCTGAAGCTGTCAGCTGTGTTTTTTTATTATTTTCTTTGTATGGACAACATTCTGTGCATTACATTTAACTGAGAATTTGGAGTTCTGACTATGTCACATCATGGTTTCTGAACCATTAGTTCATGCTCACATTTCTGAAAACATGAAGTGACAGTCTAAACTCCAAATTCTTGGTTTCATGAAAGGAACTGCACAGAATGTTGTCAATACAAAGAAAACAATACAAACACAGCTGACAGCTTCAGTTTTTATTCAAGTACAGTTAAATAGCTGTCCTTCAGAGATATGAATATAATGTAGATAAAGAGACATTTCAAGCAGATGCACATAGGTAATCAGTTCCTGTACCCTTTCATGTGTTTACAATTTGTTCTTGTGTCGGCCAAAAACAGGAACTAATTTAAATGCATTAGCTTGCACCAACATGAACCATGGAATGCTAACAGCTATTCATTGTTGGTTCTGTTGTGAGCTGTGTTTATTTTTAAATTATAGGTATGCTATATTTTTATAAATAAGAACAGAAACTGAAAGGGGGAGGCGGTACTTAATCACCCTTTCAGGAAATGAATGGCTGGGCAGCAGAGACAGAAGATGGGAGTACATGTGAAAGCACTTGTCAGGTGAAGTAAGTTTGGGAGACTTGTCCACATTTACACAGTAACATAGGAAGATTCTCTTCTGAAGTCGATCATCCTGTCATGATAGAGCACAAGGGCAGAGGTTATCAAGGGTCACAATAAATATTACAGTCAGCAGGTTAGTAAAGTACATACATGAACATTTGTGAAGTACAGAGAAGCTAACAAAGTAAAACAACTGTTTAAAAATTGAAAGTATTTATTTAAAAAGTAATTTCAGTATTTCTCCTGGATCTATCGCCACATCTAATAAAACATTTGAAAACATTATAGTGAGATACAATTCACCTTGCATCCAATACTTGTTCTACGTACAGAATTTCACAACCACATTATTTATTATTCAGGAGGTGTGCATGAATGCATGTACATCATGTCCATCTTGTAGAGTTACATTGTATTTCCACTTCCGCATTAGGTTTCTAAGCTTCTTATGAAGGTGGCAGCTGCTCTTCTGCTAAAACCAAAAAAATGAAAAAGACATGTAATGTTCATATACACAGTTCATATCTAAAATATTAAAACCATGGCCTTCTCTCTGTCTGAATTCTGTTCAAAACTTGCTGACCACACAATGAATTATCATATTGGACAACACTGGCTAAATGCAAGTTATGCATGGTGATTCTTACTAGATGTGGTTTCATTAATAACAACGTTTATCTAAATTCTATTCCATTTTCAGAGCAATCGGGCAGATTATGTTTGACCGTTCTCTGTCATTTTAAAATATTAATCATACTGCATGATGCCTTGGTCACAATGTAACATAAATTGCAATTCCTGCATCCTTATACTGCGGTATAGAAGTTGCATATTATAGAGTGAGGAGGTGGTCCAGACCAATCTAAGCACTCATTTCCCATGTGTATCTGAGTCTTACTGTCTCAAATGGTAGGCTAATCGCTTTAGTAGCAAGTCTTTGATCGTAATCACCAGTCACACTCATAAACTTCTTTCTTCTGCTACAGTTCCAAGGCTGGATATCAGACATGTCAGACTTCTTCAATAGGTAGTGCGATTAATGGAGAACATGATGGGAAAGCCAGCTGAGCATTTTACCACAGATCCCCCCATTGCTACTTCAAGGAGCAGCTGCTCAAAAGCTCAAGCTGTTCATTATTCTATTCCAAGTCTTACTGACCCACTGTTTCAGGCAGTTCTGGGCATTTCCCTTGTAATCCAAAATGTTTGGTTGGCAAATGGGAGCTGTAAGTCACATTAAGCGTGCCACCTTTAGGTCCATCTAGGTGCCAACACCAACAATTACAGAGTATCTCTGCTAAGCTGTACTCCGGGCTTCATTATGCCTGGGGGCTGTACCTCCTGATGCTGGTTTTAGGCAGTACTAAAAACTCTACAGCAGGGGAACTAGAAGTCCTCCACATCTTGTTGTCTCCAGCCTACTTCCTGCCTTCACCAGAGCAGGTACTCTGCAAGCAGTGCTGTGTCACAGTGGCAGAGCTGAGGACAGCAGACTGTAAGTCAAACAATTCTTTTTGGACTTATTTTCTTCATGGGCAGAAAAGAGTCTTATAGACACTAATTGGAGCTAAATTGAGTTGCTTCTGAGCGGGTTCCCATCTCAGCCGTGCAAGCTGTACAGACAGTCCCCACTCCTCCACAGTGTTTTTTCCTATGCTTTCTGGCCAGAATTCCTTTCCACAAAACCCATGGGGACATGATCCATTTCAGGTCACCAGTAGTTCGACTGGTTTGAATACTAAAAGTTAAGGGCCCAACATAGTGACCACCATAAAATGTCTGATCAGCAATAAAAGCAGGTTAGACAAACGTATCTATCTTTACTATAACACCAGACAAACAACAAGATATTCACACTTCCTAAAGAGGCTCCTTTGTGCAAGCAGTGACTGCAAAATGTTGCAGATTAACACACTTTCTAGCCGGTCACAAGCCTTCATTCTCTCAGATACAGCACAGACTAATTTTCATATTCAGGTTAGCCATGCTCTTGGCACTGTCATGCAAGTAGATATAACTACTTAAGACAGGACACCTGACAGTGGACATTAAGGGTCCCATGAAAATAGTATAGTGAATCCTAGTTTTTAGGAGTATTACTACAGCATCGTAGAAATTCTTCATCCAAAACCTTATTGCCACATTGACATTGCTCAGATTCTCTTACATTAATAATTGTACAATGATATGTTAAAATCCTGTAACCTCATTGGTCAAAAAATCCTGCATTGCCCACAGCTGATGAATTGCATTTATAAAAAAATTATAAAACAGGTAAAAGAAATCCTTCACCCTGATTGGTCAAAAGGTGTGTCCTCACCTGTCAACAAACTGAAAGGTGGCACTACTTTCCTAATACCTTAACCTCCATAGGTGAAAGGGCAGCAATATCATTGAGCAACTGATGTCTTCCATTTGAGAAATAAATGAAAATGTATTTATTTTTTTTATAAATGAAATTCCTCAGCCGTGGGTAAAGCCGGATTTACCCACGCTTATGTGACATGTTTTGATCAATGAGGTTACAGAATTTTCACACACCGTTGTACAGTTTTGAATAACTCAGATTTATTTTAATAGCACTATAACTTGCATACACGTAAGTCAAAATATAGTTCTTTGCCAGAAGGAGTAATATAGTGTTACATCGTTTGAAATTAGTATGAAGTATGCAAATATAAGAAGAGTATATTCATTAATAATTCTAGGATATAGAGAATACTGGGTGTGCATAGAGTTTGCTCGTACAGTATTTTGTAGTGTGTAGTGCAGTATGAAATGTGTGTATGACTACTTTTGCTTTCAAAATGAAACTGACTCATACAGTCTACAGAGGTTACAGAGTGCTGTTCAACCAGAGTAGGGTATAATCACATTCCATGACCTTTGGAAATGTGGTACAATAGCATTTTGAAAGGGAATTCTAGATGGAACAGCACTCCACTATACACTATATTATGTTTTCAAACATCATTTAACTAATCCAATCTTTTTAATTGACATATGCAACATTTTTAATGTTATACTTTTGCAATGAATGGTTATCATTAGTTTACAGTGTTTTATGTATTTATTTATTTAGAAAGGTTTAATAGGATATGATAGGCATTAATTCTATTTGTATAAAAAATATATTTTAATGTTGTGATGAACTGTGATATATTGTGAATTCATTTTTACGACTAAAAAAAGTAATTTCTAAAAAATGTATTACACATCAAAATACTATCACTGAACCTATTTAAAAAGACTGATAATAAAAACAGTTATCAATGACCTTTAGATTTGTGTCATTTTGTTCATTTCTGTTATGAGAAGGTACGTTGAATGACAGTAGCCATTGATGCCAACACATATCTAAAATCATGAAATGTTACTAGTTATGAAATAATAACGAGAGTGCATGTCTTCTGGGATTTACACACAACAGGTGTGGGGTAACACAAAACACAGCCGAGTGACTTGAAATGCATGAAAAGTCTATAAATCTCAATACTACATGTGCCATGAAGTGCATTGTCTGTTGCTTTCAGACCACTGCCAGCCAAGGTGGGAATCATGAGGATTTACATCATGCCTGGCAGCAGATCACATTTATAAAAAAATTCTTCTGTTGTTATAAATATGAATAAGACTCCGGGCTAAAAATACATTCCTTCATTGAATATGGGCTTGTGAAAGCTTCACAAAATCTTGTTTTTAGCTTCACTAAAAGCCCCAAAACTCACCTGAGAGCATCAATAACCCCAGAGCTTCTGGGGGCCTGGCAGCCCCCAGACCCCTGGCTTACTTTGTTAGGGATACAGGGGCCCTAATCAAACTGCCTGCCTGGGGTCCTGGAATTGCTAGCTACAGTCCTGCCTCTAACCTCGAAAATGAAGCTTGAGATGTCAGTGGGAATCAGAAACCCAAGTTCACAGAACACACTGGTTGTGAATAAAGTTGCACATCCTGTATTTTATTTAATGTATATAATACTGAGTTAAATGTGCATGTGACAGTTATATTGCTTTCAGAATGAAATTGAGGTGTGCAGTCTCGTTAGCTTTCAGAATGATGTAACACAAAAGGGTGCAATCACATTTCATGACCTTTGAACTGTGGTACAACAGCATATTAAAAGACATGGAATTCTACACAGAACAACACTCTACAATACGCCATACATTCATTGTGAATAAATGAGAAATCAAGTACTTGGTGCATAGAAAACAAGGGGGGTGGAGTACATAAAGGGGGTACTGCAACAGCGAGCACAAAAGAGGAAATAAAACTGGGGACTGTCATTTCTGATGACCTAAAAGAAGCCAAGCAGTGTGACAAAGCAGATGGGAGTGCTTGTGGGATGTTGCTGTGCAGAGGTATCACCAGCAAGATGTATGAGGTGTTTATACCACTGTAAAATTAAGTAATTGATGAATCCTTAACTAGTGTTGTGTGTCCAGTTCTGGATAACATATCTCTGAATGGACATGCACAGGTTACAGGCAGTCTAGCAGAGGGCAACTAAAATGGTGTAGTGGCATGCTGTCACCACTAAACTTGCCCTGCATGAGGGAATGCCTACAAGGCACTCCAGTGGTATGGGCACCCCAAGATTTTACATACTTTGGGATAAACATCACCACAGTATGGAGGAACTTGGTTGAGGCAGACTGTACACCCATTGCAGCCTCCATTGGAGCGGAAACACTAAGATGGACTTATCTACACCTATCCCCGAAAGGCAGGGTAGATGCTGTACACATGTTCATGCTGCCTAAGATAGCATACCTCATGTGCAACCAACCAATCCCTACACAACCAAACACACTTCTGAAAATCAATAAGGTGACAGCAGGGTTCATCTGGTAAGACAAAGCCCCAAGATTTGGACAAACTAACTTACGGGTGCACTGGTCTGGGGGGAATGGGTCACCCCTGGCTGCAGGGATATTTACTAGCATATAGGGCTGCACAAGCAATCAGATGGTTTCTCCCTAAAACCCCAAATACCCCCTGTATGGGTGAATCTGGAAATGGGCCTAACAGAATCCAAATGGCTGGGGAACCTATTGAGCAAAGGGGGACACCCAAAGGGCCACCTTCCTCCTATTATCTGAGTGACAAGAGAAGCCTGGCACAGGTGCAAACATCTCACTCAATGTCCAGCCCTCTTATGGACACCACCTACACAGTACAGCACCTTATGGTGCAACCCAGATGTGCTAGTGGGGGAACAAACCATCAACTGGCACTCTTGGCAGCAGGCAGGCATCTGTACAATAGCAGATCTGTATGCATGGGACTCTGAAGCCATGATGTCCTTCCTGCAAAGGCAGGCACAGTATCTGCTACCCAAAACAGACTTCTGGAGATTTCTCCAGATCAGGAATACATCCAAGACCCTCAGAGCCACAGCACCTATGGGAGATGGGTGGAAATAGCTGACCACAATACATAAACAAGGCAAAGTAAAAGGCACTGCAGGCAAGATGTATGGTATGCTTAGTGACTTTCTACCCGATACCACAATTAAGTGTAAGGTGCAATGGGAGCAGGACCTATATAAAGATAACAGACACCGAAGGGTGGCATTACCTCAAGGATGCCTATCAGGTCTACAAGGACTCTAGGAGCCAGCTTATACACCTTAAGGTACTGCTGGGATGGTACCATACCCTGGACACACTCCAAAAGATGGGACTCATCCCCCATTCCACATGCTGGAGGTGGCAGGCCCTACAGGCCAATCTGCTGCACATACTATGGCAGTGTCCCATACAGGTGCCCTTCAGGACAGGAGTAATTTTGGACTGCTCCAAGATCCTGCAAACAAAAGGCTCAGCTGCCCCAACCCTTAGCCTCTTGGGCAATACCTCAAAGGTGTCAAACTGTTCCAACCAATCCAGAAAATGGCTCGTTGAGGTGCTACTTGAAGCCAAAAGGGCTATCCTGATGAGATGGTGACAGAATCTCCCTCCCCCACTTCTTACACAGCATACGACAGTGGCTTAGTTAGCACATTTTGAATGGTTGACATACACCACAGCCAGCCACACACAGGTGCCTTTATCGCAGATCACACCTATGCTCTTCCCCACCCCACCACCTGGCAACCCACCATTCTGACCCAGACAACAGTCTTACTCCACATTAAGCTTCCACCCGAACTGGTTCACTTCAGTCCTTAAAGGATGAAAGGTCTTGGAAAGGGGCACTTTTAATAATACAGGATCAGGACCCTCCATGAGACAGGTCAGCAAAGGCGGGTAATATTAAGGATTTTGCTCAGTTCCCTTCTGTAAAGGTTCAACAAGATGACCCCACACCGCTTCCAGGTTGATGTATACCCAGGCTGCAAACTCCTTTATTGACTCAGGGTTAGAGGGTATGGTTCACCATGCAATGGTTGATTTTCTTACTTATTATGGTTAATATAGAAAGGGACTAATCATCCCAATGTAGAATTCTGTTTAGTGTTACATTCCTTCAGTGCATGCCTATATTTGCAAACAGTATATCCTATAAGCAAAAGTTAAGAATACAACTGTTATCTACCGCATTTGATGCCAAGTCATCTCTGCTTCATGTATGTTCCATTTTTGAAAAATCATTATAAAATCTTTCATGATTAAAAAATGGTGCAGTGACTGTAACATATAATACCAGATATTCAGACTGCACCAGGCAATGGCGCAAGAGGGGGCGCAGCACAAACAAGCTGCACCGGGGCCAGGACAGGGTGATATTCAAAGGTGATGTGCCATGGTGCCGCACCATTGAATATCGCACAGAATGTGCATGGCGCAAGTACAATGCGCCGACACATCACTCGGACAGGGAGGACCAGGAATGCTCCAGTACAAATGCAGTTGCGCTGTGTGCATCACATGCAATATTCAGAAGAGGGCATGTAAATGGGGACATAATATATGCATGGCACAAATGGGGCCATTAGCGTGTCATTATGGCCCCATTTGCATGCACTGAGCAGAGCAGCCCAGTGAAATGTGCCTGGAACCCTCATGGACCACCTGCAGAAGGCGCTGTGTCCCTGGTGCTCTAGTGCCCCCACATGTATGCCCAAAGCGGGCTCCTGTAGAAGATACAGCTACCAGGTGGTCCAGTGGTATCCCCCCCTCCCTCTGACATATGCCAGTAAAGCACTTGGTGTGCTAGTGTTCCTCCTCCCTCCCCAGTGGTCTGATAATGGGCAGTAGTGCTGCAAAGCCCTATACCCAGTGGGCTAGTAGTCCCCCCCTCCATCCAGTCTGCCTGATCACAGCTAGTAGTGCCCCAAAGCCCTATACCAACTGGTGCAGATGTCCCCCTGTTCCGCCTGATCCTGGGCATGTGATAGAAATAGTAAACCTGGTGGTCTAGTGGACCCCCCTCCCATCCACCCATGGAGGACCCAGCCACCCAGCTCCCCCCTGTTATCGGTGGGCGGCAGCACCTGCCCACATACCGCCCATCCATCCGCTGAATGACAGCTGTATGCCTTTTGGTCTACACTGTGGACCAATGGGCACACAAACCATACTGTACTACACAGGCAAGGTTATGTGAATGAAGCCATTCACATAACCGTGCCTGTGTAATACAATATGGTCTGTATGGTTTACTATTGTAAGGTTTGCTATTTCTATCACATGCCCACAATCGGGTGGAATGGGGGGCATCTGCACCAGCAGGTATAGGGCTTTGGGGTACTACTGGCCATGATCGGGCAGACTGGATGGAGGGGGGACTACTAGTCCACCAGGTATAGGGTTTTGCATCACTACTGCCTGCGATCAAGTCACTCGGGAGGGAGGGGAGAACACTAGCACACTGGGTGCTATACTGGCATACAGTTGCCCTTAATTGGGCATGTCAGTGAGTGGGGATTCACTGGACCACCGGGGAGGGTGTGGGTGCATGTGGACGGTGTCCCTGCTGTGCGTGTGGCCACCCATGGCTGGCGGGTGCTGTGTTTCAACTTGCAATGCAGCAGCCCACCTGTGGGTTGCCATGGGTTGTTCCTCCTTTCTATTGGCTCGACTTTGCACCCCCGTATGTGGCGCACATCAAGATTGTGCCAGCATATGCGCCTCACATCCCAGGCTGAATATCAGATGTGCCACATATGCATGGGCATGCCCCCTGCATTTGTGCCGCATACATTACCAATGCACCCTGGTGCATTGGGATTTGTGCAGTGCAACTTGCCCCTTTGAATATCGAGCCAGGGCGCATTGGGAGGGTTGCACATGGGGCAACCCTGTTGTGCCAGGCACAACCCCTTTGACTATCTGGGTCCTAGAATAATGGATGGGGAAGGGTGCGTTATGAGAATTGAATGGTCATCTGAGGTGTGGGATGCTGCATAAACCCTAAAGGGGTTATTAAAGCATTCCACACAATGCGACTATGAAACTTCCCCATCTTTTATTTTTTATAATTGCTGATCAGCATTTTTTTTTTGTCAGGGTGCATTTGGTATTGCTGTGTCTCACTCAAGTGTCAGTCACACATGCACACACACACACACGCACATGCATGCACGCGCGCACACACACACACAGTCTATCTTTGTCTCCTTTGCTTTTATTTCTTGTAAAGCTTTTCTATTTAATCTGGCATTTATTTTTTCACTTGCAGACTTGCAGAGCTGGGCATTTAGATTACAATCGCAATCGGGCATACCTAAGCACTTCAGTCTCTGAGCCATTCCTGGTTCCCACTGGTAGTTGTTGTCCACTGCGGGTTCTGAATGACAGAATCAACCAGGCACATTTTTTTTGTTTGTAGATGTTGAGCTGGTTAAAAAAAAGAAACTGATGATGACTCTCAGTCTGCCGGCTCCTTGATACGAGGGATAAGGAGCTACCATAGTTCTGAAACTGTTTACCTCGCCCAGTAGTAGAGCAACAGACAATCAGGGAGTGGCTGTTTTTTGAGTGACTCAGCGCGTACCCGTGATTATAACCAATGGGTTATAATGGCTAATTATAACTTGGTCAGCCTATGTAAAAAAATTGCTGACCAGTTATTATAAAATACTTTTGACCAGAGGCTAAAGTGTCTCATTATATACACTCTGGAGGTAACTATGGCTACAATATGGTATGATATCAAAAGATATACTTCACAGGCATAAATAAGGTTCAAGAGGGAAGCATACTCAGATTAAAAGGTGTCCAAGAACAAGGGGTCATGATATGAAGCTGGGGGAGGGCAGACTAAGGCAAACTGTGTGAAAAGTCCTTCTTCTCTAATAGGTCAGTGAATGCACTGAACATGCTCAAAGCAGACGTAGTAGGGTCAGAAATGACACTGGCATTCACAAATGCATAAGATATGCATAATGGAACATTAATGAAGTGGAAATGATGATAAAACCTGCAAATACGTAGGGGTCTGTTGCATCACAGTAGGTAGGGGAAACAGGCTGTCTAGGTGGGGAAAGACATCCTTACTGTATGTACCAAGAACTGATATACAGTGTATAACAGAGAACTGCTGTGCATAGAATTCCATCCCTTTCAAAATGTTGTTATACCACACTTCAAAGGTCATTGAATGTGATTGTACCCTTCAGTGGTACAACAGCAATATGGAACCAATACAGACTGCATACGACAGTTTCATTCTGAAAGCCAAAGAACTGCTCTGTGCACATATCACATAACTGTAGCATTGCACAGTTCACATAAATGTAACATGACCTATTGTTACAGAACATTGATACTTTGCCTGTATTTATGTATTTATCTTGTATAATGCCCACCTTGTTTGTTGTATCTTGCACTGCGTGCTTGTATTATTATTTGCCCATCTCTGTATGTTGCCTGGCTGTACTGGATTCTGTACTTGCTTATGTATGATTTACTGCTGCTGTTCACTGTATTTTACCATTGATTGTACCAGTATCTGGTCCAGGCCATGCCTGAAAAAGGTCTTTGGACCAGTGCATCAACCTGGTTAACAAATGAATAAAAAAATACTATACACTGTAATTATTCACAAACAATCTATTATGCCACTTCATGGTTCTGATTGCCATGGATCTCTCGAGTCAGTGCAGATACACAAACTCCAGTGGACATCTTGGATATGGCACACTTCTCTGCCATGAGCTCTGTCTTCAAGGAAACTTCATCACAGGAACTGGGTTAGGAACTGGCTGGGGGATAGGGAGCAGAGGGTGGTGGTTAGTGATATCCAGTCCAGGGAAAGGGAGGAGACCAGTGGGGTATCTCAGTGAGCAGTCCTGGGGCCAGTCCTTTTCAATGTCTTCATTAGTGACATTGCAGAAGGGCTGGGAGGAAAGGGCTCTTAGCATATGACACCAAGATTTGCAATAGGGTAGACACTCCAGATGTGGTGGAGAAAATGAGGAGGTACCTAGAAAAGCTGGAAAAATGGTCCAAAGTGTGGCAACTGAGATTCAATGTGAAGAAGTGCAAAGTCATGCACCTGGAGTGCAGAAACCCTGCAGAGAGCTACAGGACGGGGGGGGGATTGCTGGCAGTCACTAAGGAAGAAAGATACTTGGGGATTATCATCTTGAATGACCTAACAATGGCCAAACAATACACAAAGGCTATAAGGAGAATCAGTGGCATGCTGGGGTGCACTGAGGGATATCACGAGCAGAAGAAGGGAGGTGGTGATACTACTGTACAGAATGCTGGTGAGGTCTCATCTGGAATACCTTGTTCAGTTCCACAGCCACATCTTTGTAAAGCTGTAGACAGAGTGGATGTGGTTCAGAGAAGGGCAACTAAGATGGTACAGGGCTTGCACCACAAGACATATGAGGGGACATTGAGGGGCTTCAATATGTATTCGCTGGAGGAGTGTAGACAAAGTGAAGATATGATAGAGACCTTCAAGTATCTTAAAGGCATAAATAAGGTGCAAGTGGGTGACACATTTCAGTATAGAATGACTACAATAACAAGGGGGGTGCAATATAAAACTGGGGGGAGGATAAAGGAAATATGAGGAAGTTAATATTCTTCACTGACAGGGTGTTGAATACATGGAATGGCCTTCACCAAGAGGTGGTGGGAGCAAGCACAGTAGAAGGATTCCAGCATGCTTGGGATAAACATAAAGGAACCCTAGAAGTGGGAAGGAGAGGCTAAGCTGATGCCCAAATAGGATCACCGGCCGCTGTTACAGGTAAGGAAAAAAGGAAGATTAGATGGGGCTAGTGGTTCTTATCTGCCATCAGTTTTCTATGTTTCTGTGTTTCCAACTTTCCCACATGAGCTCCATGCTCTCCATGAGTGGTGTGAATAGCTTTATGCTGCTGTGTTGGCTCTGACCAGAATTTGTTATCCTGGTCATGACAACATGTCATATAATGTAACTTAAGTTAAGACAATGGGCCAGTGCATGTCACATGCACTAAACTTGTTAGTTGGTCTTGTAGTGGCTTACTAATAGCTTGGTATTTTAAGCTGGATATAACAGACAGGAACAGTCACACTTGAAACAGAATGTGTTAGTGTAATGAAGTCCAAATAATTTGTGTCTGTTTGCAGGTAACATTTAGGTGCTGGCTGCTGCCATCGGTGCTTTCTTCAAATCAGAACATGTGCAACTTGTATGAATCTGGAGGGTACACAGAAATCTTGTAAACAAGACAAAACCTTATTGAAACTTGTTTTCCGACTTCCGGTTCTGCCAAGGACCTGTAGAGACTTGAGAAAAATGTCTCTCCACCACCCGACTCGATAAACTACATAAATCCCCTTGTAAAATGCTTAAATCAAGACTGAAACAGAAAAAATATCAAACAGAGGATCTAAAGGCAGGAGAGGTTTGAAAATAACCCCCCAAAAAAACTTGTTGTTCGGAGATGCAGACCGTGCAAATAAGGCCCGAGGGCCTCAAGATAGAAGTAGATCTCTATCCAGTACCAGAGGTTCAGAACAGGAAACAGATGGGGAGTTAGAACAGTTATCGGGTAACCAATTTGAAACTCTTCTAAATGAGATACAGGGATCCAGAAAGGAAAATCGTAAAGAATTCAAAAACTTATCTGATAAAATCACTAAAGTAGAGGCTTGAATGGATGCACTAGAGGAACGAGTTGTGACTACAGAAGACCACATGCAGCAGTTAAGCAAAGTGATAGATCTGCTTCTCCACCAAACTGCTGAATTGATGCCAAAACACTGGACCTAGAAAGCAGATCTTGGAGAGATAATTCAAGAGTTTACGGGCTGAAAGAAGGAGTGGAGACATATCCAATGGCAGAATTTATGGAGAATTTACTCACTGATGTACTGAATCATCCTACCGGATATACTTTAAGAATTGAGAGGGCTCACAGATCCTTGGTGAAAAAAACAACTGATCCAGAGGCTCATCCCAGATCCATAATAATCAAATGTGCTAGTTACAAAGTGAAAGAGGACATACTGCATCGAGCCTGGTCTCAAAAAACCTGAAGGACTTAGACTCTAAACTTACACACAATCATGACTATCCACTGGAGATAAAGAACGATAGACAAAGATATGCACTTATCTTAAAAGTGCTCAGAGAACAAAACATCAGATTTCAGACCCCATTCCCTACACACCTTAGAGTTATGTGTGACACTGGAGCTGTTTTATATGGGTCTGTTCAGGAGGCGAAGCAAGAATTGGCAAAAAGAGGAATGCCAGTCCCAGACCTACCACAGGAAAGAAAATCCATAGGACAGCGTTTCCATCCGGACTGGCAAGAAGTGACATACCAGCACAACAAGAACAGCACATGACTGAATGCAATGGAGGCGGTGAGATGTGTAGCAGTGCTGCTTCACCATGCTGAAAAGAAAGATGAATCTTCTATTCCCATGGAGGAAGAAGGGTGACTGTAATCCAGAGACCTCAGGTATTAAGTAAAATCGTCCTCCAGAGATGGGCCTCATATTGAGCTTATGCTCGAGCTGCTGTGCGAGGTTTCTGATCTCGAGGGGGGGGGAAGAAAGAAGTGCAAAGACTCATAGACCCTGAAATGGCAGACATGCAAGCTGAAATAAAAATACATCACAAGTGGTTAAATTCTGAAGACTTATGAGACTTTCTGCCAGGAGATGGTATAAAAAAAAACTAACTACTTAAACATAAGGAGGAACAAAGCACTCTTTCAAATAACAGCTATAAGGGGGATCACAGGTCTATGGACTGTCAATTTTGTCTACACAGAGCATGGTCTTATCGATGATAGAGACAATGGGGAAAAGAAAAATGGGACAAAATGTGGGAAATATGCCTATGTATGTTGGGGAAACTGTACATGGAATTTATTTAATCAAATAATAAGGTTGGGGGGAGTGGGGAGCTCAAAAGAAAAGAGTGATAGTTTTAAGCGCAATATAAGGTCAGTGACAGAATATCATTTACACAAGCCGATTAAGAATGAGCGGCTTGGGGGCAGAGAACCTCAGTTAGAGGAAAGAATACTCATACCCCTACCTAGTGACATCCCCTGGAGGTAAAGTGGAGTGGGGCTATCACTAAACACAGAAACCCAGAAAGCAGGGTTTCCTACCTTGGGAGTTACTAAATAGTTTAGAATTCTAAATGGCCCAGTTGGCTACTAGAATCATATACAATTGTTTTGTTAAAGCTTTGTTGGTTTATATGTTAACAGCCACCAGATGTGAGAAGAATATGATTATCTGACCATTAATAGAAATTAATGGATCAGATATGGGAAAGTGGATCACTCAGAAAACTGAACAACTTCTCTTAATATGTCAAAATGAATAACAAGAATACATTAATCTGCTCTTATAACGTTCACAGGCTAACTAACTCGGTTAAGAGAAGCAAAATTCTGACATATATTATAAAGACAAAAGCAGATTTTATGCTTATGCAGGAGACATATCTCTCGAAAAATGAGCATGAGAAGTTGTCCAGGATGGGGTTTGAGGGGGTATATGCCTCCACATATGGGAAGGGAAGGAGGAGAGGAACAGCAATATTGATCTCGAAGGGGGCTCAATTCCAAAAGGAAGACGTTTGGATAGACAAAGAGGGCAAGTTTGTGGCACTGAAGGGACTATATAGGGGACAGAGGATTACCTTGATTTCAGTGTACTTCCCCCCAGGTTTTGAGTATAAAATTTATAAAGATTTTTTCTTACAGCTGCAGACCTGGGTGGAGGGGACAATGATAGGTGGGGGAGATTTTAATCTCGCTTTTAACCCTATACTGGACACTACTTCTAAGGTCTTGAGACAACCAAACAGAATTGCTAAACAGCTGAACAAGCTTTTGATGGAAATGGGGATGATAGATATATGGCGCAAGATTAACAAGAATAAGAGGGACTATACTTTTTTTTCAAATCCTCATAGGACATATTCAAGATTAGATTTTTTTTTTTATACAAAGAAGAGATACAAAGAGTGAACTCAACTTGGTTCGGAGACAAGGTTTTATCAGACCACGCTCCTGTGTTTCTTTCTTTAGACATAGGCGATTTTCGCAAAAACACAATTTGGAGGCTTAATGTATTGCTTCTCAAAGATGAGAAGGTACAGAAGGACATAAAAGATGCATACGAGAAATACCTAGAGGAGAATAATACCCCAGACATTATAGCAAACATATTATGGGATACGGTGAATGTGGTTTTGAGATGAAAGTTTATGGAAATATCAGCAAAAAAGAAAAGAGAGAGGGGAAATGACCAGAGTAGATCTTCAAAAGAAAATAAAAGTACTAGAAGATGAACAAAAACAACAATATATAAAAGATAGACATAAAGAATTACTAGGTTTTAAAAAACAGCTGGGAAATCGCCTGGATTACCAGGTAAAACAGAAACTGATCTTTCTAAGGCAGAAATTTTACGATGAGGGCCCCCGTTCATTGAAATTATTAGCAACCAGACTGAGAGTGCAAAGAGCGAAGGCAGTAATTAGTCAACTGCAACATCCAAGTACGGGACAGAGGGTGACAAAAATAAAAGATATATCAGGAACCTTTAGAGAATATTATGCAGAGTTATATAGAGCCAGCCCCCCTCTTCCAGATAATCTCACAGAAGAATTTATAGGAAAAATAACACTTCCTAAAATTACTGAGCAACAAAAAAATACAACTCATTAAACCCTTAACATACCAAGAACTTAAAATGGAGATAGGGAGATTAAAGACTGGAAAATGTCCTGGACATGACGGCTTAGCAGCTGAGTTTTATAAAACTTTTGCAGAAATGATACAGCCCCTTTTGTTCCAGACTATGCAGGCAGTGTTTAATGGAAAGGGAGAACCACCACCATCGTGGGCACAGGCAGTCATCTCGGTGATTCCCAAGCCCGGAAAGGACCCCTCAAAATGCACTGCTTACTGACCCATTTCCTTATTGAACAATGACTATAAACTATATACATCTATGATTGCTCGTAGATTTTAAGAAGTCCTGCCTACATTGATCCATTTGGATAAGACAGGATTTGTTCCATGCGGATAGGCTCAGGACAACCTGAGAAGAACTGTGCATATAGTAGACCATATAAATCATTATAAAATTCAATCGTTATTAATGAGTCTCAATGATGAAAAGGCTTTTGATAAAGTGTCATGGTCTTTTCTGAAGAAGGTCCTTTCTGGGTTTGCTATCCCAGAAGACTTCATCAAAAATGTATTTAAACTTTATAAAAGCCCCATGAGATATGTAAGAGCAAATAGACATATTTCTACGGGCTTTGTCCTTGGGAGAGGGACAAGGCAAGGGTGCCCCCTCTCCCCATTACTTTTCACCCTATACATTGAGCCTTCAGCAGAAAGTATAAGGCAGAATGATCAAATACATGGGATACAGATGAGAGACAGGGAGAATAAAGTGGCAATGTATGCCGATGATATTCTAGTATACATGTCCAGACCAGAAGAATCTATGCCTCAGCTGATGAAGCAGTTGGACAGATTCTTGACAATTTCAGGCTATATTCTAAATAAGGATAAGATGGAGACACTAAGTCTTCATCATATACCTTCTTTAACAATAAGGGAAAAATACCCCATGAAGTGGGAGCTTTCCAGCATGAAGTATTTGGGGATTGTCATAGGTAGGACTTCAGCAGAATTATATAATTTAAACTACCCACCCCTTAATTACTCAATTAAAGGCAGATATCCTACGTTGTAAACTTTTACCTTTATCATTTGGAGACAAGGTACAGGTCTTGAAAATGAATGCACTACCACGATTCCTATAGTTATTTCAATGCGTCCCCTGTGAGGTCTCACAACTCAGGCTGGCAAACTGACAACAATTATTACTCTCTTTTGCATGGGGAAAAACATGTCCCAGAATTAAAAGAAAAATACTATATTTACCAAAAATGGAAGGAGGGCTGGCTTTTCCAGACTTAGTAGGGTATTGGATAGCATCTCAAATGAGAATAGCTCTGCTTTGGGGAAACAAAAACTACAATGCACTATGGAAAAGAATAGACACCATGGATCAAACTGACCCCCCATTAAGAGCCATAATTTTCCAAATCTGAATAACATTTTCCTGCCAAACATACTTCACAGGTATTAGGATGGTTTTGGAGGGATGGGGAAGAGGTATTAGAGGTGGAAAAATATAAAAAGCTATGTGGCTATTTCGTTGGTGGATATATGATCCAGGGTTTTCTCCTGTAACACAGGACAAGTGGTTCCTAAAACAAGCTAACAGAGGAATTACTTCCCCATATCAATTAATGCAGGGTACACAGATTATATATTTTGAACAGGCACAAAGTATGTATGGGTGGACACACCTAGACAGATTGAGGTTCTATCAACTTAGACACTACATTAGAGAACTACAGGAACAGGGCTCTAAGATAGAGGGACTGGGAATTATACAAATACCATTTAGGGAAATACGGAATTCATTATATGGCAAAAAAGCAATTACCCTATTATACAATGCATATAATACAGGAAATTCTGTTTCCACTAAACCTATTATGAAAAAGTGAGAGAAAGAATTAGACATCACCCTTACAGAGAGGGAATGGGTGAGACTATGGAGACATACATGGTCCACCACCTCCTCACCCTCTTGGAGACAATTTTGCTGGAAAGTGAGAATTAGGTATTTTTTAGCTCCTATTCAAATGACCCACTAGGATAGGCAATTTAGCTCAGCCTGCTGGAGGAGATGTGGAGAAGATAGATCTACATTGGCACATGTCTTTTGGCACTGCCCCAAGTTGAGATATTTTTGGGATCCTGTGAGAGCCAAATTAAAGATATTATTTGTGTTTCATACAGAATTAAGTTCTGAACACCTAGTAATGGGTCTGTGTTCCAGAGAAATGAAGGGGCGAGATGAAATACACCTCTGGAATATACTGGTAGCAGCAGCACTGAAAGCCGTAACAAGAAAATGGCTGCAAGAGGCCCCTCCAGAGGGAACAGACTGGCTAGAGATTGTACAACAAATACAACTAATAGAGAAGATAACCTGGGCAATTAATGAAAGAAAAGAACAATTTAATAACATATGGAACAGATGGGAATTGCTTATCCTCCCAGATAACAAAATGATAGAGAAAAATAATAAGGGTACATAAAAGAGATGTTTATTTAGGACAAAATAAAGATCATTGACATGAAGTAAAGTGAGGACCAAATTAGCTGAAGGTATTGTAAATAAGAGATGAACCATTTATATTAACTGAAACAAAAAGAATGCAATATAAACTAATGTTGTAAATACAAATGCAAATAGATTTAAAAAAAGGTAAAAGAGTACTGGTGACTTAGTGTTGGCTTAAATAAATGTACTTTTCTTTTCTTTTCCTTTTTGTTTTACTGTTTTTTTTTCTGTTCCTTGGGTAATAACAGCTCATCTAAAGGACTTACATAGATGTAATCTGAACTTGAAAGATAAGATGATATGTTTATTTTATATGAGTGAGATTGTGCTATACAGTAAGTGTACAAACAAAGAGAAATTGTCAATTACTGTAAAACGTGAAGGTTGTAATGGTATGCATAATCTATGATATACATCTAAAAAACAATAAGGAAGTATAAAAAAAAATAAACTTGTTTTCCAATGATGCCCCAACCCCCCCCCAAAAAAAAATGAAATACTTACCTTTCATGGCTTGACAGTTTTTGTAGAGCCAAAGTTAGCAGCAAGCCAAAATGTGCATAACCTAAGTAGGACTCTATGTCCTGTGAGAGAAAAAAAAAAGAAATGATTATATATATATATATATCTAGAAAGTAAATGTCTAGGTCTCTGAAAAAACCTGAGTGTGAAATGTACAGTAACTTACCAATGGTGGTATGAATACACACACATAGGGAAGCATGTTTCAGTCAGTGCAACAGATTAATGATCCTCCAGAACATAACATTATGGTTCACCCAATGGTCATCTGTGACTATCATCATTTGGCAACACACTGTGTATCAGCTCAGTCAGCAACAGCAGAAGAAAACAGAAGGACAACAGCAGCAGCGGCAGGTGCCAGAGTTGTGGCTGTTGGTGCACTCTTTAATCAGTGCGTCCTGAAATAATTGTGAATTTTCAACACATTTTCTCATGTGATTATTCTTCATCTGGGGTCTGGCCTTTTCATGACAGTTTAACAGCAGCCATTTTAGTGTGCACACTTATGTAGAGTTGTAGCTGTTGGTGCATGCTTTAATCAATGCATCCTGAAATAATTGTGACTTTTAAGCACATTTTCTCATGTGATTATTCTTCATCGGGAGCCCAGACACTAATACTGCATGCTGAATGATGTAGCAAGATAGCAGTATAAGCGTGCTACATTCACATATTATAGTAATTTTTTTTTTTGTGGGGGTTATACAGTAATTGTTTTGGGTGACGGTAGGGTATTTTTATTGTGGTTGTTGTGGGTATGCTAAGAAAACAGAACACAATCAACAGTACCCATAAACTTATATTGCATGACAACTACCACAGCAGTGCAACAATCTGTTTACAATTTTTACCTGTTCTTTTCTATGCGATTTTTGATTGGTAGTAGTTATCTACTGACTAGTCTATATGATACCATTATTTCCACAATTCACAGCTGCTGGACTACATTTTTTCACATATGACATAAAAAACAGCTCTCCTTTTAATCTTGCTTGTGGCAGGTTTTTATTAGTATCCACACTGGTTTTTGTACATCTATCATTTCAAATCCTTTCTGTTGGGACTCAAACTAAGTACCATGCAATCCAGCAGGACATGGTACACCACCATTACATTATGGAACAGTAGGTGTTCAAAAACAGTTGGGTATACTGATTTAAACAATGGTTCAGAACAAGATTAAAAGGAGCACTACAGCCGGCCCAGTGGCGCTGAGGGTTGAGGTGCTGGATGCCACACCTTGCACCACACTGGCGACCCAGGTTCGGGAACTAGCTCGGGCCGTCGGGGGCTGGCAGGAGAGAGACAGGATCGGGCATCCGGAAGACTGCTCTCCTCTCTCTGGGGAGGGATCTGGGGCTGCTCAGTGTCCTGGCGACCCCCAGTGGAAATTGGGGGTAATGCAGGTAAGCCAGCCAGAAGAAGGGATGGGAGTGCGGCAGAAGTCAGCAGGGAAGCCGTGCGCAGATGTCATTGCACTCCACACTACCGAGGGGAACCAGAAAAAGTGAAAAATCCCCTTCTCGCTTCTGGAAATGAATGGGGATGCCGGGGACGCAGCCCACATCCCAACTGCCAGCCCGTTGTCTGGAGGACTCCAAGGCTGACCCGTCTCACACCAGATAGGATCTCCCTAATTTCAGACAGGCCATCGCAAGAGGACGAGTCTGCCCCTGGAGGGTGATCCAAGGGGTTAGATCTACCTGGGTGGTCTGGGGAGTCTCTCCACTAATGAGGGTTCAGGCAAGGGAGTAGAGGCCGGGGTCGAGTGCATACCCAGGAAGGATGCCCAGGCTTGAAGGAGCATAAAATAGTCAAAAAAAAAAAAGGAGCACTATTGTTATTTCATATCAGAAAAAAGGGAGTAAGCATGCTACAAAGAACCCATGACAGAACATGGGAATGTCAGAGCATTAATGCATGTTCTGGGTGTGATGCGAGGCACAAATGCTTGCCAGAGTGACATACACCAGCTGGGAAGTGCATTAATGCTCTGATACTCCCATAGGCTGGAGTGGGTTATATTGCACTTCTAAAACAGTCTGGCTAACTGTAAAAAGCAAAAATTAAAAAACTTTTTACAATAAGCGTGCCAGCTGTTGGTTGAGCGGGGCATTAATGAATGACCATGTGACACTTTTTGCCAAATGGAAAGTTGTCACATTTGAAGTTTCCCTAATGACCTTTTTATAATGCAGGAAAAACATTAATTGTGGAAGGAAAGGTAAGCAATATTAATTGGCTTGCCCCTAAAGCTAACCAATTCAAGGATGCAATTCAGGCTATCTACTTTACCCAGCTTTTGAAACTCCCACTAGGACTAACTACAGGACATGCATTAGTACTCTACAGGTAATTGACTGGGTGCTCACCAACTGACTTGAGCATGCCTCTAATGCCTCTGCCCTCCCAGATGACATCAGTGAACACTCCCCTGTCATGTTCAGTAGGGCTAATAATTTCTCCAAACCGCCACCTAGAACAATCACCAGCAGGGTTCATGCTGACCGCTTCAAAATGGATCTCCTCAATGCTGTCTGGTCCTCGGTTTTTGAGGCTTCCAATGTTGACAATGCGCTCGACCATTTTATCCTCCTCTTCAATTCAATCTGTGACACCCATGCTCCCATAAAAATGCAGAAGATCAAAGGCTACTTTAACACCTGGATGAGCCCTGATACCATTGAGCTAATGAAAAACAGAGACCACCTCTGGCATATAGCTAGGGCCAGTGGCAAGCAGTCTAATATCCTGAACTACAAACGTGCGAGGAACAACTGTACCAGGACCATCCAATTAGTCAAAAACATATACTATAAAGATGCCCTAACCAAGAACTGGAATGACAGGCACAAATTCTGGGCTAACCTAAATGAGGTCACCGGGCGAGAACCCAAAATGGCCCCTACCATGCTCTGCATTGATGGCTCCCCCATCCTTTTTTTTTTTTAAACTTTATTTTGTACATCCACACCCATGGGTTTCCTTCAGGAGTGCCCACTCGGTGTCTACCCTACTCCCAGCCTGAACCCCTTGCATCTCCCTTGATCTCCTCCCCCGAACGACTGCAGGCAAGCTCGACCCCCGGCACCATCTCCTGGGCTGATTCCACCCTCGCTCGGCAGCTGGCTCCTAAGTGTGAAGAGCCTTACCTGCTGTCTTCGGTCAGCTCTTGGAGGGATCCGGGTGCGTCTGGGCTGGCTATTGGCATGTGGGTGACTCCCCCGAGGCCACCATCATCTCACCGACGGTGCAGATGGCTTTTGTCCTTTTCATTCCCCACAAGCATGACATGCAATGGCGTCAGCATGCAGGCTACCCCGGTAGATGCCTGTCACGCTTGTCCCCCAATCAACCTGTGCTACTGGGATGAAATGCCCCCTGCTTCCACTAGCGGCCAACGCGGAGCACAGTACACCCTGGATCCTACCCCAGGAGAAGAGAGCTGTTCTCCAGACACTCGATCTTCTCCTTCCCTGCTGACCCCCGATGGCCCTGGCTCGTTCCTGAACCCAGGTTGCCGGCATGGCACGAGGTGTGGTGTTCAGTGCCTCAACCCTCAGTGCCACCGGGCCGGCATTAGCTCCCTCATCCTTGACCCTAAATCTATCATCAACACCTTTAACAATGCCTTCACTGACTTGCAGCATGTTCTCCCCTCTGACATCTTCTCCCCTACTATCCCTGTTGCACCCATGCAATCCGCATCGCACCTCCCCCTTTCACTTCAAGATTATTACCTACAGAGAAACCAGGAAATATCTGCCCAAAGTGCTTGGGAATGGGGAGATTCAGTGGGGATAACCTTGACCTGAAACTGCTGTAATCTCACTGTCACTTGAAGAAATCCTGTCCCCTCTCACCCATATCCTTAACCTCTAGCTCTGTCTCGCAGTATTCCCCAAAAACAGAAGGCTGCAGTGGTCACCCCTGTGTACAAGAGTGGGGATCATGCCTTCCCCAGGAAATATAGACCCATCTCTATACTACCACCACTCTCGAAGGCCCTTGAATGTATCATTGCCGACCAACTTGTTGATTATCTGGACAAGCACATGCTCCTATGCACAGAGCAACATGGCTTTAGGGCTGGGCATAGCACCACTACAGCCCTCCTGGAATTCAGACTTCATACACAAATCCCTCAATCTTGCCAGCTAGTCGGGGGCTATCTATATTGACCTAACAAAGGCCATTGACACGGTCAACCATGTCCTCCTAGTTGACCAACTCACTGCCATAGGCCTCGCCCCTGAAGTGGCTGCATAGTTCCGCAGCTACCTACACTGCCGAACACAGCAAGTCAGGATAGATACCTTTCTCTGTGTGTGTGCTCAGATGTTCCACAGGAGTCAATACTGGGCCCCTTCCTCTTTAGCCTATTTCTGAATTGCCACCCCCTAGCCAGTCAGTGCCGTATCCTCCTCTACGCGTATGATGTGGTTATCTTTTCTAATGGCTCTGACCCCACTGCTCTTGAGCAACAGCTACAACGTGACTTCGCCAGTGTTGAGACATGGTTCAAAAATAATAAATTGAAAATGAACTACAAAAAACTAAAACCATGTTGTTCACCAGCCTTAAGAACAAGCACAAAAACTACCTGCTATCAATATGTGATAGGGGTGGTATTCCTCTTGAACGTGTTCATCACTTTAAATATCTTGGAATTATTCTTGACAGCTTACTCTCCTATGCCCTCCACATAGACATCACAGCTAAAGCAATCAACAAACGTTTAGGGCTACTTTATTGCTATAAGCATAGCCTGACCCCTGAAGCCCTCAGCATAGCAGTCCACAGTTCAGTGGGTTCCCTAGTGGAGTATGGACTGCCAATATATGGCTCTACCACAGATACTGCCCTCTGACATACAAAAACTGCCCTTAACAATGCCTGCAGGCTCACCTTAGGGGCACACCGATGAACCCACACCGGTGATGTCTGTGCAATGGCTCACTAGCTAATGCTCTTTGGTCACTTAAAATATCAGTCCTGCCTCCTGGCCAAAAAGACCTGCCTTGGTCAGCTCCCGACTGGGGTCCAACAACTCCTAGTTCCCAGCACTAATCCCAGGCCCACCCAAAATTCGGAACTGCAGTCCTTCCTGACTCCAAAATGTCGGACATCTCAAGGACAAAGGTCCTTTGCCTATCGGGCACCATTGTAGTTCAATTCCCTCCATGAGAACATTATTAGCCTGCCCACTCTGTGGACCTTCAAAAAGAACATAAAGAACCATTTAATACAGGAATCTGAATGTGTCTGCCATCATTTGCACCTAGCAAAGGCATCTCCTGCCATCTGCCCTTCTGCCAACCAGACTTCTCTTTCTCTCTCTCTCTCTCTTGGACACCCTGCACTTGGGGCTCAACCCTCCACCCTGTGTCTCCAGCACTTCTATGTGCTAACCCTCTCGTGTTCCTGACAACTAACAGGCTCCCTGTTGGGCACAATTATTTAGTCTGTTCCTGTATGTATCTGCCTGTGTTTACCTATTCCAGTTTTAGTTTTCACTGTATTTTTTACATTCCTTTGTTCAAAGACCAAATGTACCTAAATGTTCTCATTCCAATTCTGTTGCCTTGTTTTTCTCAATCATCTGTACAACCACCTACTTGTTCTAAATGTACTAACGTGGAACTTATGTAAAGACCTCTGAGCTCAAATGGTTAATCTGAGATCAGAAATAAATAAATAAAAAAAAGTCAGTAAATGTGGGACAAGTGAAAATAGAATAAAACTATATAGGTAAAAATTGTTCAAGAGCAGGTGCGCATTGTCAGGTGGCTATTATTATCCAGCACCCCTCAAACACATGTGATAGCTGAAGTGCTCCAGTGTTGAGGGGTATTAATAATACCTTGCAGTCCAGTCCAGTAACAAAGTTACAGCACCTCGAATGTGTACCCTCAGAAAAACACAGCAGTGTCTGAAACCGTCTGAATTGAGAGTATGCAGGAGAGTCAGGGGTTAGTCCTAGTAGGACCTTTATTCCAACCAGGCAGACCTGGTATCTGACCCTTAGGTGCAGAGGGAGCCACCCTGTTTTAGAGAAGAGGCTACAGGTCTGCATCAGATGCTTTGCCCCAAAACCAGTCTGCAGGCTTTATTAAGGAGTAGAATAGAAGCTTTGTCTAATAGTTTCATAATATTCTTTATTTTCAATTTCTTTGTTAAATCCTTCCACAAAGCTAGATAGGTCAAGTAAAAATTTAATTAAGATCATTTGCTATTTCTGTACTCATAGTTATCTCCTGTTAACCTTTAATAGGTTGTATATTATATCATCTCTTTTCTTTGGTTTAATTAAATTATTTAACCCTTCCCAAAAGGCTCTATGATTAGTAAAATTAGATAGCTGCTCATTTTTTTTGTTGAAATCAACATTGGCATTCTGAATTATTTTTTTTTATATTTGTTATGTATTTCTCTATACTGAATCCAATCCCCTTCCTATTTGTGCATTCATATTTTGTCCATGGGGCATCTCTGGCTTTTATGCTATCAGTTATGTCCTTATTTAACTACTTATTTTGTGCTCCTCTTACCCTTTTCTTTTTAGTGGGGCTCTAAAATTAATGATGTTGTTGAATATTTCTAGGAAGTGTTCTGCCTCCTCATTTGGATCCACCATGTGGACATTCATGGCAAGAAAATCTATGTTTATGCATAACTTAAGGTTTTTAAAACATTAAACATAGGGAATTCTGATCTTAGGGAGTTTTTGAACCATATCTTCCCTTTATGTGCTACCTCCATAAACTATACCAATGTGAATGCAAAATCAGAATCCAAATCCCAGTCCTGAACAACTCTACATGAACCAAGTAAATATCCTTACTATCTGAAAAAGAATAATTGTAACTTTTTTTGGCACAGAGCCCTATGGCCCCTCAGCAAAGCAGAAAATGAAAAAGAACCTGGCTCTTAACTTGCTTCATGCCAAGCCTTTTGGGTTTTAAATGAAGCAGGAGGTGAGTCTTAACTTGCTTCATGTGGGGCCCTTCTTTCTCTGGACCCTCCACAAAGCATGAGCTGAGTCATAAGTTGATTCATGCAGAACCATTTGGGCCCTTTGCAAAACAGACCCGAGTTCTAATTTGCTATTCACAATGTCCGAATGCATGATGTGCATAGGCTTTCTGGTACTGTGCCAAACCGGACCTTCCATATAACATGCTTTGTACAGGATGCTTTTGGCCCTGTGCAAAACTATACCCAAGACTTAACTTGCATTGAATAGGCCCTTTGGGATTGGGATCTGGATTGTGCTGTGGCTTCAGTTCAGTGGAGTTTGTCAGGGGGGTGCATAGAACTAGGGGGCTGAGGGTTCAAAAATTCCCTAACATCAGATTTTCTTATGGCTGATGTTTCATAAAGCTTAAATGATGCATTAAAATTGCTTTTGGCTGTGAACATTCTGTCATTTTTACAGTAGATAGCCATAGTACATTGGTGGATATATTGCCCAGTGCCCCAAGGGCCCTGTGTGAGGCAACTTGGCACATATCTGTAAAACAAGAGATAAGTCCTAAGTTGCTTGATGCAGGGAAAGTATTAACATGATGTGCACAGGGGCTGAAAACTAAATTCTGTGCCCCAACATCATGTGCCATAACTTTGTGTGCCGCACCTTTATATTTTTTACATTTTTGCCTTAAATTTTCAGGCTGGTCTTTTTTCACCCCACCTTGTGAATGCTACAGCTGTCATTTTTGAATTCCTGCCTGAAACATAATTTCCCTGAATAACAGTGAAATTCTATTTCAAAAAGGTTTGAAAAATGACAGCTGTTAGGTACATAAAGTGGTGTAAAAAACACCATGTTGAAAATCTGGTATCAAAAGCTCAAAAACAGCAAAGTTAGAACTCAGAGTTAAAAATGGTATTTCACTCTTGACAGTAACTGTTTTTTTTTCTGATTTAGGATTTTATTCATTTTCTTTTCCAGGTTTTGCTCATAACTTTATTATTTTTTTGAGATTTTGACCCCACATTTTAAATATGGTCTTTTTTTTCACCCCAACTCATAACCCTGACAACTGTCACTTTTCAAACCCTACTTGAAATATTGTTTTGCAGAACAATAACAAAATTACATTTTGGGTGTTATTTGAAAATACTGTATGACAGCTGTCAGGTTCATGAGATGGTGTGGGGAAATGACCATCTTGAAAATGTGGGGTCATAAATTTAAGCAAAACAAAGAAATTCTGAGGAAAAGTTGAAAAAAGCATCAAAAATACCTATGTTCAAGTGTATTCGGTTCAGTTGGGTGTGTGACGCAGTCATGTAGGGATCAATGGTCATTTAGAAGATTATGATGGGGGATCTTATACAGGTGTGTGGGTAACTAGGTGAGTGAGGGAAGACAGGTCTCAAGAATGGGGCTCTAGGCTGGTGTTGAAATGGGTTGGTGGGGAGATGTGATGATGGACCATTTTTCTTTTTAAAAGTAATGAGGGGACAATAATGGACCATTTTCTGCTTTACAGGATTTTTTTTTATTTTACTAAATTGACTTACTAGATGGATTTATTTTTTTTCTGCTACTTTCAGGTTCCATATTATAACAGTGATTGCCAAACTGTGATCACCGTTACAGTGAGTCTACATCACTGAAACAAAAAAAAGGTGATGTACACTCCCAGTGAGCACATGAATGGCGAACAGAAACTAATACAGCTATAAGGGAGGCTGCGCCCCCCCACACACCCTCCCAGGGGGCTTCACCCCCTGTTAAATTTAGATTCTCGACTCCAGGGGGCTGCATGTCAGGGAGGGGGAGAAACTAAATAAAAAACAAAAGTTAAACTCCCACAGATACTCTGAACAAAATAATTATAGACCTACCCAGCCCTGAACCCTGGACCTTTCCCACTGCAGCCAGCCACCCTCACCTCCACACCACATGGCCGGCTCAGTGAAACCAACCCACACAACCTCCCACATACCTTCATCATTATCCCTCCTCTTCCATTTGGCCTCCTCTATATTCACCTCTTCCATTTGCCCTCCTCTATATTCACTGTTCTTCCTTCATCTGCGCTATAACTGCACATCACTACCCATTCAGAGTACCTCCAATTACCGGCACTGAGATTGAGTCCCTCTTATGTGAGTCGCTCAATCTCAATTTGCCCATATAGCATGTTACCATACTTTCATATGGGGTGGGAGGAGGTGGGTGGCATGGGCACTAAGAGGATAGGAGAGGGTGGGGATTGGCTGAATGTGCAATTGCCACTTGGCTTGGGCACACTGGAGGCAAAATTGATAGGGATGGCCACCAGGCCTGAGCAACCCACTGGTCAAATAAACTGTAAGGATAGTCACCAGGCTTAGGTACACATGTGGTCAAATAAAGAACACAAATGGCTATCAGGCTTGGGCACCCTGGTGGCAAAATAAAGGAGGGATGCTTAAGGGCCACTAGGCTTGGACACATTTATGGCCATAACCTTTTTTTCTTTAGTTTTCATATGACAAAACAGCAGTTATATTCAGAGGCATAATAGGGATATTGTCATTCCACTTCATGGACAAATAATTGTCATATTTAAATGCTCCCCGAAATGTATTTTGAGAGTTCAGCCCAAAAGCACATTTTGTGGTGCAATAACAAGATGAAGCTTTTGTGTCCATGAAGGGGTGTGGTGATATGCCCTCCCAAGAAAAGCTGGGGTCAGTTAGACCCCAGACATCCATGTTATGGCCAAAAGTTTAAAAAAGCAAGAAAAATATTTCTTTTTGTTATTTTCGTCACTCACAAATGTTAATGTCAATTTTATTTATATGGCATGCAATCTCAAGGGCTTTGAGCACCTTACAATAACAATAAATACAACAAACATTATTAATACTAACACAGTTAACAATCAAGGATTCAGGTTGTAACATAGAGAATAATGGATAGGTGAGTGTGTGTGTTATACATTTTTTCACACACCAACGTGGAGTGAGGGAAGACAGGGTGCAAGAAGGGTGTGTGAAAAAAATCCATGAACACACACTCATCTATCTTTTATTTTTTTTATAATTGCTGGTTCCTGTACAGCATGGAATGGAGGGCAAGTGACTTTCAATTTCCCCAAATATGTAGCATGGCTGAGTGGTGTTCGATCTCGTACACACTATGCCCAAAATATTGCTGAAAACAGTAATCTCTACCTCTAAAGTATGCTAACAGCATTTCTTAATGTTACTCTTTCTTCTCTGTTTAAAAAGGAGCCACCGAGTGTTAAGCATGAGAGCGAGTGACTTGACAGCCTCAGACAACGGCATGCAAGCATCTGCACTGACGCTTGTGTGCAGTCTTCTGAAGCTGTCGAGTCACTCGCTCTCCAGCTTAACTCTCAACGGCTCTTTTTTGAACATAGAAGGAAAAGTAGCATTGAGAAATGCTGCTAGCATATTTTACAGGTAGAGATTGCTGTTTTTCAGCAATTTTCTCAGCATGGTGTGTACAAGACCGAGCACCACTCAGTCACGCTACCTATTCGGGGAAAGTGAAAGTTGGTTGCAAAGCACCGTAATAACTGGATTTTGGGTTATTATGGTTTTTGAGAGCAACCATAATCAGGTTGATAAATGTGGTCATCAGTAATTATATTAAATTAAAATAGTGAGTTTTTAAAACTTTTTTAAAAACAGCCAGAGAAGGGGCACCTCTTACCTCTCAGGGTAGGGCGATCCAAAGGATCGAAGCAGCCACACCGAATGCCATATCAGTTGAGGATTTCAAGCATGACCTTGGAATGGTAAAAATGTCTGCCCCACTGACTGGAGGATATGACATGGAGCATATAATCAAATCCCATCAAATCTCATTGCCATAAAAAGCTGCATAAACAGAACATTGAAAAACTGCCCTGTGCATGTGTGACACTGGAAATTTCAAACCATAATAATTTACAAATTAAACCTTTTTCACTGAAACCACTTATCAAAGGCACTTTCTTGGGTTAGACTGTAATAAGCCTGAAAGATTCAGATTTCACTTCTCAGTTGTTTTTGAGCTGCAATGGTGCAAAAAAAAAAGTCCTACCTGGTTCAATGCCCTTTCACGTATGCTGTACAGCAAAACAATTGCACACACATGGCCCTATACCGTACAGCCTACATTATTGCTTTTTTGTTGAACCAGAAGTGAAACCAACAAAACTAGTTTCACTTTCAGCTCATGGATTGCAAATCCTCCCTGCTCACTCTGTTGCTCCCCTTCAGGTATTTGAAGGTCTCTATCATATCCCCCTATCCCTCCTGTCCTCCAGGGAGTACATGTTCAGCTCTCTGAGCCTATCTTCATATGACAGCCCCTCCATACCATTGATCATCCTCATTGACCTTCTCTGGACCGTCTCCAGAAGTGTGATTTTTTTTTAATTCTGTGAGTCCACACTCAGACCTCATTATTCACTGGTATCACTTTATTGATGATGTGGTCTGCATGTGAAATGGAACCAAAGATCAGGTAGAATGCTTTTTGAGATTGTTTAACATTAATAATTTGAATCTGAAGTTCATGGGGACCATTAACAGCAATATTTAGAATTTCTGGACATCCTCTTGATAGCAGGAATGGGGCAGATTATAAATACTAAAGGTTATAAAAAGGCCACAGCTGCTAATAACCTACTTAGGGCTGACAGTGGACACCCCAGAAACCTGAAATAATCCATCCCTTATGGACAGTTTATATGTTTTAGAAGGAATTGCTTCAAAACTGTGGACTTATCAACTGAAGCCGTAGTATTAAAAAAGAGTTGTTGGAAAAGAGTTATGCTGTAGCAACAGTGGATAATGCCTTAGCCTCATCTACAGAGATTGATTAGAAACAACTCCTCAAACCCAAGACTAGGCCTCAAATAGAGATGGGATCAGCGACATTTGTTACGAACTTCAGGGTGGCTTCTGGTCAGATTTGGAGTATAGTAAAGCAATATTTCTGATTCTATGGGCGATTCAATATTAGAATCTGAACTAGGGGAGGCAACACATATCACACTGAGTAGGGCACCAAAGCTACCTGACAAATTAGTCCAAAGTCAATTTAAAAGAGATATTACCATATTCCAAACCAACACATGGTTATCTTCAAAACCAAAAGGTCTGTTTTACTGTGGCCATTGCACCACTTACCAGCACTGCAAGCAGTCAAACCTTTTTCAGTTGGAAGGCTATAACTACAATGCAGATATTCAAGACTACATCTCATATGTTAACAGCTTTGTGGTTTATGCCCTTTGGTGTGCCTGCTTGAAATCATATATTGGCCAAACTGTATGCCCTCTTAGACAGCATATACAGGAACATACTCATGACATCAGAAATGGTAACATTGACAGCCCGGTTGGGGAACATTTCCTGGTCTCTTTCAGCTGCAATCCCAGAAAAATAAGCCATATGGGTATTGAAGTGGTGAAATGTCCAAGGAGAGGAGATGACAGACTGCAAAAACTCCTCTAAAGAAAGATTTATTAGATTTGCAATTTAGGTAGTTTGAAACCAAGGGGGCTAAATACCTCCTGGGCTCTCAAACCTTTTTTATAAACTGGACATAATAATCTGTCCAGAAATTGTGATAAGGTACCACATTCTTAATGCTACCTGATGTCTGTGATTATAATACTGCCATTTTATATACTCAGGTGGTAGGTCCCTTCCCCCACTTCACAACATGACCCTCTTGATGTCATTCTAGTATACTGTATGTGTCCCAAGTTATGTATTATATATATTTTTAGTTTAATAAATGTATAATCATTTTGATTTTTACATTTAAGCTTTTTTTATATTTCTTTTGAATGCAAGCAGATAGATTTCTATCTCTTCTTCCAATAATGTTATGTACCCTGTTTTCTGGTTTGTGAAAAATTAAAATGGGTATTATGTTGCTGTAAGTTTCACAGGGCCTTTTACCCAATTTTTTTAGGTACTCTTTCCTAGGAGTACAAATGCATTAGGGACCATATTTCAGTGTAAATAAGAATTTAAACCTCCATTGTGTAACAAGGTAATGGGTCAGAACTCACTACTTTACCACGCTCCTTTTCTTCTTTAATTTGATTCCTAGTTCATTATCGAATTGTCTTACTCTACATATTTTTTTTTTTAAATTAAGTTTTTTTTTATTGTACTATTGTTTATTCTCCTTGGCAGAGTGACCCTACATGATCTCCAGCCACCGACCCTGCACCCCCAGACCCGGTTGTGCATGCGGGCCACACGAACCCGCTCTCACAGTGGGCCAGCCATTATCGCTCTCGCACCCACCAGGCACGCACCTCTCTCAGATGTCTCCTTGGGTGCAAGGCATGGCCATCAGCCGCGAAGACCGCCTTCCACATTTTTTCCACATTTTCTCCCCAGTGGAGAGCCAGACGTGCAATGGCATCCGAGCACGTAGTGCTGATGCCCGCTGCACTCTCCCCCTTACTATTGCACCCCACTTGAAGTGCAGCTGGCCTCCGCCAGTCACCACTACAGGGCAATGAAAGCCCTACTACCCACCCCAGAGAGAGGAGAGCAGTCATTGGATGCTCAGTCCTCCCTCTCCCCTGCCAGCCCCCGATGGCCCAAGTCCATTCCCGAACCCAGGTCACTGGCATGGCACAAGGTGTGGCATCCAGTGCCTCAACCCTCAGTGCCACCAGGCTGGCTGCAATTAAGTTTATTTTCTTATTTTAACCATATAACAACAATCAATGACAAGATACATTGCTCGCATATGGACCCCGACATGGGGGAAACTTTGCAAACAACTGACATACAAAAAGACCAAAAACTAAAATACAAGGAAAAGAAAACCCAACCTCCCCCACCTCCATCCCATAATCAAAGAAACCCCCTCGCAAGCACAAACTCCCATAAACCATGAGGGTGAATCAGGAGGACAAGTCCTCCTTCCTTACCATCTGACAACCTTCTACAGCTCCCTTTTCTATGCACATTCATTATTGGGTAGGTGTAGCAAAGGGATAATGTTAATATGCAAATGTGTTTTTTAACTCAGTAAAAAAATGGCTCCTAATTTTTTGGGAATCTAGCCCAAGAATTAGTGGCACTGGCCACACTTCTTTCTGTGTTTAGGGAAATTAACAATTCTGACCACCATTCTGAAATAGACAGGACCCAGGGATCCTTCCAATGTCTTAAAAATATGAGTTTGGTGACCATAGATACCATAGCTATCTGTACTTTCAGGGAAACTGAGGGAACCTTTGAGTAATGCCCAAACAAGCAGATTTTTTCTGTAACGTAAGCCAATATGGGTAAATATTCAGAAATGTTCCTTTTAACTGATTCCCAGAAAACTGTGAATCTTAGGACAGCACCATAACTTGTGGTGAAGCGAGGTTGAAGGGGCACTGCAGTCAGAGCATCCTGAGGAGGGAAGTTTGCCCATTCTGTATAATTTGTAGGGTGTGTAGTATAAGTTATGAAGGACATTAAATTGAATGTTCCTTAATCTATCCTGCTTAATCAACTTAAAATTGTCCAACCAAACAGACTGCCATTGAAAATCTGACAATGGGGTGTCTAAGTTATTTTTCCAGTAATAGGCAACTGGAGCATACTTCTGCCATGAACTGTTAACTAGTGCTTTGTACAGTTTGGAGACAGGCTTAGTTTTTTTAACTAAATCCAAAAGGGGGAGTAAAAAGGGGTCCAATTGGTCGTCCAAGGGTTTTTTCCTAAGAAATTTCTAAGGCAATGATGAACTTGTGCAAGGTAAGACCAGTATTTTGAAGGGAGATTCTATCTTCTCTGCAGCTGAGATAGGGGAGGCAAAGAGGTTCCCTGCAAAAACCTTTTCAAACTAATCAGTGATTGTATTGACAATGCCTTATGGCAGATGGTAGTATTGTCAATTCTTATATTGGGGTTGTTAAAGAGTGGTTGAGAGATATCCTTCCTTATATGGTGTTGGTTACAGTTGCAAAACTGGTGGAAGGCCCTGATGCTCCAACTAATGGTTGAATCTTGGAGCGTGTGGGGATTGCCTTCCAGGGACAGTATAAAAGGCCTTGCAAGGATATCCATTCCTTCTTATCCTGTTCCAGATCGAATTACAGCCAGAAGGGCTTAAGGGGAAAATCGTGTTGAGAAGAAAATCAGTGCAAGAACCTATTTGCATGTATGGCTAAGTAACAGAGAAAAAATCAGGTAGTTGCAGCCCTCCCTTCTGTCGGACCTGTGAGCTTCCAATAGGCTCTGCGTGGGTGTTTACCATTACATATGAAATCAAAATAGAGCCTATGAATCATTTTAAAAGTGGTTTGTGGGTGGTAGATGGCCAGGTTATTTAGGGGGTAAAATAACCTAGGTACGATTGTCATCTTTAAGACATTGGTCCTACCCCAGAAGGATAGAGGGAGTTTTTTCCATTGTGCTAGGTCTTCCCTGATATCTTTTAGAAGGGGGTCTAAATTCAGGTCATTTAACTTATCCAGCTCCTCGGTCAACTTTAAAACTAAGAAAGTTATAGAATTCTTCTCCCATTGAAGGCCTAGGTCCTCAATCTGCCTCTTATTCACCAAGACTGACGGGGGTAGACCACAGTTTTGTTTTTGTTCAGTTTGTGACCAGATATTTCTCCAACATCAGAAATGACTTGTAGAGCTGAGGATAGAAAGTCCACCCCATTTGCTAAATGCAACAGCATATTGTCCACAAAAAGTGAAAGTTTACACTCATGTGATCCTACTCTAGTCCCCTCAATCAATCTCTCCTGCTTGATTACCCTCACCAGAGGTTCGATATATAAATTAAACAAATAAGGGGACAAGGAGCAACCTTGTCTAGTTCCATTTTTCAGGTGAAAAATGTCTGACAAGTGATTATTACATATGATCCTCGCTGATGGACACTGATAAAGGGTACTAATTCTATTGATAAAGCTTTCTGGGAGGCCATGATGTTGGAGCATTGCAAACAGATAGGGCCAGGCCACCCTATCAAAAGCTTTCTCTGCATCCAGTGACACCAACACCACTTGAAGTTGAGGGTCCCTGGACACAGAGATCAGATGACCCAATTTCTGGAAGTGGTCAGAGAGTATCCGTCCAGAGACAAATCCAGCCTATTCCACTCTGATCAATGGGGTCCAGACCTTGCCTAATCTAGAGGCTAAGATTTTCGCATAGATTTTAATATCTACATTTATCAAGGAAATTGGTCTATAGTTACCTATCTGGGTGGGGTCTCTCCCTGGTGTAGGGAGCAACACAATCCTAGCTTCAAATAAAGAGGGGTCGTTCACTGGATTTGAGTCCCAGTAGGTGAACAACTGATGGAGTAAGGGAGCTAACTGAGAATTAATAATCTTATAAAAGGATCCTGTGCAACTGTCAGGACCAGGGGCTTTATCTGGTTTCAGTAAGTCTATAGCTGTGTCAATTTCCTCCTGTGTTATGGGTTCAGCTAAGAAAGATTGGGCCTCACTTGGTAACCTAGGAAGTTGTGCCTTGAGAAGAAAGGTAGAGGTCAACTGGGATTGGGAATCAGAAGCTTGAAGTTGGGAATATAGATGTTGATAGAAATCCCTGAAATGTGAAAGCGTCTCCCGAGGATCAGAGACAAGGGAGCCTGTATGGGGGTTCTTAATGGTAGATATCCATTTAGCAGCTGAACGTTGCTTTAACTGCCATGCAAGATATTTGCCAGCTTTACTCCCTTGGCCTATATATGTTGCTTTCACCTTGGAGGCTACTGTACCTTCTCTACTTTTTCTAGAAGAGTACTAGCATACTGGGCTCTTAGGTGGACCAAGCCAAGGGTCTTATCAGTAGGAAGTTTATTTCTCCCTTTGGATTCCAGAGTACAGATCTTTGCCAAGCACTGGTTACGGTGAAATTGTTTCCCTTTTTTTTTGACACCATTACAATTTGGATAAGCTCACTATGCCATGTAGCTTTAAGTGTGGCTCATATCTTATCTACTGCAGAAATGGAGTTGAAATTTTCTTGGATCATATTAGAAAGGTATGAGCAAAAATGGGAGGTGATTTGATTGACTCTTAATAGAGTATCATTTAATGACCAAGAGTGAAGTCTGAATGAAGGGCCAGGGATATTTATATAGGCCTATATCAGTGCAGGGTGTGAGATCACCCTGGCATGGGTTTGGGAGTCCACAATTCCTGAACTTAAGTGTTAACTAATAAGGAAAATATCTATGTGTGAATAGCTCTAATGCATAGGTGAGAAGAAGGTGAAGTCTGTAGTTGAGAGATATAAAAGTCTCCAAGGGTCTATTAGACCTAGGATGAACTTAAGCTCTTGCAAAGCCTGCTGGGCTGGAGAGGGGCCACAACCTGTACAGTGGTTCTATCCAGGTCATTTGCCAGGACAAGGTTCCAATCACCCCCCAAAATAGCTGGCAATTGGCCATAAGAAGCCAAGATGGAAGTTAACTTAGTAAAGGATATATCGACTCCAACAGGACCTCTAGGTTACATAATTCCAGCAGTACCAGAACATATCTGCCTTCGGGGTCACTATTTACCTGCGTAGTCGTAAATGGAACCCATTTTGCAATCAAAATAACCACTCCCCTTTTGCAGGAGTTAAAGCCTGCTCTGAATGTCTGGCTCACCCAATTCTTTTGCAAGTGTTTTGTGTGATCCAATGGCAGGTGTGTCTCTTGCAGAAATACAATTGAGGGGTTATACCTACTCAGATCATTGAGAATAACACATTTCTTTCAATTATCCCTACCCCCCCACCTTGATATTCCAGGAAAGTAGTTTAATTAAATTAGCCATAACTGTGAATAAGATTAATCAGTGAATACAGAGGACTGTTACCATGAAGTGCTTGCTTGTAACCCCTCCCCAAAAAACTGAACAACACCCCATCAGTAACCCAACCCTAACTACAGAGCTGCCGAAACAACTAACCATATACAACACACTCCCCCGGCCTTAAGCCTTCTCCTCCTGCTACGGTTCACAATGCCCTCGAGGTGAGGAGGTGAGCAGTGATCCATCCACAGTGAAGGAAAGAACCAATGTTACTGAATCCCAGCCCAAACAGTGCTAAATAGGCTAAGGGGGGATACGGGGGAACCCCTTTTAAACTTGTCAAAAAAAGGAGGATAAATAACATTATATATCTCCCATAGCAAAAAAAAAGCAAGAAAGAAAAAAGCACCATCCCCCATGGAGAATGAACATTACTCAGATTTGAAAACATGCTTTAACTCATGCTTTATATACAGTGTCAGTGGCTCAGTAGGTAGCACACTCGCCTCTGAGGCTGGGAGATCAGAGGGCTGTGGGTTCAGTTCCCACATCTGGCACATGGGTTAATATCCCAGTACTGACACTGTAGTGCAGCATGAGAGGGGTGCTGCACTTCTGAGGTGCCGTCTTTCGGATGAGACATTAAACCGAGGTCCCATCTGCCTGGATTGGTGGTAGTTCAGGTGGATGTTAAAGATCCCATGGCACTTCTCGAAAAGAGTAGGGGAATTTCCCTGGTGTCCTGGCCAAATTCCCCTCATTCACTCAAAATACCACCAACAGATTAATCTGGTTCAAGGTCAGTTGGCATTCATCTGTATCCCCCTCCCCGGGTCATGCCTGAAAATAGGCAGGATTTGTCTAGTGCACTTACCCAGTCAACAAAAACTAAATAAATAAACTCTTCAAAAAAATGTAAACTAACTCGCTATAGCAGGCCAGATCTTATGGTTATGCTAATAAAAGTTACTGACCATAAAATGTATTGTCAGAAACCCTGAATGGTGCCTAAAAAACAGTCCAAAATAGAAAAAGAAAGGGGTAGCATTAATTATCTACAAACTATTAATGTTACTGTTTGCTTGCTATCTTAATGCCCACTTAAAAGTGACATCTAGTGTCAAAATGCCACAATGGCAATTAGGCTGATCATTCAGAATGAGAAACAAAAAAAAAGAGAAAAGGCTCGGGGCCTTTCATAATCTGCTCTGCCCAACACTCTGCAGCGGTAACGTCATATTAATCAAACTTAGCTGCTAAATGCACCATACCATTCACAGACTCCCCTACTGTGTTCCAACAAGGGATACACTCTACATAACAGTGCTTTACATAGTAAAAAAAAGAAGCAGAAGATTTAAAAGAAATAGGGGAGGGGGTATTCTTGATAGTGCACTTTAAAATGTGGCAAAGACAGTTCGGTTAACACTGCACAACAAAACAACTAAAGGTCCCAACTGACCAAGTATTATATTAGTCCAAACTCGAGTCCAGCTTGCACAAATGTTCAAACAACAGTACTGCCAGTAAAGCGAATTTTAACCCCTCAAAAAAATAAGAACCATGCAGATTTCACTTCAGGAATAAGTTTGGGAGAGCTTTCATTAAAGCCTTTAATGCCTCTAAGGATGAATCAAATCTTTTCACCCCCTCGTTTAGAGTGACTTCTAATCTAGCCGGATAGAGTAGTTGATGGCGGATCCCACCAGTCCATAACTTTGAGGTGATCGGACGAAAGGCGGCATGCAGCTGACTGGTTTTGAAAGTCAGGTCTTGTATGATCCTTAACTTTTTACCTTGCCATAAGATTGCAGCGAGCTTTCTGGCTTCCTTCAAGATAAATTCTCTATCGAGGAAATTTAACAACTTGAATATGATCGGCTGCAGAGGGTCAGAAGAGAGTGGCTTGGGCCTGAGTGACCGACCGATGTGCCCTTTCAATTATGTATTCCGGCCCATTAGGGGATTGCCCGATAATTTTTTTGAGGAATCACTGGAGGAAGTGGATGGTGTTCTGTCCTTCCTCACCTTCTGGGAGGCCCAGCAAAATTAAATTGTTCTGACAGTTCCAGCCCTCTAAGTCATCTAATCCATCTTCCAATTTAGAAACTGTACACTTGAGTACCACCACTTCAGGCTGCCTCTTCTCCTGGGCCCGTTCTAGTGAGCTGACCCGTACTTCTGTGTCTGCCACTCGGCAGGAAAGTTGTGTGACTGCCGGCTTAATATCAGCCACCTCCTCTATCAATTTTAGCAGGGCCTCCTTAATTGTTGAAAGCTCAGCACAGATATGCAAGGAGGCCAGTTCGAGTGAATTAGGCTGCTGGGTCGAACTGTGGCACAGTCCCTTTGCCTCCAACTCCTGTGGTGGATTCAGTGCGGCCTACAGTTTGGCACTTCGAGGAGGTAAGGAAGCATTCATTTTCAAACAGACACAGTCCACAAGCTCTGCAAAGTGTCTACTTCTGTATCTAAGTAGGTTTTGTACAGTTTTTCTATGTAGGAGCTGGAATTTTTTAGTGAAATTACTGTGGAAAGATGGAGCACACCAAAACACGTCCTACCCCTTGCTGAGCATCACGTTACTCCGTCTTACTCTACTCTACGTATTTTGTAAAAAAAGATTGAAGTCCTGGTTGGAAACTTTAAATGATTGTACTTGTAAGTCTTCTTATTTAGATATTGTAATGTGTGTCATGTTTTCTACGTGATTAATTTTATTATATGTATTAGTATGTCTGTTATTTGTTTTCATTGTTACACTTGATGCTTGTGAAAACAGCCAGTAATGCTCCTCTCGCTGTCAAGTATTAAAAATAAAAAATGAAATGAAAATGAAATAAGCTGATAAGGTTTTTAACTTGAGCACTGACTTTTGGTTTATTCTAAGCTCCCAGCACTGGATACGCAGAACATTACTTCTCTACCTCTCATTTTTATGTTATGCTCTAGATGTGATCCTGTTATTGTGAGACATGCCACATTTAGTGACATGTAGATTAGGAATAATTTTATATCTGTTTGTTCTGTTTTTTTTATCGCTGTGTAACAATTTGCATGTCATTTTTTAAACGCATTACCCAAAGCATAAAATTTGATGAACTGTCCTATAGCTTTTTCTTACATTTCACCTTTCAACATATTTGTATATTTTATATAAATAATGCATATTTTTGTAATGTTTATATGTATTTGAGTAGTTGATTATATATTTATATTGAATTATTTATCACTTGCTTCACTTGTTGGGCTTTTATGTCCCTTTGTATTAATTTCATTCTTTTGGACCACCAAAAACAATTGAGCTAACAAAAGTTTTTTATGTTAAATATTCAAAAATGTAAACTGTAATTTGATTGGTGGGACAGTGATTGATTGTACTATATTAGGGTCTGTCTTACAACAGGTACCCACCCCCTGACAAAGCTTGATCTGAGTGAAGCACTGTGTCACCTGTTAAGTGATGGGTCTGTAACTGCAAATTGAGAATTTATCACCATGTCTGTATTCTAAATGAAATCATTTATGTATTTTTATTTCAGATTCAGATTATTACCTTTAAGCCAAAAAAAGACTCTTTTACAAAGGTTCCAAGTCAAGAGATGACATACAGTACAATATGTAAGGTACAGACATGATGCATTAGGCAGGTTATTTAATACACAGGTATATAAAAAATTAGCAGCTGCAGAAGTGCAAGGAGAATAACAATAGCATCATCATGCATAAGAACTGAAATAGTCTTGAGTTGAAAGTTACACAGTAATAATGCTAAGAAAACTCAGTTATGTAACTAAGTGCAGGGCAGAGGGGTGGTAGCAGCCTGCACAGGCTTTGTCCAGGTAGGAAGAGAGGGGGAGGGGTTTAAGGGGATGGAGAGGGGAAAAATATTAGAAGAATGGGGTGAGTCAACCAGAGGAAGGGCAAGGGATAGCATTAGTCTGTGCTGGACAATCACAGAGGTTGGCTTAGGTTAGAAGGAGTCAGAGGTTTATTTTGAAGAGGCCAATCTTACCACATTCTATGGAAGAGGACGGGAGGTCATTTATCCATTGAGGCACCTGGTATGCAAGGGCATGCTGGGCAAATGTGGTATTCTTGAAAGGGACCTGGAGTACACCCTTAGCTATTCTTCTAGTCATTTTTGAGGTTTTAGTGCTTTTGAAAATATCTGCAGTAGAGTCAGAGGTTAGTCCTGTTAGGGTCTTTTTTCCAACCAGACATGCCTGGTAAGTGACCCTTAGGTGCAGATAGAGCCACCCTATTTTAGAGTAGAGGCTACAATTGTGCATCAGATGCTTTTCCACTAAAACCAGTCTTCAGGCTTTATTAAGGAGTAGTTTAATCCTTTTCAGTGCAGTTTTAGTGGCAGCGCTGTAGATGATAGTCAGTAGTAGACAGTATCGAGTTCCAAGTTACTAGGCTCAGTAGTCATTGCCTGCCTGTGTTGATTGAGGATGCCAAGCTTGATATTTGCTGTTTTAATGACATGATCAATGTGAGTGATGAAAGACAGAGTGTCGTCAAGGTGAATGCCGAGATATCTGAAGGAGATTACTTGTTCTGGGTTATCACCTTTATGGGTAATGATGGTCAATGGGCCATTTTTTTTCTTAATGTGAGGCATTGTGATATGCATAACATTTGGTTTTTTATAGTTTAGGAGGAGTCTTTTATGAGAAAACAATTTCTTGATTTTATTTGAAGGTATCCTGCAGGGCCACTGTTATTTTGATCAGATGATTACCGGGTATGGAGATTACTGCATCATCTGTGTACAGAAGAATTTTAGCTGGGCAAGCAGAGGGTAGAGAGTTTAAAAATAGGCTGAAGAGCAACAGTCTGAGAATAGACCCTTTCGGGACCACCAGAGTTACATCCCTAGGGTCTGAAACTACCCCTCTTATTCTCACACACTGTGATCTGTTGGACAAATAGCTACTGAACCAGGAAACAGTGTTGTAGGAGAGGACTAAAGTCCAAAGATTGTTTAGTAGGATCTGGTGGTTCACAGTATCAAATGCTTCAGAGAAATCTATGAAGATAGACACCCCTGACAGATGAGTTAAACTGAGTTGGTAATTTTTCCTTATTGGTGATAGTGCTTTTCCAGTGTTGGTGTGCTGCTGTTTTGTTGTTTTTGACTGTCTTGTTTGAGGAAAGTTCCTCCCCTCCTCCTCTCAGGAGCACCTCTGTTCTCTGCACTGGTGAATGCATGCCATCTTGCATTATGTGGGGGTGATCCTAATAGGTTGAGTGCCTTGGTCAGATCCACAAACATCGCTCCTGCATATAATCTCTTCTCTATGTTCTCCTGTAGGTCATTGATGAACTGACAAAGGCAGTTGTTGTGCTACAATCCCTCATGAAGCCATGATGAGCCACTGTTAATATATTATTATACAATGGCAAGAAAGAATCCTAGACTCTGATTGGTCAGTGTATGCCTGAGACAGTGATGTTATTACACAATAGCATCACTGTATGACTGAGCATATGCTTGAGCCATTTTTTTTTTTAAGAAACAAAGATATACTGCCACACTAAAAATCTACTAAAAACATTTTTTTAAATGTTTTTTATTTTCTATAACAATAAGCAATTGTATAATAGCAATAAGGCACTCCAGTGTGTGTGTTATTGTGTAATAATTTCACTCCTGGGGTGGTGGAAGCACTCAGCTTCACCTCATGCTTCAATCCACCCCAGGAGTGACGTTATTACACAATAACACACACCCTGTCGTGCCTTATTGCTTAATTATTTTCTAAGTATTCCATAATCTGTGTATGCAACAATCTCTCCTAGATCTTTAGTTAGACACCCTCCCCCCCCCCATGTACAGGGATAATCTATATCCTTTTCCATGGATCTGCAACAATTTGTTCCCATAAGGATTTGTTTAAGATCATTTGTAGAGGCAATGACAATTCATCTACAGCAAACATTAGAACTTAATCCTCAACTAAATCTGGGCCTGGTCCTTGGTTTCATCCAGGCTCTTTATCTGCCTATAATTCTCTTCCCATTTTATTTGTTTAAAAGAGAACATTTGTCTAATAGTTGCATTATATTCTTTAATTTCAATTTCCTTGTTAAAACCTCCCACATAGCTAGATAGGTCAAGTAAAAATGTAATTAAGATAATTTGATATTTCTGTACTCATAGTTATCTCCTGTTAACCTTTAATAAATTGTCTTTTATATCATCTCCATTCTTTGGTTTAATTAAATTATTTAACCCTTCCCAAAATGCTTTCTGATTAGTAAAATTAAATAGCTGCTCATTTTTTTGTAGAAATCAACCTTGGCATTCTTAATCATGTTTTTTATATTAGTTATGTATTTCTCTATACTGAACCCAATCCACTTCCTATTTGTTCATTTATATTTTGTTCATGCAGCATCTCTGGCTTATATGTTATCAGTTATGTGCTTATTTAACCATTTATTTTGTGCTTCTCGTACTCTTTTCTTTTCAGTGGGGCTCTAAAATTAATGATGTTGTTGAATTTGTCTAGGAAGTGTTCTACCTCTTCATTTGGATCCACCATGTGGACATTAATGGCAAAAATATCTATGTTTATGCATCACTTAAGGTTTTTAAAACATCAAATGTAGGGAAATCTGATGTTAGGGAGTTTTTGAACCATATCTTCCCTTTATGTGCTACCTCCATAAACTAGACCAATGTGAATGCCAAATCAGAATTAAAATCCCAATCCTGAACAGCCCTACATGGACCAAGTTAATATCCTTACTATTTGAAAAAGAATAGTTGTAACTTGTTTGGCACAGAGCCCTATGGCCCCTCAGCAAAGCAGAAAATGGAAAAGAACCTGGCTCTTAACTTGCTTCATGCCAAGCCTTTTGGGTTTTAAATGAAGCAGGAGTTGAGTCTTAACATGCTTCACATGGGGCCTTTCTTTCTCTGGACCCTCCACAAAGCATGAGCTGAGTCATAAGTTGATTCATGCAGAGCCATCTGGGTCCTGTGCAAAACAGGACCTGAGTTCTAATTTACTCTTCACAATGCATGATGTGCACAGGCTTTCTGGTACTGTGCCAAACCGGACCTTCCTTATAGCATGCTTTGTGCAGAATGCTTTTGGCCCTGTGCAAAACTATACGCAAGACTTAACTTGCATTGAATAGGCCCTTTGGGATTGGGATCTGGATTGTTTTGTGGCTTCAGTTCAGTGGAGTTTGTCAGGGTGGTGCATAGAAATAAGGGGTGAGGAACATAGAAACATAGAATTTGACATCAGATAAGGACCGTTTGGCCTACCCAGTCTGCCCATTTCCCTACCTGATGGATAAGCTACAGATTCTAGTTAATCAACAGCTTACTTCCTCTTGCCCCCCACTAAAATTGCCTTATGCCTGTCCCATGCATTCTTGAATTCTCCCACTGTTCCTAACTCCACAACCCCCTCAGGAAGGCTGTTCCATGCATCCACAACTCTTTCTGTGAAAAAATACTTTCTAACATTACTTCTGAGCCGTCCCCCCTCTATTTTCAAACTGTGCCCCCTTGTTCTTGCACATCTCTTCTTCTGAAAGATACTACCCTCTTCTACTTTATTAATTCCCTTGAGATACTTGAAAGTTAATATCATGTCCCTCCTCTCTCTGCTTTCCTCAAGGGTATACATATTAAGCTGCTTTAGTCTCTCCTCGATGTCTTCTGGTGCATACCTTGTACCGTTTTGGTTGCCCTCCTCTGAACAGCCTCCACTCTGTCTATGTCTTTGCTGAGATGGGGTCTCCAGAATTGCATGCAGTACTCCAGATGGGGTCTCGCTAGCTGTCTGTAGAGAGGGATAATAACTTCCTGTTTTCTACTGTTGATGCCTCTCCCTATGCATCCCAGTATCCCCCCAGCCCTCCTTACTGTCTTCTCACATTGCTTGCCCACCTTTAGATCATCTGATATAATTACTCCTAGGCCTTTTTCAATTTTTGTTGTTGTTATTAATTCACCCCCCATTGTGTACTCTTCCCCTGGGTTTTTGTTTCCCAGATGCATTACCTTGCAATTCTTTGCACTGAATCTGAGCTGCCACGTATTTGACCATTCCTCCAACCTTGAAAAGTCCCTTTTTCATTCTTTCCACCCCAACTTGTGTATCAACCGTGTTGCAGATCTTTGTGTCATCTGCAAAGAGGCATACCTTTCCTTCCAGGTGCTCTTCAATGTCATTTATAAAGATATTAAAGAGGACCGGTCCCAGTACCAAACCCTGTGGTACCCCACTAGTTACCCTCCTTTCTTTACTGTGGACTCCATTTACTATTACCTTTTGTGTCCTGTTGTCCAGCCAGTTTTTTATCCAGGCTACCACCTTGGGACCCACTCCAAGGCTGGCTAACTTGTATATTAATCTTTTGTGTGAGACTGTGTCTAATGCCTTGCTAAAATCTAGGTAGGCCATATCCACAGCCCTTCCCTGATCTACTACTTTGGTCACCCAGTCAAAGAAATCTATTAGGTTCATGTGACATGACCTTCCTGGTGTGAAACCATGCTGCCTTGGGTCCTGTGCCCCACTGGCCTCTAGGTACTCAACAATTCTTTCCTTCAGAAGTGATTCCATCATTTTCCTACCACTGAAGTCAAACTAACTGGTCTGTAGTTTCCTGCCTCTGCCCTGCTCCACTTTTGTGAAGTGGAATCACATTGCCCTCTTCCAGTCCTCAGGTACCACTCCATCCTCCCATGATTTGTTAAAGAGAGTAGTCAGTGGTGTTACTAGTTCTACCCTTAGTTCTTTTAGTATTTTGGGGTGAATCATCAGGCCCCATTGCTTTGTCCACCTCAGTTTCAAGAGTTCTTTCAAAACCCTTTCTTCTGTGAATGAACTGGTATCGACCGCTTCTATTCAGAGTTTCTCCTTGTTTCAGTTTAGGCACCTCCTCCCCTCATCTGTTGAGATACTGAGCAGAAATATTTGTTCAAGTACCCTGCTTTTCACTGTCACCCTCTGCCCACATTCCCTCCTTTATTAAGTTTCTGTATCCCTCCTTGGTCTTTCTTCTCCCTATTGTACCTATAAAGTTTTTATCCCCTTCTTAACAGAGTTGGCTATCTTTCCTCAGTTTGTGCCTTTGCTATTCTGACTGCCTTCCTGCCTCCTTCTGCTTTAACTTATAAAGTTCTCTGTCCTGCTCCTTCTTTGTTTCCTTGTATTTCCTGAATGCTATCCTTTTCTCCTTAACCATCCCTGCCACCTCTTTTGAGCACCATAGTGGTTTTTTCCTATGTTTTGTTTTATTGATTTGCTTCACACAAAGGCTTGTTGCCTCTGCGATGGCTGTTTTGATTATTCCCCATTGTTCCTCCACCCCTCCTTCTTGCCCATTTGCTAGTGCTTTTCTAAGGCACTCTCTCATTTTCCCAAAGTCAGCCTTCCTAAATTCTAATACTCTTGTTTTTGTATAGCTTGACTCTACGGCTGTGTTTATTGTGAGCCACACTGTTTGGTGGTTGCTTGTTCTCAGATGGCTACCCACTTCTAAATCTGAGATCCTTTCTCCTTCCCCATTTGAGAGTACCAGGTTTAATATTGGTCCCTCCTGAGTGGGTTCCAACACTAGCTGTCTGAGGCATGCCCCCTGTAGGGCATCAAGAATGACCCTGCTCTTGGATGTGCCTGCAGCAAAGGTACTCCAGTTAACATCTGGCATATTCAAGGTTGAGGACTGAGGATTCAAAAAATCCCTAACATCAGATTTTCTTATGGCTGATGTTTCATAAAACTTAAATGATGCATTAAAATTGTTTTCGCCATGAACATTCTGTCATTTTTACAGCAGATAATCATAGTACATTGGCGGACGTATTGCACAGTGCCCCATGGGCACATATCTGCAAAACAGAGATGAGTCCTAAGTTGCTTGATCTAGGGCAAGTATTAACTTGATGTGCACAGTGGCCAAAAACTAAAATCAGTGCCCCAACATCATGTGCCATAACTTTGTGTATCCCATCCTTATATTTTTTACATTTTGACCTTAAATTTTCAGCCTGGTCTCTTTTCACCCCACTGGATGCATGCTACAGCTGTCATTTTTGCATTCCTGCCTGAAACATAATTTCCCAGAATGACATTAAAATGAAATTTCAAAAAGGATTTGAAAAATAACAGCTGTTAGGTTCATAACGTGGTGTAAAAAAGATCATGTTGAAAATTTGATATCAAAAGCTCAAAAACAGCAAAATTAGAATTCAAAGTTTAAAATGGTATTTCACTGTTGGCTGTAACCAACCTTTTTTTTCTGATATAGGATTTTATTCATTTTCTTTTTCCAAGTTTTGCTCATAACTCTATTATTTTTTGAGATTTTGACCCCACATTTTAAATATGGTCTTTTTTTCACCCCACCTCATAAACCTGACAACTACCACTTTTCAAACCCTACCTGAAATATTGTTTTATAGAACAACATCAAAATTACATTTTGGGTGGTATTTGAAAATATGACAGCTGTCAGGTTCATGAGGTGGTATATAGAAATGACCATCTTGAAAATGCAGTGTCATAATTAAAGCAAAACAAAAAAATTATGAGCAAAAGTTGAAAAAACATCAAAAATACCTAAGTTCAAGTATATTTGGTTCAGTAGGGTGTGTGACACAGTCATGTAGGGATCAGTGGTCATTTAGAAGATTATGATGGGGGATCCTATACAGGTGTGTGGGTAACTGGGTGGAGTGAGGGAAGACAGGGTGCAATAATGGGGCTTAAGGTTGGTGCTGGAATGGATTGGTTAGAGATGTGATGATGGACCATTTTTATTTTTATAAGTAATGGGGGGGACAATAATGGACTATTTTCTGTTTTACAGGATTTTTTTTTAATTTTATTAAACTGTCTTAATGGGATGGATTTTTTTTTCAGGTACTTTCAGGTTCCATGTCATAATGGTGATTGCCAAACCACATTTGCTGTTACAGTAAGTCTACATTGCCAAAATGAAAAAAAGCTATGTACACTCCCAGCGAGCACATGAACGGTGAACAGGAACTAACATATCTATTCTGGGGGCTGCATTCATGCACCCCCCTCCCAGGGGGCTTTGGCCCCCGCACCCAGCTCAATATAGATTCTGAACTCCAGAGATGATGCATGTCAGAGAGGGGAAGAAACTTGAAAAACAAAACAAAAGTTAAACTCCTGCAGACACTCCAAACAAAACCACACAACCTCCCACATACCTTCATCATTAACCCTCCTCTTCCATTCACACTCCTCTATATTCACCTCTTCCATTTGTCCTCCTCTATATTCACCATTCTTCTCTTCATCTGTGCTATAAACACACATCGCTACCCTTTCAGGGTAGCTCAGATTACATGCACTGAGACTGAGTCCCTCTTATGCGAGTTGCTCAATCTCAGTCACCCATATAATGTGTTACTGTACTTTCATATGCGGGTGGGAGGAGGTGGGTGGCATGAACGCTAAGAGCATAGGAGAGGTTAGGGATTGGCAGAATGTGCAATTGGCACTAGGCTTGGGCACACTCGAGGCAAAATTGATAGGGATGGTTACCGGGCTTCGGAACATGGTGATCAAATTGATAGGGATGGCCACCAGGCCAGGGCAATCCACTGGTCAAATAAACTATAAGGATAATCACCAGGCTTAGATACACCAGTGGCCAAATAAAGAATACAAATGGCTACCAAGCTTGGGCACCCTGGACTGGTGGCAAAATAAAAGGAGGAATGCTTAAGGGCCACTAGACTTGGCCATCCTAGTGGCCATAACCTTTTGTTCTTTTAGTTTTCATAAGACAAAACAGCAGTTACATACAGAGGCATAATAGGGATATTGCCACTCCACCTTACGGACAAATAATTGTCATATTTAAATGCTCCCCAAAATGTGTTTTGAGAGGTCAGCCCCAAAAGCACATTTTGTGGTGCAATAACAAGATGAAGCTTTTGTGTCCATGAAGGGGTGTGGTGATATGCCCTCCCAGAAAAGCTGGAATCAGTTAAACCCCAGACACCAATGTTATGGCCAAAAGTTTAAAAAAGAAAGAAAAATATTTCTTTTTAACATTTTTGTCACTTACAAATGACAAAGTCAATTTTATTAATATGGCACATGATCTCAAGGGCTCTGAGCACCTTACAGTAACAATAAATACAATAAAAAATTATTAAAACTGACACAGTTAACAGTCAAGATTCCAGGTTGTAACATAAATTTAAAGTGAGTTTTCAAAGATTTTTTTAAAAATATCCAGAGAAGGGGCACCTCTTACCTCTGAGGGAAGGGCGTTCCAAAGGATCGGAGCAGCCACACCAAATGCCCTATCACCCGAGGATTTTAAGCGTAACTTTGGAACAGTAAGGAGGTCTGCCCCACTGATTGGAGGGTATTTCCTGGAGTGTATAGTCAGATCCCATTGCCATAAAAAGCTGCATAAACAGAACATTGAAAAACTGCCCTGTGCATGTGTGACACTGGAAGTTTACAACTGTAATAATTTACAAACTAAACCTTTTTCGCTAAAACCACTTATGAAACGCACTTTCTTGGGTTAGACTGTAACAAGCCTGAAAGCTTCAGATTTCAGTTCTCAGTTGTTTTTGAGCTGCAATGGAGCAAAAAAAAAAAGTCTTAACCAGTTCACTGCCCTTTCTTGTATGCTGTAAGGCAAAATAATTGCACACACATGGCCTTATGCTGTACAGCCTACATTGTTGCCTTTTTATTTAATCGGAAGTGAAACCAACAAAACTAGTTTCACTTTCGGCTCATGGATTGCAAGAGGAGACCTTAGTTGTGTGGAAAAAATATGTAAGAGGCAGGTTTGGGCAGGTGATCGGGGACACTTGACCCCAGTTTAACCCCAAACACCAAGCACGCAACAGACACAAGGGAGGTCTGTGCACAGTGCTGCAAAGTGAGACAAGCTATGATCTGGGGCTGTGGATTATTTCCATGAAGGCAGTGCTGTGGAGCTGGAGCAACATTGTTGCAATGCAGGCACAATATTTTAACCCTATCCAAGTAAAATCGCTAATTTATATGAAAATTGAGGATATTTTGTTAGTTTCCTCCTAGGTTTTGTGCATTGCATGAAATTTACAAGCAAGATATTTATGACATAAAAAGCTAACACTCTGATCTCAGTAACCATAAAAATCGTGATGATAACTGAGCACCAGGACATTCTGTTGCGGTGCTGTTAACAGAAAGTTAATCAAGGAATGAAGGTTTTTAGCACCCGTAACACCAAACACAAACCACGCAGACCAAATGTATTGCTAATGTGGTCTATGTTATAAAGTGCTGTAAGTGCAATAACTGGATTTAGGTGGCAAAAATACAAAAAACTAATGTTTCCTCTAGCGTGCTGCTAGGCTTCTTCAGAGTGGTTATAACAAAGATTAAAGTGCTACATTTATATAAATTAAAAAAAAATCACATGTTAATAACAAGCCAATCAGTGGAATGCTAGTTAATTTGTACAGGCAATCCCCTTCTTTAAAGTGCAAGAGGCATTACATGTGAACTTTACTTAATTGTAAAACTTAGAGGAGACATTTGACTTTGTATGATAAATCTTGTCATGTACAAAAATCATAAAGCTTATTTCAATTTTTTATATAACATCAAATAAATCCTGTTTACATTTGTGTATTAAATATAAAAAACATCTATTGCACATCTTTATTATCAGATTTCTGTAGCTAATTAGTTTGTCTGGCTGCTATAGTCAATACATATATGTCATGTCAGCTCCAGCCACCAACTTTCTCATTTTCCATTACAAACATGAGACTCCAACCCCTTTTCTTTCACTTTATTAATAGGGCCATATATGTAAATAGCAACCTGTTATTCACATATCAAGTGTAAAATCTAAAAGGATATATTCAATAAATTCTATCCTGTCTATGCTAAAACCTGTATTTTTTTAAGAAGGCGGACAAATCAATGCTGTCATTAAGGCCCTTGTTTCAATGTGCCCCCAGTTCGAAAATCCAGTAACTTTCCCTTTGTCCTATAAGTTTGATAAGATCTCCCCCTGTCTCCTACTTTAACCTGTTTAATTCCTGTAAATCGAATTTGATGTTGGTTGAATTTACCCCCTGCTGTGTGTTTAGCTATTACATAAGACAGATCTCCTTTTTCAATTGCTCTCACATGTTCCGCCATTCTAATGTGGAAATTTCTGATTGTTCTGCCAATATAGAAAGCCCCACATGTACAATTTAACATGTAGATAATACCACTACTGTTACATGTTATGAAATCCTTGATTTGTATCATCCTGTCCATAGAGGGGTATGGAAATTCTTTGCATGTATGTACAAATTTACAAAAAGTACCCCTGCCACAGCAGTGTGTGCCTACAGGAGCCGGGACAAGCAAAGATTGTCTTAATGGTTCTGGTCCTGGTACTATGTTGCTAACTACCATGTCTCCAATACTTTTACAATTGCAAAATATTATTCTGGGCCCTTATTCCACTATGGTTTCAAGTCGTGGTTCTAATTGGAGTATGGATCAATTACTATTTATTATCTGTCCCACATCTTCTGATCTTCTAGAGAAATTGGTTGAAAAAGGACACCCTATAGTGTTATTTGATGTTTTATCAGCATATTGCAAAGTATGTTCTCTGCTCAAATTATTCACTTTTTGTATGGCAGAAGCAATACTTTCTCTCTTGTAACCTCTTTCTTGAAATCTAAGGAGCTGAGCTCCTCTTTTCTATATGTATTCTACCTTTTCTGTACAATTACGTAAGGTGCGAACTAATTGTCCCTTGGGAATATTATAGCACCCATGGTAAGGGTGGCAGTTATCAAAATGCAGCAAACTGTTGTGATCAGTATTTTTTTGGAATAAGGTGGTGCATACTCCATCCTTCCCATCCTTGTACAATTTAAAATCCAAAAAATTAATTGTTGTCTGATTAATGTCATACTTGTAAGTCAGACAGCTGCTGGTTTGTTCCATCCATTTAATGAAGGACTCAGACTCTTCCTTAGTTCCTTTCCACACAATTAAAATATCATCTATAAAGCGCCGTCACAAATCCACCTGGTGCAAATATGGATTTGTGGTGGTGCTGTACAGATGATCACACTCCCATCTTCCCAAGAACAGGATGGCATAACTAGGGGCCATGGCCGTGCCCATGGTTGTACCTCTTATCTGATGGTAAAGCTTGTCTTGAAATAAGAAAATATTTTTCTGCAACACCATGCAGGCCAAATCTACTAGAAAATGTGTGGGATTTGTCACACATTCCTCTTCTGTTCTTGTTTCCAAGAAGTAAGCTATTGCATCCAGTCCTTCTGAATGGGGAATAACTGTATACTATGAGTTCACATCAACCACAGCAAAATACCACTCCAGTTCCAGCCATAATTCTTCCACTAATTGAACAATTTCTGCTGAATCTCTGACATAAGATCTGAGATTTTGGGTAACCCGTAAAGTGGGCGTATGAGGAAGGGCGCCGTCTGTTACAGCGACACCTTCCTTGCACAATCCACTCATGGCGACCTATGATAGGGTGACCGGATGAGGGTTGGGCAAACTAGGTAACAGGATGTCACTATGCGTACATGCATGGCGAGGTGGGAGTGAGCATGATGAGCATAGGCTGGGGAGTGGAGAGGTGTAGGGGTGGTGCTGCATTCGTCAGTCGAGCTGCAGTGTGGCATCGGGGATTGGGCAATGGCTGGGGTGGCTGAGGTACTGGGTTCAGGTCTGGGTGCTGGTGTGATTTTTATTGCACCCAGCCCAAACCTTTTTATTTTTACTACTTTCACCCCCGACATGCACCCCCTCTGGAGTTGAGAATCCTTAAGTAGGTGGGTGCAGATGGAGAAGCCCCCCACATGGGAGGGGTGTGGGGGGTGCAGCCCCCCCACAGAATGTAGTAAAATACATCCTGGCACCATTGTGCTGGTGCCCCAGGGTTGTCAGAGTGTCAAAAATGTGTTCGTCACTTTGACTGAGCGATAACGGGGATCGCCTTTAGGCATTTGCCATTACCACATAGACCCGAGATTTTGCACTAGTCATTGCAGGAACTGATCCAAATACATGGACAGAGGTTCTGTTAACCAACCACACCCAGAAACTATGGGCCTTCCCGACGGTTGTGACATGCTGTTATGTATTTTGGGTAGTATGTAAAGGACAGGTACTATGGGGCAATTCACTGTCATGATACAATAGATTACATCTGTAATATAACCCCTCACATAACTATCACTCAACATATTATCTATTTCTGATTTAAATACCGTCACCATCTGTCTCAGGATACGCTTATAAAAAGAAGTGTCATTTAACAATCTATGCACCACAGTGGTATAATCCACTTTATTCTTTACCACTACTGCCCCTCCCTTGTCTGTGGCCTTTATAACAATAAGTTTGTTCTTGCTCAAGGTCTTGATGACCTTTTTTCTTTGCTGTAGTTGTTTCTACAGGCTACAGCAGGTGTTTTTCTAAGGTTTTCAAGATCTAATTCACATTTTCAAACAAAAGTGGAGACCACTGGATTCAAAATGGGGCAGAATTCTGATCACGGATTGAGCCTAATAGTAAACTCTGTATCAGTAACCATGTATATTGATAGATGTTGCATAACTGTGGAAAACAGATCTAGACATTTTAAACAAAAAAATACATTTAAAAAAATGACTGGTACTGACATGACAAACAGCCCTGCCAGTGAAAGGGTTAATTTACCAACTAGTTAATGTATTTTCAACCTTCTAGAATGCTTACACTACTGACCCAATCATGACCACATTTTCAGAACCTGGAGATCCTACGTCACTGAATGCACATTCAGAATTACTGTCTATTCTGTCTGGAGATGGATTTTGATGCCTAGGTGCAAATATAAAGGTTTAACATAAAAATTAATTTTTAACCCTAACTGCAGGGGCACATTCCATGCCCATATAATAAATATTCAGAGTTATGGCCCATAATACAATTTTGGTTCGGACTGACACAATCAGTGTTTTTAAATTGAGGCTAAATAAGTACCTTGAAGACAAAGTATACATATTTATGCTCACTGGTTTGGCCAGAGAAGGAATTTGATGGACCAATGATCTTCTTTCTTTCTTTCCATTTATATTTGTTCATACAGGATGTGCAAAAAATTGGTTTATAGGTTTAGTGAAGGGCTGAGCTCTTTAGCTTGAAGTTTGGATTTATAGATTGAGAACTATTTGTAGTAATTAAATATTCAAACTCTCACTCAGATTTAAACGTACAAGCTTGGTGAGTGTTATACTGAATTTTGATTGTTTTAATTATTAACCATGCAGAAATATGTAATGTACTGTGTCCTAATTGTGATACTTATTAATCAATGGAAGAAGATTGACTGTTGGGATCGGGGGGGGTCACTCCATCACCTGCAAGGCAGCAAGAAAAAAATATGTTGTGGCATTTATTTATGTCATCAGGTTCAGAACTTATTCATAGAACCAGAAGAAATGGATTCTGTAGGCAGTGGAGATTATTTAATCAGGTTAGAATCCAATGTTTTTCACCTAGAAAATCCCACTTAAAATTAACTACACCATTTGTTTGCAGCATAGTAATACTGCTTGCAGGTGATATGGAGATAAATCCCGGCCCCAAAGGAGTCAACAAACAAAATGTAAAAATTTACTTGAAAATGCAAGAAGTGTTATAAACAAGATTCATGAATTTCAAATATGGACTAAAAGTTATGAACCAGACATGATAGGATTAACTGAAACATGGTTATCTCAAAATATACAGGATAAGGAAATATTAATGGATGGTTATAATCTTTTTAGATTAGATAGAGGAAAGAGGGTTGGGGGGGTTCTTTTATATATCACAGAGAAACTGGGTTTGGGAGAAGTTGTTTTTCAGGGTAATTTAGAGGGAATTGAATGTCTCTGTGTTAAATTTGAAAGATTGCAGCTCTTAATTAGTATAGTATATTCCCCTCCAAAAATAAATACTACCAAGTTTGAATTATTGGCATCAAAATTAGCATTAGTGTCAGATGGTAAAGATTTAATACTAATTGGTGATTTCAACACTGCTTGGGGCAAGCCAAGGGGATTAAAATTGGAACAAAGTTTTGAGATACTAAATGTCAATCAAATAATAAGTGAAAGTACTAGGAAAAGTGGAGTTAAAAGTAAGGGGAGTATTTTGGACTTGATTTTTCTCTCTAGGAGCTTTCATGTTGAAAAATGTTTGATTTTACCTCCAAATTTGGGGGATCATAATCCAGTATATTGTGATGTAAAAGATTTAAATCAAATAATTGAGGAAGAAAAGATTACCCTGAAAAGAAACTTTAAGAACTATCACACAAATAATTTTATTTATGATTTAAATTGTATAGAGTGGGGAAGATTAAATTTAATTCCAGACGTAAATTTGGCGGTTGCAGAATTTTCAAAAACTTATTTTGAGGCATGTAATAGGCATGTACCATTTAAAAAAACTAAAACAAAGAAAAAGCATCTTCCATGGATAAATGAATATTTGAAAAAGAAAATTCGTATCAGAGATAGAATCCGGAAAAGAGCAAATAAAACAAAAAGGGAGGAAGACTGGGTTAATTTCAAAATTAAGCAAAATGAATGCAAAAGGTTAATTAGATCTGCAAGAAAAAAATTGACAACTTTAAAATTGAGACAACTCATGATCCTAAACAATACTAGAATATGATAAAATAATTGGAAAACCCTTTGAGAGCTAAGTCTTGTATAACAATGTCTAATAATAAGGGTGAGCTCCTTGACTCAAAGAAAACAGCCCAGTTGTTGAATAAATATTTCTTAACATTCCCTGATATTACCATCCCAGCTGGTTCACAAGTACAAACAGATTTAGTAAATAAAGAAACTAATAATGAACATTGTCCTCTTTTTTATTTTCAAAAAATAAAAATCTCGGAAGTTAGGCGGGAGATCTTAAAATTAAATAAAAATAAATCATATGGTATGGATAATACTGAAGGGAACTTCATTAAAGATGCAGTTGAAGTCTTATCCCCAATACTGACTGATTTATTTAATCAAAGTTTGATGGATAATTTTTTTCCCTCTATCTGAAAAATAGCCAAAATAGTACCTATATTTAAGTGGGGATTTAAATGACCCCTCAAACTATAGACCAATAGCAATCCTCTCCATCCTCTCTAAGTTAGTGGAACGAATGGTGTTTGGCCAGTTGTATAGTTACTTAGAAAAATATTCAAACTTGACTAAATACCAACATGGCTTTAGGGCAGGTTATTCAACATGCACTGCCCTCGTGGACTTTGTTGATAAAGTGGCAGTGGCCTTGGATAAGGGAGAGTCCATGGGCGCAATGTTTGTTGACCTGTCCAAAGCCTTTGATTTGGTCAACCTTCATTTATTGTATGAGAGGATGGAGGGGATTGGTATAGCCCCTAGGTCATTATTATGGTTTAAATCATATTTGAGTCAAAGAAAGCAGCAAGTAGTAATAAATGGTCAATTTTCTGAAGTAGGTAGGTAGTATACTAAGAGGTGTCCCTCAAGGTTCAATTTTGGGGCCATTATTGTTTTTGTTATATATTAATGAATTACCTACCAAAATAAATAATACAGAAATCAGGTTGTATGCAGATGGTACAGTACTTTTAGCATCAGCCAAATCTCAAAATGAAATGATGGTTAAATTACAGATGGATTTTAATGTTCTACAGGATTTGTTTTCCAGCTCTAAAATAGTGATAAGTGATAAAAAAACTCAGGTTATGTTTTTCAATCAAAAAACAAAGGTTAATAAAAAACAGATCAGAGATGAGAAATACAAATGAGGAATGAAAAAAAATTGATAATCACAGATCAATATAAATATTTAGGTGTAGAGATGGATTATACTTCATCTTTTTCAGCTCATATTAATAATACAATAAAGAAAATTAATAATAAGATAGGGGCATTACGTAGGTGTTCAAGGATATTAAATCTACAAACCCGGAGGTTAATTGCAAATCAATTAATAATGCCCGTATTAGAATATGGAAATATGGTGTATAATTTTTCGGGTCAAACACATTTAAATAAATTAGTCATATCATATAATTGATTGGCAAGATTTGTCCTGAACTGTAGCTATAATACTCATCATTGCATTTTGTATAAAAACCTAAACTGGGACAGTTTATCAGTACGATTTAACAAACAATAGTCAATATTTATCTATAAAATAATAAATGAGATGATTGATGGAAACATGGAATTGCCTTCTGTTAGTAAATATTATCCATATATTTTAAGGGATGTAAAGCATAGAGGTTACACTTTTCCAAAAACTAATACACGATATGGTACTATGACACTTGAGGCTCAGACTGCAAATATTTGGAATAATATTCCCCCTGAAATAAGGAAAGCAACTAAACTATCCCAATTTAAATTAGGATTGAGCACTGTATTTTATGATGAATGTACTTGTTTTTAAAATGTGGATAAATGTGTTAGTTGTTGGTCTTATTTAAGATTTTTGTCTTGAATAATGTCAAAAATTATTTATTAGTTGTTTTATGTAGTCTGAATTTTTGTATGTTATATTGAATGTAATTTGTTCTTGACATAGGACAACTTTGAAAATAGGTCTATGACCTAAAGTTTGCTATCCTGTATAAAAATAAACATTTTTACTACTTACTACTACTACAGTAACTACTCAAGAGGGCAGTTTATTCTAAACTGTTAAAGGCTGTCTCTTCTGATCATATGGCATCCCTTTCCACCTTCTCCAAAATTGTACTTCCTCTCAAAGATGCATATGTTGGCATAGCATTGTGTGAGAATCTAGACCCTGATGACCATGGACAACAGCAGCATAAATCAGACTTCTCTCCTCCCCTAATGGATGAATATGTCACCTCCACAATGCACTCTAACCTCCACTATCCCAGCTACCATGAAATTCAATATGTTCCCAAACCCAGGTCTCAAAATTCGCAGCATATAGTACTCTGCTGCTATTCTCCATAGGGAGATCGGAAACCTGCTATTCTTTTTGCTTATATGCCCCATCATACACCATTCCAGTTATTGTCACCATGGCTGCATCCATCATCTAGTTCAGAAGGCAGGCAAGTGACCACCTCAACAGCCGATGTCAATGCTGGCACTTGGTCAGCTGGCAGAGGGTTGATAAATTCTACTATAGGCTGTCCATAGTTTACCATCTATGAAGCCTAGCACTTCACATCTTGGATTTGCTTGGCCCTCCAGCTGACTCCAGTGTGGTATTCTAGGGCTATTATAAGAAGTCAGTCTCCCAGGCAGCAGCATAATGCCTTGAAAATTGACTTTATTTCTAATGTGAATCTCATAGGATGTATATTCAGAAAGTGCAATTATAATACATACATACATACAGTACATAGCTGCCAGCAGATTAGGCCTATCGGTCTATCTTGTCTGTCCAATGCAATTCACTGGTAGTGCACCTTGGCTGCTCTATCAATCACTATGTCATCCCCCTTCCCCCCATCATCTCCTCCCTGTACTACTCGGTGATCTCCTTGACCCCCTCCATACCATGCCCCTGTGCCTGTCCCATCCCTTCTTGAAACCCCTCACTGTTCCCATTTTTACTAGATCATCTGGCAGAGCATTCTAGGGTGCCACCACCCTCTCTTTGAAATAATGACCCTTGCCACCCCGTGAACCTTTCCCCTGCAAGCTTAGACTATGGCCTCTTATAGTCCTCTCTTCCCTCAACTTGAGCAAACCCTCCCTGCTCCCTCTTTTGAACCCCTTCAGGTATTTGAAGGTCTCTATCATATCTCCACTATCCCTCCTGTCCTCCAGGGAGTACATGTTCAGCTCTCTGAGCCTATCTTCATATGACAACCCCTCCATATTGCTGATCATCCTCATTGCACTTTTCTGGACCCTCTCCAGAAATGTGAAGTCTTTTTTAAGGTGTGGTCACCAGAACTGCCCACAGTACTCCAAATGCAGCTTCACTGATGAGGTGTACAGGGGAAGTATGATCTCCTTTCTCCTGGATGTTATCCCCCTGGCTATACACCCAAGTATTTTGGCTGCTTTGGCTGCTTCCCTCCTACATTGTTCTGAGTGGTTTCCTTTAGTGTCAATCATAATCCCCAGGTCCTTTGCCATTGTTGTTACAGTCAGCTGTATCTCCCCCAAGTGGTAGATACAATCAGGGTTTCTACTACTGAGATGCAGAACACTGCATTTATGTGCATGTGTGGGCCCAGTATTCTAGTTTCTGCAGGTTGCACTGTAGTGCCTTCCTTCCCTCCTCCCTATCCAGCACTGCACACAGTTTGGTATCATCAGCGAATAAGATCATTTTACTACCTGTCCCTTCCCAGGCATCTAAAACATACACATTAAAAAGGACAGGGCCCAAGACGGAGCCTTGTGGAACCCCACAGATTACCTTCCTGGGTGTCTGTCTATTCCCAAGCCAATTTGCTACCCACCACACCAACTTGTCTCCCACCCCCAGTCCCCTTAATTTCCAAATTAGCTTTTTATGTGGGACTGAATTGAAAGCCTTGCTGAAGTCCAGGTATAGAACATCAGCCGGCTTTCCCCCATCCAGGGGCCTAGTCATCCAATCGAAGAATTTGACCAGGTTTGTTTGAAGTAATTTCCCCTGGACAACCCATGTTGGTTTTCATCCTCAAAACTATTTACCTCCAGGAACACCACCATCCATTCTTTCAAGATGGCCTCTGACATTTTCCTCACTATGTACATCAGGCTGACCAGTTTGTAGTTTTCTGCATCATCCTGAGGTTTGCTGTCGTGGAGAGGCACTACATTTGCCAGTCTCCAATCCAGAATGACCCATCCTGATTGAATGAAGGAATTCAACAGTTTCATCAACAGAGTTGTCAGGACATCTGCCAGTTCCTTCAGAACCCTTTGATGGATGTCATCTGGTCCTGAAGCTTTATCCATCCTCAAGGCCCTGAGAGCCACCCTTACCCTCCCTTCCTGAATCTCACCATCCATGAGATTCTCCCCCATTGCCCTGTTCCTGTCCCCTCCCTGAGGCAATGGCCCAGGCCTTTCACTGTGAAGACAGAGCTGAAGAAGTCATTTTATGCTTCAGACTACTCCAAACCACCCTCTACCCAACCACCCAACTTCCTAAGCTTACTCATCTGCCCCCCCTTCATCCTCTTCCTAATATATTTAAAGAATTCCTTCTTCCTCTCCCTGATTCCTCTTGCTAATCTAAGCTCTTTATCTGCCTTGGTCTTTCTAACCTTTCTGCTTGCCTCCCTGAAAATCCTCTGATATTCCTCAAGGTCAGCCTGACTGTGGAAGCATTTGTACTTTCTAAAGGCCAGCCTGTTATTCCTTACTTCCTTCTGTACCTCCCTTGTCCACCAGCAGGATTTCCTGGCTCTGGCCTTCTTATTTAGTGTCTCAGCACAGGTTTTCATGGCTTCCAGGATACCCTGCTTCAGGATTTCTCATTGTCTCTCCATGTCGGTCCCTAACCGGATGTTGTTTAAATGACCCCTGAGTATATCTGCCATCTCTCTGAAGTTTGCCCTGCAAAAGTCCACTACTGTGGTCTTTGTTAGGTTCCTCTCCTTTCCCAAGTCTACAGTAAAACATACCATGGAATGGTCACTACCAGACAATGGGGCTTCTACTGACAGATCTTTGACCTGTTCCCCATAGGCTAGGACCAAGTCCAGTATGTTTCCCTCCCTTGTCAGCTCTTCAACAAGCTGAGTCAGGAATTCATCCTGGAGAGCATCAAGCACTCTTTGCTTCTTTGCTGATGCCGATGCCATGTAGCTCCAATCCATTCCTAGCATGTTAATGTCCCCTAGGATCACATTCCTCCCCTTCCCCCTTCTGCAATTCCTCCTTAGGTTTTCTTTTAGTTCTCCATCCATGGCTCTCTGACTGCATGTGTGGCCTGTAGATCACACCCAGATTAACTCTCCTCCCTTCACTATCTTGCAACAAGGCCCATACCACCTCCATGTTTCCCCACCATTTCCTCCCTGCTCCATACTATCTTGTCCCTGACAAACAGTGTGACCCTTCCCCCTCTACCCACTGACCTATCCTTCCTAATTGCTGCATACCAAGAAATTTTCATGTCCCAGTCATGGTACTGGGTTGCCCAAGTCTCTGTGATTGCAGCCACATCCACCCCCCTTCCACCAGCAATGCCTGTAATTCTGGCATCTTATTTCCCAGACCCCATGCATTAATCAGGACAACTTTCCAGCCCTTACCCAAATTTTCTTTATGCCTGTCCCCACTTTTTTCCCTGCCCCCCCTCCATGGTTGGTTCCTACCTCTTGTATCCCTCTAGTATGGGGGAAGAGCCTATGCCCTTCAGACTTGTTCAAGAGCACAGTACTCTCCCCCTCTTCTAGTTTAAATCTCACCACCTAGATATAAACTTCCCCAGCTTGTTCTCAAAGACCCCCCCTGTTTAAATGAAGCCAGTCCCTAGCGGAAAGTTCTTTATTTCCTGTGGCTTTATTCCCTGTGGTTAGTATGCAAGATTTATAATTGTGTTCTGATGTTTATTGGAATAAAGTGCACATTTAAATTAGCTTTTGGAAATATCAATGACAACTATAAAATGAATCATATATTTGTGTTGAAGATCTCAGAGAACATATACAATATTTTTGCTAGAGATTTTAGGAAACAAGCATATGCCTTACAGACTACTGGGAACATGCAATAGTGTTGGAGATCTAAGAGTTGAAATGTCCCTGCATTGCATGATAAATCTAAACCACTTGTATGTGTGAACACTGTTAAATGATATTGATTGTTTCTTTAATATGTGCATATATGTATGAGCATTTCTATTCTCTGTTATTGTATAAGTATCTGTATTGGAATTTTATGAATTGTAATATGTTTGTAACTTAATTGCTGAAAGGGACACCACTGAAAATGAACTTCATCTCAATGGCTTTATCTTCCATCAATAAAAATAAACATATCTTCTTGATAGGTATACACAAAGTGTGTTGGACACATTAATTGAAACAAACTATGATTAGGCATCAGTTAAGGTTGAGCACAAAGGAATTAAATTAGTACATTTTGACATTAGGATAAAAAGTCCATTAAATCTTTTTGATTGTGTGGAGTGGTTTTATTTAATGTTTGACTGTTTTATTAAAGCAGTGTTGAGGTTACTATAACTTCAGCACTGTATTTCAAGGCACTAACATTTGCTCTCACGCCAATGATTTTAGAGGGCGTGCCAAAGTTAGGGTCATGCCAACACTGTCTTGAGCAGTCATTCATATCACAAACACTAAACAGCACAATTACAAAGATTTAGCCAATGTTTTACCTAATATCATGTTTTCTGACTTTTCTAGTCATGCGCTTCAGCCCTAACTGATCCCTAAATGTTGCTTTTTTTAAATGATTTACTGTACATTGTTTTTGAAAAGGATGTTTAATACCAAATGCATATCAATTTGTACTGACAATGTTGCCGGCATTATAGAAATTTTTTGAGCCAAATAATCTATGGCATCCATAGAAAATCCCTTCCCTTACTCTACTACATCCAATGTGGTCCTTAGTTTCTATCGGCACCTCTCTCCCTTGCCTGGCTCTCTCCTAAGTGTTCACTGGCATCCATTGTCCCCTCTTCTGCTATATCCTGTGCCAAACAGTCATAGTATCCAGTTGCATTTCCTCCCTCACCCTGTCACTATGCAATATTGTCCTTGGTGTACAGAGAAATCCCCTCCCTCACTCAACTCCATGTAAAGCTGTCCCTGGTATCATGTTGCACCTCCTCCCTTTCCCATCTAGTGACTTCCTTTGCTTAGCCATTTTGTGGTAACAGTTCCTGGTGTCTAGTGGAACCTCACCACCCCATCTCTCATGCAGTCCCATTGCCAAGCTGTTTCTGGTATCTGGCTGCACCCTTCCCTTACTGTATCCAAGCACTCCCTGATAACAGTACCATGCCTCTTCTTCCATGTCAATCAGTTCCTTATGACTAATGGCCCTAACTCCCCCTCTGCAGATGGTGACTGGCCCAGACTCACAACTTACCTCCTTGGCCAGCTGTCAGCTGAATTTTAATATCACCAACTATGAAGTAATGAATGGATGCATTTTGCATCTTTTCATTTTATTGTAGTTTGCAGTGATGGAATTTTGATGGCTGCCAGCCAAGGAGGTAAGAAAACAATTTGACAGCTACTATCTGAGGGAGCTGGGGTGAGGGAAAAGGTTTTGTATGAGGCTTCATTGGCTCTGGCTATTTAGGCCATCAGAAGTTTGGGAGTATGGTGGGGGTTAACATAAGATATTTTTTCATTATGTTTTTACTAACAATGGGGATAGACTACAACAGTCAGAATCAGTGACACAAGTGCAGTGGAACTTTCGGACACCAAGTATGGACTCCCAGTGTGGTACCGTGAAAGGAAGAGGAGCAAAGAAAAATTATTTGTACCAGAGATGGGCATCCATTGTCAAAACTGTTTGTTAGGGTGCTATATCAGGTCTGGAGACAGCTATGGCAGGGGTTTGGAGTTCCAGTTCTACAATGGCTAGCAAGAGAAAGAAATGTAAACCACTAGCCACATGGCAAGCATGTGTCTGTAACTGCTGTGATGCAATTTCAGGGGTGTGAAAAACGTATGGAAAAATGCTGAAAAAATTCACTGTCAGCACACAACTGGGATTTTTTTAAATCTTAAAGGATACCTAAACAACATTTTGGCAACAAACTATTCAAAAATCTGACTCCGTAGGTGACTAAAGAAAAGGCTGCTGTATTCATTAATGCTAAAACTACATTTACATAATTTACCTAAATGTGGTTCCAGAGCATTTGAAAATTGTAAAATCAGCCTTCCAATTTAAAAAAAAAATTCTTACCCGCTTCCTAAAATGGCCGCCAAATGTGTTATGTGATGACATCATGGAGCCAAAGTCAGAGATATATGGCTCTCTATAGTGCTAACTAGTTCTTTTTTCCCTTTGTATAGAATTGTTTCACCAAATGGTCAAAACTGTGTGCATTATTTTGTATAATGCGCATGTTAGGCTATGGTTCTATTCATTTTGTTTACTTTAACATGCTGAAATTGTGTTTTAATCCAATCGACCTTCTCTGCAGCAAACCACAGTGCAGTACAAATTTTGAATTACCTGATGGTCTAGTAGTTATGGTAGATCCAGGATGTTACAATGGGGGTGCTGGGATGGTGTGCATGCTTAATATGCACTTTTTATTATTTTTATTAAACCTTTATATTTTCTCCTATTCTTTTTTAGTATGTTTTTGACAGAACCTACAAATGTAATCCATAGTTTGAATGTAAACATTTGTACAATCAATAAATCAGACTTTTTCAACAAAGTGAAATGCAGCAGCAGCAAGCAAGTACATTACTTTGTGGGGGAAGGGGTTGAAGCCACACCCTTTACCACTCCCTAGAGTCACCACTTTTTTGTAGCAAAGTTCTTGTGCAGTCCAATGTTAGGTTCATACTTTCTCAAAACTCAAATATATGCTTGTCTTGTCTTCTTTTTCCATGGAAAATAATAGTAATAATAAGAAACAAGCATTTATATAGTGGTTTTCATACACTTTGTATCCCAATGTGCTTTACAAGAAATACTAGACTGGTAGTGAAGTGACTGAATGTGTAGTGGCAGCTGTTTCATACATTAATATCCACACACAGCATTGGACAATTGCATGAACTGGTTTTATGGGAAGGGGAACGTTGGCCAGGACAATGGGGTCAGGTAGTGATCAAGGTGCTGGCAGCCCCACATCTAATTTCTCACAGTAATTTGCTCATATTTCTTTCCTTCCATCTGCCCCTTCACTGAATATAGCAGTACCTTGCAAGAGTGGCCTTCTCAGTCCCCCTCTGGTATTCATTCTTCACTATTCCTCCTCACACCAAAAACTGGTGAGCTCATCACCCTTCTGCATCATGAATGCAAGTAGTACAGTTCCTGTTTTATTTTGACATATCAGATATAAACGTATCTTTCCAGTAAGTCAGGATGATAGCAGCAGGGAACAAGGGGAATGATGAGCTTTCCTATGCTTGAAAGATCTAGACTACCTTTGATTAGGTACTATTAAATGATGGGTGTGCATGCACATCATTATGCACATCATTTGTGATTTGCATATGTAGCCCATGATGCTTTGCATAGTGGGGGCATGTGTGATTTTGTATTTCTTAGAAACTTGGCTTCCCAGACAAATGCCCTTTGGGGTAACCATTGCCTCAGTGTTTGCACACAGAGGTTCTTTGTCTTTTAAACTGTTTTTTGTTTTAATTGGGTTCACCACAATATAACCCAGACTGACCGTCTTAGGGTAGCTGGTTAATTCCACTGGGGTGTCAAACAGATGAGGCATACTGATTAGTCCTGGTAGGATGAAACACGTGTCTATGTCTTCTGTTGGCACTCTTTGCAAACTGTGAGAGAAGCCTTTCGGCACCAAGCATTTCTGCTTAAAGTTGAATCAGCATAATATTCTGTGGTGATTTGCATATGTAGCCCATGATGCTTTGCATTGTGGGGGCATGTGTGATTTTGTATGTCATTTAATACTTCCTAATCATAGGTGGCTTAGATCTCATATGGGTAGGAAGGCCTATTTTTCCACTTGTGCCATGCTGCTATCAGCCTGGCTACCAGAAGATCGTGTTTATTATTAATATGTAAATATAACATGGGAGACTGTACTAACCACATTCATGATGCAGAGGGTAGTGAACTCACCAGTTTTTGGTGTGGGGAGCAAGTGAGAAGAATGAATGCCAGAGAGGGACTGAAGAGGACATTCCAGCAGGGTACGGCTATATTCAGGTTAGATGAAGACATGAAGGAGGATGCCGAGCAGATCACTGTGAGATCTGAAATGTGGGGTTGCTAGCGTCATGATCACTTCCTGACTGTGGATGAGAGTAGCCAGCGATGACAAATACTCAGAGTGGCAGGGCTACACCTAAACTGTTACTTGAATTCAGTGTAGGGAGATTACCCTTGGGCGTAATAGGATAGGATTGATTAGATAGGATAGAGGCAGTCCAGAGGAGGGCAACTAAAATGGTGCAGGGTCTGCAAGAGAAGCCGTACGAGGAGAGACTAAAGGAGCTTAATATGTATACCCTTGAGGAAAGAAGGGAGAGAGGGGACATGATAGAAACTTTTAAGTTCATCAGTGGAATCAACAAAGTCCAAGAGGGTAGCATCTTTCAGAAAAAGAGACGTGCAGGAACAAGGGGACACAATTTAAAGATAGAGGGGGGAGGTTCAGGGGCAATGTGAGGAAGTATTATTTCACAGAGAGGGTAGTGGATGCATGGAACAGTCTTCCTGAGGAGGTTGTGGGGTCTAAAACTGTGGGAGAATTCAAGAATGCATGGGACAGACATAAGGCGATTCTTGTTGGGGGTAGGAAGAAATAGGCTGTTGGTTAACTAGGGTCTGCAGCCTATCCTGTAGGTAGGGAAATGGGCAGACTAGATGGGCCAAGAGGTCCTTATCTGCCGTTAAAGTCTATGTTTCTATGTTTCTATGTGTGGGGGGGTGTTGACGTTTGTTAGGACTGTATTGAGGGAGTTGTGTATAGCTCATTCAAGATTTGGAAGGATGGTAACCAGCCAACTCGCATTGTGGAGTAGAGCACAGAAAAGCACTGGAGGAGAATTGCTGGGAATTGTCCTGTGGGATTCTGCAGATCACAGGTAAAGAAGTAGACTGACACTTGAAGTCAGGTGGATTAGCGTAAGGTATTAGTATGCCTCTCTTGCTAATAATATTGTTATCCATTGTAAGTGCAGCCCTTATGAGGGCATGAACAGCAGTTTTTCTGGTGGGTCATGATGCTTATTGCTTGGCCCTCCAGGAAGACCTAGTTGTTGGTTAATAAGGTGGGGAATAAAACACAACAGGGGACTGTACATATTACCTTCACTGTGCAGAAGGGTGGTGATCCACTCAATGTTTACTGTGGGAGCAGAAGTCAAACACTGAGAATGTGGACTGGAGAGTGATTTGGGAGGCATTTTTTAGCAGTGCCAGCTGATGATGCACATCAGTATAGGTCTGCACAACTCTCTGAGGTACAAGATTACAATCTAAGGTGTGATAATTCCCATCATGAGACCACAAGCTCATATGCAGCCCCAGGCAATACTAAGGACAGGGTATAGTTGGTGGGGTGTTCCAACAGAAAGCAGGCTAGGTGCAGGAGGTTCATATGGAAAAAGAAAGCCTTATATGTGGATTAACAAGTGAGCATGAGCTTTGGAACTGAACAAGACCGGGACTTTGCTGTGTGACCCTGAGCTAGTCACTAAACTTCCTTGTGCTCCCAGGCTACACCTGTAATAACAAAAAAATTCAGTGCATCATATAACCATTAGATCATCAGGTATTTAAAGTGTTGTACTGCAATGCAGTTTGCCAAAGAAAAAGTCAGCTGGATTGCAAAACATTTTCTGCAATTTAAAGTAAACAAAATGAACAAAAGCATAGCCTAACATGTATACTGCTCAAAATAATCCACGAGGTAATACATGGTGTTGATCATTCTGGTACAACAATTCAAAATAAAGAGGGAAAGAAGAACTAGTTCACATTATAGAAATACATGTGGATCTCCGTCTCTGGCTCCTATGATGTCATCATGACTCATCACTTAACACACTTAGCAGACATCTTAGGGAGAAACCAAGGCTGTTTTTTGAAAGTGAAAGGCTGATGTTTACATTTTTCAAAAACTATGAAACTGCATTTATGTTATTTAAGTAAATGCAGTTTCAGCGTAAATGTAAACAGCAGCCTTTACTTTACCTCATAATGAAGCCAGATTTTGCAGTTTTAAAAAACTGCTTGTTTAGGTACCCCTTAAGATAAAATGGGCTTTAGAATTTTACAGTATAACCTTTGTTTATCTAAATATATGACATGATCTCAAGCTTACTTACATGAAATCAGCTCTTATATAGAGCTGCATACAACCTATGCATGAAGCAGTGTCAGTGGCTCAGCAGGTTGCACACTCACATCTGAAGGCCGGAAGATGAGAAGGTTGTGGGTGGGAGACCATGTGATGCAGCGAACTGTGTAGCAGCTTCTCGGCTCTGCTCCCATCACCCAGCATTTCTTTCAGTTTATTTTAACATCCCAATGCAGATTGAAGCCCTTCCACTGAAACGAAACAGTTATTGATCTTCCTAGAAACAGATTTGGATGGTATGGATGCTGAAATGTGGCTCGCTTGGCCAAGGCACACGCCCCCTTCTCTCCAGACAAGGTCAGCAAATGATCCAGGGCCCAGCCGACGGGCAGCGGCAAGCAGAATACTGGAGCAACCTCCTCTAACCCTACTCCCGATGCGACCCCCCTCACCTTGGAGCAATTTCTATGCAAACTTAAACCATTTCGTGATGACCTGAAACCTGTGGTTACTGAAATGAAGCAGATGACTTCGGCAGTAGAGGATCTCTCTACTACGATGATGGACAGTGAGTTGCGTCTCATCTCCTTAGAGAAAAAGCAGACCGTGCAGAAAATGAAATGGTAGATAACAGAAAACAGGCTGAAGAAACTGGGGCAGAAAATTGAGGATTTAGAAGGGAGGAGTCATAGAAATAATGTAGTGTTAATAGGGATACCTGAGAATGACGAAGGCAATAATGCCATTCTTTTCATTCAAAAGCTTATAGAGAAACTGGCTGGACCTTCTCTTTTTGGAACTGTCTAAACTATAGAGAGGGCCCATAGAGCCCTGAGACCGATGCCATTACCCGGTGCATATCCCCGACCAATAATCTTTAAATTCTTGAATTACCAAGAAAAGCAGTTCTTTCTGGGGAAGATTAAAGAATTGCAGGAGGTGCTATGGGAGGGGAAAAAAATTTGTATTACTCAGGACCTACCAGCAATGGTGAGGCAATGGAGAACCCAGTTCCATCCCATTGTAACAAAGCTCATAGCCACTGAAATAAAATTCTGGATGGGTTTTCCTGCACGTTTGCAGGTTTTGATTTCTGGAGCTTAGGGAGAAAGCATTTGAAGAGGTGGAAGCTGCACAAGTGGCCCTGCAGAAGGCCTTCCCAGCTTTGTTCCATGCTTGCTGAATGGACTGGAAGGGGTGTTAGCTGTGCGAAGATTTTATGTGGAGGATACCTTTTCTTCAAAAGATGAAGGCAAGGGAACAATAAGGCTTGGATTGCCAGGAAATCTTTCCTGTTGGGGGACTAATTCGCTTCAGTAAATGGAGAGAATTGATCTTACCATTTCCTAATTACAGCAACTGCGGATGGTTTCAGTATGGATTTTAGGGTGCAAAGCAAGTACCTGACTCTTTTTATTTATTTTATTATGCTCTAAAACTGAGAATTGCTCAGGTTTTCATGAGTCAATCACTAAGTAACTGTTGACCATTTTTGTTTGTCTTATAAAAGGGAATAGTTCTAATGACAAGACACCACAAGAGGGTGTCCACTGCCCATGTTTTCTCCCATAACGGACTTAGAGACTTCTCATTTGTATTTGGTTCTGTATTACTTGATTGGACTTTAGTCAATTTAGGATAAGAGAAATTCCTGTTTTGCCTGGGAGTATAGATATTTGATGTTTTTTTATGTTTAGTAAACCAGGTATTTTTCATCTCTCTGCACATAACCACTCAGGGCTAGTGTGGTCTTGAAATGAGGATTATTTGTTAACCTGGAGTTTTGACCCCAATCGGGTAATGGTTAGTAAAGCAAGTATTCTAGTGTTTATAGTTAAGCATATTCTATAGTTTCTAGTAATTTGTTAGACCAGTAAAGGAATATAAATCCAATTATTTAGCACTCTTGTTAGGGGGCTGGGGGACGGGGAGACAGAGGGGAGGGGAACGCAGAGGGGAGGCTGCATAGTGGAGTCCATACAGTATGGGGGGATTTAATGGGGTTAGATTTAGGATTGAAAGTAATGTTTAGGTATGATTCTGCACTAAACCAGAAGGTGGGGGAAGGGGAAACTGGATTTGAGCACAACAAATAACAAGTTTGGGGCAAGCTTGGTAAGGACAGATTACAATGGCAGATGAAGCCTCACTTCAAGAAGCTTCTTACCTGGGAAATATGGCTAACCCCATAAGAATAGCCTCTTGGAATGTTAAAGGGGTCAGGAACAAATCTAAACAATATCAAGTATTAAAGCATCTAAAATTGCTGAGTATAGATATTGTTTATATTCAGAGTCTCACTTGTTAGACCCAGAAGCGTCTCAGCTTTGATGGCAACAATTTTGTCAGTTCTTTGCAGTGGGGGGTACAACTCATAGTTCAGGGATGATTATTCTCATTCATAGAAGGTTACCTTTTAATGTGATTAAGGTGGTTAAGGATCCACAGGGTAGATACTTAATGGTTCACGGTCTACTTTTTAATAAGGAAATATTGTTGGCCAGTATATATGGGCCTAATCAGGACACAACAGTTTTTTTTTACACAGCTTATACAGGTGTTAATACCATATATTTCTATACCTATGATCATTGGGGGGGATTTTAATCTGGTCTACAATTCTATGGTGGATAAAACAGGTCAACAGAGAAAGGGGCTGTCACCTGCTCAGAGAGCACTCAGGGAACTAATGGACCAGATTGGTCTGTGTGACATTTGGAGGGTGTTACATCCGCTGGAGAGGGAGTAAACATATATTTCCCCAGTTCATCATTCCTCCTCCAGAATTGACTACATTCTCCAATTTCATTCCTTTATACCAGGGGTCCTTGAGGCATCAATTTTACCTGGTCCCCCCTTGGATCACTCTATAGTTTCTTGCCAGATATCACTAGTATCTTTACCCAAAAGGGGCTCCAGATGGAAATTGAATGATTTACTGTTAATAGACCCTGACTCGGCTAAGGACATTCAAGAACATATCCAAAGATTTTATGAGTATAACTTTGACCCCTTAGGGAGACCTGATATGCTCTGGATCACTTTTAAAGCCTACCTTAGGGGTATTCTTATCAGTTTAGCCACCCGAAAGAAAAAAGCCTCCAGTTTAAGGATGTCCCAATTACTATCCCAAATTAGGCTCTTGGAGAAGGATTTATCTCCACAGTCCCCAGAAACCATCAGACAAGAATTAACCAAAGTGAGGGCAGCCTATGTAGAAATGTTAAGAGAGAAAGCTGATTATGCCATATTAAAAACCCATGCATCATATGCTGACCAAGGGGAAAAAGCAGGTCGGTAGCACTTAGGTTTAAATAAATGGAGTCTTCCTGTTATATTGCCTCGATAACCCCCCTGGTAGATGGTTCCTCCAAAACTCACCCTGAGGATATTATAAGGGAATTTACTAGCTACTATAAGGATTTATACAGCCCTATGCAATCTCCCCCACCTGAAATGGAAATACATAATTATTTACTAGATGCAAACTTATCCCAACTTACAGACAAAGCATGGAATAGTCTAGTAACCCCTATAATGACTGGTGAAATTTCTGAAGTTATTGGAAACTTACCGGTGAATAAAACTCCGGGGGTGGATGGTTATTCTGCCAAGTTCTATAAGAAATTTAAAACTTGATTAATCCCAATGCTTCTTCCCTCATATCAACAAATTCTTTCTGGGCAAGTGGTATATTCTACACTACTTGAAGCACTGATAGTCCTGATACTGAAACCTGACAAAACTCCTGACATGGTTACAAATTACATGCCCATTTCACTAATGAATCAGGACGTTAAAATATTATCTAAATTGTTGGCCAATCATCTCAACATGGTGCTAAATACCCTGATTGGACCTGAACAGGTTGGATTTATGAAGGGAAGATCTTCTTCTGACCATATACGTACCCTGTCGCACGTCTTCTCGGTGTGCAGAGATGCACCATATCCAGTCGCTCTGGTTTCTGTGGAGGCCAAGAAGGCGTTCAATGGGGTAAATGGCAATATTTGTTTTTAACTTTGGAGGCATTCAGTTTCCCATTAAACTTCATAGGGTGGATAAGGTCCCTGTATCACTCCCCAACTGCGTGTGTCTTGGGTAATGGGGTGACAACTGAAGTTTTCACATTGCAGTCTGGAACCAGACAAGGGTACCCTTTATCTCCATCATTATTTAACATTTATCTGGAACCCTTAATCAGAAAATTGCAAAACTGCCTGGCTGTGCAGGGGATCCCGATCCATCCATGTGAAGTGAAGGTATCGGCTTATGAAGATGACCTGCTCCTCCAACTCTCTAATCCCCACTTATCTATGCCCCCCATGTTTGAAATTATTGATGTTTTTAGTAGAGTTTCTAATTATAAACTAAATGTTAGTAAAACTATTGTTTTCCCATTAAACCATAAGGTGCTTAAGGCTGATATCCTGGCTTTAGGGCTTAGTTGGAAACATGACTTCTTAAGATACCTGGGTATTGAACTAACTAGAGTACCTGGACAAATTGTTAAATTAAACCTTGATCCCCTAGTCCACACTATTTCTCAAGACCTAAACAGATGGACATTGCTCCCAATGTCTTTGTGGGGCTGAATAAATCTAATTAAAATGAATGTTTTCCTATGACTTTTTTATACCCTTTCAATGCTCAATATTTGGCTCCCATTATCTTGGTTTCATAAAATACAATCCTTGTTCACAAATTTTATATGGCATAATAAACACCCTAGGATAGCCTATTATAAACTGACGGCTCCCAAACTTAGAGGAGGGCTAAGTCTCCCCCACCTTGCGCTTTGTTTCTGCACCAGTCACGTTAACAAATATCTAAGATGGCTTTCTAATGAAAGCCTGCATTCTGCCCCTGCCTGGCTCAAAATTGAACTTACTCTCATTCATTCTTGCGGCTTGAATCTGGAGGGATTACTATATATCAGAGTCTTCTTCCTCTAAAACTTAAAAAATTATATAATTACAATCTCATTAAAGAATTATACACATATTTGCCATTATCTTAAATATGAATATGGCAAGGATCTTAATCAACCAATACTAGGGAACCTCCAATTTAAAATAGATGGAAAACTAATTCCTCTATATTGGCTACCTGGTTACAAAATAGCAAATTACTAACTTTATTAATGACAGAGATTTATGGTTTTCAGTCACAGAACTTAAGGCCAATTTTGGGATCTCACATAAATACTCTTTTCGACTCATGCTATTACGACATTTATTAATACAGTTCTTTGGTCAAAATCCCCAGTTATCTAACTGCATCCCTTTTTGTCAATAACTTTCGAAGCCAAGTGGCCATCCCAGAGCAGTCTCGGAAATTTACAGCACAATCCACAACTGGAAATTCCCTGACTGCTTCTGGCCTACTTGATTGTAGGAATCCTTGTTCCCAAATCATGTTATAGAATGGCTGATACTTTGGTACAATTGTCACAAATTTGTGACTCAAGACAGGTTAAGACTAATTCAAATGTACATTCTGCACAATGCATATTATTCATCATCCAGGTTAGCCAAATTGGGTTTAAAACCTTCTCCATTATGTCCTAGATGTCTACTGGATGAAGGGACATTATATCATTTATTCTGGTCCTGCCCCAAAGTGTATTCACTTTGGACTACTATCAAACAGTTATCTGACCCCCTACTGGGACTTAAAGTCCTGTTTACCCCGATATTTGTCTTCTGGGGGATCTTTCTAATATTAGAATTCGTAATTGTAAGTACCACATGACCCTTATAGCCATGCCAGTCAAAAAACTCATACTAAGACATTGGATTGACCAGCAGAAGATCCCCTATAATGAATGGCTGACTGAACTCTTGGCAAATATTCATACAGAAAAAGCAATTGCTAACCTGAATAATAAAATGGGTAAGTTTAAAAAAATTTGGGATCCCTTATACACCCTATATTCTTTATAAAAGTTTTAACTGCCTGTATGGTTTGTGTTGGCCCAATCTATAAACTGATGATTTGAATATGGTTAAGATGTACAGGTAATGGAAATGTTGTTGCTCAATGCGGGAGGGGAGGAATGGAGGGAAGGGGGGAAGATGGGGTGGTAGTGGGTGGGAGGCATATTCATGGGGAAACTATGTCTTATGTATCATGTACTATACACATGTATGTCTGCCTTTTGTATAAAGGGAAATAATAACTTTAATAAACTTTAAATAAAAAAAAAAGAAGGCTGTGGGTTCTATCCCCACACCAGGCACTTGGGTTAAATCCCAATGCTGACACTGTAGTGCAGCATGAGGGTGGGTTCTGCACTTCTGAGGTGCCGTCTTTAAGATGAGATGTTAAACCGAGGTACCAGCTGCCTGTTCTGGTCTTAGCTCAGGTGGATGTTAAAGATCCCATGGCACTTCTTGAAAAAGAGTATGGGAATGTCCCCTGTGTCCTGGCCAAATTTCCCCCATTCACTAAAAATACCACTAACAGCTTAATCTGGTTCAATGTCAGTTGACATCCATCTGTATCCCTCTCCCCCGGGATGAGACTCAAAATAGGCAGAATTGTCTATTCCTCCTTTCCGAGTCAACAAAAACTAACTAAATAAATAAGCAATCCTGCTGACACTCTCTGACAAGTGCTTCTAATTAGCTGGGATGCATACAATCTGTGCACAAAGCAACCACAACTTTAGTTAATGAGGCAGCCTGAGAGAGGGGATCTGGAATGAGCTACTGTAGAACTGCAGAATAAGAACTACTTTGACAAGTTGAGGTACCAATATCATTAGTTTCTTCATTTTTTCAGCAGCTTATGAACATTTCATACAAACACAGAAATACAGAAACGTAGAATTTCATGACAGATAAGGATCACTTGGCCCTACCAATCTGCACATTTTGCCTTACTTGCAGTGTCACTGCAGATTCTACTTGAAGTCTGGCTCTGTCTACAGGTCTTTATTTTATCAACATATTTTCTGTTGTCTAAGTATAATAATTCACACAAGAATATGGGTGTATGTTGAATTAATCCACTCCCCAGCTACATTGTGAGGCATAAGACTACCAGCTAGAGGTTTTGTGAATTTAAACTTTGCTGGTAAAGTTGGGGCAAAGCCAGGAACTATATGCACTCTGCATAGTAAGGTGAAGGTACCTGACTTCACAACATTATGCAGTGAAGTTAATTTTTCATAAAAAAAAAAGATGTATAAAAACAAAACCACCCTGACACAAATATGCAATTTCTCCTACCTGCTTTCGCCTGCCCCCACTACAACTGATGATTAAATCATAGAAACAGTATACCACCTCCACCCAGGTGTGATGGTAAGGGGTGTAATAAATGGCAATGTTGAGACTTTGGCATTTGAAAAGAGGAAAAACAGAACTACAGGTATCCATAGTGGCACTTCACATGAGTGTGGGTAAAAAGATAACACTGGACACAGTAACAGGGTTCAACACACCCTCAGTGTCTTTCATTTTATACAAAAAAGGAAAAAAATAAACAGAAATAAAACAATTCAAACACAGAACAAGAAATTAAGCAATAGCTCAAGGCTATTTCACCTTACATCAGGTATCTCAAAACAATTCATCAGCTTTCCTGCTGTTAGAGATACATTCCTGCTCAGGCACAGGTCCTTCTGCTTACCTTCCTTCAGGTAAATAATACTGGCTATCCAGCTAATCTGACTCTTGATGTTTGAGGAGGGCTTATATCGCCCACCCACTTATGGGAAAGTCTCTCCCACAACATCCAACTAGTTCTAGAATGGTCCCTAAACAGGGAAACTCCTCCTCTGTTACATAATGAGGTTTTATTTATGGGAAGTCCCTTTATAGGAAAACCCCTTCCTGAGGTCTTGCTAACAGGTCAGCACCTTATTTTATATATATGCAAACAGTGCAAACATATATTTCATGTATACGTGATGTGTATTATTATGGCATGAATACTAGGCTTTTAATTTATATCTCAGGGTTCTATACATAATGAGGCTCCTTTAGAGGCCTGCAGTGTCTCTTTATTCTTTAAGTTGTTTAATGTCTTTATTGTATTTAGTTTATTTTGCAGCCCCTTCCTTATTCTGAGGGCTACTTCAACTGTATAGCATTTCCACATACATAGGGATGTTTCTGTCACTTTAAATAATTTGTTTTCTTCATTGTAGCAGAGTGGCACACTGCTAGACAATCATTGTCTATCTGCTCTGCTTTGGGGCTCTGTATGGATTTGGTAAGCCTGTTTCTCTAGCAGCCTAGATTGGCTGCACACATGCTATTGATTCCTTCACGGCTAGCTAGCACCATTCTACAGCATATTCTATACAAATCCAGCAGCTGGGAGTCCTAATAATACAGGGGCATCTGTAATCACTGTATTTACATAAATACTGAGCAGCAGTAAAAGTAAAAGAAAAGTCTGCCACTCAGTTCAAACAGTTCCTACTTTGATTCAGGATTTCTTTGGCATAACATTTTACATAACAACAGAGCAGCAGCATAATAATTCAAACAACATAAGCAAAATGCTGCTTCATTTGTATCCATAATCCACTTATCTATGTAGAAATAATTTAGTATTTCACTGCCATTTTAAGCAATACAAAACATTCCTGCACCATATACATAAAAATGGCATAAGCATTAACTTCATGAAGCACTTTATTTCAAAAAAGTCACTTTATTCAACTAGCATCTTATATCGCTTAAAGGCACTTTATATCTTTGGCATTAAATGCCATAAATGCACTTTATTTCATTCCTGCCAGCTGGCCTTAGCCTGGTGCATTATTTTGGGGAGTTATTGATGAGGGATGGAAATACAGAAACTCAAAATAGCGGCAGTAGGAGAAAAGATTTAGGGAGTGAAAGGAAAGACTGACGTAGGTGGCCAACCTACGCCAGGGTGGAAAAAGATATAGTATAGTATAGAATAGTATAGTATAATATAGTATAGTATAGTATAGTATATTACAGTACAGCACAGCACAGCATAGTATAGTATAGTGTAGGAAGATACTGTTGCACAACAGATTTCAGTGGGAAAAAGAAGATAGGAAAGGCATCCCTCCACCAGGGTTATCTGCCAGGTGGAATGCAGTTCTGCCACACCCTCTGCCTGCCTTAAATCCCCTCCTAATCTGACCTGGACTGCAGGCATGCGAAGAGACTGGTACGTAAAACAAAGCAAATGGGTACTATTGGTAAATGGGGAGAGCAATAACCCACGGAGCTAACACTGGGATGCAAGTCCCAGTGAAAGACTGACTGCATGGCTCAAAGACCAAAGGCAAGAGGGACCAAGTGAGGGGGCAGAGATCCTGTAAGGGACCTCATGCTCTTTGGAAGCCCCTGGTACTAGCTTCAGGCAAATAAAGCCATGGCAGGATATAATAATGCTATATGATTCAAGACTCCCCAGACCCATGCTTAGGAGTTCAGCAAATAGCCAGATGTTAAATTAGCACTGGGCCAGGCCAGCTGGGGGAGGTGGGCAGGAGGGTACATCCCAATTCAACCCACTAGGTCAACTGCTCATCTGAGATAGCCCAGTAACATTATCAGTGAGAACCATATGGTAATTCTCCCCCTGCCAGAGTGAGAGTAGACATCTACCTCAAACCTTTGGAAACAATAGAGACCACAACATCTCTAAGAAATTACCTAAAGAGCAACAAAATTAATTACAACCACAAACACAGCTAACAGCATTCCTCATGAGAAATGTGTTCCCACTACAGTTCAGTCTAATGGGAATGCTGTAACCTGAACTGATAATAAATTAAGGGGCATTAGGAATTGGGGCAGATATGAATATGGGCAGCAGGATGCTATACAGGGAGGCTATCTAAAAAAGCCCACATATCCTTTCTAATAATGAAGAACTGACTTCTCCTATAGGAACTGACAAACTCTCACCAGACAATGGCAAGAAAACATACTCCGCCTTGTAAGTGAAAGGAATATTTTTGTTTTACTGTTTATTGTGGTTGTTGATTCTTCTTCATTCTTCTTTTTGAACACAATTGTCCCTGTCATTATCTATTACTCCTCTCTCACATGTATGGAAGCACCTGAATGAGGGAAAACCCAAGCTGCAACACACTGCCTCACTCATTGCTCCTCTCTCAGCTCTACATGGTGAACGAGGATCTAGGAATGTGTCCCATGTGCTGTATTCCACTTCCTGGGGAATCAAAAGTTGGAGCAGCTCCTGGCAGTCGGTAAAATATCTTTGAGGGCCTTCTGGCATCCCCACACACCAGTTAAGTCAGCTATGTATCTTAATTGTTGCACCCATAAAGCTCCCTGTAAAATAAAAAAATTGCCGATGGTCTGGGAAGAACCATTTAAGGACCCCCATTAATAAAATGTTCCAATTAAAAATACTTTCCTATAGCATAAAGTGACTAAATACTTTCATCAAAATTGCTAAGATGCTGACAGAGATGAAATGCCTCAGGACTAGCATCAGGGTTTTGCAAGAAACCCACCTCTCAGTGGCAGAACAAAGTGATTTACAGAGACTGGGTTGGGTGTTTTTTCAGTCTTCCCATCTCTCAAATAAACAAGCATCTGTCAATGCCGAATGTTTGCTTGCTGGTATTAGCACTCGAAATGCAGGAGTTAGACAGATGCAGAATAGGAATGGCAGCGAAGTATTGAACTTCACACCATCCCCACCTCCACCCTGCAGATACGGACAGGCACTGGGGTATGTGTTTGTGTCATCGCCCATGACGTTCATGCCATGTCATCTCACCCTATCCTGCAGACACTGACACGTGTTGAGGTGTGCCTTGGGGTGTTCGGCTATGTAGTCACCCCATTCCATAAGGACATACGCTGAAATGGGTGCAGTATAGGAGAATGGGGTGAACTCTGGGGCTGAAGAGTCTAAGGCACACCTCGATGCCTGTCACTGACTGGGGGTGGGGTGGGATGGCATGAGTATTACAGTCTGCAATCAAAGGCTCACCCTGATGCCTGTCAGTCTGTACAGGGTGGGAAGTTATGGTTAGAAACCATAACACCACTGGCATTTGTTGGTATTTGCACTACAAATTTTCCATGTAGCTTTTTTGTGACCCCACCTCATGAAAGCATTTGGGATCTCTTCTCATGAAAAGTGGCAGTGTGATTTTGCTAATGTGTCCCAAACTTTGAGTTCCCACAGCAACCGTGCCATTGGGTGCCAGATGTATGAAAACACAGATTGGGCAGGATGTGAAGAATGACAGCTGTACCATCCATAGGGAGGTGTGAAGAGATGGCAATGTTGAAAATCTGTAGTGGAAATATTAAAAATGCTCGCACTTCCAAGCATACCTGGAAACTGCACAACACGTGTGTAACACAGTCATTTAGTGGAATTATTTCCCCAAATTCTCAACATAGGCATTTTGTGACCTCTGCTCATGAGTACTGTCACTATGATTTTCTTAATCTGTCCCGAATATTGATTTCCCACAGCGACTGTGCTATTCTGTGCCAGATGTGTAAACGCATATTTTGGGCAGGAGGTGAAGAATGACAGCAGTACTGTTCATAAAAAGGTATGAAAAAATGCCAATGTTGAAAATCTGGAGTGAAAATTTTACAAACGCGTGAAATTACAAGGGTGCATGGAAAGTGTGCAATATATGCTCTTAACACAGTCATTATATGGACTTTTGTCACTAAATTTTCAACAAAGGCATTCTAGCACCTCTGCTCATTAACAGTGTCACTCTAATTTTTTTAATCTGTCCTGAACACTGACTTCCCACAGTGACTGCACTATTGTGTGCCGGAAGTGCGAAAACACATTTTGGCCAGGATGTAAAGCCAAGCGTACTGTTCATAAGGAGGTATGAAAATGCCAATGCTGAAAATCTAGAGTGAAAATATTACAAATTTGTGAAGTTACAAGTGTGCGTGGAAACTGCGTAACACTTGCTTGTAAAACAGTAATTTTTTAGATTTTTTTTCACCAAATTTGCAACATAGGGATTTTGAGAGCCCACCTAATGAACAGTGGCACTGTCATTTTGTTAATCAGTACTGGAAGGTGATTCTGCGCAGTACCCACAAAATCACCTTTCAGGACCGAATAACGCCATGCTAGTGACTGAATTCATGAGGATTAGTCCCCCCACGGCACACAACAAATGGGGGGGACAATATGCCAATGAGGAGTTGGATCCCTCATCAGCAAATTAACTGGGCATGCTGACAAGTGGATGGGGCACCCCAGTCAGTTGGCTTTCCCTCAGCCGCCATGTTTAGGGACATGTTACGGCAGGCAAGGTACCGCCCTGCAATGACGGGTCACTCCCTCATTGCAGCAGAATGACAGACGCTGCAATGATGAGGCAGCCCCTCATTGCAGTGGCCAAATCGTTTCAACTTGGTGGCACTTATGCAGAACCAGTGTCATCAGGACACTGGGCCTGCACTGGGTGAATGGTGCCAAGTCCTCAAATGCAGTGTCGGCATTGGCTTTCACAGTGTCGCACGTCCCCATCCTGCTTCTCTCCTAAGCTGTCACATCAGGTTTCTTGCGCATGCACAAGCAAACATAAAAATCAGTCTCTTGCACAGCCCTAGTAAGAGGTGCCAGAGGTACAGATATCTAAGCACGACAAATGTTTTGTTCCAACCAGTGATAGGAAAATAACCCTTTTGCATTCATCCTCAGTCTGGTTTGCTTTGAAAAAATGTTGTGATATTTCTTAATAATTTAGTTAGCTGTCTCTAGTAACACCAACAACCTAATCTGACTCTGCCCAAACTTGTCATTTTTCTTCATTGGATTACATCCTGTTGCTTTGCCAAATACAGTTGTGTATTTAGAGCCATAGTCAATTTACACTAAACACAATTACTGTATTCATAAATCAACACAACTATGAACATTGAATGGCACCGTTAGTCATACTTGCTTTTCTCTAATCATCCGCACATGGGGCTGCTTTATCTTAGCTGCAAACAAAACAAGCAAGCAATGCAGATGGGCAGGAATGAGATCTACTGAAGTTCCAAAGCTTGTTAAGCTAAAGTGAACATGCTGCAAACAACTTAAGTAACTCTTTACAACCTTTAATATCTGTAAAAGATAAAGCAAAGGTCTTGCAATATCATATTATCACTTTATAGGGCACTGCTGAGGCTATATTTGCATGCAGTTCTAATCACTGCTTTTCGAACAACATTGGTAGAAGTCTAGGAAATAAGATTCTGGACCTAAAGGCCATCATAGCAGAGGCCAACCTGAATATTGTGGCCATTATGGAGTCATGGTGCACTGAAAACTATGACTGGGACATGGCCATACTTGGCTATACTCTGTTCAGGAAGGACCGAGTGGGAAGTAAAGGGGGGGGTGCATGGTGCTTTATGTGAGGGAGACCATAAAAGCCACAGAGACTCAGGGAATACAGGGGGAGGCAGAGGTCCTGGGGGTCACCCTGCATATGGGGAATGGAGTCACTATTTGCAATGGAGTGATCTACAGACTTCAAGCACAGGGGGAGTAAGGTACTGGTGGAAGCCACTGGCAAAATGGTAGAAAAGGAGGAGGTACTGCTAGTGGGGGAATGTCAACCTGCCAGATGTAGATTGGAGCCTACCAGCAGCAGCTTCAGCTAGATGCAGGGACATCCTGGACTCTCTGCAGGTGGCATTCCTCAGGCAACTAGTCAGTGAACCCACTCTGCTCTGTATGCCCTCTATTGCTGTAACATCTTGCTGAAGTGGACTGAGCTGCTGCTGAGTGAGTGGAAACACTGTGTTTAACTGCTGACTTTGAATCTGTTCAGAACTGCTGTTTTACCATTTCTAACAGAAGGGCTCTGTGTTTCCCTGCTTAATTACCCCGTTTAGTTCAACTCTGCTCAGCTGGCCCAGTGGCCTAGTGCTTCAGTCAGGGTAATAAATTGAGCTGCTCACAAGCATGAGCATGACAGAGCAAGCATGAGTTGTGCGAGCGCCACTCAGCAGAGGAAATAAGGAAGATATAAAGGTTATTGACATTTTAAAACTACAAATTGACACTTATATTTGTATAATCAAGTGTTAGAAACATTTTTAAGAATGAAAATGCAAAAGTGCTTAATAAGTGGGTTGTGTACTGGGGCTGATGCTTGTGGATTCAAGTGTTTGGATCCTGGCAAATGATGCTGTGGGTAAGTTTGAACAAGGTAGATTCTAAGATAATGTTATATATTCGAATCTTCTTTGTGAATTTAGACATAATATGATGTTAAAATTAGAAGTGGTAGGGTTGTTGAACAAAAAGTCACAGTATAGAATAGGTGGTTATAGTGTACCAATTCCTAACTTATGCCCAAATATTTTATTGTCTTTTTGTACTGGGTTATTGTTAACTCTATCTGGGGATACAGAAGTAAACCCAGGTCCCAATCTGTATGGTGATCACTTAATTTGGGGGAAGGGGGGCCTAAGAGTGGCACACTTGAATATTCGTAGCTTACAGTAGTTCCCAAAAAACAAGAGTTAGAGGCTTGGGTCTTAAAATATGAACCTGATGTTTTGAGTTTAACAGAAACTTGGTTAAAACCTTGAGTAACTAAAGGTGTCTTGGCCTTAGATGGTTATAAAATAATAAGAAAAGACAGGGCAGGTAAAAAAAAAGGTGGAGGTATACTTATTTATTACAAACAAGAATTAACTGTGTCTAAACTGGAGTTAAAGGTTGATTCCCCATTAGAGTGTGAATGGTTATTCATTGAGATAAAACAAGGGGATAATTATAAACTTAAACATTGCACTGTTTATAATCCACCAAAATGTGCACGTAAAGGCCTTGAAGAGTTTTTACAATTTGTTTCAAATTACCAATTTAGTAGTGATTTTTTAGTGTTAGGTGATTTTAATATTCATTGGGACTCCTGTGATGCTTCTAATATGGAGTCCTTGTCGATGAATGCAGGTTTGTGTCAGTTAGTACAAACATTTACACGTATGAACCTGAAGACAAATAATCATTCAATTTTGGACTGGATTTTGACTAACAATCATACTAAAATTATTAAGATTGAAGTCTTACTAGATGTTATCAGTGTACTTGGAAATCAAAGAAAATAAAGCCTCCCCCTCGTCTGATTACCTATAGAAAGTATCCCAAAGATTTAGATGATGGATTAAAGTCTAATTTAAGAGATGTCGATTGGCCTTACTTGGATGTAATACCTTGCATAGAGTCTGCAGTAGATTACTTTACAACACAAATTTTGGAGTTACAAAATAAATTCTGTCCAATACTAACAAGGAGAGTAAGGGGAACAGTGAATAAATGGATTACTCTGGAGATGTTTAAATTGATGAAATAAAGAGATCAAGCATGGAAACAATTTTGCTTGAGTAAAAATATTAGTGATTTTCAAAGCTATCGGAAATTAAGAAATGAATGTAAGATAAAATTAAGGTTGTGTAAATCTGATTATTATACAAAACAACAAGATCAAAATTTGTCAAATCCAAAAAAATTCCGGTCTTCAATCAAATGTTTGGTGTCTCCTCCCATAGATGTACAACCAGGTGAGTTCCTTGTTGAAGGAGTTACAATAAAAGATCCACAAGAAATAAGTACAGCCTTTTTACAACAATGTTTGGATATGGGTAAATATAATGTAGATAAGGATGATCAGGACTTAAAGAACACAGTTATAGCATCTCAAAATGATTTAATATTTCATTTTAAAGAAATAGAGCCCAATCAGGTACTGAGAATTTAGAAGAAAATTCCTTTAAAAAATGTTGGAATTGATGATATTCAGCCAAGGTTTTTGAAGTTAATATCTTCATACCTTTATAAGCCTTTGACAAATATATTTAATTTGTCCTTAGAAATAGGGATCTTTCCACAACAATGAAAAAAAATGTAATAAGACCAATTTTTAAGGGAGGAAGTAGTAAAGATTTGGGGAATTACCACCCTATTTCTCTTCTCCATCCTTTAGGTAAAATTTCAGAAAAGATAACAGAGGCACAAATTAATGATTACTTACAATTGACTGGGCTTCAGGATCCTGAGCAGCATGGCTTTAGGAAATGTCATAGTACAGAAACTGCATTGGCCAGGTTCACAAACTACATCAGTGAGGCAATGGAGAGGGATGAGCTCACTAGTGCTGTTTCTGTGGACCTGTCCAAGGCATTTAACCTTGTTGAACATTGCCTACTGCTCAGGAGCCTAGCTGCCAAGGAATTATCCAGATTGTCATTAGAATGGGTGGAGAGTTATTTATCAGGTAGGGAACTGCATGTTCTTTATGAGGGTTCACTGTCAAAGAGTAGAATTTTAGAAAAGGGTGTACCTCAAGGGTCAATCTTGGGATCCCTTTTGTTTTCCATATTTGTGGATATTATACCAAGTAAAATTCTTAAGGCTAAGACAATCTTATATGCTGATGATATAATATTATAATAATAGCTCTAATTCATTAGATAAAATTACTCAAGATCTAACTGTAGATTTTCAGAGTCTAGAAAATTGTTTGTTGGACTTAAAATTATCATTGGATATTTCAAAAACCAAGAGTATGATATTTGCCTCTAAACAAAAGTTGGTTAAATTAGGGAAACTGAATATTTTTGGTAAAAATGGAACTAATTTGGAGCAGGTGCAATGTTTTAGATATTTGGGAATGAATTTGGATTCAAATTTAACATTTTCAAATCATATATTGACTTTAACAAAATCAGTAAATCAAAAATGAGGAGTTTTATTCAGACTACAGAATGCGTTAACTTTACAAGCCAGAAAACATATAGCCCAAAGTATACTACTTTCTCAACTGAATTATAATTCATTTTTGTTTACTAGTTTGTCTAAACATGTGGGCCCAGATATTCAAAAGAGTTGAGCCATGCGCAATAGGGTTGCACCTGCGCAAATCCGAAATGCACCATTCTGCGATATTCAGCAGGAGGCAGTTGTGCCCCCCAAATCATGCTGAGCAACAACGCAATGCTAATGAAGGCATGTGCAACGAAGGGGAGAACCATGCATAAACTGCACAGCCCGATATTCAGCCGGGCCATGCAGAGTTATGCAGGTGCAACCCCCTACCTGCGCCTGCACAACTGTATGCCAAAAAAAGGATCAAGTCGAGGGCCACCCACAGGTGAGCTGCCGCATTGCAGGGTGCAACACAGCAGCTGCCACCTGTAGGTGGCCCTCCACTCGTTCGGTGACCCCATGCCCGATCGCGGGCTGAAGTGTCCCCATTAGCCCGATCCACGGGCATAGCGTTCAGATTCCCCCCTTAGCGCAATCAGCGGGCAATGTTCAGTTCCCCCCTTAGCCCAATCACGGGCATAATGTTCCAGTTCCCCCCCTTAGCCCGATCATGGGCATCAGGCGATCCCCTCACCCAAGTCCAATATCCTGGTGGTCCAGTGGACGAGAAGCTAAGCGTGGGCGCAATGTCAAACCCCTCCCCCAGGTCCAATACCCTGGGTGGTCCAATGGACCACGAGAAGCCCGATCACAGGCATACAGTCAAACCCCCTCCCCAAAGTCCAATATAATATATATATATATATATATATATATATATATATATCTGGACTGCCTTATGCGAGTATGGGCTGCACGCTTATTGGCTCTTGCTCTGAACCGATGGGCGTGCAGCCCTACCGAGGCTGTCAGTCGGTGGGCGGCAGGGTGGCAGGTGGTGGGTGTTGCCACCTGCCGTTGATGGGGGAGGCGGGTGGTGGGGCTCTGTGGGTGGGAGGGTGGGGCCACTAGATCACCAGGGATATTGGACTTTGTGGGGAGGGAGTTTGACTGTATGCCGTGATCGGGCTTCTCGTGGTCCACTGGACCACCAGGGATATTGGACCTTGGGGGAAGGGGGTTTGACATTATGCCTGCGATCGGGCTTCTTACGGTCCACTGGACCACCAGGGATATTGGACTTTGGGGGAGGGGACATCTGATGCCCGCGATCGGGCTAAGGAGGGGAACTGAACGTTATGCCCACGATCGGGCTAAGGGGGGGACATTAACTGTATGCCCGCGATCGGGCTGCAGGGGGCGTCGGTCCCCAATGGCTGCTGCCTGGCAGGGCGCCAGGTGCAAGTGGTCAGGGATCGGTGCACCCGCATGCTAATGGCATGCAAATGGGGCCATAATTAGATGCAAATGGCCCCCCATGTGCCTTGCATAAATTATGCCCCCATTTGCATGTCACCTTTTGAATATCGCAGGTTTGCGCATGGTCAATGGAACTTGTGCCACTGCATCTGAATGCTCCACTCTGACCACTTGCGGTGGCGCAAGTTCCACTGCGCCAAGCACAGTGGCTGTGGCCAGGGTGCGATATTCAAAGAAGTTGCTCAATAGTGCAACTCTGTTGAATATTGCCCTAGGGCCGGCCCGTCAGTGCAGCAGTGGGATTTCCGCTTGCGACGCCAGTGACCCGGGTTTGGGAATGGACCCGGGTTGTCAGAGGGCCGGCCAGGGGGAGAAGGATGGAGCATCCGATGGGCAGCTCTCCTTCTCCAGGGGGAGGGTGGGGACAACACTCGGGGCACAGAGGACCCCTGGTGGAAGCCAGGAGACCTCGTGCTGCTGACGTTCAACAGGGGGGGAGGAGGTGGGGCAGACGCTGGCGTCATTGCATGTCCCCGCCTCCTCGGGGGGAAGAAACCAGGAAAAAGAATGGTGGGCCAGGCCAACGAGAGAATGAAGCCCTCCCCGGAGGTCCTCGATTCACTGCCGTTGCTGCGGGACCCCAACTAGTCATAGTTCCATGACCACGAAGGTGGCCAAGGCCCCACCCTCCGGGGGGCAAGCCGGGGGTGACCGTGGGTCCCTGGCAGCAATAGGCGGCGGTGGAGGTCTCCGGGGGCCGTGACCAGGGCAGATAAAGATCGGTGGCCCGGCCGGTAAAAAGAGGGAAAAAAAAAAGAATATCACCCTGGCCACACCCCTGCGCAACTTTTTTGAGCAGGGCAAGGGCTTGCACCACAGAATGGCGCAGTTTGAATATCTGGCCCGTGGTAAATAACTTAACAATGACTTTTCATAGTATTTGTAGATTTGTTTATAGATTGCCTTATAGTACACATCATTGTACTTTATATCAAGTTTCAGGGTTTCTACCACCTAACTTGAGTTCCATATACTCTCTGTTTTAAAACAGATAATGTATTGAGGCAAAAAAGTCTCTCTCCCTTGTATTCTCTGATATCTGTAAGGGAAGCTCCGAGAAACTGGAGATCAAATTTTCTTTCTTGTTTAAATTTGAAAGTCACTAAAACTAAAATGGGTACTCAAGCTTTTTCTATCCAAGCACCAAAATACTGGAATGATCTTCCAATTGAATTGGGAACTATGAGTAGTCATAATTTATTCAAAAAGAAATTGAAGCATTTATTAAGTAGCTTGCAATGTCACTGCTATTTTAAATAATTTGTATTATATTGTTTGTCTTATATGTCATGTATTTGTATTCCTGTATTAAGTGAATGTAAAAGTTATATTTTTGTATAACATCTTGTGACTATTTTATAGTCTCAGGTCGCATATGAAAAAGAGCCTTGGCTCATATGTTTACCCGGTTAACAAAATAAATAAAAAAAAAAATAATGAGACAATACTGGACCTGATACTCACTAAGAGGGACAGTTTTGCAAACTTCAAGGTGATAGACCACCTGGGGACCAATGATCACCATACGGTGTGGTTCAATATAAGGATGGCTGCAGAAACGAACAACACAAGGGTGAGAGTCCTGTATTTCAGGAGGGCAAATTTTATAAATATGGGTGAATGCCTCAGGGATGACCTGGGGGCAGGGGTGCCTGGGTGGGGTTGAGGAACAGTGGGCAAAGCTAAAAGGGAGCATGATAACAACAACAAACCTTTGCATCATACAAGTGAGCAAAAGCAAGAGGAAAAACAGACCACTATGGTTCTCAAAAGAGGTGACTGAAAAGGTAAAGGTGAAAAAGGCAGCATTCAAAATTGAATAAGGAGACACAGAGGGAGAAGGATGGGGGGGGTGTATCAGGGGAAATAGAGGTAAGCAGGGAAAGAATTAAGGAGCAGAAAGGCACAAACTGAAGACAGAATAGCCCTGGAGGTAACAAAAGAAGACAAGACATGTTTTTAGGCATATAAGTGAAAAGAGGGAAACCAGGGGTGGTACTATAAGGTTAAAAAAGGAAGGGGGGGACTGTGCAGAGGGAGGCCAGAAAAAGGCAGACATCCGGAAAAACCCTTTCCTTCACTGTTCACAGAAGAAGGAAAAGGGGGCATAAAAAAATAACAGAAGCTTTGGATGGAGGAAGGTGGACACTAGTCCTTTTTGGAGGAAAGAGTCCTGAAGGGACTTGTTAATCTGAAGATGTAAAAAGCAAAGGGGGCCAGATAGGGTGCATGGAGGGGTATTGAGGGAGCTTAGGAAAATACTGACTGCATCTCTAACATATCTATTTAACAGCTTACTGGAAACAGAAGTGGTTCCAGAGGACTGGAGGATGGCATATGTACTCTTACTACACAAAATGGTAGCATGGAGGTGGCTGGCAATTATAGGCCATTCAGCCTGATATTGGTAGTGAGAAAGTTGATGGAATCACTGCTGAAGGAAAGGATTGTGGAATATCTTCAATCCAGTGGGTTACAAGACCTCAAGGCAGCATGGGTTCACATGGGGAAGTCATGTCAAACAAATCTGAGACATTTCTTTGACTGAGTGACGAAGGATTCAGATCAGGTGGAGCAGTGGATGTGGCCTACCTGGATTTCAGTAAGGTTTTCAACACCATTCCACACAGGAAATGAATAAACAAGCTGTGTGGCTTAGGAGTAGGTCGAAAGGTGGTAAACTGGATAAGAAATTGGTTAGGAGCTAGGTGACAGAGAGTGATGGTAAACAGAGTTCACTCTGAGGAAAGGAGGATGACCAGGGGAGATCCCCTAGCTTCACCCCCATGATTAGAGTTTTGAAATCCATAGGGAAAGGGACACTGCAGATGCTGGTGAGTGCATCATGCACTTTTGACTATAATGAGGTAACCTTTGGATATGCCCAGAAAATGTGGTAGTAGAAGCTAGTCTGGCTACAGCCTCTCCAAAAAGAGGTTTGAACTACCATCTCTAAAGTGAGAAGCTATTGTTGGGGTGTGGAAGTAGCATACCACGCATTTCCACCTACACTCCATCCACCCTAGGGAGGCAGTTAGTTTCCAGCCTCTTTCCCATATATTGGACCAGTCTTCTTCAGTAATGTTAATCCTGGAGGTCACGTGATGGCAGCCTGAAGAACAGCAGCACTCACCCGTGGCTCCGCTCTCCCGCTGTTAATTTGAGTGATTTAATTCATACCGAGAGTCGATCGTTGCTTATAAGTGGCTTTGGCTGGTGGTGGTAACACTGCATGTCTGAATGACTAGTGAAATCACACGTCAAGAATGGAAGTTTTCATGAAAGAAGCGCCTCCGTGGCACTCCCCCCCCGCCGACGCCTGAGAAGGATAAGGCTGCAAAGCGCCCAAACCAGCAAGATACAGGGGTATCTAAATCTTCTATGTTGGCTACAGCCCTCTCGGAGGAGATGTTCCTCGAAATAATGCAGCCCCTGCAGGAAAAAATATCTGACATGTCAGATGACCTGCATCAAATTAAAACGTCAGTGCAATCACTAGCAATACACGTGGGGGACTCTGAGGCTAACATTGCATCACTGGAGAAAAAACAGGGCAAAATGGAACAGGAAGCCACCCAATTGGGCCATAGGATCAAGAAACTCGAGGAAAAACTCAAAGACTTAGAAGGGAGGAGTAGGAGGAATAACCTCCTGGTGATCGGAGTACCCGAGAAAAAGGAAGGAAATTATCCAATCCTTTTTGTACAGAAGCTGTGTTAGAGGATCACCAGGCCATCCCCGAACAGCACAACATACATCATTGAGCATGCCCATCGAGCTTTTCATCCTCCTCTGCCTCTTGATGCCCCTCCTCGACCCATCATCTTCAGATTATTAAACTTCCTCGACAAGCAGTTCATATTGAGCAAAGTTAAGAACCTGCAGGAAGTTCTGTGGGAGGGCCATAAAATTTGTATTACGCAGGATCTCCCGCAGTCTGTTCGATTGAAATGGCAGGAATTGCACCCCACAGTGTCTAAGCTGATCACCTCAGGGAAGCCCTTTTGCATGAGATACCCTGAGACACTCCAGGTTAAATCCGGAGAGTAATGGCTCTCATTTGAATCTCAGGAGCAAGCAACGAAGGAGCTCAAGACCCTGTTCCCTGACTTGTTCAAGTGAGGACTGTATTTGGGCGAGTTTCCATTTGTGAATGAGTGGGCGAACAATGCAGATTTGTCTGTCTGGGTACTGTATGTTAGCACACTCCTCAGAATGATTGCCTGATGGGGAAATAGGGAGATCACCCCTGCAGATCTAAGAAAGATCGATCACCTTTGTTTTATTTGAATGGCACAGCCCCTTCCACTGCGAGATTAACACAGTGAACTGAGTACTTGCACAGGAGACCAGGTGTAGAGTGTCGCCTAGCCCCTTCATGACCCAGAGACGTCCACGTTGGTTTTCTGTCCTGAAAAACAGAGTGGTGGGACACTGGACTTTGGTCTATGATATTAAGCTACTAAGACTGCAGTACAGGCCCTCCTCGAGTATGCTGTAGATTGAGGGAAACAGACTTGAATATGGGCAGAATGGTCACTGATCTTAAATTTTTATTATTATTCCTTGTTTGTATGATTTCCCTTCTGACATTTTAAGGGACCAAGTGCAGTGTTAGTTTCGGGGGGGGGCAACTGTCCTTCACCCTCAATTCTTATCTAGGGGATAGTGCTGATATTGTCTGGTGGATTTGGTTCTGCTAGTCCTCCTACAATTTTTCTGACACTTGATAATAAAACAAAATTTCATTTTTCCTCCACCAGGGAAGGGGAGTGAACGAGCCAAAGGGCTACTTCTGGAAATTGGTACATGTGTATGCACCTGACAGTGTCGTGGAACTACATGTCCTGCTGGGGCTTTTCCTTTTCCTTGGTCAATAATAGTGGGGAAGGGGTGGGAGCAGGTGGGGTGTGATGAGGGATGCAGGCTGCAGTAACATCACGCACTGAAAGTAGTACTGTGGTGCGGTTGTTTAGAACTGGGGTATAGAATAGTGGAGGAAGTAGAGTTAGTAGTAATTGGTATTAGTTATTGTGTATGGATTTGTTGTTTGGGACTGATAGGTGTTTGGCAGGGGGTATTAAGGTTAGGGGGATGGGGGGGCCAAGTGTTTTCATCCTACTATATCAAAAAACAGCAACAGAGGTAGTGTCACAATCGAAATATTATTATGAGTGGCCCATATAGGTTTATAAGCTGGAATATAAAGGGCACCCAAAATCATTGTAAAAGACACATTATTCTTCGACACGTGCAATGTTTGAACACTGGGATTGCTTTCCTTCAGGAAACGCATCTCCGGCGGGAAGATATTGTTTTGTTCCGCAGAGCATGAGTCGGACAAGTTTATGGGGCTGGTAAATCCACTAATAGGGGAGGTGTTGTAATTCTAATAAATAAAAAGATTCCCTTCACCCTTGAAAAAGAACTTTGGGATCCTGAAGGTCGGCATGTCATTGTGCATGACTCGTTGGAGTGGCTTATGGGCCAAACGTCAATTACCCCCATTTTTTCACACATCTGATGGAGTTGGTTGTTTCCAACCCCCAAACTTACCATCTTGGGGGGGAATTGGAATGTTATCTCCTACTCACATATAAATAGATCTGATTACCGGAGACAGGGATTTTCCCCAGCCCAGAGGGCCTTACATGAGCTCATGAAGGGGGCGGATCTCATTGACGTTTGGCATGTCTTTCACTTGGAGGAACATCAATACACTTTTTTTTTCCTCCACCACACAAAGCGTTTTCTAGAATTGACTTCCTCCTTATGAGCTCTTTTGCCCTCCCAGGTGTTATTAATGCCGATATACATGCCAGGGTTATTTCCGATCATTCGCCAGTCTCCCTTCTTCTCCTAGTGGGACCTGGAGTTAAGAAGGACACCCTGTGGCAGTTCAGTACCCAGCTACTGCAGAAACCCAGTTCCTTGCAGCATATAAGAGATTTTATCACCAATTTCATAAGGAGCAATAGGGAGTCAGTCAACAGGGTTGAGGTGGTTTGGGCAGCTCTAAAATGTTCCCTAAGGGGGGTAGTGCATCCGAATGGCCTCAACAAAATCCCAGCAATTCAAGTTACAATTGAACTCTTTGCTCTCCTCAATTCACCAATTGGAAAATACCGTTTCTTGGCTATCACCAGACGAGGAATGGGTCAAGCTACATGGCCTGCAAGCCCAATATTTCAGTCTTATCTCCCAGAAAGCTGAGCTTTCACTGAAACATGCAAAGTTTCTTTACTTAGAATCAGGGGAAAGAGCTAGCAAACTACTGGCCAGGAGGCTCAGGCAAGAGGAGGCATCCCCGGTTTATCCCAGGTATCAAACCGGATAAAGATACACCAGTTGTCATTGATCCTCGTGCCAAGGGAGGTGGCAGGGAACTACAGGCCTGTCAGCCTGACATTGGTGGGGGGCAAGGTGATGGAGGGCATTGTCAAGGAGAGACTGGGAGGGACCTGGAAAAGTCAGGGTGCCTGGACGATAGACAGCATGGATTCATCCCGGGGAAATCGTGTCAGACAAACCTTGTGGAGTTCTATGACTGGGTGATGAGTGCCTTGGATGTGGGTAGACCAGTGGACGTCCTCTTTCTAGACTTCAGCAAGGCATTTGACTCTGTTCCTCATGTGGGCCTTTTGGATAAGCTGGGAGAAATAGGGGGTGGGGAACCAGATGATCAGATGGATAGGCAATTGGCTCCAGGACCGGACCCAGAGGGTCGTAGTTGGTGGGATAGTCTCATCCCCAAGGAGGGTCATTAGTGGGGTCCCACAGGGATCAGTCCTTGGTCCCCTCCTGTTCAGCACCTATTTCTCTGACATAAGGACAGGTATCAGGAGTGAGATGAGTCTCTTTGCGGATGACTCAAAACTGGGGGCGGTGGTGGATGGGGAGGAGAGGAGGGTGGACCTACAGGGGGACCTGGAGGCTCTGGAAAGATGGTCTAGAAAGTGGAAGCTGAGGTTCAACGCAGGGAAATGCAAGGTACTGCACCTGGGGGCCAGAAACCCGGGCCAAGTATACACCCTGGGGAGGAATGCTACAAGTCTCGATGGCTGACAGGGACCTGGGGGTGGTGGTGGGTGTCAAGATGAACAACTCAGAGACTTGTAGGAGGGCAGCAGCCAAGACCAACAGGATGCTAGGATGCATCGCTAGGGGGATCACCTCCAGAAGGAGGGAAGTGATACTCCCTCTGTATAACTGCTTGGTGAGGCCACACCTCGAGTACTGAGTGCAGTTTGGAGGCCACACTGAAGAGGGACATTAAACTCCTGGAGAGGGTCCAGGAGGGCAACCAAAATGATTTGGGGCTTAGGGACAGGACCTATGAGGAGAGGCTCAAAGAGCTAAATATGTACACATTGGAAGAAAAGGGACCGGGGACATGATAGAGGTCTTCAGGAACATGAAGGGGGTAAATAGGGAGGAACAGTCAGGGTGCTTCAAGGAAGGAGAGGGGGCCACTAGAGGGCATGGGTGGAAGCTGGAGGGGGGGGGAAATTCAGGGGAGAAAGGAGGAGGTGCTACTTCACTGAGAGAGTGATGGAGCCATGGAATGTGCTGCCTAGGGGGCTGGTGGAGGCAGAGACTGTGGAGGGGTTCAAGAGGGGGTGGGACAGGTACAGGGGAAAGGTTCTGGAAGCAAAATCCAATGCGGCAAGAATATCCGGAACTGGGAAGGGAGAAGCCAGAGAAGGCGAGGGGGGCAGCAAGTTCAGCTCCCAGGGTGGGGGCTGACCAAACAAGCAGACGCAAAAGACCATTAGGCCTATTCTGCTGGCATTTTAGTATGTTAGTATGATAGCAGGGGTGTTAATGCAATACTACCAGAGTTTATATGCCGAAGATCTGGTTAATCGCCATTCTACGGCAGATATCACAAAATACCTCAGTTCGATTGATCTGCCTAGGTTATCACCTGCTCACACTTTTTTCTTAGAGGGTCCCATCAAGGTTGAAGAAGTGGTGAGGGCCGTTAAGCTCCTCCCAATGGACAAATCCCTGGGACCTGATGGACTCCCTAATAGTCTCTACAAGGCCTGTATATCAGAAATAGCCCCATTGTTGACAGAAGTTTATAATTTCTGGTTCGATAAGGGGTTATCTGAACCCACTTTTTTGAGGGCGATAATTATGCTTATTCCTAAAAAGGGGCAAAGACCCACAATACCCGGAGAGCTATCGGCCTATTTTGTTGATTAACACCGATATGAAACTCCTGGCCAAGATTTTGGCTAATAATTTAGGACCTCTCATGCCCCTCATAATAAGTAAAGAACAAATTGGTTTCATGACAGTAAAGTCCTCGGGAGATCATATGCGGAAGTTGTTACATTTCCTCTCAGTGGCTAGGGACTCACAACTTCCTATGGCTCTAATGTCACTGGACGTCGAGAAGGCTTTTGATAGGGTGTCATGGGACTTCCTTTTTACCACCATGTTGAGGGTTGGTCTCCCCGAGGGCTTCCTTAAGTGGATTAGGTTGTTATATTCTTCTCCTTCAGCCCAAATTTGATGCAATGGTGTCCTCTCTGAGGCCTTTTTGCTTCACTGAGGTACCAGACAGGGGTGTCCCCTCTCCCCTCTTTTATTCAACATATATTTAGAACCCTTCATTAGGAATCTGGTAGCTTCCCCAAACATTCGGGGGATCCAGGTGGGGGACCAAAGATACACTCTCTCAGCTTACACGGATGACTTGCTGTTGCATTTAGAAGACCCGCAGGAAAGCTTGCCAGCCCTTTTGGAGCAGGTTGGGACCTTTTCCAAGGTCTCCCATTATAAACTCAACCTCGGCAAAACCAAGGTGTTCCTCCTGAATAATAGAGTTTCCCGGGGAGAGGTGACTGACTTTGCTCTCTCATGGGAGTCGAAATCCCTCTTATATTTGGGAATCCAAGTGACAAGAGATATTACCTCCACGGCGAAAGCCAACCCCTCAGATTTATTGACTAATATTAAATTGAATCTTGATAGCTGGGATGCTTTCCCCCTGTCGCTTTGGGGGAGGATCAACATGGTGAAGATGAATGTGTTACCCCGTATCTCATACCCAATGGGCATGCTGGGCTGCTTCCTCCTTAAAAAATGGTTCACCAAGTTGCAATCAATGTTGAACGCCTTCATTTGGCAGGATAAAAGAGTCAGAAGGTCCTATTTTAAATTAACTGCTCCAAAAGGGCAGGGCGGTCTTGCTGTTCCCTTCTTTTTTTGTATTACTGTGCCCATCATATTAGTAAGCTAGCCCACTGGGCGCAGGAAACACAAGTCGTAAACACACAAGATTACTCACCAGAGTGGCTGGAAATAGAGAAGTACCTTGCAGCCAAGTATAAGTGTACCCTCCCTGCTTTATTATATGCCATCCCCCGGGCAATTCCTAAACCCTTAAGGTCCACCCCTTTAGGTTGGTCTATTAAAGTGTTACATCAATTGCAGGTGAGTATGTCCACTAACTGGCATACCTCTCTAGAACAACCAATGCTGGGAAACCCTCACTTTAGAATTGGGCTTCTGCCCATCCCAGTGTCTTACTAGTCTATTTTGATGGGGAAGGAAGTTGCGGATATGTTTGCTGATGGAGAAATAATCTCCTTCCCCACATTTCGAAACAGATTCAATACACACGTTAGTAGCATCTTCCAATATAGACAGCTCAAGGAGGCTACAGTCTCCCACACAGGTAAAACCCTGGGCCCTGAGTCGGATAAAGTGGAGTTATCTTCTATTTTGAAATTGGCCAGGCAACCCCATGCAAACTCCTTACTTTATAAAAAGTTACAAGCACTACAAAGTAACCTGCCTCAGTGCATTTGCTACTATTGGGCTCAGGAACTACCCCTGGGTATAGATGCAGATTTCTGGAAGAAACTATGGTGTAATACTTATAATTTTATTAAACAGGATAGAATGTGTCTTATCCAATTTAACATCATGCACAATCTATATTTTACCCCTACTAAACTCCACAAACTGGGGCGACTTTCTTCCCCGGCCTGCACTAGATGTGGAGGTGAGCTGGGTACTCTGTTCCATATCCTGTGGACATGCCGGAAAGTGCAAACTTTTTGGCAGGCAATTAGGCATTCTTTGGATTCTTTCTTGGGTCTGGACCCTTTAATTACGCCAGAAGCTTGTCTATTGAATTTTTTTCCCCAGGGCACACCCAAGGTCAGGAAAGGCCGCATGGTCCTGATTGCTATAATAGCAAAGTTGGTTATAATGCGGCACTGGAAGGACACTGTATCTCCATCTGTCCTGGAATGGCACAAAGGGATGTTGCTGGCATTGCGATTGGAGAAAAATAGTTGCCTAATGCGTAATAGTTACGCAACATACCAGAGCAAATGGGGAGCATTAGAGGCCCTGCTTGCCATTTGGAAGCCCTAACCAGGTTAGACTGTAGACCATTGCTGCGATTATTTATCTGAAGACACACGAATAACACTTGGCTTTGGGGAGGGTCAAGGGAGGATTTGAAGGAAGGGAGGAGAGGTGGGAGGGGGCTTGTGGGAGGTAGGGGATGATAGATTTCTATGGGAATGTCTGTTGTACCTTATTGGTTGTCTCACTGTCATCTCCCCTCAGGGGACTGTGTTTTATGTTGTCTTATCATAAATTAATAAAGCTTATTGAATTATAAAAAAAAGTAATGTTAATCCCTGCATCGTTTTCCCACTGGGTCTTCAGGTTAAACAGTTATGTGGTGTCTTCACCCATTAACATCTTATATGCTCTGGAAGCAGTGCCCCCATGCCTGCCAACATGGCAACCCAGTACAGAAAATGTTCAAGGGGTGTGAGGTCTCTGTCAATCTTAGTAATTTAGTCCATGGATTGTAACAGGAAATGTTCAAGGGGTGTGAGGTCTCTTTCAGTCTTAGTAATTTAGTTCTTGGATTCTAACAGGAAATGTTCGAGGGGTGTGAGATCTCTTTCAGTCTTAGTAATTTAGTCCTTGGATTGTAGGTAATGCCTCATCTGTAGGTATCTAAAGAAATCACTATGAGGGAGGCTAAACTTCTCTTGTAGCTACCTAAAATATATCTGCTGTGTGCCGCTCTGTTTCAATGGGTGTACCCAGGGTCAGTGCATGGGAGGGGGAAAATTAGGGTTGCCAATTATTATTGTTAGCATATCAACTTCATTAGGGTTTTTTGTGATCACGCTGGCTCATGCTAGGATTCTAAGAGTTTGTTTAGTCCACGAATTTGAGATTTCCTTCCAGATTTTGGGCGAGAGCATTGCATGTGGGACAGCAAACATGGGGATGGCTCGAGACTGCTGTGCCTCGCTCTCCCGCCACTCCGTTTCACTGTGTTGCTTAAGCCAGGACACAATAGGGACCAATTGGGTTGTTGTATAGTATAATTTAAGGTCAGATATCACCAAGCCTCCTCTCTCCATGGAGAGAGCCAGCAATCTTCTGCTCACCCTGTGCCTACCTCCACCCCCTACAAAGGACCTGAGGAGCATCTGCATCCATCTCCAGAAGGAGGCAGGGATGTTGATGGTTAATGTTTGGAAAAGAAAGAGAAAGCGTGGCTGGATATTCATTTTAATAATGGTGATGCATCCCCTCAGGAAAAGAGGCAGGGCCCTCCAGTTTGGCTTGAATCTCTTGCAGAATCTTCTTGTAGTTAGGCTTGATGAGGGAAGATAGGTTAGATGAAATCGTGACCTGAGATATTGGACCATGTTACCTGATGCCCATCAAAAGGGGAACCTGACTAGAAAATCCCTGCTGCATTGCCCACTAAGTCTAATTGCTTCAGACTTTTTCTTGGTTATTTTACATCCAGAGACTATGCCAAATTGCTACAGATCCTCTAACAGGGTCAGGACTGAGGATTCTGGTGAGGTGATAAAGAACAGGGAGTCATCCATGTACGGTGATATTTTGTGACTCCTATCTAGCATGGTGAAACCTTGTATATTGTTGTTCTTGTGGACCGCTATGGCCAGTGGTTCTATACAGAGGGCAAAGAGGAGGGGGAGAGGGGACAGCCTTGTCTTGTACCTTTAGGCAAGTAAAATCATTGGTCCAAAACTCCATTGACCCTTACCATGGCCTGTGTGGATGGCATATAGAGACCTGATGTGTTCCCTGAATTTCTCACCCAATCCCGTTTCCTTAAAGGTTCTGTCCAGGAATCTCCAGTACACCTAGTCAAACACCTTCTTGGCATCCATAAATATGGCCTGTGCCAGTCTGGTGAATTTGCGTTGCCATGACATCTGGTTTAGTAGTCGTCTAATATTGTTGTGTGTCAGTCTGCCACTGATAAAGCCAGTATGAGTCAGATGAACTAGAGACCCCACACAGTCCTGTAGTCTTTTCACAAGGATAAAAGAGAATATTTTCTGGTCCACATAGAGGAGGAATATAAGTAGATTGATCCACACACTGTGGGGTCTTTGTCGACTTTATGAATTACTGAGATTTGGGCCTACTGCCATGTAAGGGGTGCCTCTCTCCCTCTTGCACTGCATGAAAGACTCTGCACAGGTCAGGAAGGAGCTCATCCTTGAAAACTTTGTAGAATTCTGAGGGCAGCCCATCTGAACCAGGTGTCTTTCCAGGTTTCAGAGTGCTCAGGGCAGTGAGCATCTCTTTGGGGCTAAGGGGGCCTCCAGTATTTCCAAGTTTTCTTGTTGGAGCTTCTTAATTCACTCTCTAATGTAGAAGGAATCTTATTTCTCCTGATAATTACTTATGCTTTCCTGGCGGTATCATTTCTTGTAAAATTGTGTGAATTCATGTGCTGTTTTATGGTGATCACTCATATAACAATGGGGTTCCCCATGTATCCTAAGGCACAGTACCATCCTGCTGGCAGCCTCTTTGCAGACCAGCCAAACAAGTAGTCTCCTTGCCCGATTTCCCTTCTCATAGAACCGCTGCCTTGAGTATCTTACTTGCCCTTCTGTCTTGTTGTCTAATATACTATTCAGTTTGGCCCAGCACTCCTCCAGCTGTTTTCTCACTTCATCATTCAATGTTATTTTATGTTCTGCTTCAAGGCCATACAGCCTCTTTTCAAGTTCTAGCTGTTCCCTTTGTCTCTTCTTTTTGCAGGACCATCAACTTGTAATCGACTTGGTTCAGGAGAGACACATTAAGCCTCCAGGATGAGCTTTTTATCATGGGGAATAGGGTGAGGGCCATGACAATTGTGGAGTGGTCTGACAATGTGATGGGCACAATTGTTCTGTATTCCACAGAGTGCAGCCATTCTGCAGACAGCAGAAAAAAGATAAATTCAACAGAAGGCTTGATGTGATGCAGACCAGCAGGTGTAATATCACACTTTGGGGTTCAGGTGCCACCAAATCTTCACCAGGCCCAGCTCCTTGACTAGGCCCCACAGACGAAGCACCATCCGGCTGTTTTTCTGTCCCCCCAGGCCTGATCTGTCTGGACCAGGGTCCGGAATGATGTTGAAGTCCCCCCACATGCACAGTATAAATAGCTCTCCCAGGTCAGGTGTAACCTTTAAAATGATCTTTTTCAGAAATTCCACATTTTCTTTATCCATCTTTGGAGCACATATTAAGAAGGGTACACGGAGTTGATCTGTATATCCCCCTAAGTAGGACAAATCTGCCTGTGGGTCCTCTGTGTTTTCCCTCACCTCAAATGGGCAGTTGCCAATACACAACACATGTGGGGGTGTTGTCTGTATGTGGCATGGAATACCTCCCCCACCCACGTTTGCTTTTGTTTAACCCCTTACACTTGGGAGAAGTGGGTTGTCCATAGGAAGGCAACTTCTGTGCAGAGATGTTTATGATCAGAAAGGACCCTGTTACACTTGATGGGGTTGTTCTAACCCTCGACATTGTAACTCACAACTTTCTCCGCATCCATTTAAAATATTCTAAGGTGTCCTCTGTAGGCCCTGATGGGGGGCCATAGATTATAACCCCTGGTGCCTCCTGCTCTTTTCTGGAAGTGTTGTACTCAGAAACCTAACAGTGTCAAGCCAAGCCCAAACCAGAATGTGAGAACATTTTTAACTTCTCCCAGTGGAGCCAGATACTTGAAACGGTTACTTCTGCACCCTGTCAACCTGCAGTCTGTAGTCCAGCAGACATGGTGAGGTCTTTTCTGTGAAGACCTTGCACTTACCATGCGCTTGTGGGCCAACCACCCTTCTGACTGTCTCCCTCTTGGTGGCCCAGTTAATACACCCATCCCTCCTGAGACTTTGTCCATTCCAGAGTACATGATTATCTGCCCCCCCAGAATCCCTACTAAGTGTCGTGTTTGTGTCTCACCACCATCCCTACAGCACAGGGTCTAAGTATTTTGGTTTAAGTCCTCACCCAAACCAGCGTACATCTGCCCCCCAGCACCCTCATTTAGAATCTATTTGCTTTGCCACTAAAAGAGCCCTTCCTAAGGCCACCCATTGTGGGAGAGTGCTCTGGAGTTGGGCTCTGTCTAAGTACAGAGCAAGAATCGATACCAGGTCAGAGCTATGAGCCAGTTCAGGTTCTGTGGGTTTGGGTTTGTGTAACCTGGACAGCCAACCATGCCTCCTATGACACTGATTATTTAGACATTGCCCTCAGGCCTCCCTGCTTGCATCTACCACTGCCCAGATTCAGAGATGTAAATCCAGGTGGTCTATGTCTTGTGGAGGCTTTCATCAACCTGAAGGAGCCACATGGGGGGGCAGGTGCAGTGCCACACAGGGGCCTGCAAGGGAGAGCTTGTAATCGTGCTGTGGGATGGGGTTTCCCAGTTCCGGAGGGGCCACGGTGGCAGCCCACATACAACCCAAGACGTCTGAGGCCCCCCCTCACCTGTGCACCACTGTGCAGCTACATTGGTGGTTCTTTTCCCACTGTGTCCACCACAACTCCATCGGCCATTCCCCCTCGTCCCATGCCTGCCACCACCCAGGATCAGTAGTGCCAGCCCAGGGGATGCACACCTTGCAGAGTCCTCTGTCAGCCATATATGCCCATGAGGGGGTGGCTGCCATGTGGCACAGTGGCCCATGAGGGAGAACTTGTGGTCACACTGTGGGATGAGGTCTCTCAGCACAAGAGGGACCACATTGGCAACCCACTCCCAATCCTGGGCCTCTGAGTCATCTGCCCTCACCTGTGCCCACTTGTGCCATTTCCATGATAGCTCAATCCCTGCTGAGCCTTCTGCAGCACTGCTGGGAGGCCCCACCACCCAGATTAAAAATGCTGACCAAGGGGATCACCACTTTACAGAGTCTTCCCTCTGCCTTGAGGATCTATGTGAGAAGGGGGAGACCACAGCAACACACAGGGCTCATGAAGGACAGCTCATGACCATGCTGTGGGACAGGGATTTCTTAGTGCAGGGAGGGGGGCCATGTTGGCACCCATTCACAACCTGGACCCTCCAAAACCCCCATCTTTACCCATGTTCCATTGAGTTGCTTTGTTGGTGACTCTCTCCTCATTGAGCCCACCACACCCCTAGTGGCCAACCCCTCTGCCCTGATCACAGGTCCATCAATCTGCACCACATACATGCTGTCTTGGCTTACCTCTGAGTGGCCTTGGATCAGCCGCTAACAGTCTAGCCTCCCAAGTCCCACTTTGCCTCTTATTCTCAGCTTGGACCCTGGCCACCACTGTATCCACCAGCCCAGATATGTAGAACAGTCAAGGGGGTTCCCTCTATTAGCTAAGGCTCACATGTTTGGGCCAATGGGACTCATCCAAGACTGGGCCAAAGGTCAGAACTGGGAGCAGACCATTCTGTGACAGGGTTGAATAAGGCACGGTCCCATTTGCTATGCAGAAAGAGTTTAAATGCAAGGGTCTGTTCCATCCTCTTCTTTTCTCTCTCTCTCTCTGGTTGTGAACCAAATTTTCTTGTGAGATCCAGGAACTGATCACTCCAACGGTTTCGCAATTCTCCACCTCTCCCTATCTCTCTGCCTTCCTGTGCTATTTCTGTCTTTTCTTCCCCCTTGCATATCTGTGGGTATAAAAATATATGTGAATCTTTATGTGTAAAACTGTATGTGAAACTGGGATCCTTTTGTTTAAAAATGTATATACTGTAGTTATACTGTTGAAATGATTGCAAAAAGCTATCTGGAACTTAAGAAGTTAATCTGAGATGCAGTTTTTTAGCCTTTTGCAGAACTGCAAGTAAGAGGTCAGTTCTGTGTCACCATGTACTGTTGTGCTACACCTGTAAGGAATGAAACTTACAAGAACATTCTGTAAACTTACAAGAACATTCTGTGAGAAGCAGGCTGTCCTAATGAGTTCCCATACACTGATAAAAAGAGCAGCAATTGTTAAAGAGACAAGGAGAGTGAGAGACTGAAACTTGGAATTGAGAAGAAACACTCAGAAGAAGGTATTTGTTTTCTCTGTTTGCACTGCCTTTGTAAATAGTTATACTGAACACATTTTTATTTTGCTGCTACTAAGAAAAATAAAATGCTATTTGCAGATTTTGAAACTGCTCCTGGTTGTCCTGTGCTTCCTGATCTGTGCCTTTATGACACATTCCTCACCTGCAACCTGGGGGGTGCCCAGTAAGCAACGTGTATCCCTAATCCCCACTAACTGAACATGCTTGGCCTCCCCATGCAGACCCCCACCTGTGCTCTGATTATAGTGGTTTTGTCCCTTTCTTGATAGTGAAGCAGACAGGTCTGAGCTACATATAGTCTGACCCACAAGATAAAGTAACTATTTTAAGCCAGAATGTAAGGAATTTTAGCCTGTTCAGTCCTGTTGCCATCTTAGAAAGATGACTTGAGCTCCACATGGCATTTGTAGAAGCCTGCCACCACCAGAGCTATCCGGTTCTTGTGGTAAGACAGTTGTTTTTGGTCTTCAAGTGTTCGTTGCTGGAATCAGTTTTTGGTTCCCTCAGTTGCCTTCTCTGTGTAGTCAGGTTGTGGAGTGGTGAATGGAGGGGTGGTCTGCCTCTTCCTCCTGGAGTGAGAGGCCTTTCTATACAGTGCTGGGCTTGTTGCAATTTCAGTTGTTGGGTCTGGGGATGCATACAGCTCTGGTGGTATGCCAAGCTTCTGTGGGGTGGTCTTGGCATCTGCCTGTGTTCTGAAAAATTGCCGTCTCCCTGCCAAGAACATTCTGAACTGGGCTGGTCCATAGAGATGCATTTTGGTGTTTTTACTGCCCAGGTATTGGTGGATTGCCAGAAGAATTTTCCTTTTTTGCTGTGTCAAAGGTGTGTAGTCATGGTCTAAATAAAGTCTCAGAATGTCAGCTCCTTTCTCCCCCAGGCAGTGCTTAGGACTTTGGTTTTAGTTCTGTAGTCTAAAAATTTCAAGATAATGAATCTGGGCCTGGTGTTAGGGTCCATGGGTTTTTCCCCCAGGGCTCTGTGTGCCCTGACAATGTTTAATGGTTCTTGAAAGGTCAGGCCCAACAGTTCAATTAGAAAGTTGTTCAATGGGGCCTGATTCAGTATCTTCAGGCAACCAGAATATGCAGAAGTTGTCCCTGTGAGTGCCGAGCTCCATGTTGTCATTTTTTTTGCATTAGGTCTTTCTCTGTCCTGTGTATATATTGCAGGAGGAAATCATCCTGGTCTATGGTGTCAGTGGTTTCTGTCAGGCCTGCCTCAAGGTTGGCTGTCTGTTGTGTGACCTCTATTAGCCCCTTTGTGTTGTCCCCAGTCACTTTGTCTAAGCCCACCATTGTGGAGCAGAATTTATGTAAGTCTGGGAAACAGCCTTTTGGTTGTGATTGTGAACTTTTCCTCTCTGTCTCCCTCACTATCCTCATAGTGTGCTCAGAGGCTACGGAGGTGGACTGGCTCTGACCGCAGGCTCAGGCGTCTGGGATCTCCACTGACTTAGTGTGATAATAGTCTAATAGAATAGTCTTTGTGCTTTGATTTGGGTGGTGTCTTTCCTGTGCATTGTTAGCGTGTGTTTTTTTCTTTTGGATGGCTCAGTGATCTGATAGATTGTTAAAGATTTGGATCTCAGTGGGTAGAAGCTTAAGAGATTCATGTCTCCAAAGGAGGAAAGTAGAACCGGAAGTCCAGGTATGCATTTTAAAGCCTAAAGCCCATTAAAAGCATCATGGCTATGCAAAGCCGTCTGCCACAGTGGAGGGTAAGATGAATTGGAAGTGTCTCACATAAATGTCAGTTCTAACCTATTCTACAGTCGATACACTCCTAGTGTTAAATCAAAGTAACAAGGGCACACTGAGAGGTGCCAGATCAATCCTTCTCACTTTGCCTTAATTTCTTCGAACTCCTCAGCTGTCATTCATTCTTTATGTACAAAATATGTACAAGAGTACATATGACAGCAAGAGTCATTTCAAGCTATTCCTTTACACCTAATAAAAACTTTATTTCTTTAATTTAGTGGGAGATTGACATGCTGCTACTGAAACATGAGAATGAAACATTTTCTAACATTGTTATATTACCTGTTTGAATAGAGTAGCAGAACTGAGATGCAAAGCAAATTTATAAACTGTGCTTAAGAAGAGCCCGCAATTCAGATTTATTTTACAACGAGTGCCATGGAGTAGGCAGCTACAGGTTTCATCAGTTCAGATACTGTACATTTAATCAGGAAAGGAGCATAACAGCATAGACTAAAGGGTAGAGTAATGAGCTGTGAGCGAGCTTTGTAAACAATCAGAACTGGGTTTGAGAATCACAACCTCCACTTACATGCATTGTGACCCTGAGCAAGCATGTCATTTAACCTTCCAGTACTCATGGGATTTACCTGGAAATGAGCTTTGGTTCAATGTACCTTATTTATTTATTTAAAATTTGGTGACTGGGGAGGCCCACTGAGCCCCAAAGGTCCCTTTTTCAGGGGCGACCTGGGATAATAATACATATTTTCATACAGAGAAAGACTTGGGTTACTGAGTAGTTTCAGGTGTGTGAGCAGGTTACAGCCATGGTTATCATCATGCATTAGTCCTTACAAATATGTTGACAGTAGAATTAACAAAAGGTGCAGAATAAATGTAATTTTACATGGTAAGCTCATTGTTTACTACTGGCATGGTTAGTGAAAAGTTAGCTGAGGTACTATGCCTAGAGGGAAGCACCGTGGAACCTGATAAGGTGCTTGAAGGATCTGGATATTAGGAGGATAGAAGCAAGTGTGGGGGGGGGAGGTCATGAGCCATGGCAATGACAAGTGCTAGTATCAGACATATAGGCTTTGAGTCTGGTGTGGAAGTTCATCAGTGAGGAGGCTTCCTGCACTAGGGGTGGGAGTTTGTTCCACAGGTAGGGGGCTGAGTAGGAGAATGACTTCCAGCCAGCGTTAGTCCTGACTCTGGGAACTTCAAGCAATGTACGTCCAGATGTCCATAGGCTCCTAGGGTTATGTTTGAGTGCAATAGTTCCAGGGATGCTGGGTGGGGCTGAAGGGCTGAGTAGCTTGAAGGTCAAGCAGAGCAGGGGGTAGTGGAGATGAGAGGTCAGCAAAGGCCAGCATAGCTGGGCAAGTGTGTCACAATGGTGCCTGCGCGAGTGGTCCTGGGTAGCAAACCGGGCTACCTTGTTATACAGGATTTGCATCTTGGTGACCTCCTACTTTGCCATGCCCTGTGAGATCAGGGCAGCGTAAGTCAGGTTGGGGAGGAGGACACTTGTGGTGATTGAGGTCCTGGCCTCAGGGATGAGCTGGTCTTTTAGCCAGTACAAAGTACCAAGTTTGCGGTGTATGGTCTTGGTGACCTGAACCACATGATACTTGAAGGTAAGGCAATGGTCCAATGTTAGACCTAAGTATTTTAAGGATTTTACCTTACCCAGGCAACACTTTTGGAGGGGTTAAATAACCTATTAAATCATTCCAAAAAGCTTACCCTCTCTCTGTTAGAATTAATGATGTGCCTCACTCTGATCCTCAACTCATTGACAACCCATTTAACAAGGCCTTTGACAATCTTGATCCCTATGTTCATAGCATTCCCCTTGTCCTCCTAGTCAGACTGCCTTAGTCATGTCCAGGCAAGCCCTCTTCTACCTAAGAGTAATCACTGCCAATGCAGCGTTTCAACTTATCTAAGATAAATGAGAAAGATATCAAGAGGAGTGATAGGGTTCTCACTGAATCTGCTCAAAGCTTCTGCACTGGTAATATCCAAGCCAATTGCTTTTCTCTTTAGCCTTTTGCTTACCTCTGGACAGGTGTTTAATATGTGGGAACATCTCATTGTAATTCCTATCCATAAAGGGGTCCCTAACCTGTGATCGCTAATGTCAGACCTATTTCTGTTCTCCCCATGCTTTTAAAACTGTTGGGAAAGATAGTATTCCAACAAACTATTGATTTCCTCACATTAATTTCCATAATCTATCTCCTGATCAGTACACAGTCAGAAAACACGACAGGATATCTACTGCCCTGGTTGCTCTCACTGGTGATTTTTACCAGGCCATGGACTAAGGCATGCTGACAGTTGCAATGTTTTTAGACACACCTAAAGCTTTTCAGTCTGTCAGTTATTAACTGCTCATAAAAATAAAGCCCCAGGCTTGGTCACTCACCCTTAAGCTCTGTCAATTCAAATCTGGGCTCCGAGCTCACCTAACAAGTACTAATGTCTGTTGTTGCTCTGTTTAGCCCTGGCCTAGTACCTAATACCACCTATCTTTTATTTCTTCCCATTTTATTTATGCCATGTCCTCTCTCCCACTCACACCCCAGCTAGCCCCCACCCCATCCCCTCCCTCTCCCACTATCCTCCTTTATACTCCCACTCCCACTCCCACTCTGTTACTCCCCTGACAAAACCAGCTCTGGCTGCTTTTACTCTTCGCCCTACTTGCACAGCAGACTGGGATTCTTCCACCCTAAGACTACACTGCACCTATCCCAGTCTTAAACCGTACCTCTTTTTGAGTTGTTGCAGTAGCACTTTTTCTACATAACCATGTAACCTATTTTATTGCTTGTGTATATACTATATTTGCTGTTCATGTTCATCTGTGTCTCCCTGTAACTACTGTATTGTTCCTGTACTTGATTTGACATAGAACCTTTGTAAATGAGTCCTCGGCTCAAAGATATTAATCTGAATCTGAAATAAATAAATAAAATGAGTTAAGCTGATTCCATGACTACCTAACCAACTGTACCCAGATTGTCCAATTTCAAGGTACGCAATCTTCCCCCCTTGCTGTCAATGATGATGTCCCCCAAGGGTCTATCCTAGGACCAATAACCTTCTCCCTGTTTATTAAAACCTTACCTACAATATGAAAGTAATCCAGGGTTCTGTTGTATGCTGATGATTTGGTATGATATTCGAAGTCTGTAGTGCTGATTAAAGAGCAGCTCCATACTTCAGACCCCTCAAACATTTGAGGACGCTTACTTGGCTGTGATTTGATTTCAGTATAAATTTTAATTTATCTCCACCATTACACAAGGAGGTAAGGGATCAGATATTCCTCCATGGAGTCCACTGACAAAATGCTTTCTCTTCTGTACTCCGAGACATGCTGCCATGCTAGCCCATTTTGTGATGTCAGTAAAAGAAGAGTGTGGGGGCGTGCTCCATAAAGTATACTGGGGGCATTTTTTAATGGCTTTTAATTATACTGTAGAGTTCCAGCAATGACAAATGAAGGCCATCACTCAACTAACGAACCTTATTAGTTGAGTAGTGGCCTTCATTTGTCATTGTCTGAACTCAGCAGCATAATAAAAAGTAATTAAAAAATGCCCCCATTGGGCTGGCCTGGTGATGCTGAGGGTGGAGGTACTGGATGCCACACCTTATGCCATGCTGATGACCCAGGTTCAGGAGCAAGCTTGGGTCACTGGGGAATGGTGGTGGGGAGGGCTGGGAAATGATGGTAGCAGCTGCTGGGATGCTTTCATCTCCTGAATTGGGGAGGCAAGCTTCCCCACTCTTGGCTGACACCTGGAGGAGGCTGGGCATCAGAGCAGAGGTCTGGGGGACTGACATTACATCAGAAGGGTGTAAAGAGAATGCGGTTCTGGGAGTGAGTGCATGCCTCCATGTGCATGTGTCCACCATGTATACTACAGCTCCGGGTTGGGATGGGAGAAAATGCAGAAAAAGCCTATGTCACTAAATTGCCATGTGAGATGGCTCCTGATGCTCTTGGCCTGCTCCTTGTGGATCCTCACAGGAAAGAGGATGGGAGGAGAGACAGACGGGGTTGGGAGCAGAAGGGGACCTGATGTAAGGCATAGGTAGCAACGGAGAAGCAAAAAGCTATATATATATATATATATATATATGTATAAGGGATATGCAGCGGTTCAGTGTGTGATAATGCATTTACCTTGTACAGTGTCCGGTGACCTCAAGTAACCTCACAAGTGCCGAAGGCATGAGTGAGAGTTACAAGAGGTCACAGACCGTCTTAGGGTACCTGGTTCATTCCACTGGCGTGTCAAACAGACGAGGCATACTGATGAGTCCTGGTAGCATGAAACACGTGTCTATGTCATCTGTTAGCACCCTTTGCATACTGTGTGAGAGGCCTTTCGGCACCATGCAATTCTGCTTAAAGTTGAACCAGCATAACATTCTGTGGTGATTTGCATATGCAGTCCATGATGCTTTGCATTGTGTGTGCATGTGTGATTTTGTATTTTCTTGAAACTTGACTTCCCAGCCAAATGCCCTTTGAGGTAACCCTTGCCTCAGTGTTTCCGCACAGAGGTTCTTTGTCTTTTAAATAGTTTTTTATTTTAATGGGTTCACCACAACATAACCCAGACAGACCATCTTAGGGTACCTGGTTCATTCCACTGGCATGTCAAACAGATGAAGCATACTGATGAGTCCTGGTAGCATGAAACACGTGTCTATGTCACCTGTTAGCACCCTTTGCAAACTGTGTGAGAGGCCTTTCAGCACCAAGCAATTCTGCTTAAAGATGAACCAGCATAACATTCTGTGGTGATTTGCATGTGCAGCTCATGATGCTTTGCATTGTGTGTGCATGTGTGATTTTGTATTTTCTTGAAACTTGGCTTCTCAGCCAAATGCCCTTTGGGGTAACCCTTGCCTCAGTGTTTGCGCACAGAGGTTCTTTGTCTTTTAAGTATTTTTTTATTTTAATGGGTTCACCACAACATAACCCAGACAGACTGTCTTAGGGTACCTGGTTCATTCCACTGGCGTGTCAAACAGACAAGGCATACTGATGAGTCCTGGTAGGATGAAACACGTGTCTATGTCATTGGTTAGCACCCTTTGCAAACTGTGTGAGAGTCCTTTCGGCACCATGCAATTCTGCTTAAAGTTGAACCAGCATAACATTCTGTGGTGATTTGCATATGCAGCCCATGATGCTTTGCATTGTGTGTGCATGTGTGATTTTGTATTTTCTTGAAACTTGACTTCCCAGCCAAATGCCCTTTGGGGTAACCCTTGCCTCAGTGTTTGCACACAGAGGTTCTTTGTCTTTTAAATAGTTTTTTATTTTAATGGGTTCACCACAACATAACCAAGACATACCGTCTTAGAGTACCTGGTTCATTCCACTGGGGTGTCAAACAGATGAGGCATACTGATGAATCCTGGTAGGAAGAAACACGTGTCTATGTCATCTGTTAGCACCCTTTGCAAACTGTGTGAGAGACCTTTCGGCACCATGCAATTCTGCTTAAAGTTGAACCAGCATAACATTCTGTGGTGATTTGCATATGTAGCCCATGATGCTTTGCATTGTGTGTGCATGTGTGAGTTTGTATTTTCTTGAAACTTGGCTTCCTAGCCAAATGCCCTTTGGGGTAACCCTTGCCTCAATGTTTGCGCACAGAGGTTCTTTGTCTTTTAAATATTTTTTTGTTTTAATGGGTTCACCACAACATAACCCAGACAGACCGTCTTAGGTTACCTGGTTCATTCCACTGGCATGTCAAACAGACGAGGCATACCGATGAGTCCTGGTAGGATGAAACATGTGTCTATGTCATCTGTTAGCACCCTTTGCAAACTGTGTGAGAGGCCTTTCGGCACCATGCAATTCTGCTTAAAGTTGAACCAGCATAACATTCTGTGGTGATTTGCATATGCAGCCCACGATGCTTTGCACTGTGTGTGCATGTGTGATTTTGTGTTTACTGGAAAGTGTACAAAATAAATGCATTATCACACACTGAACTGCTGCATATTCCATTTATGCAACAGGTTTAGATGTTGTGCGAACATTTTGATTTTTGTAGGTGTAAATAATTTGTCAAAAAAGGGAAAAGAAAATAGAATTGTATGCTGTTTTTTGCTAATTAAAAAAAAACAAAATGGTATCTATAAATGAAACACCACTCTTTTTGTAGATATTTTTAAGCCGGACATTTTCATTACTTACAGTACCATCACTATCATTTTGTTTTAAAGTTATTCATATTTGTTTGTCAGAAAAGTGAACAAAAATTTGCATTTTCTTCTGTTTTCTTGCTAATCATATACAATATACAGGGTTTATATAAATGAAACATTCATTTTGTAGATAATTTTGTGCTGAACAATTTTCTTGCTCACAGTACCATGTTATCTTTTTTCATTTTCAAGTTATTCACATTTAAATATGGTTAGTACTGCTTCTGAGGCTGAACATTCTAAGTGAATTCTAAAGAGAACTGTGTAGATAAATGAGCTACTGATGTAGTTACTGTGTGGATAAATGGGTGATGATGTAGTTACTATGTGGATAAATAAATTTATGCAACAGGTGTCTGAATAAATCTGCACTGATAAATCCATTTATCTGTGCTACTATGTGGATAAATTTATTTATCCACATAGTAACTACATCATCACCCATTTATCCACACAGTAACTATATCAGTAGCTCATTTATCTACACAGTTCTCTTCAGAATTCATTTAGAATGTTCGGCTTCAGAAGCAGTACTAACCATATTTAAATATGAATAACTTAAAAATGAAAAAAGATAACATGGTACTGTGAGCAAGAAAATTGTTCAGCACAAAATTATCTACAAAATGAATAATGATTGATTTATATAAACCCTGTATATTGTATATGATTAGCAAGAAAACAGAAGAAAATGAAATTTTTTGTTCACTTTTTTGACAAACAAATATGAAGAACTTTAAAACAAAAAATGATAGCATGGTACTGTGAGCAAGAAAACTGTTCAGCTCAAAAATATCTACAAAATGAGTGGTGTTTCATTTATAGATAGAATTTTTTTATATAATTAGCAAAAAACAGCATAAAATTCAATTTTCTTTTCCTATTTTTGACAAATTATTTACACCTACCCAAATCAAAATGTTCACACAACATCTAAACCTGTTGCATAAATGGAATATGCAGCAGTTCAGTGTGAGATAATGCATTTATTTTGTACAGTTTCCAGATAAATGCATTATCACACACTGAACCACTGCATATCCCTTATTTATCCACATAATAGCACAGATAAATGGATTTATCAGTGCAGATTTATTCAGACACCTGTTGCATAAATTTATATATAAAAAAAAGTTCCCATTGTACTCTATGGGGCGCATTCCCATACTCTTCTTTTATTGCTATCACAAAACATTCTAGCGCAGGGGTGTGTCTCAGAGTATAGAAGAGAAAACCTTTCACCACTGGGCTCCACAAAGGGAAATATAATCCATTCCTTCCCTGTATAATGGCACAAATAAATAAAAATTTATATTGCAATTGAATCAGGGCCGAGTAAACTTCCTTATATGTTTGAAGGGGTTCCAAAGTATGAAGCTACTCTTTAAATCAATTCACTACTGTGTTCTGACCTTCATCTCCTTCTAACCTGGTTTTAAGCAAATAATCTCGTTTGTTAACAAACAAACAGAGCAAAACTAAGGCTATGGTCTCTGGCTCCAAGACTCCTTAAGCACAAGGTTGATCTCTGCCTAGTTACTTTTGATGGCACCCTAATAGTATTTGTGGATGGCTTTAGATATTTGGGAGTACCAGTCAACTTCTAACTCTACTGTGCTAAACACTGTAATGTCATTACAAAAGAGGTCCAGCATAAACTTGGTATGCTATATCTGGTCAGAAACTGTTGAGACCAGAAGCCAGAGTCAGTAATGTACAATAGACACTGCCTCTCCTAATTGAATATGCATCCCTAATCTGATCTGGCCACAGCCACTGAGCTCTGCAGAACAGCAGTGATCTATGATGACCATATTGCATGAGCTGCACTGATGGCAGACCTATGAATGCACCATTGCCTTCTGTACTCCAGACTCAACTGGCTATCACTGGATAATAAAGACACTCTTAAAGTCTGATGTCTTGCTCACAAGACAGTATCATATGGGTGCCCAGTCCATCTGTCTTCCTAGTTGACATACCCTGCTAGAACCCAAAGTCTTCATTCCACAAACACTAATCTGCTTAATATTCCACAGTTAAAGACAGCCATAGGGTAAACAGTTTTTGGTTTCAAAAGGGCCTTAGAAATTTGGAACTCATCACCTCACATTCAGACTCTGAAATCCCATGCTGCTCACCTATTATGATCTTTGATATTATGTATACCTCATCTGAGAGGGGGGGGGCGAGCAGCAAGTTGTCCGCAATGCTGCTCTGCTCCGTGCAGCTCTGTCTCTGAAGCAGCATTCTCAAGTTTTTTTCCCTTGAGAGCTTTGTACTCTACTTTTATTTTAAATCGATGAATGAGACATAGCTTGTTTTTTTTAGTACTTTGTTTGCCTTGCTGATGCTGTATTACTTCCACGCTCTTCGGCGTCCTGGTTCAGTGCACCTTCCTGATGCAGGGCGTTAGATGCTGTGCCAAGTTTTGCCAGAACAGGATTCGTGCATTGAGCCATTTGCCCTGGAGTTTGTGGCTTTTGATTGATTGATTGATTGCCTGAAGGTGCCCAATTTGAAGTGGTTTGTGTAGGGTTTTAGGAAAAGCTCAGTTCCGCTCCACACTGCACCCATTTTCTGAAGGAAATTAAATTAGATGGGGGAATTTTTATGTTTAACTCTGAGCTTTATTAAAAAAATGTTTTAAACACGCTCCTTCAGCCTAATACATTTGTATATTGTGTCTGGCAAGTTGTTATTAAACCAGTCGGCATGCCTGTGTTTTGTTTGTGTGGTGTCTCTGCAAACGGAGATTCAGTCATATTATTAATATTATATATTGTGGTGCAGTCCATAATATGGGATGGAATGCAGTTCCTCTGTCTATATAAGTTGTGGTGATTTAAAGATGTTGAGAGGTTTGAGAACCTAAGTAGGAAAGCTGTGACCGGATGACCAGGAGTTGTTTTAACACTTGCTGAATGTCCTGGAACACAGCGGGGTACAGAGGTGAATTTGGTGACTCTTAACTACTACTAATGAACAAAGGCAAGACAGAAATGCAGACTATGTATGGGAAGAACAGAACGGGAGGACGCATGCAGAACACTGTGACGTTAATATGCTATGTAGACACAGGTTACTACTCCTGATTGCAGCGGGCCTTTCCTTTGAGGTGAAAGCCACTGCAGCCAAAGTGCTGTCATCCACAGCTCACCCATCCATTGGTGCAACCGGGACATGCCCGCTACAGCAAGTAGTGTATTGGGTAGGGCAGGCACACACTCTCCCAAGATGTTTCTTGTGCACGCGCACAAGCAAACATAAAAATTAAGCATGGTGTTATTAATCAAGAGGAATCTGCCAGTACAAGTCATTTCCTCCAAAACAGATGCAGATGGGAGAAGAATATTAACATAATAACATGGATCCATTTTTTCCCCATAGTGAAAGCCAGTTATAATTTTCCATTATGACTACTGTACCTGGTTATAATGGCAAATGTGTTCTGGTTTTCAGTATGAGAAAAGCAGAAGCCACTCTTTCCTTACGCACAATGACTCCTTTGTGGTTTCTAACAACTACTGTAAAGATTCCCCGCTAACTTCCGTCTCTTGTCACACTGGCAATCTGTCTCTCAAAACAAACATCTAAACCTGTTACTTGATGCAAGAAAGACTGTAAAAATACAAATTCAGAACTTTATTCCTTACTTTATTCTTGCAACTTCTTCTACAATGTTATGAACATTACTACCAGTTGCACAATATTCTTCCGCCTGTATCAAGCAAGAACGGAACTCATACTGTTTTGTGAATAATTGTCACTCTGCATTTCAATACATTTTGCACACATTTTCATGGTTAAAAACAAGTTAAACATAGAAAAAAGATGGCATAAGGAGACCAAGGGTCCATCTCTTCTGCTCATGTGTTCCTTTGGACTTTCTCAGATCCCATGACCTAACCCCCCTTCTGCCTAATGCATCCTACTGTTCCTGTTGCTTTTGATCATGCTTTAGCCTTGTTCCACCGCAGCTTGAATAATGTAGTGTACTTTGCTTCCACTACCTCAGCTGTCAGTTTATTCCATGGCTTAAAATGTTGGAAGTTAAAAAAAAATAAAGTTTTCATAAGCCATCTCACTACAGTTTTACTAACTGTTCACTGACTCAAACACCATAACTGTTTCTGGTCCTGAAAGTGAAAAATGAAGCCCAGAAAATATATGAAACAATGCCTGGGTAAGTGTGCAAAACTTAATTTTATATATACCTTCAGTGTGGCATGCTTGTACAAATCCTTCAGGCTTTGCCTTGGTGATTAAGCAGCATCCCACACCTTGGGTGTGTGTAAAATTGTCACTACACACACCAACCCAGGCATTATATAAAACTTATTTCAGCAAACTAGTATCTATGTAGTAAATTTGTGTGCCCCCAAATACAGACTCACCATCATTTGTTAATAAAGCCTTCTTTTTTGTGGCAGAGCTATGCCAAGGAATCTTAATATTAGGTGGGAACTTTAATAGTGTAGTACCCCCAAATCTAAACAGATCATCTGAACTTAAGTAAAAACAAGATAGTGGGCACAGCATTTAAAGCAATTACGAATAACCAGAATCTAATACATATAGGGAGGCAGCACCATTAGGGGGAACGTGATTTTTCATTCTACTCACACACTGGTAAATCATACTCATGGATCAACAGAATGTATATTTCAGCAATAGACACCTACAGTACAAACATAGAAACAGGGCATTTACCAGCAGATAAGGTTAACAAAATTTAATAAATAAATAAGGACTACTTGGCCCACCCAGTCTTAGAATTTTTCACTACTACATTATCATCGCAGACTCTATTTGATCCCCTGCTCTTTCTCTCTCCCCACTTCCTTTCCACTATGATTCCCTTGTGCTTATCCCATGCATTCTTGAACCCACTTGTTTTTACCCCTACCAACTCCATTGGAAATCTGTTCCAGGAATTTACTACTCCTTCTGTGAAGAACTATTTCCTCACATCTTTTCTGAGTCTGTCCCTCTGCAGCTTCATAGCATGTCACCCTTGTTCTTGAGCACCTTTTGTTCTGAAAAATACTTCCTTCCAACATCTTAATTACCCATGAGGTATTTAAAGGTCTCTGTCATATCCCTTCTCTCCCTCCCTCCTTTCTTCTAGGCTGTACACATTTAGTTCCTTAAGACTCTCCTCATAGGGCATCTGATGTAGACGCTACATAGGCATGGGCCAGTACTGAAATATCCAACCCAAAATGGTACCTGCGGGTACCTGTAGACTACTTGAAATCACCCTACAAATGCCTTAATGAAAAATGGGTAGTTGGTTCAGGTCGGGTAGGCATTATCTAATTCTTCTACCCTATTACCGTACCCTGACCATAACAAAAATGTGAAAGACTGTTTTTGACTGTAGGCTGTGTACTATTACACTGTTTGTTAGGTGCTCTGAGCCCTGTGATTTATGAGGCAGGTTCGAGAGGCACAGCTGCTCTGATTGAGCCTGCTACTGTTTCCAAATATTATACCCATAGTGGGCATTGATGCAGGCAGGTACAAGAGGTGCTGGTGCTCTGAGTGAATCTGTTGCTGTTTCCAAAAAGTTATACCCATGGTGGGCATTGTTAAGGCAAGTATGAGAGGCACAGATGCTCTTAGTGAGCCTGCTGTTGTTTTAAAAAATTATACTCATGGCAGACATTCCTGAGGCAGGTACAACAGGCACAGTTGCTGTGAGTGAGCCTGCTGCTGTTTCCAAAAATTATACCCATGGTGGGTTTGATGAGGTAGGTATGAGAGGCATAGCTGCTCTGATTGAGCCTGCTGCTTGTGACAGGAAACTACCCTGCCACTGTTTTGGACTGTTCTTTTTCTTCTGAAAACTTCTGCTGCAACTGTCTACTATCCTTGACTGTACTTCTGTCCTTAATTTTCTAGTCCAAAAGGTGGGCCATCTAAGGACGCCCCCACCCTTGACTTTTTTAACTCTGCATTCCAGTTTTTCTTTTTCTTCTAAAGGTCCATAGTGTAGGAGGCTAAGTTCATGACCTCTGGTTGTAATAAAACAGCCCATGGGCTGATAATGTGAAATCGGTGCCCTATGCAGCTTTATGGTAAAGAGAAATCAGTAGAGGCTCTGTTTTGACATACTTACTGACAGTCTACTGAATGTAGAGACACATGGAGCTGGCAACCCCTTTTTCATTTATGTATCTCTTTTCCTCTTGTCGCTCCATACAGATGTTGAAGTGCAATGCTGCACTGAAATATATGTGACATAGCAAATACAGTTGATAGTAGACACTGTGACCAACATGGTTAAAATAATAGTTGATTTATCAAAAATGAGTGTCTTTGACTCTGAATAGAAATAAATGGAGCGGGACCTGTTTTATGTTCTGTACCCCGTGCTGTCCCTTTCTAGAGCACTGGAAAAATGTTTCTTATGTGCCCCAAGGGTTCTGGCATATGGCCAGAGATGAAGGTCACACCATGCGGTATTGACAAGCAGTAGATACCCAACTGTAGCTCTGGAGCTAGATAAATATGCTCTGTGCTGGTGAAAGCACACTCTCGTGCTGTGTACCACCTTGTGTGGTATAAAGACATGTTATTGCTGAGTCTGAGCTTCTTTTGCTGCAATATGCAGCTTCCTGAAGGTGCAGTAATGTAAAATGTGCTTCCCCAGGCCCAAACGGAGCAGTAGATGCTCCACTACATGTGTGCACCTGGCAAGGTAGCGAGGTGCAATTAAAATGTCAGCAGGCACTACAGGAGGTGTAGAAAAACTCCATAGTCGCCTGCTTAAAGAAAACTGCTAAATAAAATGACCAGTAGCTACTGAAATGGGTTATAAGAAAAAAGGGGCCCAAATAAAAAGTAAACTTGGTGGCTGGGAGTTTCAGCCATCGGAAACACAAGGGAGGGCTAAGAATACGTGGAAATCCCTCATAATAATGAATAGCCCAGGAACATAGGGCTAGTATGTATGAGACCCTGTTGTACTTGGAAAACACTAGGTTGTAAAATTCATTAAAGAGTACAAATGCAGAAAATGAAATAAAAATAAACAATAGAAATGAATAAAGAAACAACATAAACTTTAAAAGTGGTTGGTGTTACTGCTGTGGAATGCCTTAATTTATTTTATCCCCCTCACACTCCTGGGTGAGTTGGTACTCACAGTCTGGCAAATTTATAATATTAACTGGGCACAAAACTCCAAAAGAACACACCCAGCCAAATTAATACAAGCTACTATATCCTGTCAGCATATTGTCATGCTGTAGAAATGGGATTATACAATAGTGTCCAAGAATTGGGAGCTCTGATTGGCTGACTGGAACTTTTCTGCCATGGAAAATCTTGGCATAACCCATGCAAAAGGGCCAGTCAGTCCCATATGGAATCCCTCCATTTTGCATCACTCTGACCACCCCCCCCCGAACATCAAAGTGGTTAAACCACCATACTGAATACACGGCAATCATGACAATAAAGCACGAAGGTGCAACACTCCAAGTAAACCAAAAAAAAAAGCTTGGCAAAACAGTCAGAAAATGAAAATCTGGGGCCAAAACCAATGTTTTTTAAAGTCTTGCCCATGTAACAAGTTCCACCCAGCTCACCTCTTAAGCATTTCTTTCAATGTCTGCTCGGCTTCGTTGCCAGATTTCCCAGTCCATCACACCTGGAAAACACTACAGGATCATTCAGATTAAATGAGCCGATGTCCCCCATAAAAAAAATAAAAAAAACACTCACTTTACCGTACAAATGACAAAAGAGAAACGTAGCATCTCACCAGGCAAACTGACCCTGGAAGTAGACCATTGGGTTGCCTTGTCAGAACTCCCACCACACAGACAGCCACTTGGTAGCCAAACATGCAGTCCCTTTACACTTACTCCCTTCCACCTCTGTCACCATACCACTAGCCCCCCCATTACAGTTCAAGTCAGACGCTCATACACTCCAATTTCCCAGGCTGTTACCAAAAGTGAAAATCACGATGAAAAAAAAAACCCTCGGCTCCAGGAACACCACTGCTCACTGCCCTTCCTCTCCCTTGCTTTACACTGTCAGTCTGCCATTTGCGCATCTCATCTGTCACAAATGTTGCAGTGCTCCCAGACTGACTTTTTTATTTCACCTGTAACTCGATGGGAAATTTTCCTGTAATTTCCTATAGAATCTGTGTTTTTGCTCTCTCTGTTAGAATGTAAGTATCTCAGTTACAACATTCTACCTACCAACAGGGAACTATTTTCTCTAGCGCAACAATAAATTAAAGAAAAATTGTTTAAAAAGCAAATAAAAACTGTATTTTTCTTTACTTTTTTGTTACAAAAAGTAAAGGGGGAATTGTATAATCTCAATAAACCACTCCTGGGTGTGGGGTATGCAGGGATTTACCCAATTGTGGTGTGGATTTGGTTACCCGGCTGTGCCTCATGACCAAACCAAACCAGGCATGGGCAAATCCCAGCATAACCCACACTGTGTCATGGTTTATTGCTTAAACTTACCCTGCTCAATAAGTGGGTCTCTAGTGAATGGAAGGAGCCCAATGTAATAACTTTTTCCAAGGCCCTAGTTCACAAAGAAGTGTGGACTCTTCTGTTTTCAGGGGAAGCCTCCTGTGGAACTCAGCCCTATATGTCTGCAGCAGCCCCTAGCGTAAGAATTTATAGTACTGCACCTGCCACTCAAAGTACAATGGAAAACTTTGGTATTTGGAATAGGTTTAAAATAACCTTAATAAAGATTTTCCTTGCCTGTCTTGCTTTGGGAGTGTTTTTATAACCATTATCTAGTTTCTTAGCTTGATATAAAATAAAACAGGTACCAAACAAAAAAGTTATATTTTTTAAGGATATTAAGATCACATGACCTCAAATGGCTGGTATAAAAGGACTGACTCCAGTGTAATCCAGCAGATAGGTGGGTCAGTGTGCTGCTGGCTATAAAGGAAGAACGTGTGCAGGTTTACACACTGCTGAATTCTGGGCTGAAAAAGGACACAGGAAGTTATCTGAGGAAGTAGCTGAAGGAAGCCTGTTTGTTTGGTGTGCTGCATTAACACCTTTTATTTTCCTTTCTGTAAATATTTATTTTATTAGTTTTGATTTTCTGAAAAAGAAAGTAAAATGATAAACACTTTCATGCATTCTTTATGCACCTAAGTCTTGGTCTGCCTGTCTTGTGTTATCCAAATACCACACCCAGTGACACTGCTGTTTACAAAAAGTATATCTATGGTGGGCATTGCTGAGGCAGTTAGAACAGGCACACCTGTTGTCAGTGTGCCTGCTGCTGTTTCCAAAAATTATACCTATGGCAGGCAGTGATGAGGCAGATGCAAGACGTGCAGCTGCTCTGAATGAGCCTGCTGCTGTTTCCAAAGATTATGCCCATGGTGTGCATTGCTGAGGTAGATATGAGAGGCACAGTTGCTCTGAGTCAATCTGCTGCTGTTTCCAAAAAGTTATACCCATGGTGGACATTGCTAAGAAAGATATGAGAGGCACAGCTGCTCTTAATGAGCCTGCTGCTGTTTTCAAAAAGTATACCCATGGCAGGCATTGCTGAGGCAGGTATGAGAGGTGCAGCTGCTGTGAGTGAGCCAGCTGCTGTTTCAAAAAATTATACCCATGCCGGGCATTGATGAAGCAGATGTGAGTGATGCAGCTACTCAGAATAAGCCTGCTGCTCTTTTCAAAAATTATACCCGTGGCGAAAATTGATAAGGTAGGTATGAGAGGTGCAGCTGCTGTGAGTGAATGAAAATTTAAATAGTTGTGTCAAAATTGTCAGAAAATGATAAACATGCTAGTTTGTCTATGAACTATCTGTGACTATGGCAGGATTTATGTCAGATGTTCTTTTCCTCACTGATGACACTGGTGATTATGAAGAATTTATAGATGTGCTATTGTCTGCACCAGAGGCGCACTGTAATGGTTCAGCAGAGTTTGACTGCTGTACAGTACATCACTTAATGGTGTTGGTCTGGCAAAATCACATTTGGTTAACAGAAGATCTCTCCAATAGTCAGTGTCTTCTGCTGCAGGAAGGATGGCTTCTATGTTTCCCTTAAAGCAGGGATCTAGTAATGTAGCCAACAAATAGGTGTCATTCTTAATTATTGCATTCATTCAGTGATCATTCAACAGTCTGAGACTCAAGTCTTCTGCCAGCATAACAGCAGTGGTGTCTTCTTTTGACCGAAAGTCTTTCTTTTTGTCATCAAGAAAAATGTGAAGTATTTGTGCAAGAATTTAACTCAGAGTTGCACGGTTCACACTGACGTCATGTGTGGCAGCTTCAAATGGCTCGAATAAGGTGACTAAAGATTCAAGAAGACTCCAACTGCTGGAACCGAGCACAATGTCTACTTTACCTATTTGATTCTGCATGGTGTAAGCATGTACAGTTTTTTTCTGTACAAGGAGTCTATAAAAACAACCTTGAAAAATTAACAGACATTAAAAGGAGCACTAGTTATGTCACAGTAACAAAATGACAGGGGCTCAGGGGCACCTAACAAACAGTGTGATACAGCCATAAAAGGCTCTCACTATGCTGCAGAGACAGTCAGTGTAGCTATGTCACAGTAATAAATGGTGTCAGGGACACCCATCAAACAGTGTGATACAGCCATAAAAGACTTTCGCTATGCTGCAGAGACAGGCAGTTGTCACATTAATCAAATGACAGGTACTCAGGGGAACCTACCAAATAATGTATATGTTAATTTCAAATTAGCTACCCATTGCCTTCCGTTTTTGTTTATGAATTTTCACCCTTTTTCCTTCACCCTCTGGGATTTATCTTGGGGGTGTTTCACTCCTGACCTCTGAACAGGTGCATAACCTGGGGGTAATTTTTGATGAAGAGCTGACTCTGCATTAGCAGGTGTCTGCCATCATCAAGTCCTGATTTTACCACCTGAGTAATATCTCCAGGATTAAGCACCTTGTTCCGTCCAAAGATCTTCCTACTCTGGTCCATGCCTTTATGTCTTCGCACTTAGACTATTGCAATTCTCTTTACCTAGGGCTTCCTGGGGTGGAAATCTGCTGCCTGCCACTGGTGCAGAATGCAGCAGCCCAGCTTTTGACTGGTACCTCCCGGTCCAGTCATATTTCGCCGAAGCTGTGTGGACTGCACTGGCTGCCAGCACAGTGGTGGATCAACTTTAAAGTTGGTCTTTTGACTTTTAAAGCCCTACATGGACTTGGCCCAGACTACCTGAAAGAGCTCCTGGTCCCTTACTGCCCTGGGAGATCTCTCCACTCAGCTGACGAGGGGTTGCTAGAGATCCCGAGGGTGTGTTTGAAATCATCTGGGGCCCGTACATTTATGCATGCGGCCCCTAACCTCTGGAATTCTCTACCCTGTCAGTTATGGGAGTGAGTGACCGTGGAGGGATTTAAAAAGACCCTGAAAACATATTTATGGATTAAAGCATTTGGTGATTGATTTTATTTGCCCAGTTATGTCAGCTGTTTTATATATTTTAAGAGCTGAACTGTTTGATGTGTTTTTAAATTTTGTAAGGCACCTTGGTTTTTGAAAGGCGCTATAGAAATAAAGTTTATTATTATTATTATTATTATTATTATTATTATTAATATTTTTTTTTTTTCTGTTCTCTCCACAGTCCCCAGCACCACCTCCACAACTGAGGCTGGCCTGCTCACCTCCCCCTGACTGAGATTGTTTCTCAGTCTCCTACTATTTCTCTCTGTCCCTTTGCTTCTTGACAAAGTGTAGGTTAAGTAAAATTAAAAAAAAAGTTTTTCCCCATATTTTTTGATCAACAAGTCCATAATTTATGCTGCAGAATGAGTACCCACACAGTGCTGCTTCCACACACCCCAGTGCACACAAACAGACTGCTGTCAGCTGGATTCCAATCAGGTGTCAACCTGGTGTCCTGTGCTCCCATTCTGCTGTACGTTCATGAAGGACACCACGGGCTGCCCTTTATGCCTATTTCCAAGTCCTTTACCCATTACCCATGTCAAATTACCCAACCTGAGAATTACACTGTTATGTTATATAGGGTAGTACATTGTCCGAATTACCCTACCCAGCCATAAATAGGTGATACCTGTGCTACCCGATCCAACAAACTGGTAGGTAGCTCAAGCCTAACTATGCAACACTTAAGTTGTCCTCCTCTGGACTGCCGCCACTCTGTCTATGCCCTTCCAGAGATATTGTCTCCACAACTGGACGCAGACTTCTAGGTACAGTCAAAGGACAGTAGACAGTAAAACAGGAAACATTCCATTATTGGATCATGCTCCAATGATCCTCACCCTACAAATGAGACCACGGATAGTTTGCCATAGCTGGTGCATAAATGTGTCGCTAATGAAAGATGAGCAATTTGTGTCAACGACCACTGGTTCAATAAGGAACTATTTAGATCACAATCTAAACAAGGAGACCACCCTCCTCTTGGTGTGGGACAGAGTAAAAGCAGTATTGGTGGGGAGATTATTTCCTGTTCATCTTTGAAAAATAAGCAGAGAATTGCACTGGAAATCCAGCTAAGAGATAAAATAAAACAGCCTGAAACCACATACAAAGAAAGGACAGATTTCCCTTACCTCCATACCTTAGAAGAAACCAGAAAGGAACTTAATGAACTGCTAAACAGGGAAACTGGAGGAAAGCTTTGATATATAGGGTGAATATTTTATGTACCTAGGGCCAGGGCAGACAAACTATTTCCCTTATGGATCTGAAAACAAGCAGCATACAGAATTGTATCAGAAATCAAGAAACCAGGAAATGAAGAAACCTTCTAAAACCCCATAGAGATAGCCAGTGGATTTAGAGATTACCAAGGATCCCTCTATTCAGATGAAGAGGGAGTTGGTCAAATAGATTGGATCCAAAACTTCCTGACCCCCTTAAGTTTAAAAAAGTTAATGAAGATGGAAAGAGAAGCATGATAGTCCAATTTTGGCAAAGGAAATAAGGATAGCAACAAAGGGAACAGTGAGTAAGGTACTGGGCTGAACAGCTTTACTGGTGAATTTTATAAAAATATTTGGAGACAATGCTGCAGGCCTGGAATGAATGTGCAGATTTCCAGCATTACCAGAGAAGAGAATACTCCAACAAATAGTGGTAGTTATCACCCAATAGCCCTGTTAAATGATTTTTTAAAAAGTTTTGTAAAGATCCTGTCAAATGGACTATAGTACAATGAATAATAACCAAATTGATCCACCTTTACCAGACTGGCTTCATCCCAAACAGAACACTAAAAGACAAAATCAAAGGCCTTCCTAATGTCATCATCAGCAATAAAGGGGCAAAGGGACAACAACTGCCAATAGTGGTGGATGCTGACTGGTTATATTGGAACTATTTTGAAAAAGGACGCTTTTCAGTCCAAAACGTGTCAGGTGGGGTTCCTGTCCTTTTTACTTGGAATGTATAAATACAACTTGATGTCAGAACTTTAAGCTTACTTTGAATTCTTTGCATCCCTCTTAGGGTTTCAGTGTGTGCCAGACACCTGTGTGGTCAGTATAGGTCAGAAAAGAAGCAGGATTTAAAGTGAATACATCCAAACATGAGCTGATACAGTTAAATGACATGCTACTCCAATCCTTACATGATACTATACCCTTGAAATGGACAGGGAAAGCAGTCTAATACATTTGGGTATAGATATAACCTCAGCTGCAAGAATTATATAAAGACAACCTTGAAAAATTAACTGAAGTGAAAAAAAAAATGATTAGAGGAGCCCACCGCCCACTGTCACTATTCACAGGAGTGGACATAATAAAAATGAACATCCTCTGAAGATATTTATTTACATTCCAGATGCTCCCAATATGTAGCCCCAACCCCTTCTTTAAACAAATGTCAAGACTATTATGCAATTTCCTTTGCGGGAGGGAAGGGACCAAGTCATTCCCGGGCATTAGTAATAAGATGCAAGTAAAGGGAGAGATAGAAATCCCAGATTTAACATCTTACTACAGGACAGCACAAATTAGCATATTTCCAAAATTTCAGGAGTGAAAGATTAATGGTGGGCATTGATGGAGAAAGAAGATTTAAAATATGCCTCCAATAGGGAACTACTAGCTCTCTGCATACTCACCAAGGATTTAAGAAAGGCAGATAATCCCTGGACCAATGCTACAATATCATGCTGGATGGCATCACTCATAGATGCCCCTAGTCTGATATCTAATAGACCATTCATACCAATTCCAGTATGCCTCAATTTTTCACCAGGGAAAAATAACCCACGTTTCAAGCAATGAGATAAAATGGGTTTAAAATTAACTGGACAGCTGTTTGGGGGGGATAAATTACTTAAGGGGGTCCAGCGTAGGGTGACCAAGATGATCCAGGACATGGGAGACAAACCATATGATGAGATGTTAAGGGAGCTCAATATGTATTCCTTGGAAGACAAAATGGAAAGGGGGGATATGATAGAAATCTTCAAGTATCGAAAGGGTATAAACAGGGTTGGAGTGGAGGGCATTTTTAATTTTAAAATGGGAGGGGACCACTAGGGGCCATAGCCTGAAACAAGATGGGGTAGATTTAAAAAGGAAATGAGGAGGCACTTTTTCACGGAAAGGGTGGTGTCCAAGTAGAACAGGAGGTGATATCAATGAAAACAGTTGAAAGTTTTAAAGGTGGATTGGACAGGGTAAAAATGGGAGTGGCAACAGGAGGGAGGATGGGGATGGGGAAGGGGGGATTGCTCGGGCGGGGGAAGAGGAGGCTGGGACAGCTCCAGTAAAATAGACTGAGCTGCACACTCAAGCACACTTGATAGACCACTAAGGCCATTTTCTACTGGCAATTTCCATATGTTCATAATAAACTGAAGGAAGAATTCCAGCTGTCACGGACAAATGTCTTCAGGTACCTGCAATTGAGAGACAGGTTATTAAAGATCATATGCAATGGAATTTACAAAAATTAAACTGTCAGCATCATTCATTAACTATTGTTATAACAACAGTGTCTGCCTAGTGTTTTATATAAAAATCTACCATTTCATACCATTTATAGCTATCTATTGTGTGGTGTGTGTCAACAACACTGCTAGATGCTGAGACTTTCTGTTCCCTGTGGTAATCGGCATGTTTCCAACCTGGTGATGACTCACCAGGGGTGCTTTTCTTTTTCTCCAATACATATACTATAGAGGCAGTCACATTGCTGAGGTCTGTAAAGACTTCTCATTCCTTGCACTGTACCTATTGTAGGAATCTGAAAGTGGTTTGATTGTGGCTGTGTCATGCACAATAACAGTTTAAATTTAATTTTATAGCCTGTGCAGAAGTTCGGGAGAGTAGCACATTGATGTCAAAGTACATGTTGAAGGTTCTCCAGATGCCTGCTACATATTGCAAGCCATTGCCAGGCATGCTTCAAATGTTGAAGCTGCAATTTGTTATGTAAAAAAATCTGTCATTCTAATTTTTTTACTGTTCTATCAGGGTTTTGTCCTCCAGTTTTGTGTGTCTGGTCAGCCCTTCAAAATGATGTCATACCAGGGAGCTGTCATTGTTTTACGTACAGCAACATGGAATTCTGGGAAATTTATAATGTTGCCCTAAATGTGCCTTACACAGACGTACAGTCCCTTATGTTGCTGGTGGTGAGCAATAATATGTAAATAACTGTAGCAAGGCATTGTGGCTAAAATATGAACCTGTCTTACAATTTCCATACTCTGAGATACTGTCCTATATTTGTGTGGTGGTGTCAACAATATAAGCTTTTGTTTATTTTCACAACAATGCATTGTACATACCATATCTAGCTGCAAGACTTCTATACTGAGTGATGTTGGCTCCTATTTCTTCAGAAAGCACAGAAAAATAAAGACCTGTATACTAATTTACATAGTGAGGCATTGTGGGAAGGGTAGAGTACACTCCTATAGGTCACTTCTCCCATTTTATATGGCAAACTTCAATAATCACTTTAAAATGATCTTTTTACCAGGGCTAGCACAGCCATCCCTAATAAGAGTTAATGCAGATAAGGTCCTATTAAATCTAAATTATTGTAAAGCAGACACTGACCAACAGCAGTGCAGTTACAAGCATTGTATTAATAGCAGCAATACAACTTCCTAACAGGCAGGCACCCCAAAAGATATCAGCAGCCTGGAGGCATGCTGACTCAGCATCCAGCAACCTTAGGGAAATGGACCACAACAAAAAGACACTATAAATGCATTCATTTGTTGACTTTTGTTACAAAACCTGGAACACAATAGGTTTTATAGCAGTGTTTATTGAATGGTGCTGTTTCTTTTAGTTTTAAAAACCTTTGCAAGTGACCTTTAAAACTACCTCTGAAAGAAGAACTCCAAAGCCCTCCAAATCCCCCGTTCAAATAATGCCAGTGTTGTGGGTCAAACAAGCAAAAAACACTGTCTATCTAGCCTATTATGTATATTAGAGACACAAAGAGGGGAGAACCCAGAATATATCTAAGAGAGAAATAGGAACGGGAATTGTATACCCAGTACCAGCAAACCAATGGACTCTCATCTGACAGGAGGCACACAATACTACCACCAGTAAATGATTCGAGAGAGTTCCAGTGAAAAGTAGTTAGTAGGTACTTTTGCACTCTCTCTATAACATGCCATTATGCAGCTAATTGGTTAGACTTATTCTGGAAACAAAGAAGCCTTAAGACTACTCACCTTCATCTACTGTATTTTGGTATTGCCCAGTGCTGAAAAACTGCATAGGGAATGTGAAACAGGTACTGAAATGTATCATGAGAACCCAAATTACAGCAGGACCATAAACTTGGTATTAGGTCTCCCTGCAATTGGCCCTATTCATGTATGGGGTGTGGGTACATGAGAAAGTGCATACCTACCCTACGTTGCCCCATACCCGCAGACAGGACTGTGCCAGCTGGCATTTACCATTGCCAGCTGCCTGTCTGTGACCCTGCCTTCGGGTGTGTAGCTGCATGGGTGAGGAGCACAGGTGCATGAGCAGGCATCCAATCAGTTGCCTGTCCCAGGTCCTGGAGTGGATCCCCTGCCATAGTCTTGTAAGCTATTCTGGTATGTTGCATGTCAGTGTTCAAACAATGGGTGTTTGCCTGAATGGACACCCCCAGACCTCCCAGGCAGCACAGTGGGCTGGTGCTGCAGGGTGCAGGGGAGATCCCACTGCCACTGCTCCCCACTGGTGACCTTTTGGGGGTGCATAAATAGTTACACAGGGTACCCACTTATGCAGCTTTCACCTCACTGGCATGGTGCACAAGTGCTGTAGTGATAGCGCACAGCGTGGCATGCTCCCTGGCCACCCCTGGTGTGACATCGCATGGCTGGCTGGGGGATCCAGTGTGTATGGCACTAGGGCATTGGTGGTGAATGCTGCCATTGGTATGCTGCATGACATTCAGGTGTAGGATTGCCTATGGACCCCAGATGTGCGGTGTGTAAGCAATCAGCACCATTGTTAATAGATCTCATTGGGGATAACCACTCCTTAAAAAAACTAAATAAATCTCTTTAGGATCTTGCTACAGTATTTTCCAAGACTATAATGTGTAAATATCTCATGACTAACAGCGCCACAATTATGGACTGGATACAAGGAAAAAGTCTCCTGACAAAAGAGAAAATTGCCCATCTATTACATTTACAGATTGACCTGTTTAACACTCATAAGGTACCTTTCCTGAGTTATTTAGAAGAATTTGAACCTCTGACTAAGCTCTGGTGGGCAGAGTGAAACGTTAGGTGGCGGTGTTGATGACATTAAGCCACTTTGCCAGTGAGCCCCAATATGTGATTTGGAAGTCCAGACATTTTTGTACAGAAGCTATTTTTGGACAAATAAAAATAAAAAACAGGAGGCACAATAAGATGGATCTAGTGCATTTATTATGAAAGTCTCATTCGAATAGGCGGTGAGTGCTGCCTTTTTCACATAGAATTTGTTGACTTTTGGAGCAAGGCTCCACTGCACTCTGTGCTTGTCTGTTTTCTGAACTTATCTAGAAGATGTCAAGTGCACCTCCATGACAGAAAATATACTAGTAAATTAAACACTACACTGAACAGGACAAGAGACCCCCTCAGTAAACCAAGGGAGGAAACAGAGAGAAGAACCCCTCTCTATGGGATGCAAGTCTGGCTGTGAAGCATCTCGATGTGGGTGGAAGGGAGATACATTCTATTGGGTGTCCTCCTTGGGGGTCCATTTCCCTTCCCCACACAACACAATCGCCTACTCTCCCTGCCCACTCTCAACTCCCCTGCCCTGAATTAAGAGAGGACCTCTGATCATTTGTAAAATGGACAATGCCTCTTGAGGCAACAAAATACTGTTCTCTATTCTGGAGACCTCATCTACAAAAAGACTGGGACAGGCAGCAGATAATGCAATGAAGGGTGACCAAGAAGATTCAGGGCCAACAGAGCAGACCTTATGATGAATGTCTCAAGGCACTGAACATGTACTTGCAGGAGACCAGATGAGAGAGAGACCTGCAGGTTCTTGAAGGGAATAAACAAGGTGAACTGCAGGGAACTACTTAGAATTAGTACAGTGTCAAGAACCCAAGGTCATGAGTGCAAACTGGTGAAGTCCTAAGGCAGACAGGGAACTCCGGGGCCAACTGTGTGGACATGTGTCTTTTTCTGCCATTATTGTCTATGTTTCTATGTTTCTAAAACAGAGAATCAGTTTATTCCAGTTAACATAAGTAAATGCACAGTAATTATCCATGCTGCATTATTTCCATCACCTTCTGGTTCTTCTCTCTTCTTTATCTCTATTCGTTTCTTCACAGCTCTCTAATGAATATTCAGTAATGTTTTGGCAAAGGCAGCATGTAGTCAATGAAACGGTCAATAGCAGCAATAACTTCTAGTACTGTGCGGAATTTTCAAATTCCATCGGAAAGAAATTCTGTGGAATTTTCAAACTTCCACCGAAATGCCACCAAATTTCACCAGAAGTGGAATGGTTGAATTCTGTGGAAGAAAATAGTTGTGGAATAATTTTCTGTGGACAAATTGCTGTTCCATGGAATATTATTCCTCTGATCTCAATATTTTCCATGGAAATTGTTGCAGAATCATTTTCTGGGAAAAATTGCTGTTCTATTCCATGGATCACAGTAGGCAGAATTCCGCATAAGAACCAGTGGAATTCCAGCAGAAATTCCACCTGCAGAATGGTCATTCTGCACTATTTCCACCGGCAGAATTCTGCATTCCACACAGCACTAATAACTTCACATTAACAAGAACAAAAAAAGAGAAATACTTGTAATATTCTGTAGAAATCCTTGTTGTCATTACTTGTATGCAGTATCACTGTGTTGATGAAAATCCTGAATAAACTTTAAAGAAAAGAAATTGTCCTCATTATATTGAATGGTGTTTTATTAATTTTGAAATAGGCTGTTTATACTTATGCATATTGCTTGCAGGGTACCCTGGATGAACATTACAAAAGAGTACTGCATCTTTTTTTGGAAAAAAAAACTGATTATGATGATGACGTTGATGATTTACCATAGTTATTAATAGCGCTATAATGCTCTACCTCTCATCATGTTGGAGTCCTGGGTTTTGGAATGTGCCTGGGATGTCAGGGTCTTGTGGGGAGAGGAGGAATATGCTGTCCTACAGGGAGGCCTGCAGCACATTACTCTGCCACCATGGCCTGTAGGAACACAGGTGGAAGTGTGGCACCTGGGGTGTAGGGAAGCGGAGACATGGTGGAGTGCCTGGAATGGCACACACATGGATGTTCCATAGCCAGGACAATCATACTTGCCCAGATGCCATCAAGGAGTCAAAAAAACAATTGAAAATATGGGGTACATCTTCTCCATTCACAGAATCATGACAGCCAATATAGCCAGAAGGTGGTACACCCCCTTGTCACTGAGGAGAAAAAATAGATGTGAAAAAAGTTCTGTAATGCAGGATGGGTTCATTAAGACCACAGCCTTGATTGCAGAAGTGTCATGTACCACCCATAGTCATGCAATTTAATATATTCCACAGGGTAAAAGTGGACAAAATTTGAAACTGGATGCCAGATACTAGTTTCACTTATGGCACAATTTTTCATCCCAAACAGTTGTATTTATTGAGCAATGTCATCCTGATTTGACATAAGAAGATTGCAAATAAATACAAGTTTCTGACCTCCTTGTGCAATGCATTTGTTTAAAGCTGGAGTTGCTGAGGAGAAACCTAATTTACCATATGTTATATTGATTCTGGGGAGGAAACATGACCAATGGTATTTGCAGCATCCTATAGCATGCATTTTTGTGAGTTGGTTCGAAACTTGGTATGCACTAAGGTTGTATGCAGCTTTAAGCACAAATATATGCCAGTTTATTTCTCTTTTACATATATACGAACATACAAAAGGCCAGCAGAAGAAGAGCTGAAGGGCTTTGGAGTCAGCACTATGCAGATCTCATGCACACATGCAAAATGTTACTCTGACCCTGTCCCTGTCACCTAAACCTTCCTCTTGACTCTGTTCTACCCTCTTTTAAAGCCCCCCAACTGTACTGTGATTTACTACCTCTCTGACAGTACATTCCATCCTGCCATCACCCTTTCAGTGAAGAAGCTCCTTTCTGTCCTTCTTCCTGTTCCCCCCTCCCCCTCTAATTCATAGTTCTGCCATCTGGTGTTTCTGTTCTTATGTTTACAAAAAAAGATCCCCTGTGTTCACTTGATAATTTCTTTAAGGTAAGGTCTCTTGGTTCAAGAGACATCCATTGAAGCTGGGCCAGCATAACACATTGGTGGGTATTATAATTACAGTTTAAGATGAACTGCATAAGCCTATAATAAATTGGTGTAAGAGAAGATACTGTAATGCACCCAAGGAAGCAGATCAGTATATTACATTACCATACTCGATAACTGGGAACGCAGCCTGTGTGACATTATGCTTCCTGTCAGTTAGTTGAGCTAAACATGCGTGAGCCTTTTTAAATAAATGCATTAACATATATAAGTTAAAGAGGAGTCCAAAGTAAAGCCTAAATATTGAAATGAGGAAGACAAGCCCTTGCACCAGAAAAAAGGGTTCCTCCTAGCTGGTTTGACAGAAAACCTGCCAACTGGCTTTACAGTGATGGCACAATGTCAAAAATGATCTACACTGTGCCATCAGGAACACAAGTGTGTTTTCTGTGGGCCTGTGCCCCCCCTCCCCAGATTTTATTATAATTACCTCCACGGCAGAGGTGTTTCAGGGAGGTTGGCACAAGACCCGGAGAAGTTGTGCCGGGGTCCCGCACGACCATTACAGTGGCTGATCATTTTGTTGGTTTTGTCACTGTAAATGATGGGTTGCTGTAATAATTTCAGTGAAGTTACGTGCTACAGAAAAAAAATGGTAAGAGGAGTCTGTAGGTGAACTAGAACAATAGGAGAGCCCGAAAACATAGTTTTAGTTTTAAAGTTGTTCATGGTCAGTAAATTGTCTTCAGATCACTTTTAGACCATGCTAAAGTCCTCAGGAAGATATTATGTAATTGTTGAACAAGAATTATGAGAAAAAATGCATTAACATAAACCTATATAGAGTAGACAATGAGACAGGAATGGAGGGAATGAATAAAAATAGAGGGAAAAAAAGATGCCCAGAATGACGACTTCAGGTCCAGTGAGTAGAATGTTATGATTACTTAGGTCAAAAGCCTCAGACATGTGAATAAAAACTAACCCCACCACTGAACCTTTATCCTCAGCTTGTGCAACCAAATCATGAAAGTCAGCTTTGGCAGTCTGAGTGTAATGTTAAGAGTCATGCGAGAAATCCTGATTGATTAGTGGAGAGCATATTGTGCATGGCTAGGTAAGACATAACTTGTCCATGCACAAAAACTTTGGAGGTGGTAGTTGTCAGTTGAAGATATGGGGATCATCATCATCATCATCATGGAGACCACTGTCAAGATATAGTTCAGACAGAAAAATGGCAAATGGGATCAAACAAGAGATCTTTGAATAATACAAGGACAACTGAGTGCAGTAACTTTTCATAGACTTGAGGAAAACCAATTACCAGGCCATTTTTGACTGGAAAGATGCACTTCACTAATGAACCTGCAACTGTTTTTTTCAAAGGGATCTGCATGCCTCAGAATTCATTGCTGAAGCATACTGTATCTATTCAACAGATCCATAATTAGGCCTTTAATTATAATACTTTTTTTTTTAATTATTGATTGTCAATGTCCTGAAGACTTTTGGACAAGAAATGATTTCCACTGCTAAATTATCAAGTATAATTCACTCTGGAAATTGACTCATAATTATTTTGGCTTAGAAGTCATTAGTCGAGTGCCATGGCCTACTGCCAATTTAGTGTTGATATTCTATACAGCTAAAAGACGCAGTTAATGGATTTGTGAATTATGCATGACAATCTTTAAATGGAGAAAAGTAGAAGCTATTAATGTGACATTGAATTTCCCATGCACCAACAAATCCTGTCATATATTTAATGGCAAAGCAATTTAAACAGTGGCAGGAATATTTTACACAACTCAAAGTATAACACAGTTCTGATTAAAGTGGTATAATTTCAAACATGGTGATATAATACTACAGAGGCTGAACACACTCCCATGGCATAGATTTCATAAGATTCACAGCCATCACACCTGATACTAAGCCATACTGTGAGGCAAAGAGTAATAGTTTATTTATAAGAAAACATTTCCCTTTTATTTAGATGGTGTGCTTGCCACATTCTGATCTGCATATGGGTACATTAATAACATATCTAGAGAAACAGAATAAAAAGCCATTGGCATACTTCAAACAAAGTGTGCTTTCCTGGTGCTTGAAGCTCTGACTTTGGAAACAGGATTCAGACATCTGGTACCTGGGTCTCAGTACAAGGGGCATATAATTAGAACAGTTTTGACCGTATCAAGAAGATGGCAAGCTTATATATCTGTGAGCCTGTGAGCCACACTTTCTCTCTCTCTCTTTCTTTCTCTCTTCTCTTCTTTTAGTTAGCTGCTGAGCAAAGAACTTTCTTGTAATTACATTTCCACCTACTACCTTTACAGAGTGATAGAATTCTTAAAGAGATCATCTCACACTGAAGAATCTGCTGCAGGCCTCAGATACTTTCCCTTCTTCCATTTACATTTACCACCTAAGTACTAAAAAAACAGCTTGTTCAGGAAAAGATTGAATGCCATTTTATGCTATGCATCAACACAGTTCTCCTGAAATAGTTTAGTCAGCAGAACTAGTCACTTGACCTAGTAGATAACCAATGTGCCTTGAAAGAGAAGAATTTAAATGTATTGAAAGTCTTTGCCGTAGAACTAATCTTTGGCTGGCTTAGACAAACTGTGTTTACATTTTCTGTAAACTTTTTTTTTTTATATTTTTATGACTGCTGTTCCAAATTCAACAAATATGAATTCTTTAAACAATCAAGAAAATACCAGTGTGTTACCATATATCTAAATCTAGAGCATATACAGGTACTACAGAATGTGCCATGCACTGCTTTACAGTATCACTGTAGGTAGTATATTTTACAGTTTGCCACTTTTCTTCAAATTTAAATAGTCTTTCTACACGTAGTGGAATAAAAGTTTGATTTAAAGGGAATACTGCTTACCTATTGGGGTTTGTATAACATAAGAAAGAGGTTTGGTTTCAATTTTGCATTATGTCATTCACTCCCCAATATCTTTTCATACATACATACATACCTATATACTGTACCTACATACCTGTACATGTTTACTGTACATATTTTGGGGAAAAGAAGACCAGTTGTCCACCAAGTTCCTTCTTCCCACCAGCTCAATGGGAATACCCTGTCACCTTATTTTCTTCAAATTACTTGTCTAGTCTAAAATTGAAGATTACCTGCCATCACTTTACTTGGTTGATCTTCTCTGTATCTTCTCTGTTGTGTTAATATCCTTCCTCAGATGTGGGGACAAAAACTGCACACTGTACTCAAGATGTTGCTGGACTATGTATGTGTGGTATTATTTATTTGTTTATTTTAATTTTGATGACCGGGTAGGCCCACTGAGATAATCTTACCCTTTTTCAGGGGCAACCTGGGGAAATACAATTCCAGTAACAGAGGATTGATTGCAAGACAGGATGAGAGATTACAGATAACAAATTAGAGTCTGGCTAACAATTGTAGACAGATGATTCTGCAGAACCATGGGGAATTAATTCATACATAACTAGGATAGGTATTATAAAACAGTACATGAGATAAATTGTACACATACATATATACATGGAATATCATGAGCCACAATAGCTAGAGTTGTAATAGAAGTGTTTACAATGGGATATGTGAAATCTGAGAGGTAGCATGGTGGTGGTGTTGTAATAGGGAGAGGATGAAGTATAGCTTCAGACAGAAGGGAAAGAGGAACAGAGGGAAGAGGAAGCACAGAAACAGGTAGAGGTGGACAGGGGTGATAGGTGGTATTAGTAGCAAGTGCATGTAGGTGGGGGAAAGTAAAATTCTTTAAAGCACTGTTTGAATTGGGGGAGGGACAAGTAGGACAGTAGCCCATGAGGGAGGTTATTCCATTTGTGGGGTGCTATGTTGGTGAAGAATTTCTTACCTAATGCTAGCTCTGTCTTGGGAGACTTAGTAATGAGAGGTGAGAGGAGTGTAGGGACCTGGGGATGGGTTTTAAGGTGAGCAAGTTACTTAGGATATGTAGGGAGGGTGGGTGAGCTTGAAAGTAGTGCAGAGTAGGGGGAAGTCAAGCTTAGCCTCAAAGGATGGCAATCCTAGGGATTTGAGGACTTTACAGTGGTGCGTGCGAGCTGGGGCCATAGCTGCAAAGCATGTGATTCTGTGATAGGATTGTTTTAATTTAGACAGGGTTGATACTTTTGCTGAATGAAGTAGAGGGGCTCTGTAGAAAAGAGTAGGGTTAAGAGTTGCTTATGTGATTGTTCTCCGTGATTGGGGGGCCAGATAAGGGGCAACGCGATATAGTAGGTCCAGTTTTTGGTGTGTAGTCTGAATAATTTTGTGAGAGTGAGCATCAAAGGTCAGTTTATTGTCCAGGGTAATTCCCAAATATTTGAAGGCGTCTACTCCTTCAAGAGCTGTTCCATTAGAGGTATGAATTAAGAACGGATGCTGGGTGGACCTGCCAGAAGAGGTGTGGTGGAACAGCATTGATTTAGTTTTTTTGGTATTGAGAATCGATAGATTTTGCCTAAACCATGCTTCAAGTTGCCAAAAATCATTTTCAAGGCCTGATTGAATGGAAGAGATGTTTCTACCTGATCTATACAGAATAGCGTCATCTGCATAAAGCTGGACTGATGCACATCCACAAGTAAGGGACAGATCGTTGATGAAGATGGAGAATAACATATGACCCAGAATAGATCTCTGTGGACCCCATCTGCAATATGTGCAAGGGAGGAGGTAGCTCCTGCCCACTTTACACATTGCAGCCAATTGGACAGGTAGCTAGTAAACCATGAGATGGTATGGGAGTCAAGGTCAAGGTTGCTTAGTTTGGTTAGGAGGAGGCAGTGGTTAACCAGATCACACGCTTTCATTAGATCCACAAAAACCTCCCCAGTAGCACATCACTTAGCCATGGCCTGATAGAGATCTGCGGTGACTCATAACAGAGCAGATTCAGTCCCATGTAGTTTTTGAAAACCATGCTGTGAGATGGTAATGGCATTAGTCCGTTCAAAGAATTGGTATAGTTGTCGGCCTGGTGGTGCTGAGGGTTGAGGCACTGGATGCCACACCTTGCGCCACACCGGTGACCCGAATTCAGGAGCGAGCCCGGGGAGCTGGGGGTCGGCAGGAGAGGACTGGAATTGAGCATCTGTGGACAACTCTTCTAGTCCTGGGGAGGGGTCTGGGGATATCCTGATGCACTGGCACCCCCTGGTGGATGCTGGGGGCTCTGCAAGGCACAGTGACTGATGTATGGGGCTGGGGGGCAAGGGGGACGTCTTCCAGGGGCATGCGGGAGAGCACACTTGCTGGGCGGGACATCATTGCACATCCGTGCTATGGGTAGAAAAGTGGAAATACCCCCTTCCTTTGGGTGAGACGACGGCGATCGGAAATCAGCCTGACCAAACCTCATGCCCAATACCAGCTGTCTCTCCTGTTCTCCTTGGGGTCTGGGGCAACTCCTTGGGCCAAGGGGGAGTGACCAGATCCCGTTTACCTGACATAGCCCAGAGATGTCAGTTCAGGTGGACGGTTGTGTTCGGCGGATGATGGAAGGGACCCTGAGAGATCCCCGAAGGTAAGGGTGATAAATAAAGATTACAAAAAAAAAAGAATGGGTATAGTTGATTGTAAAGTATTCTTTCTTGAATTTTGGCTAGTGGACACAGTATGGATATGGGTCTATAGTTTTCTGTGCAGTTTGACAGGCCAGTTTTAAGCACAGGGACCACTATTGCTATTTTCCATTTGTCAGTAATGGTGTGAGAGAGGAAGGATCTATTAAGTAATTGAGTAACTGGATGAGCAATAGCAGAGAACTGGGGAAGGGATGAGCAGGAGAGTAGCCCATGAGGGAGGTTATTCAATTTGTGGAGTGCTATGTTGGTGAAAGATTTCTTACCTACGGCTAGCTCTGTCTTGGGAGACTTAGTAAAGGGAGGTGAGAGGAGCGTAGGGACCAAGGGAATTTGTGTGAAAGACAGTCAGATCCTGGAGATCCATCAGGGTCTAGTTTATTTAGGACTTAGTAATGGGATGTGTGAGAGGATTGTAGAGACCAGGGGAATTTGGGTGGAAGACAGTCAGATTCTGGAGATCCATCAGGGTCTAGTTTATTTAGGACTTAGTAATGGGATGTGAGAGGATCGTAGAGACCAGGGGAATTTGGGTGGAAGACACTCAGATCCTGTGAGCCATCAGGGTCTAGTTTATTTAGGAGCTTGAGCACCTCACTGCATGAGGTGAGTTTCAGGTGGAAGGGAGTAACAGCAGAACTGAAGTCATTGGGGTGGAGTGGAGCATTAGGTACTGTAGGTCTTGCTTATATCTGTCTAGATCAGTGAAAAATGTAATTATGGCAGATGCGATTTCCAGGGGGGAGAACAGAGCTGTACCATTATTGAACATTGTCTTGGAGAGGATATGTTCCTTGCCCTTAATATCGGCATTGACTTGTGCCCAGAAAGTTTTAGGGTTTGCAAGATGATTAATTTGCAAGGACTGAAAGCGGTATCGCTTGGACTTTGGGATCTTTGTTTTGGTAACATTTCTTAAGTGACTGTATATCTACCAGTCAGAGCTGAGGCCAGACTTTTTGTAGTTATGCCAGGCCCTATCATGAGATTGCAATAAACACTGCAACTCCTAGGTGAGCTAGGGGGATTGGAAGACTCTGGCCCACCTTTGCTTGAGTGGGGCATGTGAGTCGAGGATGGAGGAGAATATGCTAATAAAAAAGTCCAGGGCTAGGTTAATATCATGGAGGGAAGTGTTTGGATCCCAGTTCACAGAGTTCAGACTTCTCAGGACAGCATCAGTATTGAAATCAGTGAGGTCTCTGCATTTTATAGTTCTGGGGGTGGGGTGCTGGAATTTGTTCTTGCAGACGCAGAAGGTGGGGAGTTGTAACTTATAGCATCAGAGAAGATTCCTGCAGATTTGATGTGGTGTTTCTTGTTAGTTAATATTCAATCAATTAGGATGTGCTTGCCCATCTTCATATTGAGTCAGGTAGGTTGGTTGAGGACTTGCTCTAGATTAGAATCCAAGAGTGCAGCTAGGTACTGGGCTTTACATTCTCCTAGCCAATCGAAGTTGAAGTCGCCACATACAATAATGTCCCTATGTGGTAGGGTATCTAGATCTGAGAAGAATTCATGGTAGCAGGAGGTCACAATACAGTGGAGGGGGGTACATAGACACATCCTATAATCAAGGCCACTGTTTTTCGGTTTTTACCAGAAAACCCGGTAAAATTCGGAATTAGGGCTGCCTGAACACCAGTAAAAACAAAGATTTCATGGAATCTGTCATTTTATACTAGATCAGTAATTCTACAAAACTTGTATTTTTCTTATGATTGCTTCCTGAACTATTTTCAATTTGCTTTATTTAATGCTCTGTATATTAAGCCTTCTTTTATCCTGATTATTTATACACATACTAAAAGAATGACAGCAGAATCCTGGTAAAATCAGGAAAGTAGAATAACAATCACCGGTGCAATTCCAGAATCTGAAGTATTGAAAATGGAATTTCAATGTTTTAATCATCGTAAATCAGTGGCCTTGCCTATAATTAGCTTCTTGACTTGCCCTTTGGTGACTGAGGAATAGATGCTCTAGTGCTGTTTTGAATTTTATCTCTCCCAGTTCACAGGCTGCTAACTTGGCCCTGGTATAAACCAGAACTACCCCACCCTTCTTTGAGGTCCAATTTTTCCTAAAGGTAGAGAAGCCAGGGAGTGCAATTTCATGGGACAGAAATGAGGGCTTTAGCCAAGTTTCAGTGATGCAGAGGATGTCTGGCTCATAGTGCTGGACCCAAGTGCCGAGCTCAGCCATTTTATTCCTGATGCTCTGAATGTTCACGTGGGCTACTGTAAGGCCTTTTACAAATTACCAAGAGCTGCCAAAGAAAGAGGTGAAGTCACAGCCCCCTTTATAGGCCCTGGGTGCAATTCAATGTCACCAGAGAGGAATAATAGGCATGTGAGTGAATGGTGGGGCCTCTTAGAGAGTTTCTTAAATCAGGGACGTGCGAAGAATAGTTTTATTTCGTTGCATCTGAGTTAACACAGCATGAGAGGAGCTCAAATTGTGCAGGGTATAGGCTGGGTAGCAAGTGGGAGGTTGTAGTGACAGGTCAGTGGGCAAAGGAAGTGTGGTTGTTCAGTTCTGATATTACGCATCATTCTGGTGATGCAGTATGAAGGCACAGCTTGCAAGCAGAATTTTTAAAAGATGAAAGGAGGACATTGTGAGGGTGTATGTGGAGTAGTTGGGGCCACAGTAAGGAGTAATAGCAGGGGCTAACACTTTGTGCCATACAATGTGACTGAGTTGCATATGTTTACAGTCCTAGCTAACTTACTGGGGGAGTGAGTATCACACTTGTGTTAGGGAGTGAAAGTTACATTAGGCAGGTATTAGGCCATTGTAGCATGCCTAGAAGTACATTCAAAGTTTTTCCTAATGCATGCCATGATTTTGTTTGCCTTGATTGTTGCTGTCTCACACTTGAATTTGCTGTTGGTCAGTTTTTCCAAGTCCTTTTCCTGCTTGATTACTGTAATCTCCATGTCATTCAGGTAGTACTTTACAGTACTTTCATGATTTTCCATTAATGCATCACAATTTATTTCTCCATGCTGAAGTTCATCTGATTTGCCACCCATTTGATAAACCTATTTTTACAGTATCTTTGTGCATTCATTGATCTCCAGTTGTGATGCAACAACTCTTCCCATGTTGGTATCTTCCTCAGAAATGTTGATGTTTCAGCCAGTGGTACTGTACCCACCTTCAGATTATTTATTATTAAAAAATGGGAAGAGAATATCATTAATTCTGATTGGTCCTTAGCCGTGCATCACAAGTGCCTAATGCACAGCTAAAAATACACACTGACAACATGGACATAGACACAGCACATCCTTGTTGTCATTATTTGTATGCAGTATCATTGTGTTGATGAAAATCCTGAATAAACTTTAAAGAAAAGAAATTGTCCTCATTATATTGAATGGTGTTTTATTAACTTAGAAATAGGCTGTTTATACTTATGTGTATTGCTTGCAGGGTACCCTGGATGAACATTACAAAAGAGTACTGCATCTGTTTTTAAAAAAAAAACATTATGATGATGATGTTGATGATTTACCATAGTTATTAATAGCACTATAATGCTCTACCTCTCATCATGTCTCTTTCTTGGGAGACTTAGAAATGGGAGGTAAGAGGAGCGTAGGGACCTGGGGATGGGTTTTAAGGTGAGCAAGTTACTTAGGATATGTAGGGAGGGAGGAGGGGTTAACTTGAAAGTAGTGCAGAGTAGGGAGAAGTCAAGCTTAACCTCGAAGGACGGCCACCCTAGGGATTTGAGGACCTCAGAGTGGTGCATGCGAGCTGGGGCCTTAGCTCCATAGTGTGTGATTCTGTGATAGGATTGTTTTAATTTGGACAGGGTTGATACTTTTGCTGAATGAAGTAGAGGGGCTCTGTAGAAAAGAGTAGGGAGAAGCGTTGCTTAGGTGATTGTTCTCTGTGATTGGGGGGCCAGATAGGGGGAAATTCAATATAGTAGGCCCAGTTTTTGGTGTGTAGTCTGAATAATTTTGTGAGAGTGATCATCAAGTTTAGTTTATTGTCCAGCGTAATTCACAGATATTTGAAGGCATCTACTCCTTCAAGAGCTGTTCCATTACAGGTATGAATTAAGAACGGATGCTGGGTGGACCTGCCAGAAGAGGTGTGATGGAACAGCATTGATTTAGTTTTTTTGGTATTGAGGACCAATAGGTCTTGCCTAAACCATGCTTCCAGTTGCCAAAAGTCGTTTTCAAGGCCTGATTGAATGGAGCAGGTATTTCTACCGGATCTATTCAGAATAGCAACATCTGCATAAAGCTGGACTGACGCACCTCCACAATTAAGGGGCAGATCATTGATGAAGATGGAGAATAACATATGACCCAGGATAGATCCCTGTGGACCCCATCTACAATACGTGCAAGGGAGGAGGTAGCTCCTGCCCACTTTACACATTGCAGCTAATTGGACAGGTAGCTAGTAAACCATGAGAGGGTATAGGAGTTAATGCCAAGGTTGCTTAGTTTGGTTAGGAGGAGGCAGTGGTTAACCAGATCACACACTTTCATCAGATCCACAAAAGCCTCCCCAGTTGCACATCTGAACAGCTAATAGTCTTCAGGTGAAGCTACCTCTGGCTGGAAGCTGCAGTACTGAACATAGGATTTGCAAGAAAGTGAGTTGTGCTCACAACAGAGGGAGGTGAACCTTACAATTGTCTTTGGTTTGTGGCAGATATTCTGCAGGTAGCGGCTACTTCTAACTGAAAGGTGAAATAAGAAACTTAGAATTATCAGGAAAAGACAGTCTTTCAAGCAACAGAGGGAGGTGGATCTAGCTTTACTTTTGTTCCAGTTCTTAAGATTTTCAGTGCAGGAAGAGTTTAAACCCTGGGCTAAGAATTTGTCATAAGCAGGGACGCTGGAAAATTGCGGGCATGAATTCTACGCATTTTCCATGGTTTTATGCTCCCTCCACGACTCCACCGCGATATTGCCTGCTCTGGTCGTGGTCTGTGGCTCTCTGGCTCTCTTTGTTTAGCCACATTGTGCTGCCTTGTGCTGCCATCCCCCAGTGCTTTTTCTAACTCCATCCCCCCTCCAGTAAGGCTGTTCCACCCCCCTGTGATGTCATAATGGGGGAGGAATACCAACACATCCAGTCACGGGCTCCCTGACTTAAAAAATATTTTGCGCGCTTTGCCTGCTTTGTGTCCCCCCTCAGGTCTGCCTAAGCCTTTAAATACAGCGGACTGTGGGGGGACAGGTAACATTTACCTAGGGAGCGAGCGACTTTCATCAGAGGAACCCTGCCCCTAAGTCCCCGACTGACGGCGAAGGCGCGCGAGAGAGAGAGAGAGAGAGAGAGAGCGAGCGAGAGGGAGACAGAGGGAGTGAGCAAGCGCGCGAACGGAGAGGGAGAGAGCAAGCAGAGCCCTGCACCATGGAGACCCGAGACCAGAGATCAGGGACCAGCGTTGAATAAAAAACACAAGCTGCAGCTAAATTGGGGACCAACCTGAAGTCTTACTTCAGCACAGAGCACTTCAGGTCCACTAGCAGCTTGGGAGCTATATTATTAAAAATTGCGATCTGTCCTGCTTCCTGCTTTACCTGCTGCCTGCATTCTGCCATCTGAGGGGACAACATAAAATTCTGCCCAGAAGGCTTTCCAGAAGGCTTTCCCTGGTTCCCTGGTTCCCAATCTGCATCTCTGGTAAGTAAGTTACTTTGCTGACTAGTTTGGGATGGGTGGGAGTGGGGAGGGCACATGTTGGGTTTTGTAGGCAAGCAAAATATCTTTGAGTATGCCACATTTTCTGAAGTGTTCTGTGTAAGCAGACAGGCATGTGAACCAGTCTGCCAGGTCTGTGCCATGCTCCTGTGGTCTGGCATTGTTGGTCAATGGAGGGATGGACTGGCAGACTGGCCCACACACACAGAAGAAAAATTGTTCTGGCCATGGTGGATGCTGGCACAGAACTAATTTTTCTGCACTTGTGCCAGTCTGCCAAATACGGCCATACTCCTGTGGTCTGGTTGATGGAGGGTCGGGCCTGGCGGAAAAAATTGTTCTGTCCTCGGGTGATGGTGGGCATGGGGCGGACATGCAGGCTGGCCCAGAACAATCTTTTTCTGCATGTATACCAGTCCGCCAGGCCCATGCCAAGCTCCTGTCACTTGTTGATGGTCAGTGGAGGGTCGGGCCTAGCGGACTTGGTACACTTGCAGAAAAAAATTGTTCTGGCCTCGGGTGAAGGTGGGCATGGGGCGGATGTGCAGGCTGGCCCAGAACAATTTTTTTCTGCATGTATACCAGTCCAGCAGGCCCGTGCCAAGCTCCTGTCACTTGTTGTTGATGGTCAGTGGAGGGTCAGGCCTGGCGGACTTGGTACACTTACAGAAAAAAATTGTTCTGGCCTCGGGTGAAGGTGGGCATGGGGCAGACGTGCAGGCTGGCCCAGAACAATTTTTTTTTTCTGCATGTATACCAGTCCATCAGGCCCTTGTCAAGTTCCTGTCACTTGTTTGATGGTTGGTAAAGGAAAGAGCCCAGGCAGACTAGCACACATGTGGAAAAAAAATTGCTCTGGCCGCTGGTGAAGACTGAGGGTGGGGCGGATGGGCTGGCTGACACAAAACAGTTTTTGCCACGTGTATACCAGTCCAGCAGGTTAGTGCCTTGCTCCTGTCACTTCATATGTTGGAAAATATCTGGAGTCTTTGGTAGCATGGATTCAGGTAGAATCCATGCTCAAGCTCAGCGCCACGACAAGGCAACTCCAGTAGCTGAGGTAAATTGCAGCAGCGCCACCCAGTATTCAGTGCGGTACCCTGCAGTATTGTGACATTGTGATCTTTCACTGCAAGGTGCTGCATTGCATCTAGGCTGGTGCAGCTGGGTAGGTTAAGAGATAAAAAAACCGTATTATTTTTACATAGAACTACTATGTGTATGGGGAAAGTATTGTGTTTGTAAGAATTGTAATGGGCAGGATACTGTAAAATTGCGAGATTCAGCACATTTGTTGTGGACACTGCAGTGTTACGGTCTCCATCTTTACACGGTCAACCATTCAGCTCCGTGATTCTTGGCTCATTTTTCTCAGGAAAACATTATCTAGCTATTTGATCCTCCAGGGGCAATCAGGATTTTACATCGTCTGATACTAATGCTAATGCTGCAACTTACACCAGCTCAACCTGGTACAGCTTGCACCATGCTGGTGTACCGTACAAACAGGGCTGGTGCCATTAATATGGCGCAAACTGCCATGAAGTGAGCACATCACATCATTCATCCTCACAAAGGTGTCGGTTGATAAAGCTGTTTATGTTTGTGATCTTTGGACAGGTGCACAGAGGAAGGGAGGTTGGGGCATAGTAGCAGGGAATTGTTATAAATAGTAGAGATTCTAATTATGTATTCCTACATGTATCAAATAAATAGTGGTTGTGGATCAGATTGTTGTCACAAAGACAGAAAGAGGGTGGGTTGCATAACCGGTGCAAGAGTACAACAGAATGTCTTAGCCAAATGCAAAAAGTCCATGTTTTTCTAGTGAAGAGGCGAAAAATCAACACCTGTCATACACAGTTTGTGCCACTGATCGCATCAGACTATATCCAGAGGGCCTGTACGAGGATGGTGGTAAGCTGTTTTGCAGATTCTGCTGCCAGACAATTGACTACCTACGGAAGCACACAATTGATCTTCACATGAAAACTCAGAAGCATGTTGAGAGAAAAGCAGCAGCACTGAAGAAAAAACAAGAAGGTAATACTATTCACATTCATATAATTTTTAATGTAACTGTCTATGTGCAGACTTTGAATGGTAAAATGTGTTTGTTTTTTTCCCTTTTGTTGCATGCAGCACCCCTTAAATAATAAAAAAAGGTACTGACCACTACATTTCTAGATATCTAGAAATTTTCACATTGTGTAAGATTAGAATATGAATGTGCATGTGTACTAATTTTATGCTTTGTTTTTGTTTCAGCTGAGCCTCCCAGAAGATATTTCCACCTAGATTTACATATGTTTTTTTTTTTAAAGTAGTCTCTTACATATTTTTTCCCGTAAGTACTTTTCAGTGATTTTTAAGGTTTTCTCCTTGTCCTACTCCTGTCCTACTCCTGGGCCTACATGATGTAGTACACACATGCGGAGGCACATGCATGCCCTATTGGACGCCCCATCCTAGTAGTTGCTCCATTAGCGCCTACCACTGGACCTCTATCTTGTGACCGTGGGACTGCGGATGGGCGACTTCAACCCTTTTTCAGGAGAGAAGAGGAGAGCTAATGCTCAGTTCTGCTTCCATCCCTCTCCCTTTCCTGGCAACACAGCATCCTGGGGTCCTTCCTGAACCCAGATCACCACTGTAGCATAAGGCAAGGTGTCCAGCGCCTCTGGTAAGGTGTTCAGTGCCTCAGCCCTTGGCACCACAAGGCCGGTACTCTTGTATAGTTTATAGAATTTGACTAGCAATCTGAATAGAAGTGCAGACATTGATAGTGATTTATGTTTTGTTTTTTGTTTCAGGCAACACCTTGCAGCGTCAGCAGTCACTGACTTCATCGTTTACTAGAGCTACAACTGCTATGCTGGACAGGAAAGAATTTGTCATGGACTTCATCAAGTGCCTAACCAGAGCAGACATCCCCCTTGAAAAGGCTCCTGCATTTGAGAACTTCCTATGCAAATACACGAAGCAGGGTGGCAGTCTTCCTGGGCCAGCTCATCTACGCACCACATATCTACAAGAACTTCGACCGCTGCATGAAGAATTTCTCCGGAACCAGACAGAGAACACTGACATTTTTGTAATTCTGGATGAGACGACGGATGCCTGTGGCCATAGTGTGTTTGCCGTTTTGGCACTGCCTCTTAACAAAGTCAAGGAGCAGCCTCTCCTGATTGGAGTTGAATTTCTGGAACACATGAACCATTCCACTGTCTCTCAGGCTTTGATACAGATCTTAAATGAGAACAGAGTGAACTTCAAGAAGGTGCATGCTGTTGCAACAGACAGTGCAAGCTACATGCGCAAAGCCTTTAGATTTGTTCTGGCAGGTATTTTACCCAATGCTGTGCATGTGACTTGCATTGCACACTTGGTAAACCTTGTGCTTGAAGTATGGTCAACTGTGCTGTAAGACCTGAACACCATTGTCAGTTTAGTGAAAATGGTGTTCTGCCAGAGCCCCATGCGACATCATGAATATCTGGCCTTTATGAAGGCCAAAGCTAGAATTGTACCAAAGATGCCAGTGTACGTGGTCATCACACATTGGGGCTCTTGGGTAACAGCAGTGGAATACCTTTCAGAATACTTGCCTGTCTTAACAGAATTTATAGCCTCGACAACATCTGATGCACCCACATTTAAAAAACTGAAACGGCTGCTGGCCAGCAACCTCAATAAGTTGATGGCACAAGCTGCATTTGTTAGTAAACATTCAGCTGAGCTTGTGAGGCTTATTGAGGAACTGCAAGCCTCTACTGTCCCACAAGGGAATACCATTTTTTGCATATTGCAGCAGGTACACTTATTTCTGGACTTTTGTGTGACATCTGGAGCTGGCGAGTTTAAGCCCAAAACTGTAGAAAAGTTGGCACAGTACAAAGAGGAGGAGAGAGCAGCATGCCTGGAATTCTTTTAGCAAGTAATGTTGGAAAGTTCGGAGAAGCTGCATAATGTAATCCAAGCCCACCCATCCATCAATATATTCAAATCTGCATGTGTGTTCGATCCACAACAACTACCAACACTTGAGAAAGGCAAAGAGAACTATATCAGGGATTTACCAGGTCTTGCAGACATTTCTGACTTTGATTGGCATGTTTATATAACTTCAGCAAAGTCCATTCCAGCAGACTTCAGTATCTCTGAATGGTGGGAGGCTCAGTCAGAGTTCCAGCAAAAACTTGCAGTGCTTGCTAAAAGGTACATGTGGATGCCAGTTAGCACGGCTAACATTGAGAGGACTTTTTTCTGTTTAAACAGACTTGCTGAAAGACAATAGACACAATCTAAAGGAAGAAAATGTCAAACTTTAGTTAATGTTAAAATATAACAAAACATTTCAGTAAGTTTACGATGTGTCACTTAAACCTCTATTTATTTTAGTCTATGCATGAACACGTTCTTTGGTTAGAATTGCTTTAATATGTGTGAGGTGTTGGGATTGTGTGGTACTTGAATTGTAAATATGTATATAAAAAACTATCAATGAATGAAACATGGGAACCATATTGTTTATAAAAACATGATTTATTTCCCTCTGCGTTAGTGTTACCTTTGTTTGTAAGTTAAATATATTTCAGGTTTTTTGTGTGCCATTTAATCTATTCTATTTCATAGAATGGAGATGTAATAAAGCTCAGCTATAATAACTGTAACTTTCTATGTGTTTCTTCTTCTGTGTGTTTCTTTTTGTATCTAAACCAAACAGAAGCATATATATATATATATATATATATATATATATATATATATATACCTATAGATAGAGATTTTCTGGCTATTTGATGAATAGAGAGCCCGTGGAACCCCCTGCAAGTTCCCTCAAGAAATAGGGGAAATATCTGCAACTTTGGGCACAGTTTTCCACAATTTCCCAGTGTCCCTGGTCATAAGTCCTGAAGTAAGTGCAGGTACAGGCTGTGTATTTGACCCAGACAGTGCCCTAGGGGGTGGAAACTGTTTTTTGTGTTTATCTGTGTGTGCCATTAAAGGCCAGACCAGAGTGTGTCAGGAAGTGCTTACATCATACCTACTTATCAGCCAATAGCTTTGGAAGAGTCTTACAGACCTGAGAACAATAGTATTATAAGCAAGTGTTTTATAGCAAACTCATCAGAACAGCTAATAGTCTTCAGGTGAAGCTACCTCTGGCTGGAAGCTGCAACACTGAACATAGGATTTGCAAGAAAGCGAGTTGTGCTCACAACAGAGGGAGGTGAACCTTACAATTGTCTTTGGTTTGTAGGAGATATTCTGCAGGTGGAGGCTACTTCTAACTGAAAGGTGAAATAAGGAACATAGAATTATCAGGAAAATACAGTCTTGCAAGCAACAGAGGGAGGTGGATCTAGCTTTACTTTTGTTCCAGTTCTTAAGATTTTCAGTGCAGGAAGAGTTTAGAGCACAGCTGACTTATTTTGGGGCTGACTGCTTTCAGAGCACAAACCACCAGGCTGTTTTGGGGCTGGGGAGGTTTACCTGTGTCTGACTTGGATGTCTGGATTTTTCTCTGTTTGATTAGCAGGGTATTTCCTCTGTCAGATTGTTGTGTAGGGCATCTTGCTGACAGAAAGGCACTCATCACAGCGGTGGGTCAGAGCTTTTAGCTGATTGTTTCATGAGGGCACAGTTTAGGCCCAACCCCTACCCACCCTCACCCCACCCACCCCTGGAAATAGTTCCTTTATACCTGGGGTTCTGACATCATTTCCTCAAGAGTGCAAGGTGCATATCACTGTCATATCCTCTCTAGCACACTGCACTGACAATATAAGCATACACATTGTATAATATATATATTTCTATATAACAAACAAATCAACACACACACACACACACACACACACACACACACACATAGATAAACATGTGGGGAGTAGTGCAATGTAATGGCTGTGGGGCAGCAGTCTTCTGGGAGTCTTTCTGGAGGCTGAGATGCTGCCCTATTTGCAGACAACTCTCTGCCCTGAGGGAGGAAGTTGCCCGTCTTCAGGCCACACTGGACAGTAGTAAGGGGAACCTTCCCCCAGGCCACACTGGACAGTAGGAAGGGAACCTCCCCCATCCAGAGAGCACCACAGCCACCACCACTACCTCAGAGGTTGCGAAGAAAGCACAGCAGTTGGACCACAGTGGGCTCAGGGAGGGTGAGGATGGTGGAACAGAGGCACACCCAGTCAGTTGTTCCACTCCACAATCCATACACCATTCTGGGGGAGCATAGCTCCCCTATGGATGCACCCACAGAGGAGACTAAGGAGGCTGAGGACAACTGTCACAAGGGAGGCCCACAGGAAGGAGGAGGAGGACACCACAGGGAAAGGAAGCAGCTCCTGGTGGGGGACTCAATTATTAGAGTTATAGAACTAGGGGGAGCAGGTAAAAACTGAAGTAAGGTGCCTGCCTGGTGCCATGGCTTGAAGAGACAGGAAGCGCATCCTCAGGATCACGAGAACAGCTGCACGGGAGTCTGAGCTGGATGTCATTGTCCACCCAGGGACAAATGACTTGGCTCATCATGAGATTAGAGCAGTGCAGGAGGACTTTGTAGAGTTGGGGAGGGGCCTAAGATAAGTAGCACACACAGTATCCTTCTCAGAGGTGCTGCCTGTCAATGGCATGGGTGAGGCGAGGGTACTTTGCACCATGCAGTTTAATGAATGGTTGAAAAAATGGTGTGGAGCACAGGGGTTTGGCTTCACTGGGGACTGGGGTTCCATCTGAAGGGACACCAGCCTATACTGGCAGGATGGTCTGCATCTGTCCAGGAAGGAACAAGTCTTTTGAGCAATCGGTTTAAATGCTTCATTGGCAAGCTTTTAAACTAGTCAAGGGGGGAGGCACTGATAAGCAGCAGGAAAATCCCAGCCTCTCCCTACAAAACAGGGTACTAAATGAGAAAAAGACCGAGGTAGAAAGGTCAGTGGGGGGATGCTGCAACAGAAGGTAAAGCCTTCAAAAAATGGAGAGCAATAAGTACCAATGCCCATAGTCTGAGTAACAAGCTTCCTGAATTAGTGGCCTTGATGGAGGTGGAACATCTGGATATCGTGGCAGTCACAGAAACATGGTACACACAAAACCATGACTGGGACGTAAACATACCAGGATACACTATCTACAGGAGGGACAGGGAGGGTAAAAGAGGAGGAGGAGGAGTAGCTCTTTACATAAGGGAAGGAATCAAAGCAACAGAACAAAAGGGTAAACAGGGAGGAGGAGAAGAAGCACTGTGGGTAAATTTGGAGACCGGCAATGGCACCACAACCCGCACAGGGGTTGTATACAGACCCCCTTCTCAGGTGGAGGAAATGGACAAGGAAATGATAGAAAGTATACTTAGAATGGCAGAAAAAGGGGAGATATTGCTGATGGGTGATCTGAATATGCCAGATGTTAACTGGAGTGCAGTTGCAGTAGCCACTTCGAAGAGTGGGGTTATTCTAGATGCCCTACAGGGGGCATACCTAAGACAACTAGTATTGGAGCCCACTCGAGAGGGAGCAATCTTAGACCTGGTTCTCTCAAATGGAGATGGAGAGAGGATCACAGATGTAGAAGTGGGTAGCCATCTGGGAACTAGCAACCATCAAACAGTATGGTTCACAATAAACACAGCAATAGAGTCAAGCCATACAAAGACAAAAGTACTGGACTTTAGAAGGGTTGACTTTGCCAAAATGGGTGAGTGCCTAAGGAATGCACTAGCAAATGGGCAGGAAGAAGGGGTGGAAGAACATTGGGGAATAATAAAAACTGCCATCACAGAGGTAACATGCCTTTGTGTGAAGCAAATAAACAAAATGAAACGATGTAAGAAACCACTATGGTTCTCAAAGGAAGTGGCAGTGAATGTTCAAGAGAAAAAGAAAACATTCAGGAAGTACAAGGAATCACAGCAGGAGCAAGACAGAGAACTGTATCAGTTAAAGCAAAAGGAAGCTGGGAAGGCAGTCAGAGCAGCAAATGCCCAAACTGAGGAAAAGATAGCCAACTCAGTTAAGAAGGGGGATAAAACCTTTTATAGGTACATCAGGGAGTGAAGGAAGACCAAGGGAGGGACAGTGAGGCTTAATAAAGGGAGGGAGGGTGGGCAGAGGGTGACTGTGAAAAGGCAGAGATACTAAACAAATATTTTTGCTCAGTATTTACAAATGAAGAGGGGAGGTACCTAAAACAAACAGTAGAAACACTCTGGATACAGAAGTTGATACCAGCCCATTTACAGAAGAAAGGGTTCTGAAAGAACTCTTAAAACTGAAGGTGAACAAAGCAATGGGCCTGATGGGATTCATCCCAGAATTCTAAAAGAACTAAGGGTAGAACTAGTGACACCACTGACTTCCCTTTAACAAATCATGGGAGGATGGGGTGGTACCCGAGGACTGGAGGAGGGCAGATGTGATTCCCCTTCACAAAAGTGGGAGCAAGGCAGAAGCAGGAAACTACAGACCTGTTAGTTTAACCTCAGTGATAGGGAAAATGATGGAATCACTTCAGAAGGAAAGAATTGTCGAGTATCTAGAGGCCAGAGGGGCACAGGACCCAAGGCAGCATGGATTCACAGCAGGAAGGTCATGCCAGATGAATCTGATAGATTTCTTTGACTGGGTGACCAAAGTAGTAGATCAGGGAGGGGCTGTGGACATGGCCTACCTAGACTTTAGCAAGGCATTTGACACAGTCCCACACAAAAGATTACTATACAAGTTAGCCAGCCTGGGAGTGGGTCCCAAGATGACAACCTGGGTAAATAATTGGCTGGAGAAAAGGACACAGAGAGTAATAGTAAATGGAGTCCACTCTGAAGAAAGGGGGGTTACTAGTGGGGTACCGAAGGGTTCAGTATTTGAACCGGTCCTCTTCAATGTCTTTATAAGCGACATTGCAGAGGGACTGGAAGGAAAAGTATGTCTCTTTGCAGATGACACAAAGATCTGCAACAGAGTTGATGCACAAGATGGGGTGGAAAGGATGAGAAGGGACTTGGCAAGGTTAGAGGAATGGTCAAATGTATGGCGGCTTAGATTCAATGCTCAGAAGTGCAAGGTATTGCGCCTGGGAAACAAAAACCCAGGGGAAGAGTACACAATGGGGGGTGAGATACTAACAACAACAAAAATGGAAAAGGACCTGGGGGTAGTCATATCAGATGACCTAAAGGTGGGCAAGCAATGTGAGAGGGCAGCAAGGAGGGCTGGGGGGATACTGGGATGCATAGGAGAGGCATCACCAGTAGAAAACAGGAAGTTATTACCTCTGTACAGACAGCTGGTGAGACCCTTCTGGAGTACTGTGTGCAGTTCTGGAGACCCAATCTCCACAAAGACATAGACAGGATGGAAGCTGTCCAGAGGAAGGCAACTAAAATGGTGCAGGGTCTGCACTGGAAGACATATGAAGAGAGACTTAAGGAGCTTAATATGTATAGCCTCGAGGAAAGGAGGGAGAGGGGGACATGATAGAAACTTTCAAGTACCTCAAGGGAATCAACAAAGTCCAAGAGGGTAGCATCTTCCAAAAAAAGAGGTGTGCAAGAACAAGGGGGCACAATTTGAAGATAGAGGGGGGCGGCTCAGAGGTAATTTAAGGAAGTATTTTTTCACAGAGAGGGTTGTGGATGCATGAAACGGCCTTCTGGAGGAGATTGTGGAGTCAAAAACAGTGGTGGAATTCAAGCATGCATGGGACAGTCATAGGGCAATTCTAGGGGTTGGGGGTAGGAAGAAGTAGGCTGCTGGTTAACTAGGATCTGCATCTTAACCATTAGGTAGGGAAATGGGCAGACTGGGTGGGCCAAGTGGTCCTTATCTGCCATCAAATTCTATGTTTCTATCGCTTATCCATGGCCTGATACATATCTGCGGTGACTCGTAACAGAGCACATTCAGCCCCGTGTAGTTTTTGAAAACCATGCTGTGAGATGGCAATGGCATTTGTCCATTCAAAGAATTGGTATAGTTATCGGCCCAGTGGTGCTGAGGGTTGAGGCTCTGGACGCCACACCTCACACCACACTGGTGACCCAAGTTCAGGAGCGAGCTCAGGGAACTGGGGGTCGACAGTGGAGGACTGGATTTGAGCATCTGTGGACAGCTGTCCTAGTCCTGGGAGGGATCTGGGGATCTCCCGATGCACTGGCACCCTCTGGCGGATGCTGGGGGCTCTGCAGGGCATGGTGGCTGACATATGAGGCTGGGGGGCACGGCGGACATCTTCCAGGGGCATACAGAAGCACATGCTCACTGGGCGGGATGTCATTGCACGTCTGTTCTCCGGGGTAGAAAAGTGGAAATACCTCCTTCCTTCGGGTGAGGCGACGGCAATTGGAAATCAGCCTAACTGATCCTCACGCCCAATACTGGCCATCTCTCCAGTTGTTCTTGGGGTCTGGGGCCACTCCTTGGGCCAAGGTGGAGTGCCCAGATCTCGCTTACCCAACATAGCCCAGAGATGTCATTTCAGGTGGGCAGTTGTGTTCGGCCGATGATGGAAGGGCCCCTGAGAGATGTCCCGAAGGTAAGGGTGATAAATAAAGATTAAAAAAAAAAAGAATGAGTATAGTTGATTACGAACATACGAAATTTGCGAGCAGATAAAGGCCTAGAGGTCTATCAAGTCTGCTCGAATGTGCAGCTAGCACCCCTTATTCTGCAGATGCCCCTCCCTTCCACCCTTCCCCTTCTTTAACCCTCCCCCTTGTCCTGTCCCATCCTCGTTTGAAGCAGTCCACTGTTCTACTGCATACCACTTCAGCAGGTAACGCATTTCACCCAGCCACCACCCTCTCTGTAAAAAAGTGTCTCCTCATCTCCCTCCTGAACCTTCCTCGCTCCAGTCTCATATCATGGCCCCTGGTGGCCCGCCCCTCCCTTACTGTGAACAGCCCCATTGTACCCATCTTGTTTATTCCTTTCATGTATTTAAAGGTTTCAATCATGTCACCCCTGTCTCTCCTCTCCTCCAGTAAGTACATGTTCAACTCCTTCAACCTCCTCTCGTATGATAAGTCCCCCAGCCCTTTGATCATCTTTGTCGCTCTGCGCTGCACCCCCTCCAGTAACTTAATGTCCTCTTCAGATACGGACGCCAGTACTGCACGCAGTACCCAGGTGTGGTCTAACTAATGACCTATAAGTGGCAGAATCACCCTCCCTTCTCGAGGATATAATCCTTGCAATACAACCCAGCATTTTGTTGGCCTTTGCAGCTGCCTTCCTACATTGTGCCGAGTTGTTCATTGACCCTGTAATAAGCACACCCAGATCCTTCTCCTCCTCTGTCTGGGCTAGCTGCACTCCCCCTAGCTGGTAACTCCTCCTTGGGTTCTTCATCCCAAAATGCAGCACCTTGCACTTTTTGGCATTAAAGTCCAGTTGCCAGGTGTCTGACCAGGTTTCAAGCTTTGCCAGATCATCCTGCAACCCCTGCCACCCCTCTAGGTCATCCACCACCGCTACTCTACCTTGGTATCATCAGCAAACAGACTGATCTTGCTCTTTGATGTCCCATGATATGTCTGCAATGAATATCCCAAACAACACTGGTCCCAACACTGAGCCCTGTGGAACACCGCTCGTCACTGCCCTTGGGTATGAGAGCTCCCCACCCACCACCACCCTCTGTTGCCTTCCCTGCAGCCAGTTTCCTACCCATCTCACCAGCTTTGCACCCTCCTCTGTGCCTACTAACTTTCTTCCCAGCCTTCCATGTGGCACTGAGTCGAATGCCTTACTGAAGTCCAGATACAGGACATCCACTGCATGGCCTCTGTCCAGTTGCCTAGTTACCCAGTCATGGAACTCGACCAGGTTGGTTTGGCAGGATCTGCCATGTATGAAGCCATGCTGTCTGCTGTTCTGTAGTCCTTTGGCCTCTAGGAGGGCCACCAGCCTCTCCTTCAGGATAGTCTCCATTAGCTACCCATGATGGATGTGAGGCTCACTGGTCTGTAGTTTCCGTTCATCCTGTGCCACTTTGTGGAGGGGCACCACATGAGCCATCCTCCAGTCCTGAGGCACACACCCCAATGTAGTGAGGCATTAAATAGGTTCTGCCAAAGGTCCTGCAAGGACCCCTGCCAGCTCCTTCAGTACCCTGGGGTGGATGCCATCTGGGCCTGGTGCCTTGTCCACCCTCAGTGCCTTCAAACCTCTTTGAACTCTGCTCTCCATGATTTCCCATCTGTCACCACTTTCCCCTGCTTCTGCCATTTTCCCACCTTGGGTGTCACCCCTCTTCTCTTTAGTAAATACTGAACAGAAGTACTCATTTAGTGCTCCGCCTTATCGCACCTCGCTGCCACCCAACCCCTCCTTCCTAATACTTACTATGTGGTCCTTACAGCTCCTTTTCTCCCTGATGTACTTAAAGAAGTCCTTCTCCCCCTTCTTAATGTCTTGTGCCAGTCTGAGTTCCGTAGATGCTTTGGCTCCCCTTACTGCCCTTGTCACCTCCTTCGATTCTGTCAAGTACTCCTCCCTGTCCTCCCCCCTGCCTGTTTTCTTGTACTTCCTAAAGGCAGCTCTTTTCCTCCTTGCCTTTTCCATGACCTCCTTGCTCAACCAGATCGGTTTCTTAGCCCTAGCCTTCTTGCTCAGATTGTAAAGTATTCTTCCTTTTTTTAAAATTAAATATACTTTATTCGTTTTAATCATGTTTACATAGGAATACAAGGCATAGAAAGAGATTATTACATATATATAAGCAGGAGATAAGGTCTTGAGGTTACATCGGCCCACAAATGACAACCACTACAGTTACCACTAAAATTAAAAACAAACCTTAACCACTATCCATAGTTCCTTCCCCCCTCCCCCTTTGACAATAGATACAGTTCATCTGACATTCATCTATCTGGACATTCATTCCCTGCTTGCATAGCTATAACCAGCCAGGTTATTTAGTAATTGATGTCAGCGTATACACCTTATTCCACTTCTTGTCAAAACTAGCGGAACAGTGCCTGAGACTCGCTATCATTTTCTGTATTCTTAGATTATATAAGAACTCATTTAGCCATTCTGAATAGGGTATAAGTTGGGGATCTTTCCAATGCCTTAATACCATCTGCTTTACCGTATGGGAAATTAGAGCTATGGCATATCTTCGCTCTAGAACTGAAATTCGAGAGTAATCCCCTAGAAGACAAATTTCAGGTTCAAAAAAGGGTTCTAGTCCTAGGAGGGGATCCAATTTATTCTTAATTGTGTTCCATAGGAGTTTAATTGAAGGGCATTCCCACAGCATATTGAAAATAGTACCTTCACTCAAACCGTACCTATTACATTTGGGATCTTGCACTTTGCTCATGGCATACAGTTTATCTGGGGTAAAGTAAATATTATGTAAAATATAAAATTGCATAAGGCTCAATTTGTTATTGGAGGTATAAGTGTATATGGTCTTCTAGATTTTATCCCAGCAGTATTGTCTATCTGGGAACTGGGTTGACCAATATATTGAGTGTCCTTGGATATCCGGATACGTAAGTGGATAGAGTTCAGCATTTATTCTGGAAACAACTTGTGAACCCCATGTCAATGTAGAGAGCATTTTGAGAAGGTCTTTCTGATCAATATCCCAGACATTAACCCCCATGTGAGGTATTAGAAGGTGTCTAATTTGAAATGCTTTAAATATCTGGTTAGGAGGAAGATCCAAAGGTTTAATGATTTCCGTTGAAGTCTTAATTCTACCCTGTTCCATTAGATCAGATATCTGAACATCTCATTCAGTAGTCTCCTCATTAGGTTTTATATATTGTTTATCAATAGTGAAATTCGGATTCAGGTATATAGGCTGGGAAATATCCTTAGTGTTATAGTAGATGATGGCTTTACATAGTTGGGCATGTACCTTCAGGGACATAGTTATCAATTCATTTTGTAGTGCCTTTATTCCCAATTTAGGAGTGATATGTACTAAGCTGTTAGGGGAAATACCACTTTTTTTAATAGCTAGGCGTTCAATTTGTAGCCATATGGGTTCATATTCCTGTTCCATCCCTATCGAAGTTAAGGGTTGCCATCGGAAACAGAAACATAGAAACACAGACTTTGATGGCAGATAAGGACCACTTGACCCACCAAGTCTGCCCATTTCCCTACCTATTGGATAAGCTGCAGATTCTAGTTAACCAACAGCCTACTTCCTGCAACCCCCCACTATAATTGCCTTATGTCTGTCCCATGCATGTTTGAATTCCCCCACTGTTTTAGACTCCACAACCTCTCCAGGAGGGTGGTTCCATGCGTCCACCACTCTCTCCGTGAAAAAGAATTTCCTCACATTACCCCTGAGCCGTCCCCTCTCTTACTTTAAATTGTGTCCCCTTGTTCTTACACTTCTCTTTTTCTGAAAGATGCTACCCTCCTGGACTTTGTTGATTCCCTTGAGGTACTTAAAAGTTTCTATCATGTCCCCCCGTCCCTCCTTTCATCAAGGGTATACATATTAAGCTCTCTCAGTCTCTCTTCATATGGTTTCTGATGTGAGACCTGCACCATTTTAGTTGCCCTCCTCTGACTGCTTCCATCCTGTCTATGTCCTTGTGTAGATGAGGTCTCCAAAACTGCACGCAGTACTCCAGATGGGGTCTCACCAACTGTCTGTATAGAGGGATAACCACTTCCCTTTTTCTACTTGTGATGCCCCTCACTATGCATCCCAGTATTCCCCTGGCTCTCCTTACTGACTTCTCACATTGCTTACCCACCTTTAGGTCATCTAATATGACTACACCCAGATCCCTTTCCATTATTGTTGTCGTTAGTACCTCCCCTGCTATTGTGTACTCTTCTCCTGGATTTTTATTTCCCAGGTGCATTACTTTGCACTTCTTTGCATTGAATCTAAGTTGCCATATGTCTGACCATTCCTCCAACCTTGCCAAGTCCCTTCTCATCTTTTCTACCCCCCCTTGTGTATCAACTCTGTTACAGATCTTTGTGTCATCTGCAAAGAGGCATACCTTTCCTTCCAGACCCTCTGCAATGTCACCTATAAAGACGTTAAAGAGGACTGGACCCAGTACTGAGCCCTGAGGTACTCCACTAGTAACCCCCCTTTCTTCAGAATGTGTTCCATTCACTATTACCTTCTGTGTCCTGTTGTGCAGCCAGTTTGCTACCCGGGCTACCACCCTGGGACCCACTCCCAGGCTGGCTAACTTGATTATTAATCTTTTGTGCGGGACACTGTCAAATGCCTTGCTAAAGTCTAGGTAGGCCATATCCACAGCCCCTCCCTGGTCAATTACTTTGGTCACCCATTCAAAGAAATCAATTAGATTCATCTGACATGACCTTACTGCTGTGAATCCATGCTGCTTTGGTTCCTGTGCCCCGCTGACCTCTAGGTACTCAACAATTCTTTCTTTCAGAAGTGATTCCATCATTTTCCCCACCACTGAGGTCAAACTAACAGGTCTGTAGTTTCCTGCTTCTGCTTTGCTCCCACTTTTGTGAAGGGGAATCACATCTGCCCTCCTCCAGTCCTCAAGTACCACCCCATCTTCCCATGATTTGTTAAAAAATGTGGTTATTGGTGTCACTAGGTCCTCCCTTAGCTCTTTTAGAATTCTAGGGAGAATCCTGTCAGGCCCTGTTGCTTTGTCCACCTTGAGTTTTAGGAGTTCTTTCAGTACTCTTTCTTCTGTAAATGGACTGGCATCAACCCCACTATCCAGAGTGCTTCTACTGTTTGGTTTAGGTAACTCCTCATCTTCTTCTTTTGTGAATACTGAGCAAAAGTATTCATTCAGTATCTCTGCCTTTTCACTGTCTCCCTCTGCCCACCTCCCCTCTCCTTTATTAATCTTCACTATCCCTCCCTTAACCTTTCTATGCTCCCTAATGTACCTATAAAATGTTTTATCCCGCTTCCTAACTGAGTTGGCTATCTTTTCCTCGGTTTGGGTCTTTGCTTTTCTGACTGTTTTCTCCACTTCTTTCTGCTTTAATTGATACAGTTCCCTGTCGTGCTCCATCTGTGATTCCTTATACTTTTTGAATGCAGCCTTTTTCTCCTTAACCTTCCCTGACACCTCTTTTGAGAACCATAGTGTTTTTTTATTCCACTTTGTTTTCTTTATTTGTTTCACAGAAAGGCTTGTTGCCTCCATGATGGCAGTTTTGATTTTTCTCCATTGTTCTTCCACCCCTCCTTTCTGGCCATTTGCTAATGCATTCCTCAGGTATTCGCCCATTTTGCCAAAGTCAGCCCTTCCAAAGTCCAGTATCCTTGTCTTTGTATGGCTTGTCTCCATGGTTGTGTTTATTACTTGTTCCGTCTGTCATACTTGTACTTTGTTCTCCCTCCACCCCCTGTAACCCGACGTGGAGCCTTTGCAAAAGAGTCTGTGACTCAAAGGATTGTAATTCGGAATATACAGTAAATAAATAAAAATAAATATTGTGAAGCACACTGTGCAGTGGTCGCTTGTTCCCAGATGTCTACTGACTTCTAAATTTGTGATCCTCTTTACATTTGAGAGTACCAGGTCTAATATTGCTCCCTCCCGAGTGGGTTCCATCACTAGCTGTCTAAGGCATGCCCCCTGTAGGGCATCGAGAAAGACCCTGCTCTTGGATGTGACTGCAGTCCATGTCGCCCAGTTAACATCTGGCATATTCAGGTCCCCCATCAACAGTATCTCCCCTTTTTCAGCCATTTTGAGAATGTCCTCTATCATTTTCCTGTCCATTTCTTCCCCTTGAGAAGGGGGTCTGTATACAACCCCTGTGTGGATTGTGATGCCATTCCCTGTCTCCAAGGTGACCCAGAGTTCCTCTTGCCCTCCCCTTTATGTTTTAGTTCTGTAGTTTTGATCCCTTCCCTTATGTAGAGAGCTACTCCACCTCCTCTTTTACCCTCCCTGTCCCTTCTGTAGATTGTGTACTCTGGTATGTTGACATCCCAGTCATGGTTCTCCATGTACAATGTTTCTGTGACTGCCACAATATCCAAGTGTTCCTCTTCCATCAGGGCTGCTAGCTCTGGAAGCTTGTTTCCAAGACTACGGGCATTGGTACTCATTGCCCTCCATTTAATGTTGGCTTTATCCTTTTTTACCCCATCCCTGCTCTTATTGCCCTTGTCCATTTTTCCATATTTTGCTATGTGGCTAGCCAAGTAATATTGAAAAATATTTGGCAACTTGAGGCCTCCATCCTGCTTGGGGTCACTCAGTTTAATATAAGACCTTCTCAGCAGTTTGGATTTCCAAAGAAACCTGGAGATAATCTGTTTGTATCTTCTTGAACCAGGTTTGTGGGAGGTGAAAATTCAACATATTTAGGGGCTAAAACAATCTCGGGAGTACATTCATTTTAATTACATTAATTCTTCCTTGCAGAGAAAGACATATGGGAGCCCATCTGTCCAGGTCTTGCTATATCTTCTCTAATTTAGCCTCTAAATTTAACTTCTTAATCTGTGACAGACTCAGGGTTATTGTAAGCCCCAGATATTGAATTTGGTTTGACCAGTTTAAACGAAGACCCTCCACTTAAAATCTATAAGTATATGAATTTAATGGCATAATTATTGATTTAGATATGTTTAATTTGTAGTTAGATAGGGCCCCATATGATTCTACAAGGGATATTATTATAGGGATAGAAGTCGCTGGGTTAACAACATGTAACATAATATCGTCCACATAAACCAATAAATGGAGGTCCCACTCCCCTATCCAAATACCTTGTATTCCAGGGGAATGCTGGAGGTGATATAGTAATGGATCTAAGTAAAAATTATATAACAAAGGTGAGAGAGGGCACCCTTGGCACGTTCCAGCATGTACGGAGAATGCTTCAGAGAAAATACCGTTGCAATAAATTTTTGCTGCAGGAAATGTGTACAATAGCTGTACCCATTGGATATATTTATGTGGAAAGCCAAATTTTTTAAGCACTTCAAATAGAAAGGCCCAATTCACCCTATCAAATGCTTTCTCCACATCCAGGGATACCAGCGCCATTGGGTAAGATGCCTCACTGGATGTGGAGAGAATATGGAACAACTTCCTAAAATGGTCCGCCGAAGAACGACCAGTGACAAATCCCACTTGGTCTGGGCTAAGCAAAAGGGTCCAAACCTCGGCCATTCTGGTAGCTAGCATCTTAGCAAAGAGCTTAATGTCAGAGTTCATCAGCAATATTGGTCTATAATTAGAGACCAAGTTTGGTGGTTGGCTCGGTTTAGAGAGCACCACTATGAGAAAAAAGACAAAGAACCTCCGTGTGTAAACACTGAGGCAAGGGTTACCTCAAAGGGCATTTGGCTGGGAAGCCAAGTTTCAAGAAAATACAAAATGACACATGCCCCCACAATGCAAAGCATCATGGGCTGCATATGCAAATCACCACAGAATGTTATGCTGGTCCAACTTTAAGCAGAATTGCATGGTGCCGAAAGGCCTCTCACACAGTTTGCAAAGGGTGCTAACAGAAGACATAGACATGTGTTTCGTCCTACCAGGACTCATCAGTATGCCTCATCTGTTTGACACCCCAGTGGAATGGACCAGCTACCCTTAAGGCAGTGTGCCTTGGATATATTGTGGTGAACCCATTAAAATAAAAAACTATTTAAAAGACAAAGAACCTCTGTGTGTAAACACTGAGGCAAGGGTTACCCCAAAGGGCATTTGGCTGGGAAGCCAAGTTTCAAGAAAATACAAAATGACACATGCCCCCACAATGCAAAGCATCATGGGCTGCATATGCAAATCACCACAGAATGTTATGCTGGTCCAACTTTAAGCAGAATTGCATGGTGCCGAAAGACCTCTCACACAGTTTGCAAAGGGTGCTAACAGAAGTCATAGACACGTGTTTCGTTCTACCAGGACTCATCAGTATGCCTCTTCTGTTTGACACCCCAGTGGATGGACCAGCTACCCTTAAGGCAGTGTGCCTTGGATATATTGTGGTGAACCCATTAAAATAAAAAACTATTTAAAAGACAAAGAACCTCTGTGTGTAAACACATTCTGTGGCGATTTGCATATGCAGCCCATGATGCTTTGCATTGTGGGGGCATGTGTCATTTTGTACCACTATGAGAGCTTCCAGAAGGGAAGAATTTGTAAGATCCTTTTTACAAAGGTAACTGAACATGCTCAGTAGTAAGGGTGAAAGTTGTTCTTTAAAGACTTTATAAAAGCACAGAGAGAAGCCGTCAGGGCCTGGTGCCTTGTCGTCAGGTAGTGACTCTATAGCTTCCCATAACTCCTGTTGAGTTATCTCCTTTTTGAGGGTATGTGCTTGCAAGTGTTGGAGGGAAGGAAGCCACAGCTCATTAAGATGGTTTTGTATGTCTACGATGGAAGGAGGAGGGGTTGGAGGGGAATACTATGATGTGTAGTAGTTTTCAAATTCACTAACAATTTCCTTAGGGGTGGTAAGGAGGGAATTATCTTTAAGGGAATTAAGAGCTACCACTACCCTAGACTCTTCCTGCTGCCTCAGATGTAGGGCTAGTAAATGGCTAGCTTTTTCACCCTGTTCAATATATTTAGCATGAGTCTTAAAGAGCATATACTGGGCTTGCTCTCTTAGGGACTCCGTGTATTGGTTCTTTAATTTAGCTAACTGTTCTAATAATCCCTCATCTGATTGATGGGATTGCTGGGTTTCTTAAATTTGGATTTGCAATAGGAGCCAAAGATGACAGCGCTTCCCTCTTTTTCTTCCGAATAGCTAAGAGTCGGATACACTCTCTCCTAACCACACATTTTAGGGCACACCAAAGTTTATCAACATTCTGTACAGTTCCTTGATTACATGTTAGAAATTGGTCAATCACTTCTTTAAGGGTCTGCTGGGCTTTTTCGTCTTGAAGAAGTTGTACATTTAGTTTCCAAATGCCATTTTTGGTTTCTGAATGTGGTAAAGTAAATTCAAGCCATACAGGCGTATGGTCAGAGATAACTCTCGGGGACATACCACTGCCTGTTATGCCTTCTAATATTGGATTATTAACTAAAAAATAATCAATTCTTGATAATGATTTGTGTACTGACAAATAGAAAGTACACCCCTCTGGTGGCTGGGTTTAATAATCTCCAAGGGTCATTCAAACTGTAGTTTGCTAAAAACTCCTTCAGAGCTCTTTGTGCTGGGGAAAGATTGACCCTTTTGCCAGTTGACCTATCTAACTCTGGTGTCAGAACCAATTTCCAGTCCCCAGCAATTATTGTCGGTAGACAGGGAAACAAAGCCAGGGCCTTTGTCAATATCATAAAAAATTCAGGTGCGTCAATATTTGGTCCATATTCTGAGCCCAGTTTGAGTTCAGTATGATTTAAAAGTCCTTTGAGAAAAATAAATCTCCCTTGCTTATCGCTGTGGGGTTGTTGTACCACAAATTGTGTGCCCCTATTAGAATAGCTACCCTTCTTTGTGCCATTGCATTACCTGCTGCATGGACTAGACTTATTTGCCTCCTCCTAAATAAGTTACCCCTGTATCTAATAAGTGTGTTTCCTGTAATAGGGCTACATTACATTGCAGCATCTCCAGATGTCTGAGAATTTGATGGCGTTTAATTCGGGAGTGAGCCCCTTTAACGTTCCAGGATATAAATCTCAACGCCATTACGATTAAAATTGTGGATTAAGGCAGGGAAGGTGCCCCATCATAACCTAGGTAATTATGATGAATGTAACACAGAAGAATGAGGTGAGTAGAGTTCACTAATTGACTACATGTGGTTATTTCCTGGCTGTAACCCGGTCTCAACCTAAGCAGGTTACGAACTGTATCTAATAAACCCCTATAAACTTTAACAGACACTTTAATCCTATTTCTATTAACCCCTTTCAAAAAGGAAAAACCCCTAACTAAAACCTCAATCCCCCTAATTCTTGCGACTTTACTCCCTTCAATTATTCGGTTGCAGGTATATCCCCCACCAGACAGACAACCTCCTCGGCTCCTTTTCCCTTCCGCCTTAGACATGTAATGGGGAGCCTAAGATTCCCATCACCTTTATTAACACACTTGAAAAATAGACATATAATGTCATATAAACCACATCCTTACATAACAGGAGTCCATTAACTAACTGCTACTAAACATGAGTAATTGCCAAAATCTTTAACAAACCTTAACAACCAGTAACCTTTGAAATTAACTAGGTCTCTGGAAACTTTCTTCCATATTTACTTTAAAACTTAGCCTGGTGCCCATTACCTTATGAACTGTATACCCATATAAAACAAATGATCAAGTTGGCCTTAAGACGCCACTTTAGCGCTTGTAATTACAGTCCACCGAGTCCCTCGACTTCACTGAGCTACACAGGATCCAACTCAAAAGTCTGATGAGCCGCAATGGTATCTTGTTCCTGAGCAAAACTTAATCTTACTTTCATGCCTACAGTTCGAAAGTTAGTTTAGGAGAGTTGCTCCAGTGTCCATTATAGAAACTACTTCTCTTGGTCAGCAGAAGAGATCGGGATATAATTTCTTGATCTCCATAGTAGCTTTGTTGACAGTATTGAATGAAATCCACTGCCCCTCCTTGTTAATTTGCAATGTCACTGGGTATCGCATGTGGAACCTGATTCCTGCAGCAATAAGTTTAGCTACAATGGGATGCATCTCCGTACGTTTTTGCCTTACTGACAGTGGCAAATCTTGAATTATATGTATTTTGGTACTCTCCCACTGGACTTCTTTGATGTCTTTGAGCTTCTCCAGAATTATCTGCTTGTCCAGATAATTTAATAGTGTAAATATAAGAGTTCGAGAAGGTGAACTAGCTGGAGGTGTGGGCCTTAATGCCCGATGTGCCCTTTCCACAATATGTATTGGGCCATTGAGGGAGGGCCCAACCAGCTTGGTGCACATTTTTTCGTACAAAAAATATAGGATTCTCCCCTTCTTCACCTTCTGGGAGCCCCAGGATGACCAGGTTATTCCGCCTTGAGCGTCCCTCAAGGTCTTTTAACTTATCCTCTGCTTTCTTAAGGCAATGTCTTAATGAAGATAATTCTGGATCAGTTTTAGCCCTCCAGTCATCCAACAAAGAGAATTGCTCCTCATTATCACTGGTACAAATCATTAGTCATTCCATGGAGCTTTTAAGAGTTTGCAGGTCATCGACTACAGCCTTAAGGGATTCCTGAATCGGTGCCAGCCCTTTGAAGAAAATTTCCTCCGTTAACAGCTGTGGAGTGGAGAATTCTTCTGTGCCACCCGCTTTAGTGCATTTTACAGGTAGTTCTTTCTCCGGAGATTGTGGAGGCGTGTGTTTTGGCCTCTGCGACTTCATTACTTTTTATGCAGATTTCTTCGGTTTAGATGCCGAAAATCTGTAGCAATGTGATTATTGAACTAAAGAAAAGGGATTCTGCTACTTTGTCCCACAATTAGTGGAGAAACTGTAAGATTTTATGCAGCTGTATTCAGGAGCAGTGTAGAGCGTACCTATCTGGCGTCCATCGCAACCGGAAGTCATAAAGTATTCTTTCCTGAATTTTGGTTAGTGGACACAGTATGGATATGGGTCTATAGTTTTCTGTGCAGTTTGGCAGGCCGCTTTTAAGCACAGGGATCACTATTGCTACTTTCCATTTGTCAGTAATGGTGTGAGAGGGGAAGGATCTATTAAGTAATTGTGTAACTGGGTGAGCAATAGCAGAGAATTGGGGAAGGGATGAGCAAAGAGAGTAGCCCATGAAGGAGGTTATTCAATTTGTAGAGTGCTATGTTGGTGAAGGATTTCTTACCTACGGCTAGCTCTGTCTTGGGAGACTTAGTAATGGGAGGTGAGAGGAGCATAGGGACCCAGGGAATTTGGGTGGAAGACAGACAGATCCTGGAGATCCATCGGGTTCTAGTTTATTTAGGAGCTTGAGCACCTCAGTGCATGAGGCGAGTTTCAGGTGAAAGGGAGTAACGGCAGGACTGTTGTCATTGGGGTGGAGTGGAGCATTAGGTAGGTCTTGCTTATATCTGTCTAGATCAGCGAAAAATTTATTTATGCCAGATGCAATTTCCAGGGAGAAGAACAGAGCTGTACCATTATTGAACATTGTCTTGGTGAGGATATGTTCCTTGCCCTTAATGAGGGCATTGACTTGTGCCCAGAAAGTTTTAGGGTTTGCAAGATGATTAATTTGCAAGGGCTGAAGGTGGTGTCGCTTGGACTTTGTGATCTTTGTTTTGGTAACATTTCTTAAGTGACTGTATGTCTACCAGTCAGAACTGAGGCCAGACTTTTTGTAGTTATGCCAGGCCCTATCGTAAGAGCACAATAAACACTGCAACTCCTGGGTGAGCTAGGGGGATTGGAAGCCTTTGGCCAACCTTTGCTTGAGTGGGGCATGTGAGTCGAGGATGGAGGAGAATGTGCTAATGAAAAAGTCCAGGGCTAGGTTAATATCATGGAGCGAAGTGTTTGGATCCCAGTTCACAGAGTTCAGACTTCTCAGGACAGCATCAGTATTGAAGTTGGTGAGGTCTCTGCATTTTATAGTTCTGGGGGTGGGGTGCGGAAGGTTGTTTTTCCAGATGCAGAAGGTGGGGGAGTGGTAACTTATAGCATCAGAGAAGATTCCTGCAGATTTGATGTGGTGTTTCTTGTTAGTTAATATTCAGTCAATTAGGCTGTGCTTGCCCATCTTCATACTGAGTCACATAGGTTGGTCAAGAACTTGCTCTGGATTAGAGCCCAAGAGTGCAGCTAGGTACTGGGCTTTGCATTCTCCTAGCCAATTGAGATTGAAGTCGCCACATAGAATAATGTCCCTATGTGGTAGGGTATCTAGATTTGAGAAGAATTTGTGGTAGGAGGAGGTCACAATACGGTGGAGGGGGGCACATAGACACATCCTATAATTAGCTTCTTGACTTGCCCTAGGGTGACTGTGAGGAATAGATGCTCTAGTGCTGTTTTGAATTTTATCTCTTCCAGTTCACAGGCTGCTAACTTGGCCCTGGTATAAACCAGAACTTTCCCACCCTTCTTTGGGGTCCAATCTTTCCTAAAGGTAGAGAAGCATGGGAGTGCAATTTCATGGGACAGAATTGAGGGCTTTAGCCAAGTTTCAGTGATGCAGAGGATGTCTGGCTTATAGTGCTAGACCCAAGTGTCGAGCTCAGCCATTTTATTCCTAATGCTCTGAATGTTCATGTGTGCTACTTTAAGGCCTTTTACACATGACCAAGAGCTGCATGAAGAAAGAGGTGAAGTCACAGCCCCCTTTATAGGCCCTGGGTGCAATTCAATGTCACCAGAGAGGAATAATAGGCATGTGAGTGAATGGTGGAGCCTCAAAGAGAGTTTCTTACTCAGGGGTGTGCGAAGAATAGTTTTATTTCATTGCACCTGAGTTAACACAGCATGAGAGGAGCTCAAATTGTGCAGGGTATAGGCTGGGTAGCAAGTAGGTGGTTGTAGTGACAGGTCAGTGGGCAAAGGAAGCGTGGTTGTTCAGTTCTGATATAGTGCATCATTCTGGTGATGCAGTATGATGGCACAGCTTGCAAGCAGAATTTTTAAAACATGAAAGGAGGACATTGTGAAAATTTATGGGGAGTAGTTGGGGCCACAGTAAGGAGTAATAGCAGGGGCTAACCCTTTGTGCCATACAAGGTGACTGAGTTGCATATATTTACAGTCCTAGCTAACTTACTGGGGGAGTGAGTATCACACTTGTGTTAGGGAGTGAGAGTTACATTAGGCAGGTATTAGGCCATTGTAATATGCCTAGAAGTACATTCAGAGTTTTTCCTAATGCATGCCATGATTTTGTTTGCCTTGATTGTTGCTGTCTCACATTTAAATTTGCTGTTGGTCAGTTTTTCCAAGTCATTTTCCTGCTTGATTACTGTAATCTCCATATCATTCAGGTAGCTTTTTACAGTACTTTCATGATTTTTCATTAATGCATCACAATTTATTTCTCCATGCTGAAGTTCATCTGATTTGCCACCCATTTGATAAATCTATTTTTACAGTATCTTTGTGCATTCATTGATCTCCAGTTGTGATGCAACAACTCTTCATATGTTGGTATCATCCTCAGAAATGTTGATGATTCAGCCAGTGTTACTGTACCCACCTCCATATTATTTATGATTAAAAAATGGGAAGAGAATATCATTAGTTGTAATTGGTCCTTAGCCGTGCATTATAAGTGCCTAATGCACAGCTAAAAATACATGCTGACAACATGGACACAGCACATGCATAAAATTAATGTGCAGTTAAGAATGTTCATAGAACAAAATGTTTCTATAACAAAAACTAAATAAATAAATATCTAGACTGTTAAAGGCTGCCATTTTTTGCCAGTAAAAGAAATTCAACAGCATGACACACTCAATATTTTTTTTTGTCTGTCCTCCTAAATCTTTGTCTTTTAAATCAGATTCACTCAAAATCATCTTGACTTTAACTAGTTGACTCCCACCTCAGGTTACTGAACACCGCTATCTGTTCCTCACCCCCCACCACTTGCTTCTGCCCAATTCCACCACTCCCCTGCTCACTGACAACAAAAAAAGAAAATTACATTTATATAAAACACAATCTTCTTTTCTTTTTGTGTATCTCTTTCCATCTGCTTTTGCCATGCTCTGTTACCTGCGCAACTGGTAGTCAGTCCTGCTCAACAACTATGAGGCACTCGCTACCACCAGCCAGGGAGTCACTCCAGCCTGCTCGCCCACCAAACAGTGATTTCCAGCAACAGGGTTGTGTTTATCACCAGATCTGGCTGTAAATGTTATTTTCTTTAAAGTTTAAATAAAGGAGGAAGTAAACTGGCAAAGAGAAATAGTAAATGCAGTGCTCAGTCAGAATGTACAACAGAACAAAAGTATTGGCTGAGTTGGATGGGCACTGCAGGGGATGCACAACAGAGTAAGAGCAAACAATACTTGGTTCATTGCTTTTTGAAGAGGGTTACCCTGGACCACCAGTCCCTCCAATAACTGACCTTAAATAGCTTTCCTTGATGGTAAACCACAGCAATGATCTTCCTATAAATAAAAAAAAAATAACATCACCATTGCTGGCACATTTTACATTCCAATGGTAATGCCGGCATTTGCTTATGCTAATATTTAGTGATAGACAATGGCCTCACTATCATAAACTTTGCTCTGATGTGGCAAATTAACAAAAAAAAAGAAAAGAAAAGTACTATTTTTTACTCTTTGCAAGTAGAACTTGCAGACTCTCCCAGTGTGCACATGCCTTGTTCTATAGTTTCCCTTCAGGATTCAGCATTCAAACAGCATTTAAAATCTACAAATAAGGAAGTCTACTGAGGACAAAAGTCTTAAAGTTAAACAAAAACACGTCAACTTCATAAAAACAGAGGGACTGTTTTATGTCAAAAGTAAATCAAAGATTTAACTTTTTAGTATTTAACTTCTTAATTTCAGTGGTAACATTAAAGTAAAAATACAGGCTCCCATTTTATAAGCACAATGTGACACTCCAATGGTGTGCTTTGGACATTTCTAATGCATGGCCAGGGGCTGAAGGCACTCAGCCTGCAGACTCATGCTTCACAAAGCCCCTGGCCATGCATTAGAAATGTTTAATGCACACACCCTCATGTTTTATTGCTTACATACAGTAAACAATATAGGTTCCAGAACTGACCCTTCTGGAACCTCACTGATTATCTGTTTCCATGTTGCTTGGCCATCATTAATTAAGACTCTTTGCCTCCTATCACACATTCAGTTTTGCACTGCCTCTTCAGTCATACCTAGGTTCTCTAGTTTATGAATTAGACTCCAGTATTGAACAGTATCAAATAATTTGCAAAATTTCAAATATACAGCATTCAAGGTATTTTCTACATCCAATTTGTAGAAATTTGTAAAACTGCTAGTGACAGAGGATTCGGTGTCACTGGCCCTGTCCTATGGAATTTGCTTTCTCCATCTATTCAAGAGCCCCCTTCGGTTGAGGTTTTTAAGGCCCACCTCAAGGCCTTCCTGTGTAATCAGGCCTTTCCGGACCTTATATATTAATCCTCCCTGTGTGCCCAGTCTTTTCTTCTGAGTTCAGTTTTATTATACAGCCTTATTAATTGTATCTATTTATGCTGCTATTGTTTACTGTTTTATTTATACTAATTTAATTTATTGTACTGATAGTGTGTTTTTACTGTATGGCACCCATAGCCTCTGGGATTGGGTGCCTGAAAAATAAAAATCTCCTTGCCTTGCCGAGGTGACATTTTCAAAAACAAAAATCAGTGAGGTTTGCTTGGCATGATTTTCCCTTACATAATCCATACAGGCCCATTGACTCCAAGCTGTTGTTTCATAAGTGTGTGGCATTTTGTTTCTTATGAATGTCTTCAGCAGCTTCCCTTGTGTTAAAGACAAGCTCACCAGCCTGTAGTTTCCTCGTTCTGCTCGAGAGCCCTTTTTCGAAGCCAACAAGCATGGCTTGTAGCAGCTCTAGTGATCATGCATACTCTTCTCTGCATTTACTAATGATTAGTGTCACATTCACTCTTTGGTACTTTGTACTTTGGTGGTTTAGGAGTAGGGGTGCACCAGCAGCACTTCTAGCCTACACCCCCACTATATAGTGGTAGTCCATATATTTTCCCAGGTGTCAATGATAGTATCTAAGCTTTGAGTGTTTCAGTTGCTGATGTCAATAATAAGGTTTGGTGTAGGTTTCCAGACCACAGAACAATTAGTTCTATGTTGCAGAGTCAATCCAAAATACTGTATATAGATAGACAGACATTCAGACAGACAGGCAGGCAGGCAAGCAGACAGACAGAGAGAGGGATAGATAGATAGATAGATAGATAGATAGATAGATAGATAGATAGATAGAGATTTTGATAGATAATCTTTATTTTTATACAGGAATAAACATGTTGTTAGGGAAAAGTTCCCTCTTTACAAGACAGTCCTGTGTATGTTACAAACCAGTTACTATAAAAATATAAAATACATTACAAAGTATAACATAATTCACATCACATTGACTAAATACTAGCTATACAAACATTGGAGACACAGGAGACTGAAGATTCTATGAACAATTGCAAACAAAGGGAAAGCAATAGTTTTGGTTGAGGCTTGTAGGAATGAATGCAACTTGAGCATGAAGCATTCCAGTTGCAGTGTGTTCCTGAGAAGTTTTATCAATTACCCCCAATGAAGACCATGTGATTTGCCGAAGAACTGAGGCCTGGTTCCTTTAATGCTCTGTACCTGCATGGTAGACTTATGATGCACTTTGCATGTTGCATTTTAAACTGATGCACTTTAACAATAAAATTGGTGCATACACAATACTAATCTTTGTTGTCAGAGTGTCATAGCACCATCAGGTCTGTTTCTTTGTGCTTGTAATAGGTTTTTTGTCATGCTTTTGTGATGTTCACAGCATTGGCATTATTTTGCACTGTCCTTTTGTGTTTGCTTTGGTTTGCCAATTACTGACCTTGATACCATCTGTGTAGATGTGCTAATCATGCATTCTGATGGAGGGAGATCTGCACTGAGTCAGAATTCATATTTAGAACCGGGCTTTGAAATTACAGTGTGAGGCTGATACACAGTAATGACAAACACTGGTGAGTGCCTGATGATTACATACATGTTGTGTAAAAAATGTTGTGCTGTTTAGTAAGTGAAGGAGGGTAAATTAATTGAAACATGTTTTATTACTAAAATTGTTATGTTTAGTGACAGGGTAAATTAAAGCAGAACTGCTGATGAAGCACACTGTATGCTAGGTTACTAGGACTGGAAAAGTCAGGCAACTCTTGACAGTATTGTGTCTTTTTCTTTTTCAAAATTTACCTACTAAGGAAAGGCCAGCTAAGATGCAGCATCTTTATTCCACTGGGGTCCTGCTTTGACTTTGCTTTCTGATGTATTTACTCAGGACTGTCCAGCTTAGATGCTACATCTAGTTTTTAATAACTTGCTTAGGGTCACACAGTATTTGGTGATAGTCATTTTTAAATCTGAAATCTCTTGGCTCTCCACAGTGCTCCAACTTCTAAACCATAATGCCTGCAGGGGGCACTGGGAAACGCCAGTGGCATCCAATCATGTTTTGGTTTTGTTTTTTTACAATTCATTTTCCAAGAATGGCCCAGCTAAGAATGAATATCTCCTTTCCAGTGGAGTCTTGTATTTTTTTCTCATTTTTACAAAGTATTTACACAAGAAAGTGCAGCTTAGATGCAACATCCTATTTCAGGTGAGGTCCTGCGTCAACACATTTTTGCAACTGAGTGGACTGCAACACTGGGAGGTTTAATGATTTGCCTAGGGTTACACAGTGAATCTTTCTCACTTGGAGGGATTGTAACTGCAAATTCTTGGTTCCTAACAGTGATATGTGCACTAGGCAACATTGCTTGTGGGGTTGGGCTGGAGGTGGAACCAGGAAACATAAGTATGGAAACACAAACAGTGACAGCAGAAAAAGACAAATGATCCATCCAGTCTGCCTGTAGTTCCCTGTCAAGCCCTGGGACCTATTTCCCATACAGGATACTAGCCCTCACTATCCGCCTCCGTTACCCTCACTAATACTACTACTACTATTACTATTCTCCTGGGCACTCACTAAACCCTTCACCCTATCCCAGCCATGCTTACAACCATTCATGGTCTTAGCACCCATCATTTTGGCTAGCAGTGTTTCACTGTTGCACCACACTGTCTGTAAAATTAAACTTTCTTATATCCCTCTTGAACCTTCCTCATGCCAGTTTCCACTGATGACCCTGTGTCCTTGAATTATTACACATGTCAAATAGTTTCTCACAGTTCACCTTGCTTATTCCTTTCAGGAACTTCAAGGTCTCTATTATACCATCTATCTCTTGTCTAGTCTCCGCGAGTACACATTCAGTGCTGAGCCAATTCTGCAACATTTATACCACTGGCCCTGAATCATCACGGTCACCTTTTGTTATGCTATCTCTAGCCTGTCCTTTCTCTTTCCTGAGGGCAGCACTCCGTAACTGGGTACAGTACTCCAGGTGAGCGTGTCCCTGAACTGTTACTAATACTAAAAAGTTCCTCACAGTTCACCTTTTTTATTCTTTTCAGAAAATTGATAATCTGTATCATACCATCCTTCTCTTGTTTGGTCTCTGGTGAATACATGTTCAATGCCTTATGTCATTTTACATAAGATCTGCCTTGTTGGCCTTGAATTATCCTGGACACCCTTCATTGCACTGTCTCTAGCATGTCCTTATCTTTCCTGAGGTGGGGACACCAGAACTGAACACAGTACTCCATGTGGGGCCTTAACAGTGATCTATAGATCGATAGTTATACTTCTTTCCTTCTGCTGCCAGTACCTTTTCCTATGCATCCCATCATCCTGTTTGCCTTACTGTAGGCCTTACTACTCTGGCTTGATAGTTTTAGGGAGTCACTGATGATGACCCCTAGGTCTCTATCCTCCGGGGTTGTGCACACATTTGCTCACCCCCCCATTCAGTACTCTGTCCTTGGGTTCTTGTTCACTATGTGCATCACTTTGCACTTTAGGCATTGAATTTCAACTCCCAAACCTTTGATCCAAACCCAAACCACCAAGGGTGTAGTTTTCCACATGTGTGTCAGCGGGTGGTCCATAGCAAATTGGTCTCTTGCAGTTCTGGCTGCTCAGCTTTGAAACTGAAAAAGTATTGTGGATTTAAACAACTTCTTTTGTGAGAGTGAAATCTGACAGTGGGAAGCCATTTCTTAACTGCTTATAGATTGAGACCACACATTCTGACATTTTTTGGATTGGTGGCGGTATGCAATTTAAGAACTTTTGCTAATAAAGAAGTAACTGTTTGACTTTTAAACAATGTTGTTGTGACTGTAAAATATATATGCATACATGTATATATATATATATATATATATATATATATATATTATAGTGTCGCGGTCGCACCACTATAGTTAGGGTTCAGCGGTCAGTTACATACTAAAGTCAAAAGTTTGGGCGTTAATAACTTTGGACCCATTCAATGGATTTGCCTGAAATTTAGTATGCACATTGGGGCATGGTAGATCACTTGATTTGCCAAATTGCGTTGTGGTCGGAGTGCCGGTCTTTGTGTACAAAAGCACTGAAAAATGCAAATTTATCCATTTTTGGAGGCACCATTTGCCATTCTGAATGTGGTCCTGCACGGCCGTCGTGTGGCATGCTGCTCTGCAAGATGGCTAATTTGAAAGAGCTTTGGTGGATGAACATGGCACTTTTTGTTTGGTGAAAAAATATTAAGGCATTCAAAAGTTATGGCACTTTTAAATTCCCATTATAAGTCAATGGGAAAATTTATATGTATATCTTGCGAAAAAAGAATGTGGTTCTGGCCATCTCGTCCCACCTGGCGATCAAAGAATTTGCAGCCTCACAGTTCAAGAATCTTTGTCCCTGAGGAATTTCAAAAATTCTTTGATCGTGAGGTCCGCCATCTTGTTTTAAGTTTTTCGATCGCACAAACACAAATATCTCGGCTCAGGGGTCACTTCTGAAGTAAAACTTTGATGGGTTTTACTCAGGGTACCCCAACCTATCGAGCCATGCCTTTGGTTCCATTGAAATTGGTCAAAAAACAGAGTTATTACCTTTCAAAATCTTCTTTCGCGGCTCACTACCGATATTTGATTGTGAGCCTGCAAATTCTTTGATCGCAAGATTCTTTGATCGCAATCGTGCATCGCAAGCGAGGGACGAGATGGAAAGATTTTAAAATGAGTTTTCTCAGCCCAGGGGTGCCCTACAAAGTTAAATGAGGGTGCGTTTTGCTCAGTGGGCTTCGTTGTGCCTCATCTGCATACCAAAAATAATGTGTTAACTATCACTGGTAGTTTAGTGACCCCCCCATCATAATAAAATATATAATTATATCTACTGCCCTTGTAGTCTAGTTCCCCACCTCCTGTATTTTTTTTACATCCCTAGTAGTCTAGTGGCCCCTAGGCTGTATAATATAATTATTAATATTTATATCCCTAGTAGTCTAGTGGACCCCCGCTCTGTATGAAATTATGTTTATTGTACATATCCCTGTAATCTAAGCCCCCACCCAGCATAATGTAATAAATAATTATTTGTATTACCTAGTAGTCTAGTGGCCTCCCCACCCATCCATGCCAGCCCACAGCACCCCACCCTTCCCCAGCGGTGACTGGTACAGCCCACCTCACCTCCACGGCCAGCTGCTGACTGTGTGCATTATCGAGTCAGTATGCAAAGAGGCACTCAGAAATACTTTCAGAGTGCCTCTTTGCATTACCACCACATGCAGACAGTCAGCGGCTGGCCGGGAGGTGATAGGTGGGCTGTACCAGTCGCCTGCTGGGGAAAGGTGGGGGTGCTGGGTGGGCTGGCATGGATGGGGTGGGGATGGGGGCCACTAGACTACCAGGTAATACAAATAATTATTGATTTCATTATGCTGGGGGGCCGCTAGACTACCAGGGATATCTATTATGAATATAATTTCATACAGAGCGGGGGCACTAGACTACCAGAGATATAAACAATAATTATATTATACAGCTCAGGGGGGCCACTAGACAACCAGGGATGTTAAAAAATACAGGGGGTGGGGGCACTAGACTACCAGGGCAGTAGATATTATATATTTTATTATGATGGGGGGCCACTAGACTACCAGGGATAGTTAATACATTATTTTTGGTATTTAGAAGGGGCACAGCGAAGCCCCCTGAGCAAATCCCACCCTTATATAACAGTCTAGGGCACCCCTGGGCTATAGAAATGTATTTAGAAATCTGGCCATCTCGTCCCTCGCTCTTTATTCATGAGTGAGCAATTTCTTTGATCGCGAGCATGCAAATAATTTGACCGCTAGATTCTTTGATCACGATCATGCATTGCGAGCGAACGACGAGATGGCCAGATTAAAAAATAAATTTACTCAGTCTAGGGGTGTGCTACAAAGAGAAATGAGGGTGGGTTTTACTCAGGGGGCTTCGTTCTGATGAACCATGGTGGTGATTTACTGCAATTCTGTAAATTTTTTAAATTTGAAAACTTTTAATTCTTTGATCATGACCCTGCAAATTCTTTGATCACGAGCCTGCAAATTCTTTGATCGTGAGATTCTTTGATCACGATCTTGCATTGCGAGCGAGGGACAAGATGGCCACATAAAAAAATCAATTATCTCAGCCCAGGGGTATCCTAGGAAGACAAATGAGGGTGGGTTTTACTCAGGGGACTTCGTTTTGGTGAACCATGGTGGTGGTATACTGCAATTCTATCAATTTCTGGATTTATAATATTTTTAATACTTTGTTCGTGAGCCTACAAATTCTTTGCTCGCGAGCCTGCAAATTCTTTGATCGTGAGATTCTTTGATCACCATCTTTGATTGCAAGATAGGGACAAGATGGCCAGATTTTTTTATAATGGAATAGATAGGGAACTTTTAACATTGAATATCTTGGAAACGGTTTGGTCTTTTTACTTGAAATTTGGAGGGTGTTTACGGCATGTCCTGTAGATGTGAATTATGGTGTTTACATTTCAGAGAAAACTTTTTTTGCAGAGATATTGTGTGATGTACTTTACATGTTGTGGACAGTGTTTTGCTTGTGGTGGTGGCTTGAAATTGATAGGATACCTAGCCTTAGTGTCATGGGTGTAGTTTTCAGTCATTATGTGTGTTAAATGTCAACAGCTGTGGAACTGTGCCAGTCTGATGAATGAAAATCTCACACATTCAACTGTTATATCTTGGGCATGGTTTGCTCTTTTCACTTGAAATTTGTAGGGTGTTGACGGCATGTCCTGTGTATGTAAATTACAGTGTTTCTGTGTCAAAAAATATTTTTTGGGGGGAGACATGGTGTGGCACAGTTTACTTTCTGTGGACAGTATTTTGCTTGTGGTGGTGGCTTGAAATTGATAGGATACCTAGGCTTAGTATCATGGATGCAGTTTTCAGTCATTGTGTATGTTAAATGTCAACAGGTGCAGAACTGTGCCACTCTGATGAATGAAAATTTCAAACTTTGACATGTTATATCTCAGACACGGTTTAGTCTTTTCATTTGAAATTTGGAGGGTGTTGACGGCATGTACTATAGATGTGAACTGCGGTGTTTAATTGTCAGACAATATATTTTTTGCGAACATATTGTGTGGTGTAGTTTATGTTTTGCAGACAGCGTTTTCTATTGTTCTACTACATTAACATTTGTTTGATGGCTGGCCTTGCTGGTGTCAATGTACATTTTATTCATTAGGTGTGTAATGTGGCCTGTTCAGGCCCCGTGCTCCCACCAACTTGAGCAATTTTCTACTCTTCTATTCTTTCTTAAAAAGTAAGGAGATTCTATGCAAAAAATTTTGTTAATGCATCAGTTAGGGTTCTTCTACAATGACAAAAGCGAGAAAATTCAACATTAGGGTTCCCACCCCTTGCACCCCACCCCCACCCCGCCCGCATCAACAGGCAGCGGGGTGTGGTTGGGGTCGTCAGTCCTAACTCTCACCCCATTCTTCTACACTGCACCACCTCAGCTTGTTTACACATGGGATGGGGTAAGAGTTAAGACTAATGACCCAACACACACCCCGCTCCCTGTTGGTGGGGGTGGGGTGGGGTGCAAGGGTAACCCCAATGTTGAATTTCCTCACTTTTGTAGCTGTAGAAGAACCCTTACTGATACATTAATGAAGTTTTTTGCATAGAATATATATCTATATCTATATCTATATATATATGTATATATATATATATATATGGAAAGCAAGTGAACTAAGGATGTTGACCTTTTCTATGCTGTTATGTTGCAAATAGATTGCATTACTGGGCACAGTACTCCAGGTTTGGCCTCACCAACAATCTATAAAGTGGTAGTATTACCTTTTTTCTTCTACTGCCAATACCGCTTCCGATACATCCCAGCATCTTATCTGGCTTTCTATAGGCATGACTTCCCCTTGTTGTACTGGCTTGATTGTTTAAAGCAGTCACTAATGATGACTCCTAGGTCATTTCAACAGCCATAGGGTTCAGCTTTACCCGTCCCACCTAGGACTCAGTCCTAGGTTATTGGTCCCTAGGTGCATCATCTTGCAGTTTTCAGCATTGAATTTCAACTGCCAAACCTTAGACTACCATCCATGTCTTTGCAGGTTACTCTGTATCAACATCCTTCCCTCATTGCTATCTACCATCCTGAGGAGCTTAATGTCATCTACAAAAAGACACAATTTGCCCTACATTACTAACACTGTTTTTTCTTTTTGTTTACTCTTACAAAGTATTTTCCCAAGATAGCCTACCTGAGATGCAGTATCTCATTTCTTGTTAGGTCCTGCTTCTACCAATTTCTACAGGTGGGTGGGTGGACTGGAGCATTGGGAGGTTAAGTGAGTAACTCAGGGTCACATAGTGAGACTGTGTAATGGGGTTTGAAAGGATGATCTCCCTACTCTAAGCAGTGCTTTAACCATTAAACCGCCTGCTTTGGGGGGATGGAAAGAACCAGTGACATATGTAATATATACTGTATATTCCAGTGAGATCCTGCTTTTACCCATTATTACAATATATTTACCAAGGATACCACAGCTGAGATGCCACATCTCATTTGACAAGCTCTGGCCAAAGCTGTTAGGGCAGCAGGTGAGGAATTTGGGGTAAAAATATGGAAAATTTGTTTTTTGATATGTTTGCACCAGATGTGCAACATAGCCTTTTTAAGAAACTGCCTCATGAAAAAGGGCAGAGAAAATGTTCAACTCCCAGCCTAAAGGCCTGCATCCCCTCATCATCTCCAACTCATGCAGTGAGCCGCTGGAACAAGTTCACTTGTTCAAGTATCTGAGGGTCATAATAGATCATACCCTCATGTTTGCGCACCATATTGACTCTCTGGTCAAGACAGTCAATAACAAGATTAGTGTCCTGTACAGGCACAGGCAATACCTCTCTCTGGGGGCCCTCCACCTCTCAGTCCCCAGCTCAAGTATATCTACTATTGACTATGGACTAGTGGTCTATGGGGCGGCAACAGATACAGTGCTCAAGAGGGTTCAGACTGCACTCAACAAAGCCTGCAGACTTACCCTGGATGCTGGGGGTTGCACTCACACCTGTACTCTGTATGAACATGCAAACTGGCTGTCATTAAGAAACAGGGTCAAATTCCAGACTTGCATCCTAGGGAAGAAGGCTCTATTGTGTAAAACACCACCTTGTGTAGGCAATTTGATCAAGGCAGCCAACTCATTACAATTCACCAGAGGGAGAACTAGAGGGGCCTTGGCGATCTCCTTCTGTCACACCTCACTTGGACAATGTACATTTGCCTACCGGGCTCCCTATGGATGAATGAACTTCCCGGGAACCTCTTGGCCACCAATTGTCTGGCACAATTCAAAACTGACCTCAAACAGCACCTAATAACACTCTCTAAGTGCACTTGCCACTGAGTCCAGCCAACCTGCTCTCTCTGCCCCCCAGCAAGCACTAGGCAGGCCTTAGTTACCCCTTCCCTCTGCACAGGCACCATGACTGAGTCACCCTTTTTGAAAGCATTCAATTGTGATCGCCTTGTACATGGGATACCCAGGCTTTTGGCAAATATAATGTTTTTTAATATGAGTCTTTGATTTTTGGCCATCTGACCCCAATTTGTAAAGCTTTGTTCATGATTTGAGAGGCCTGAGGGTGATCAGCCTGAAATATAACAAGAAGAAAAATAGATACATTGATATTTTGCCAAAAATGCATTATTCTATAAAAATGATATGCTCAGGATTTTTTTTTCTGCTAAAACATTTTTCTACTTTAATATTTCTAAAGTTAACCCACTTTAAAAACGCATCTTTAGAATAGGTTAACTTTGGAACCATTATGGTTAGGAGGCTTTCTTTGTCAGTAAATTCTTTGGGTCAGGCTGACAGACAAGTCATTTTGATACAAACAGTTGCCTAAATATTGGGCAATAGACATCAGTTAAGCAATTATCCAGGACCGGATGTGAGTTATGCTGGCATTTACCAATGCCTTTTGTGGTTTGGTCAGGAGGCCACATGTACAGTGCCAAATCCATACCAGAAATGGATAAATCCCAGCATAACACACACCCTGGAGTGGATTATCATGATTATGAAATGTGAAAATTACATAAAATAAGAAATAAAAAAAAACAAAAAAGTTTTATGTTTTTTATTGTTTAATATTATCATAGAAATATTCTTATGCTGTCTATTAATTTAGGAAACTGCAGGCATACAGTATATATACACTCAGAAACTATACATTCAGTCATACTAAGCATTCAGAATGCTTTGTTGCTGGATAGACTATGGTTGAAGAAGCTGCACCTTCTGTCCAGCTGCTGTGATTTTTTCCCCCATATGGTTGTTTTTTCATGTTTATTTGCTGGGTGAGCCCCACTTTTTTTATTTTGTTTGAAATAGAGAGAGAGAGAGAGAGAGAGAGAGAGAGCGAGAACAGTGGTGTTATTAGAGGAGCAGTTGTTTTGGGAGAGTGAGGCATGCAAGAAACAGAGGCAGTGTGAAAGAGTGATGGGTGCTGAGAGAGAGAGAGAGCGGTGGAACAGTCTTTGGTTGGGTATCACAGTAGCTTGGGCAGGGGGAAAAAAATGAAATCTGTGGGTTTTGCAATCTGGCTAAATCAAAGTCCAACAGTGGAATGGTGGTAAAATATAAAAAGCAAGAAAAGGACAAAATTAAGCAGATGTGCACAGGAACCTACAAAGTAAATGCAGCTGTGACCTATATACAGCCAAACTCTGAGATGATATGAAATGACTCTGAGTGTGAAAAGTGAGCCTGTGGGAACAGCAGCCTGAAGTAATCAGGAAATGACACCTCACTGGATGTTCTCTCTAGTCTAACTTACTATTCAGTTTGCAGAGTATCTATTTCCTCTCAGCACAAGCAGTTTTGTTTTTGCTTGCAGCTGCCAATGGCAGAAAAATAGATCCTATGATAAGATTGCATTGACACAGTGGAGGGCTTCACAGAATCTGTAGGGAACTGTGCTGTAACTCTAAATTTTCATTGTACTAAAGTGTTGTTCAGTGGGAAGGAATGCAGAGTCCTTTTACTCAGTGATCGTAAATGGACTGCAGGACTCTGCCTAATTGCAGCCCTAAAAAGGGATCCTCCTTCCACCCATTTCCTTAGCTGGGTGAAACGGAGTAGTGGGAGGCTAAATAAGTTGGTCAGAGTCACAAAGTCAGTATTTAGTAAGCAGTCTTTAAACTACATTCCTAAAATGTGCAATTGTGCTTTATTTCATTCTTTTCTAGTACAAAATAAATTAAAACTGTATGAAAAAGGAACTTGATGCCGGCCCGGTGATGCTGAGGGCTGAAGCACTGGCATCACACCTCGCACCATGCTGGTGACCCAACTTTTGGAATGGATTTGGTCACTCGGGGGTCAGCCAGAAGAGGGAGGATTAAACATCCGTAGGATGACTCTCCTCCCTGGGGGGGGGGTCTGCATCTTGCCTTTTATCTGCCTTCTAGAGGCAGCCTGATGGCAGTGCATGTGAGCTCATTGTAAGTGGGAGTGGCACATATTCAGAGCACTGGTGATGCCTTTGTGAAGGTGGAGCACACACGTTCTGCTCATTGCATGTCTGCGCAAGCCTGGGGAGAAAATGAAGTGGAAAAACTGGAGCCTGGGCATAATAAACCCCTCCTCACTTACTGACGGCCTGCCCACTCTTGCTGGCTCTGGGGGACATCTGGATTTGTGTTCTAGGTGGGGGAGTTCAGACCTCCCTTGCTGGCCCCATCATGGGTGGCACTTTGCAGGGGATACAACCCCCAGAGACCGAAGGAGATGTGCGACAGCTGCAGTCATCAGAACAAGGTGAGACAGCCACCCAAGTCTGCCCCAGGAGCAATAAAAAAGAAACTTGTATTAATAAAAGGGTACTAGAAACATGGTACAGAATCATACAAAATGCAAGCAATACACAAGTACTGTACATGTAAATGACACTCTCAAGGGGAAATGAAACATGAATATGTGCTCTCTAATCATTTTAGGGAATTATGGGTTCAATGCCAGATTCGATGTCCATGAAATTCCATACTTTTTTGATAAACCCAACTTTAACTTGCCTAAACACTGTGTACTTTTAGTGCCAGCACCTCAAATATTATAAATGTTTGCCAAGTAGTTGGTTAGTTAGTTAGTTTTTGTTGGCTGGGAAAGGGGGACTAGGCAATTCTTCATATTTTCAGCCTCATCCTGGGGAAGGGAGGATACAGATGAATGTCAACTGACATTGAGCCAGATTAAGCTGTTAGTGGTATTTTTTTTAGTGGAAGTAGAATTACAGTTGTCTAAAATAAAGATCCTGTTCGTAAACATAATATACTTATTGCAACAATTACATCAGCAAAAAAGTATTTTCCCTAGAATCCAAAATTAGTAAATATACAAAAAAAAACTTCAAAAGTGAACTTCCAGCAGCAGAAGTGCTGAGGAGGCTGAAAATACACATAGCCACTATGCACAAAAGACTGTGTGGACTCTATTGCTATACACACAGTGTTTTTTTTTTGTCCATGTACCTGCAGGTTAGGACTCTTGCTTATCAGGAATCCCCAATATAGCTTTGCCCAGGGGCATTGGACAAAGGTTTCTTAAGGAGCATAGAGCACCACAACCAATGGCATTGGACAAAGCCTACCTGCCTGGCAATAGAAAGCCACATCAATGGTGTTTGACAAAGCCCACTTGCCTGCCAGATTCACTTTTTTCAAAGGCTGAGGACATTGTAGTCCCTTCTCCTGTAATTCCACTGCTGCTATCAGTGCAGCCTACCCCAGTCATCTCTTGATTCTCTTATTGGGAAGCACTCATGACTGCTAGTTCTGGGAGATAATTGTTTTAAACATGAACCTTTTTACTGAAGATTCTTCAGGCTACAGAGAGATGCATAGACATCCATTGCAAAAGCACCAATAATACAGAGAACCACTTAACACATAATGTGGTACATATATGGAATCGTAATGCTGCCAGATGAAACACAATGGATAATGAATCAGAAAAATAGATGCACTACACAGAACGTGCGTGAGCCGTGTGTATGCCTAAGAGTCACCATATGTTTCAGGAATGTTTAGACTCTATTAACCTAGTAGGAGTAGGGAGGGGATTGCAGTTGTGTCTGCCTGGGTGAGAGAAGGAGGTAGGAGAGGTTATCTCTTAGGCTAAGTAACTCATGAGGGGTTACATGGTTGAGGGATATGGACTGAGCACAAATGATAGTCCAGGAAATGGTCCTACTTATTGCATTAGATGCCCTGTTTGCCAGCAGTCACAAAAGAGATGTTTTCAAAAAGGGCCAGTTCAGATAAGGCTGAATGCCAGGTGATAAGGAAAGAGATGGTCATACATCTCAAATACATCAGAAGGAGATATTTGGCTTCCACTAGGGCCACCAGTTGGGAGCTCTGCATGGACTTGTGTAAGGAGGATACTTGGGAAGGGACCCCAGGATGAACGGTTCAGGGGAATTCAGAATCTGCATATTTAGGATTCTAGAGCAGTGAGCAAAGATTTCTTTGCCACCATTTGGTAAGCTTGGGGTGGCTTCAAAGGATGTGGAAGAGTCCAGCCTCAGGCTGGGAGTACTGCCAGCAAGGAGAGTACTGTATTACATGCATGGAATGCAGTGCCTGGGGTGTCCTGTACTATCTATGGAGAATCTGTAGGTGAATCAGTCAGCTTTTAACTTACCTGTACATATTTTGCCATTAGGAACCCTGAGTTCCAGTGTGCATGGGGGACAGGGTGACCCAATTCTCATTCCCACCTGTCTTTGCCAGCTTTAAGGATGGGCTGTTGCGCATCCCTGATGGTGGAGTACATTCTGCCTACCCAGCCCCTTGAGCTGGTGCTGGAAGTTAGTTTTCAGAGCCAGAGCCATGTTAAATGAGGTGGAGGCATTTTCTCAAATGCTTGCATGGCAGCTTTAATTTGTAAGAACTGCCAAAGTTCAGTTTGGGGGATACCCATCCTGTCTTGTAGTTTTTGGAAGAAGAGAAGGATGTCAGAGTGTGGGACGGTAATATTTGCTACCATATAAATACCTTTCTCTTCCCACTTGGTTCACCAGACTAGTTTTCCCCCAGTTAAGATAATGGGGTTATGCCACAGGTAGGTAAGGGGTGGCAGGGACTCTGGAGGCTTTGGAAACAATGGTGAGTGGCATGCATTTGTCCCATGCTTCCAGCTTGGCAAGCATGATGGAGTGTGAAGCAACAGGTTCTGAGGGCTTGAGGCCCAGTATAGTACTAACACATGGGACAGCTGCAAAGTCTGTTTCCAGCCTCATTCCCTGTGGGGTATCAGTGGAATGGGGTGTAAGCCATATGTATTCTTGCGTCATGCAGTACTCTAAGGCATACCCCTTTAAACCAGGGGAGATCAAATCCACTCCTTTGCCAGTGAGCCCTTAACTTTGCCTTGTTCAGTCCAGGGTGGGGTTTGCCCTCCTAAAGGAAGTGACTAATGAGGTGATCTATTTTGAAGAAAATTTTGTTAGGAATTGAGACTGGAAGATTGCTAAATATGTAGGAAAATTTTTGTAGTGTGAATATATGGATGGCCTAAATTTTCCCCATGATGATGAGGTTCAGATTGTGCTAAAGATGTATGTTTTTCTCAAGTATGGTGAGTAGCGGTAAGATGTTTTCTGGAACTTGATCCTTACATTTGGTAGTGAGCTTAATTCCCAAGTATTTGAAACCACTGCAGGACCATTTGATCTGTATCCTACCACAGCAGCTGCTGTCGTAGAAGTTGTTTAAGTGTGGTAGGGTGGTTTTGTTAAGATTAAGGAGATAGCCCTGATAGGGTCTAGGGTCACAAAGTTGGAGAGACCATACAAGGTTGTGAGGAGCAGCTCATCCACTTAGGTGTTGACTAAGTATGGAGAGCTGCCCATGATAATTCCACTGATAGGGTGTGTCACTAGCAGTTTCCTAGAAAGGGGTTTCAGGACAAGCAGGAAGGGGGAGGATGGGACAACCCAATTGTGTGCCTCTTTTAAGGATAAAGTGGGAAGAGACAGTTCAATTGGTTTGGACTACAGGAGAGGGGGAGTTATATAGGGTGTGCACTCAGCTCTTGAATGTGAGGTTGAAGTCATACAGCTGCAAGACATGCAAGTAGCCTCACTCTACCAAGAGAAAGGGTTTGCAGAAGTCTTCAGCAAGGGCTGTCATTGGACTATGGGTGGATTGTGCATGGAGCTTGATATTGAGGAGAGTCTGAAAGTGATCTGTCACAGATTTCCCTTTTCAGAAGCCAGCCTGAGTAGTTTGGATCAGATAAGGAAGGGCTGTCTCTAGCCTAGAGGCCAGGGCTTTAGCAAAGCGTTCAATGTCTGTAGAAATAAGTGAAACATTTTGCAGTCTAAGAGGTCATTCAGCTTTTTGGGGAGTAGAGTTATAATCACTTACCCTGGAGCTGGCGGGAGGCATCTCATTATCTGGGCTTCTTTCAAGGCAGCTAAGAGTGGTGGGATAGTAGAGTTCAGCATTAGTTGGTATAGGTCTATTGTGAAGCCGTTCCTGCCTGGAGCCTTCCCTTTATCTAGCAGCATGAAGGATGTATGAAGTTTGGACTCTCTGTGGGGTTTATCCAGTTCCTCTCTGAGCTTGTTGGAGAGCTTGGATTGAGGGGCATCACACATGTAGGTGCAGAGTTTGACTACAGTGGAACCTTCCTTCTGAAAAGCATATAGCTGTTTTTAGAAGTTGTGCATGATGTTGTTAACATCTGCGGCCTTTGTGGCAGTGGAGCCATCTTGTTTTTATAGGGTAGGGATTCTATTTTACACCTACTGCTTGCAGAGTTGGTAGGCTAGGAGCTTGCCCTTTGTTCCTTGGCTCATGGAAGTGGTGCTTGGTCTGCACCAGCTGCCATTCTGCCTAGCAGTGAAGTATGGTAATAATCATGTTCCTCAGGCATGTGATTTCCACTATGAGGGGGTCTAGGTGAGAAATCAATTTTAATTTTCTCCTCCAGATGTGTCAGGGCACATTCAAGGGCATCAATTTCTGCCTCTCTTTCCTTCCTTTCTTTGCATGGTAGTCTATGCTATTATTCAGCCACACAGAAATGCCTTAAATGCTACCCAGAAGGTGCCCCTCCCTATTTCATCTGTGTCATTGGTGTCAAAGTAGAAAGCTGCCTCCTTCTGAACCCAGTCTCTAAATTTGGGGTCAGCTATTACATGTGGGTTTCATCTCCAATTAGAGGAGTTGGGTTTGGCCTCTTGGGGTTGGAAACAGTGGGCTACTGGGGTGTGATCAAATATGATTATGTGCCCTATGGAGGAGGTGGAAATGCCCAAGGAGCCTTGTGCAACAGCCAGCAAGAACCTGATATGGCTTTGTGTACCATGTACTCCAGTGCATACAGAGTAATCCTAACCAATCGGGTCCTCTCTCCACAAAACATCTATGAGGCCCCATTCCTCCATCATTTCCTGCACTGCTACTCACAATTTGGAGTGACTATCGGAGCCAGTATAGCTCAGTAGATTAAGGCTCTGAGCTGCAAACCTGGAGACCTGAGTTTGAATCCCACAGCCCCCACTTGCATACTGCGTGACACTGAGCAAGTCACTGAACTTCCTTGTGCTCCCAGGTCACACCTGTAAACAGCTTTTTCAGCTTAGTGTCTCTCTCCTGGTTAAAAATAAAAAATCAGGGGACAGCTTAGACCTATCTAGGAAGGTGTCTGGAGTTAGATTGAAACCATCTCCTATTAATAGAGGGAGCCAGTCATCTCCTCGTATGCCAGCTAATGCTTGACTGAAATGGGGATTAAAAATCAGCATTATCTGTATTGGGGGCATATATTGAGACTACTGTCAACTTTACTCCAGGATATATCATTTTGGCCATTACTCATTTTTCCTACATGTCAGTGGAGGTCTTTTCATTCATTCACTTAAGGGCACAATTTTCCAGGATCATAACTCCTTTTGACTTGCTAGAGGAAGAGCTGTGAACCAGCTGACCCACCCATCCCTTGTTAAGACAGAGTGCAGTCTTCCCAGTAAGGTGCGTATTTTCTAGGAGAGCTATATCTGTGCAAATAGGCTTAAGATGTTGAAGAACCTTTGTTCTTTTAACTGGATGGTTAAGGCCCTTCTCATTCCAGGACAGCAACCTCACGGGGGAGCCTCCCTCTTCCCTGATATGGTGTAGTGTCGTAGCAGAACTGTTAAGTGTTAACTGCAACCTTTTAGACTGTAGCACTAGTAAGAAGCCCTAGATCAGGGCTCCCGGGGCCATTAATAGTATTGTGCAGCAAATGTAACAAAAACCCTTTTAAGAAAGAGGCTCCTGGGGTACTCCCACAGGGGTTTCCCGGAGCCAGCTTAAGACACGAGCAAACAACAATTTGGAAACAGTAACTCTATCTATTACATAGTATAAGAACAAGATATAGCCACTGGTCTGCTGCTGGATATGACGCTAGTAGACAGTTAAGCAATGCTGCAAAGCCTTTTAGATCAACAACATCCCGGATAACCAGTAAGAAATGTACCTACTATTATGGTCAGGAGGAGGGACAAATAGCCTCCACACCGTACCAAAAGAGGCATTAAACAGGAAAAGAGACAGAAAACCAACATTTTTTTATGCCCTAACCTTGAGAGAGATAGGCAAATGTGAGTGGTATGCCCACATCACAGTCATATCCAAGTCTAGTCTTTTGTTAAAGTATAGTTGAGTCATCAAAATCAGTTAGGGGAGAGATAGCACAGGAGGTGCTTAGGTGTATAGGTCTACAGCCTGCATGGAGGAGGGGAGTAGGGAAGAGGACCTGGATGTGTCACCAGTTTTGTATGCATGTGGATGGCCCCCTTACATTTCTGGTGAGGAAGGTAGAGAGCTGGGATAGGTCCCCTACACCCTCACCTAAATGTGACAAAGCTATGGCTGATCACGCTCCCAAATGTACAGAACGTGTGCTGTGTTCTGGAAGGGAGAGAGGAAAAAAGGAGGGGGTAGAAGATTAATCCTGCATTTCCCACAGTTATGAGAGTGTCCAGCTATGAACAGCTGGGGGAGAGCAGCTAGACCAGAGTGTCTTTCAGTGTGTGGAGGGGTAACTATGAAACATAAATCTTCCAGGGTTAGGCACACTAGCACCACAGACTTACATAGAAACATAGAAGCTGTCATCAAAAAAGGAGCTCCTGGCCCACCTAGTCTGCCCTATGGTCCCTACATACTGTGCTACAGTATACCCTAATTGATCGCCGGCCTTCCTCGTAGCACTGTTACTAAAGTCGCTCTGTGTCTATCCCATGCATGTCTGAAACCTGTTATCATTTCAATATCCACCTCCTCTACTGGGAGTCTATTCCAGATGTCCACTATCCTTTCCTTAAAGAAGTATTTCTTTACATCCCCTCTGTTTCCACCCCTTTCCAGATTCATAATATGCCCCCTTGTCCTTGAGCATCTGTTTCTCTGCAAAATGTCACCCTTCTGTACATTACTGATACCTTTGAGGCATTTGACTGTTTCTATCATGTCTTCTCTTTCCCTCCTCTCCTCTAGAAAGTACTTATTTAACTCTCTGAGTCTTTCCTTGTAGGGCTTCTGATGCAGACTATGCACTATTTTGGTTGCCCTTCTCTGTACTGCCTCCATGCAATCTATGTCTTTCCTGAGATGGGGCCTCCAGAACTGGACACAGTATTCCAAGTGGGGCCAAACCATTGATCTATACTAGTGTAACAATAACTCCTTCTTTCTGCTGTTGATACGCCTCCCTATGCACCCAGCATTCTACTAGCCTTTCCCACTGCCTTTTCACACTGCTTTGCTACCTTCAGTTCATCAGATATAATGACCCCCAGAACTCTTTCCTGGTTTGTGGTTGTTAACACCTCCCCCCAAATGATACATTGCCCTTGGGTTTCTGTACACCATGTGCATAATTTTGCACTTTTTTGGCATTGAAGCCCAGTTACCAAACTCTTGACCTGTTTTCCAGCTTTTTCAGATCTTCCTTCATTATTTCCACCCCCAGCATGTCCACTCTGTTGCAGATGTTTATGTCATCCCCGAACAAGCACACCTTTTTTCCAGCCCCTCTGCGATGTCTCTAATAAAGACATTGAAGAGGACCAGTCCCTGTACTGACCCCTGAGGCACCCCGCTGGTTACCTTACCTTCTTCTGAGTTAACTCCATTCACCACCACCCTCTGAGTTCTGTTACTTAGCCAACTTCATACCCATTTTACTATCTTTGGAAGTACTCATAGGCTGCCGAGGTTGTTTACCAGTCTTCTCTGTGGAATGGTGTTAAAGGCCTTACTGAAATCCAGGTAGATCACATCCACCGCTCCTCCCTGATCCACCTCCCTGGTAACCGAGTCAAAGAACTCTATCAGATGTGTTTGGCAAGATCACTCTGTGAACCCATGCTGCTTCACATCCTGCAATCCATTGGTTTTAAGGTATTCCCCAATCCTTTATTTAGGTAGTGTTTCCATAACCTTGCCCACCACCAAAGTCAGGCTTGTAGGTCTCTAGTCTCCTTCCTCCTCCCTATTTCCACTTTTGTGTGGTGGGACCTCATCCGCCCTCCTCCAGTCCCCCAGATCTTCCCCCATATCAAGTCATAAATTGAACAGGGCTGTCAGAGGTGAACACAGTTCCTTCTTTAGTTCTTTCAGTGTCCTGGTGTGAACTCTGTCTGACCCATTGTCTTGTCTACTCTTATTTTAGCTAGCTCTCTGAGGACTCTCTCCTCCATAAAAGGGCTAGTGCCCCACCTCCCTTCCCCTAATGCTCTTTTCCTCTGTCCATGGCTCGTCACCTACCCCTTCCTTTGTGAATACTGAATAAAAGTACTTGTTCAATATGTCTGCTTTCTTCTAGTCCTCTTCAACACTTCCTCCTCCTTTTGCTTTTAGACTTACTATCCCTGCCTTGCTTTTCTTCTTTTTGCTTATGTGCAGTTTATGCCCCCGTTTATGATTTGAGGTGCTAGGTGTCAGAATGTGACATACAAACAAAACTTGCAGGTAGAATGGGGGGGTCATGTGGGGGGAGCATTGCTGGAACATCACATTAACAGATATAAACCCCTCTTCTTCAAATGCTAAAATAGCTGGCATTAAAGGAGAACTGCACTGACTCTAAAAGTTATTATTCGTAGTAGAAGCTTTTTTTTAATACTAGTTCAAATGCTGTTACTGCTGTAGCTATGGTATCTAAGCTTTTTAGTTAGCATACTGGGTGTGTATGATTTACATGCCACTTGAAAGAACCATTTTAGCAGTGTGTGATGTAGTTTATGTCCCTGGTCTACTCTTCTTATGTTGGCACAATACACCCATGTTCTATTGTAGAACTCTGATGTTTGGGATGTAAACTGCATACAGTTCTAAAATGATACTTACCACCAGATCATAAAGCTGAAACACCCACTTATGTTACTAAAAGGTCTGTATATATGGAGCAATAATCAAATTTTAAACAGTACTTAAAAAACAGCTTCTACTGAGAAAAATGACTTAAAGGTTCAGTTCAGTTCCTCCATTAAGTAACATTATTACCTATCCATGTCCTAGCTTATCATATGAGCCGGTCCCAGAGTCTCCTGGAGAGCAAGTCACTCACAGACAGTAGAAACAAAGTAGAAGAGGTGTGGTGATGCTCAAAATGAACAACCAACGTCTGAGATTGCCCACTGGTGATGAATAGAAATGGAATAGCCTTTCTTGTCCAAATGCCATCATGCCAGTGGCTCTGCAGAGCTATTCCTCTGTGAATCTGATCCCAAACAAGGTGGCGCCTCTATGCAAATGTTAGGGATGGTGTCCAATTTCATAATTGTTGCTCATGATGAGGGTAGCTGTGGTCTCTGAGGTGGGAGTATCAGTCTGCTTCAAATGCTGTGGCTAGGCGGGGGATAACCAGATCCCCAGTGGTGTCTTCAGCCTCCTCTTGAGCAGCTTTAGCAGGCAGAGGAAATGGAGTGGATCTGTCTGACTTAGTGCAAGTTTTGTGATTATGATATTGGAGTCTGCTTCATTCCTTCCCATGCTGTTGCTGGTCTTGGAGAGATCTATTTTTAGTGCCTTACTTGCCCTTCTGCTGGGATTGGGTCTCCCACTCCCTGTGCTCCCTAGGCAGTGCCATGTTGTGCTCACTGGTACCTCAGTCATGTTGGTCCCACAGCCCCTGTGCTGCAGAGTTTTGGTTCAGTTGACATGTAGGTACCTCCCTCCTGGCCATGTTCTGATTCCCCCAGAGCATCCTGGGAAGGGGAGAGTCAATGTTGTCGTGTGGCCACCAGAGCTGTATCTGGGATTGGGCTTCTTGAGTTCTACTGTTATGTTCCCACCCATTTCTGCTAATAGCAAAATTGGTGAGCCCTTTAAATCAGTAAGCAATCCCAGCTTCACAGAGGGCTGTCCTGATTGGTGTGAACTCCTTCCTCTTCTGGACTACCTCAGCTGAGTAATTCTAGTACAATGACACTTTACAACCCCTCCAGATAAGAGTGCCCTTTTCCCTGGCAATCTTCAATAACATTTCTTTTGCAGAGTATTGTAGCAGGTAAACAATAATGGGAAAGGACCTACAGCCATTGGGTGAAGACAGTCCTCTGGTATGGTGGTCCCATTCCACCTCGAGAAGACGCTGCCAGGCATGGGCTACCAGATGAGAGAGCATCTTTAACAAAAAGTGCTCCATGCATAGGCCTTTGCCTCCCTCGGAGATGCTGATGATCTGAATGTTATTAAGGCATCCACTATTCTCCTGATCCTTGGCCCTTTCCCAGTGTCAGTCTAGCCACCTTTCATTGTTGACAAAGTGGCAGAGGATCATTAGGTACATGTCATCCAGATCGGCCACCTTCTGCTCCACGGTGTTCATTCTATCATTATGGGAGCAACATTCTTGGCTGTGATGGCCATTACCACTTTGATGACAGACATATCTGCAAGTCAAGGAACTAACAGGAACAGTTGGCCAGTCCCCAAATGATTCAAGTTTGAAGAATATTTTCTTTTTATTGTGGGCACTACAGAAAGCACCCTAACCCACCAACATTTTGGGGTGTCCATGTACCCCTTCCTCAGATGGAGAGGGTTTCTATATTCACATCAAACAATAATATGTACAGTATACATCTTCACAAACCTTATTTTACATGCATAAAATACACAATCTAATACTGTGCTCTCAAACTGGGGGGATTAATTTCAAAAGAAAGTATACCTAATGGTCAAACTCCATATATGCAGCAGTGTATAAATCAACATTTATTTTTAGAAATAAATACCATGGCCAGGGTATTTAAAGGAGATGCACCCTGTGCAACTGAATTGCACTGGTGCATCTCTAAAATGCACCCTTGGGCCATATTCAAAAGAGGATGATGTGCCGCAAAAATCTGGATGTGCCACAGTACAAAGATAATGTATACGGTGCATCCAGAAGGGGCGTTCCCCTGCATACGTGGCACATCTCCATATTCGGCTGAGATGTGCAGCACAGCTGCCCACACATCTCAGAGATGTGCTGCACAAAGATAGGCATGGAAAAACCATGCCTAAGTTGTAGCCACCTACAGGCAGGCTACTGTATTGCACAGTGCACCACAGCAGCTCAGCCCCTGAGTGGTTATCCCCCCAGCCCAGATCGTGTGAGAAACAGATAAAACCCCCACATCCCTGATAGTCTAGTGGCCATCCCATCCCCGATCATATAGTAACAATAAATCAACCCTCCTTGGTAGTCCAGTGTCCCCCCCTCCCATCCCCTATCATAGTAATAGCAAATCATCCCTCCTTGGTAATTCAGTGCCCCCCAATCCTTGTCCACATAGTGAATAAGTATCAGCAGTCCCTGGTAGCCCAGTGGTACCACCCTCCCAGCCCTGATCACAGCAAAATACATGACCCAATATTGCCCTGGTAGTCCAGTGGATCCCCAACCCACTGAGGCACCCACATTCAACCCCACCCCACCCCCCCTGTCCTAACATGGCCATGTTAGCTGGCGGGCAGCACAACCCACCAGCATACCTCCATGGCTGCCTGCCAACTGCACTGTCACTGAATGACAGTTTACAGTAAGCACTGCAATAACATTGGTTGACATTATCGACCATTGGGCTTGCAGTGAATACTGTAAGCTTTCATTCACAACTGTGTGTCATTCACATGATGTTGACCAATGGTATTGCAGTGCTTACTGTATGCTGTCATTCAGTGACAGCGCAGTCAGCGGGCAGCCATGGAGGGTGTGTGGGTGGGTTTTGCTGCCCGCTGGCTGACATGGCCATACTGAGATGGAAGGAGCGGGGTTGGGTGTGGGTGCCTAAGTGGGTGGGGGGTCCACTGGACTACCAGTGCAATATCAGGTTGTGATTTTGCTGTGATCAGTGCTGGGAGGGGGTACCATTAGACTACCAGGACCTGTCAATACTTATTTACTATGTGGATGAATGCCAGGAAGAGAGGGGTCACTGGACAACCAGGGAGGGATGATTTGCTATTATTATATGATCAGGGATGGGTAGGGGCAGACACTGGACAACCAGGAAGGGTTGATTCATGTTTACTATATGATCAGGGATGGGCGGGGGGCACTAGACTACCAATGAGTTGTGGAGTGATTTGAAACACGGAGGTTGCAGGGCTCCCGGCACATCCTGCCAGGAGCATCCCTGCCCAGACATGGAAATGGGGCCATAATGACATGCAAATTGCCCCATTTGCACCTTGAATGGCTAATGGCCCCATTTGCATGTCATAGTCTGAATAACTGGAATTGGCACATGACGCATCCCAAGGATGCGCCATGCATCCCCATTCCAGGTATTCAGACTGCACAGGGGGGATGCACCAGTGTATTTTTGGTGCCCCCCCTTTGTACCGACTGCATCTTTTGATATATTCAGACAGAATGCATGATTGCACATCTCATTTGAATATAGCAATGTTGAGTAGTTCAGGCACTTGTGCACATTCTGGCACAGTTTGAAAATCCTGGCCCATTTCTGTATTTTAATTCTCAATTAACCATACTGAGAAGCTATAAAGGTGGGAGAAAGACTAACTTCAATTCATTCCTTTGAAATGATTTGCATGTGTGCCACCATAAGAACATATAGAAAGATTTATTTTTTGCACTTTCCTTATTAAATCACAAACATCTTATTTGCAGTTTTATAGTAACCATTCCATAGTACCTTAAAGTAAAGAGTGCTTTATCTCCTCTTATTTTCTTTGTTTAGTTTGTGATCTGAAAAGAAAACAAAGCTATTGAGTCTCCAAAAACAGTCACTACTCATTATGCAGTGTTTTTTCACAGATTTTCTGGCTTCTATCTAAACAAGTTTCTTGCCACATATTCCTAACAATTTTTTATTCCAATACCCTGCATTTCAACCAGTTGTTTAAAACTATTCCAACTATTTTATTTGATATAGTGTGCTCATCTTCATTTAGTTTCCGTTTTGTGTACCTTCCTGGCTTCTTCTCAATGGTATAGAGTACTCATCAACACCACATTCTGCTCCAGATTTTCAAATAAATTAGCATTAAGTCCCACTCCATAATTCTGGTTGTGAACTGAAATCTTCACTGCTGCGGAGATTTATATTTTCAGTCCCCTGCAGCTGTGGGAGATGTTATGCCTGGTCACAAAGGCCATGACATTTTTCTGCAGTTACGGGGAAACAATATCCTCAGGCTTCCATAAATCGGTGAGCCATTCACAAGCTGGCTCCACTTTTGAAAATACCATAGCTGCGGAGAAACCCACCGCTCTGCAAGTGGAGACCCACTTGTGCCAGTTTTTCCCCGCAGCTGTGGGAGTTATGAGGGCTCTAAAAAGCTGGCATCCTGTGTTTACACAGCCTCCCATCAAGCAGCCACACCCCTAACCTTCTCAATCTCAAGTCCTCATGAGGCAGTAATACCATGAGTGGGGATTCACACATTTTACAAAATGTACAAGGTTATTCAACTTTTTAAGCAAGCTAAACAGTTTATTAAGGCTTTATTAAGCCATAATTGTAGTTGAACACCCAGCTTCCATAGACAAAATGGCTTAAGCATTAAAAAAAATGGTGGTGGTGGGGTGGTCAGATGAATGTCAGGAAGGTCAAATGTAACAACATTTGTTTATTTTCAAATGTTTTGTCTGAAAAAAACTTTTTCTTTTGGTTAATCAACCTGAAGATGTTATAATTCAAGAATGTTAGTCAGATAAGCACCAGTGCAAATGTAGGAGGTCAAGTGAATGTCAGGAAGGTCAAATATAACAATTATTTTTATTTTCAAACTTTTGTCTGAAAAGTGTTTTTTCTTATGGTTTATCAATTTAAAGATGTTATAATCCAAGAAAGTTGCTTAGATTCTTTCATTGTTAAATAGTTAGATAACACCGTATATGAGGCATTAGGAATGTAAGATGTGATGTCTTTGCCAAAAACTCCTTCCCTTGCCTTTTTAAATTTTGTTTAAGAAATGTCTTTTTTTCTAACCATCTGTAGTCATCCCACTTTTTGACCATTGCTTCCCCCCACCACTGCCCTACTCCTTCCATATATATTATAAATGATTAATTTATGATTTATTTTTAACTTTAATTATTCTATTTGCAATATTATTCTGCATAATAATGAAGGGTAACATGCTTGGATTATAACATTTTCAAATTGTTAAACCATAAGAAAAAGATATTTCAGACAAAAAGTTAACACGTTTTATATTTGATCTCCCTGACATTAACTTAACCTTCCACATTTGCACTAGTGTTTAACCCATTTTTCTATGGAGGTTGGGTTCTCACAATCATTATGCCTTAATGAAGCCTTAATAAATAATTTAGCTTGCATGAAGAATTGAATAACATTGAAATCTTGAAAAATGTATGAATCCCCACTCTTGGCATTGGTGCTTTATGAGTGCTTTTGACTGACAAGAACAGGGGTGTGGCTCCCTGATGAAAGTCTATGTAAACACAGGCAGTGGTGTTGGTAAGTGCTATACATCACTGAGGAATCAGAAAGGAATACAAAACTTAAACGTAATTAAGGTGAGCATACATAAGAAACTAAATAGCTGGAATAGTTTTAAACAGCTGTTTGACTAGTAGGGTATGGAAGGAAGAAAAGTATAAGGAATATGTGGTAAAAACTTGTTTAAATGGAAGCTGGAAAAGCTGTTGGAAAAGGATGAATAATGAGTAGGGACTGTTTTTGGAGACTGTTGATAATGATTATTTATTATGGTAATATTACTTTAGAACTACTGATATAGTCTAATGAGAGTCTTACACAAATTTATGAGTGTGACAAAAAAATCGAATTTATTATACAGGGTTTCCAGTTAGAATGACAGAGTTTTTAGTATGACATTTTCTGTACAGAACCATCATATCATTGAAAAACCATTAAACACAAAATACCAATATATCTTAATTATATTGTTAAGCATCCTGTCTGTCTTTGGCTAATGCTAAATAAGTACAAAAATTCATACTCATTCAGCAGGGTCACACACAGCGGGAAGGCTGATGTGATACCATTGCTGGCTATTAGACTGTGCAAACAACATAGATAACAGTTTAGCCCATATTTACATGTTATTTCTTAGGTTGTCTTCACTAATTTTACAGACTTTGATAATTTTAAAAATACATGTTTTTCATGAGGGTCAAAAATGACCTCATAGGTGCAGTGTCCTTCTCCCTGGTACAGGAATAACATGTTTACTAGAGAAGGAGACAAAATATCTGGTCTATTCCTAAACAAGGCAGCCTTATCAAGGGAACTGTATGGTACAATCTGAGTTATAGCACATTTGAGGCATAAACAAATGCATATTTTTTTCACCATCAATTTTTAAGGTTTATAATTTGAGGTGATTTGCCTCTTGCTTCTAATTGTGTGTGTGTTAACCCCTTAATGTGCCTATCTTATGTTTTCAATGAACTAATGCTATGTGTCTAAGGCTAATATATATTAATGCAAGCATATAAAGTTTAATAAAATATAAAAATTGCCTGTCTCAGTGCTTACACTGAGCTCATAGAATCTATTAAAAGAGTTCAAGCTGTCTCAGTATGTGTTTGCAGGAAACATACACTGAGCTCATAAAGTCTAATTATATAAAATGTCTAAAAACTATCTGACACAGTGTGAAGACAGTGTGCTCATAGAATTGAACCAAATAATGTTCAGTGGCTTCTATTCAAAAATTTCATGGTACCTCTGCAGACACGGTATGATTGAGAGGTATCTCCTTAATGTGTCAGTGCGGTAGTGTGATGTGCAATGTGCGTAAGCCCTTAATTAATTGATTCCCCATCAACATCTGTTGTAATGTGCCAGGAGGCACTGTTCGTGATTACATTTTACTTGTCTTCCAATTTACCAAGTGGTGCCTCCTTAATACATCACTGCAGCAGTGGTATGCATTAAGTCCTTAATTAATTGACTCTCCATCAGTGTCTGCTGTAATGTGCCAGGTGGCGCTCTTCATGACTACAATTTTAGCCTAGTTTTTACATGTAATAAAGCTTTACAGCAGTAAAAAAAGAGTTTATGTGTGTTTATTTATGCTATGTATTATGTCAAATTTGTTAAATATGCTCTCAATTCATAGCCCTGACTGGCCATGGTATTAAACAGCTTTTTTTTTCTCTAGTAGCATGATTATCTAGTAACTGTCATCTGGCAAGAAGGCACTGAAGGTGAGATGCTTAAAACATTCAACCTCTTTTAGCTCTGACTGAGAGCAAAATAATATCTCAAAGTATACCCCATCAATATGACAGCATTTGCATTTGTGTATTATGAAAAATCACATATTTCACTTTTGCATTATGTTGGTTGCCACAGACTATAGCTATGTCTGTTTCACTGATCCAATGACAGAGAAAGTAAGTTAGTGGGGGCAATGACAGCTTATACTGTAGCAGGCAATTTAAAAAAAATAGAAGAAAGGTAAAGTTATATGGAACATTTCACAATACTTGCACTTCAAAATAATAAAATAGTGTCTGTGCCAGTTGCCTGAAAATACAGTTGGAGGTTGGTGGTGGGGAGGGGGTAAAGGTGGTGTACATGCCAGAATCTGGTAGGCTGCAGGTTCCACTAGCCACCAGGTACTAATATGGTTGTTTAAAATTACAGGCTTTTGATTGGAGGGAGGAGGGGGGCAGGGTTCCACTAGACATGACTGATTAATTTCTACACAAGCTACAATGTGCTCAGGAGGGGGGAAGGTCCACTACCTACCAGGGATTAATATTCAAGACAAATAGCAATATTAATCTCCCACCAATAACCGTGCCAACATGTAAAAAAAGACCTTATTGAATACTGGACATGTCATTAATATTGCAACTCGATATAATGTGATTAAGAGAGTGCTAGAATCTCAGCATCCTTGTCTCATGTGTACAGATCATCACCCACAGCTTGAATACTAAAATTAAAAAACAAGAGATAAAATTTATATGCAAACAGTATGTGGTACTCCACAATTCAGGTACAGAGTGTTGATAAACTAACATCTAACATCCTCTACTCCAACTGGAACTGATGCCATAGATTTTAGATGTATTGCCTAGTAGCCTGCGGTCAAACCCCAAACCAGGACATAAGCCTCAGTTTGTATTCACTAGTGGCTATTGGTCCCTAACTAGTGGCTATTGGTCCCTCACCCATGAGAAACCTATCAATGTATTTTTAAAAAGTTAATCTATGGTGTCTAGTGGACCCACACCTTATTGATCCCATGTCCTTGCTTTAGAAAATTATTCCCTGGTGGATACTGGATCCTCCCACTGTACAGAACACATTCCAGTGATCATAAATATTAATTCCTTGTGGCTAGTGGACAACCCACCAGGGAATAATGTGACACTTTGAAAATTACAGGCATATGTTCAAGAGTGGGGGAAGTTACACTCACCACAAAGGATTAATTATTAAAACAGCTGGCATGGATTCAAAACAAGTGGAGAGCCCTCATTCCACCAGGGAATAATTTTCAAAATAACTGGGCATGAGATCAAAACAGGATGGGTCCACTTGACACCAGGATTTAGTTTTTGAAAACTACATGCATGGGTTCTTGATTCGGGGATGGACAGCTAGACAAAGGGGATTACATATTACAATTTAGGGCATGGGTTCCAGTGTGGAGAGAGATACATAGACACCAGTGAATAATGTTAATTCTATATATGGTGGTGTTTGAATCTGTGTGATTGTTTGGGGGGATGGGTGGGGGTTAACGGCAGAATAAACAAGTCACTGATGAAAAGAAACACAGTATTTAAATCTATGCCACTTTATTTATGTTTGCTTTGCACCAGGATGATTGTGGGCCAGTTCACTACAAGTGCTTAGCAGGTGACCAGGTCACATTTGCTTCTAAAGGCTGTACCTATAAACTATGGCCAGGTAATCCATATACTTCATATGGTCATTACCTATACAGTTTAAACTAGGTACCCATGAGGGGACTTCCTAAGCCACCTCCTTCCCCAAACCCCCACCCACCCACACCCCAAACACACAGATCATGAAAAAATCTCTGACAGTCATGAAGACTATCTTCATTGTGGTGAAATATGACAAAGTTCAAAATATGGCATCCGAGAGCAAAGTTCATGTATTTATTGTAAATGCAGTTTCTGCCAGTCTAGCCACCCCTCCCCCACCCCAATTGATGCTAAATCAATGTACACAAACCCATGGCATAAGAAGTGATACATCACAGATAAGTATATATGAAAGTGAATTGATAGCATTTGTTATTTTTCAGATCTCATACACTGTAACAAAATATAGAAAAAATAGAAACAAATAAATATTGTAAACATTAAGACATTGAATGTAAAAATGATGCATCTCATCTTAATCTAAAAGTTTATTTCAGATCACTGTCAACTTTCTGTACATGCTGTCAGACTATACTACTAACCACAAAAGAAAAGAAAAAAAAAGAATTCTGAACAAAAATAACAATTCTAAACATAACTTTAGCTGACAAGGGTTGTTATGGGAAGGATTCCCAAAAGGGAGTGTGCCCAGTTCCATTTCTTGCCTTTACTCGTCACTTTTACTTGAGCACCTTTTTGAAGGCTGACTTGCACTTTATTCCCTCTCTACATTGCTGTAAACATTTTTTTTTAAATAGGTCCCAAAAGGGTTATAGAATACAGTATGAAGCACCATCATCAGGCAACCTGGACAATGACCTTATTTCAGAATGGGAAAATATGCTGGAAGTGTGTTCCAAAAATATGCAATCTTGAAACACAAATTGAGTTACATAAGAAAAATGTATTAGAGATTACAGGTTGCTCACTCATTATGAACAAGCACTATGATAACAGAAAAATAAATTGGAGAGAAAACGGGACAGAAATGGAGCAGAGGAGTGCCAACACACAGCAGAAATAAATTCCTTACAAATCCAACATGCTGTGCAATTTGCTAATACAAAATATTTAACAGTCATGGACAGTGCAGGACAAATATTTGTTAGTGAGTCTGCAGATGAAAATCTCAACATTCTGTGTGACATACTTGATAATGATTAGGACTGTGATTTGGGAGAGGGATGGGTGCAGGTGCAGGTGCACAGGTAAATTTATTTTCCTTAATGATGTGAAGTTGTCCACCTCCAAATTAAATTTTTCAAATTTAGTAGTTGGAACAACTGAAAGTACCTTCAAAAGGACCTTTACATGTGTCTGTATGAGAACTGCACTGGAAATGTTCACAACCTGTTGGACTTGCACTGAATTTATCTCTGTTGTCTGTTCTCATTCCAAAGCTCCAGTTCTGTGTTGCTTTCTCTTCTTTCCCTCTCCTCATTTTCCTGTGCCTTTTCCTTTTGTAATTATTCCTGTAGCAGTTTTCAGCATGGGGTCATAATGTCGCACAGCAGAATTCCATGCAGCAGAATTGCGTTGCACGATTTTGTTTTATTTATTGTTCTGTGGGGGGCTCTGCCCCCCACAACCCGGTTATGGGGACTGTGCCCCCTGGCCCCCCCATAAAGATTCCAACTCTGGGGGGGTCCAACTAGGAGTGCGTACAGGTCCGGGATTGGCCATAATGCCATATGCTATTAAGCATATGGCATTATGACCCGGTGCTGCAGTTCACTGGCTCATTGAACTTCTTTCTCTTAATCCTCACCCCCCAAAAAAAAACTGTTTAGATGAGGATCCATTATTATACTACTTGTTCCTATTGCATGAATGACCACTGTTTTAGCTCCTTCATGGGGCTGTATGACTGCAATTAAACATTCCACCTGGTTCATAGTATCTCTGTATCACTTGAAGGGGCTGCTCCTGTCCCCCTCACCCCCTTTTCTCCACTCCTGCACACTAGGATGGGACTTCACCTGCCTGGCCTCAGCTCCTGCCTCCATGCCCACTTTACTAGAGGCCCCCCTCTCTTACCCCAGTCCAGTCCTGACTGAACTTCTGCCTAACCTCTTGTACCTCTGCACTTTACCAGTACTTATGTCAGCACAAGATAATGTACAAGTGCTGTATTGTGTCTCAAATGTCTAAGAAACTCTGTAACCTTTCCTGATTGTTGTGTTGTATAGTTTCTCAAATATCCAAAAACTCTGTAACCTTCTTGATTGAATGTCTGTACTCTGCTCACATGATGTGAAACCTTTGTAAAAGAGCCTTGGCTCAAAGGATATTTCCAAATATCAAATCAATAAAAAAAAAATCATAATCTCTCTGGTCTCTCTCTAATTTATTTTTCTTATGTAGTCCACTTTGTATTTCAAGCTTGCATAAATAAATAAATACATACATAAATAAATACTGTACTAAACAATTTTACAGAAAACATTTTAGGAATGAAAGTTTTTGGGATTTTAGAGCACCAGCATCATCCACTTTCATGCCTATGTACAGTAGTTACAATTTATGCCCTCTTTAGCATAATTTCCTGATAATCTATGGACATGATTACTGCAATGCCAACAGTGTTGTTGCATTTGAATGAGAATGAGAAATAAGGAAGGATGCCAGATACATTAGAGAGTGTGTGGGAGGTCCCCGAGATCACATTAGGTGCACTACCCCTTGGAGTGCACAGTCCATGCTCCTATCACCGCTGAGGCAATTTCTCTCCTTGATCACTCTGCTCAGACCCAGCTAGTGGCTGCTATCTTCTGCTGAGCTTCACTGATCTTCACTGATTGGGAGAGAGACCAATCATGGAGGGAAGGTAGACTCCGACAGGTGCAGAAGCAGGGATTCCTTGACAGCAGTTCTACCTGGCTGAATCCCCCTTGGAGAGCACAACCAGGGCTGGCTCCTATCTCTGCTGAGGTGACTTCTCCCCTCGATCACTCTGCTCAGACCCAGTCAGTGGCTGCTATCTCAGCATAAGAAGCAGTTAGAACACTTACCCAGAATTTCTAGCTGCTGTATGTAAATCAGAATTCATACTGCTGCACCACTACTGAAATAGTGGTCAACTAATAGAAAACTCTCAGCTGGAAGCAACAGCTCAGACACAAAGGGCACCCCAAGAAGGCATACCCCAAGAGTGGTCCAGCCCCTTGCCTTTCTGTCTGCTGTACCCACCATGGAAATAGTGGTCGGTTAATATAAAGCTCTCAGACAGAAACAACTAGAAGCAACAGCTCAGACACAAAGGGCAACCCTAGGAGGCATATGCCAAGTGTGGTCCAGACCCTAGCCTTACTGTCTGCTGAGCTTCACTGATCTTCACTGACTGAGAAAGAGACCTTCTCTTCTCCGGTCTCTAGTTGTGCTATTAAGTGGAAGACCTTAACAAACTGATTGTTTTTTTCTGCAGGAAAGAGTAACAAAGGTGCTGTCCTCTTACTCTACCCCCTAATCCCACCCACCCCCAGTTCCTCTTCCTATATAGGTTCTGCATGTCACCGACCACTTCCTGCCTGACCTGACTAGAAGACAAAAAAAAAAACTTCAGAAAAAATATTTGTTCTCCCTACCTTTCAGTTCTCTCGAGCAGAACAGCTCAGACACAAAAGGAAATACTAGGAGGCATACGCCAAGTGCTTCAAGCCCCTAGCCTTAATATCTGCTGAGCTTCACTGATCTTCACCTGAGGGAAGCTCAAATAGAAGATTTAAATTCTCTTATTCTCTTACCTGCAGGTCTGGTGACGGAAGTGCTATAAGTGGAACTTGTAGCAGCATAACCCCACCCTGGTTCCATCTCATTGGTGGCTTCCACTCTCATCAGCGGCTTCTACTGCAGCAGTTCCCTGGGCACTCCAGCATTTGAGAAAGGTGGTTATTGTCCTGAAGCCAGTGGATCAGTCCCATCTCCCTCACAGCAGCAGGGAGCCAGGACACAAGGACCATAGGCAGTTTTTTTCACTGCAAGCAGCAGGGACTCCACAGAGCTTTTTGTCCATATAGGATCTTTTCATCCATTAGGCAGTGCTTCCCAGCGGCTGTTAGGGCAAAGTGGAAACGATACTGGGGAATGCTGTAATAATCACCACTGGTTCCACTGACTCTTGGCTCTCAGTACTAAGGTAAAGGGACTGAAACCAGAAGGGGGCACCAGGTTTATAGGCGGTGAAATTTCCTTTTGGCCGATTTTGTTTTTTTTTTCCTTTTTGTTCATTTGTGCATTTTCTTTCTCTTTCTTTTCAGCAGAGGTTTCTCTCAACCTTCCCTCCCACATCGCATCCCCACCCCCCCCGGTTATCTACTTATATAGGACTGTGACCTAATCCCTATTTCCTGCCTAAAGGACAGGAAGAGGAGGGATCTATATGATTACAACAAAAATGCAAAAACCAAAAAAAAGCCTGTTTTTCTTTCGTCCGCCTGGCACAGATCATCTTCCTCTAAATGTGAATAATTATGTACTTTTTCTGTTCATCCACTGGCATGCACATGGATATCATTGGCTGCCAACACTGTGGGACATTCTTCAATGATCACGTTGCCCGAAGGCAGGGCCGTTGTCCCACAGGCTCAGAGATATGAGGCATTGACCATCACAAGGGAGGAACCATAAACAGGGAAAGTACAAAGGGACAAGCAATAACATCAAGGGAGGCATGACAAACAAAGCGACACAGCAAGAGTGGTCAGCACTATGCCTCAATTCACACTGTCTGGCTAACAAGATGACTGACCTCACTGCCACAATAGCTGAGGCAGGACTAGACTGGGTGGCTGTGACTGAAACATGGTTCACAAACAATCATGGTTGGGAGGTGATTGTCCCGGGGTACAACTTGTTTAGGAGAGATAAGACTGGTAAAAGGGGAGGGGGTAGCTATTTATGTTAAGGATACATAAATAGCTTCCCCTATCTGTCTGTCTGTCTGTCTGTCTGTCTGTCTGTCTGTCTGTCTGTCTATCTATCTATCTATCTATCTATCTATCTATCTATCTATCTATCAACATAACCCTTCAGAAAAGCAACAGGTGGAGTGAGAGTGAGTTCTAATAGGAAACAAATGCAAAGTCCCTCCCTAAATCAATTTACAGTTACAGTAGGTACCTAACAGCCTGCAATAGCAACATTCCTCTCCCCTTCTCTTGAGCTGCAAGATCACGGAGTGGAGAAACACCATCAAAAGTAAGGAATAGCAGCTGATCTTTGTCTGGCTAACTGCAGCTGGAAGGAGCCCTGGCCAACAAATGTACAGTACAGTATGAGGAATGCTATGCCGCCTCTTCCTCAAACTTTGCCTTTGAGTTTCTTGCATTCCCCTTTTGATCTGCATCTCTCCTCCCTAACGGAGCCAGGTTCTTAATGCACTATTATTGGTACTACCCATACTGCTGCAGTCAGACCAGGGGGGCAGCAGCACATCCATGCAGAAATTGGTTGCAGCAAGCATCCAGTGGTTACAGCACAGAATGGTGCGCTGGAGGGGTTCAAATCTCAGCAGAGCAGTTTACTCGCTCTGTGATCTTGAGCAAGCAATTTGACCTCCATGCACTAAATGCAGTAAGGTCAGCTGTAGCTGGGTACAAGCAATAGAGATGTTGCATCTTTGCTGGGCCACTTTGCGATAAATAAATTGAAAAAAAAAATACAGTGCAAAAACACTGAAAAGAAGAGGCAGCTATCGTTCAATCTCCCCCAAAAGTGTTACTCATATGCAGGTGAGTGAATGGGGTGCAGCATTTATATTAATCAGAGCAAAATATTGAATATTTTTTCTGAATTATTTGACATCCGTGTTCAATTTCTGATTCAGTAAAAATGCAAGGGTCAGTATGTGTGCTGAAATAAAGGAAGCCAACCGGGGAATTTGTGAGACAGAGCAGTGAACTGTGATCTTGACCTGTGAATGCTTGAAGTCTACCCTGCTTTAGGAACAGTAAAGTATGCACTGAGTGCTTTAAATATTTTGTGATAATTGGCTCTGCTGTTGTTTTGCAAAATATCCTCATCATTCATTCTTTCATCAGAGCCCCCTCTTCTACAATGATTAGTGCATTCATCATCTCTCCCTCTCATCCCCTGACAATTTTGATGAATTAACTAAATCACTGGCTGATGGCAATGTACCAGGGCCTGTTGTACTACCTAGTTGGTTTTTTCATTCATAAGGTAATTTTCAGACTTGCTCCAACCTCCAGAGTTATTACTGGAACAATGTATGTGCTAGGAGTGACCGTCACCCACCACCACCACCACCACCATAACATTTTTATGCTACCAAGCATCTATGGTTATATTTTTCACAATAACATATTATGTATCTACATATGTAATACATTACATATTTCGGTTTCTCTCTTTTTTGTCAAATGAAATATGTGTTCTTGCTGCAACAGTTATAACTACTATATATAGCGTTAACCTGGTACAGTTGCAACAGCACTCTCTTGTGATTTGCTTATTCTGGCATAAAATTACAGTTTTCATTTTGCAAGAATGAAAGAAAAGAAAAATATGTAATGTTGATAATGTAACATGACAACCAATGTAGTCTTAAAAATGTTTGTGGGGGCAGCATCATGAAGTTTAGTCCCGGCAGATATAGTTGTGTCAGCCACAATGAAGCACAGTAACTTGCAGTAATGACATGTCACAAAATCCTGCATAAGAAAAGGGCTTAATTGCCATTGACTTACAATGGCCTCTGCAGTAAAGTGTTGTATTTAAGCAATAATGCATGACAGGGTGTGTGTTGTACTGGGATAACGTCACGCCTGGGGTGATTAGGCATGAGGCCACAGGCCGAGTGCAGCTAATCACCCCAGAAGTGACGTTATCCCAGCACAACACACACACCCTGGAGTGCATTATTGCTATTATACAATGGCTCCTTTGTAAAAAAAAAAAGAAAATAGAGATAAAAATACTGTTTTAAAAGCATTTTTAGCTATGTGTAGGTTTACATATATAAAAAAAAATCCCTTGTTACTAGTGCTGGCCAGTAGGTGGCAGTATCTGTATATCCCCGTTTCATTCTGTCATGGTTTCAAACTCCCTGTGCTGTTTTGTGGGTCCCCTTTTGAGCAGCTGCTGCTGAGAACACAGTAACTCCCCCTCTCCAACCATGTCGCTAATTTTTTTGTCTGCTTTGTTTAGTAATTTACTGCAGGCTCTGTGAGGGATGTTCAGGGAAACTGGTTAGCGAGCATTTCAGTTTCACTGTCAGGTCGACTGGTGAGCAGTACAGATGGTTTAGATTCATAGATTGATATTAAAGTGTGACAGCAGAAAAGGACTGAAAACGGCCCACCAAGATGCCCATTTGAAGGTAATGATGTGTTCTAGGACAACAAGAGGTTTTAAAAAGATGTTTTTGCTGTCCATGGGGAGAAACGAAAAATGCGGTCTCGCGCTGTCTCAGCTCGGCTCGCTGATCGTGTGTTGAATGAAGCCGACAACTTCACTGATATTAAGGATTTGAAAAAAAAGAAAAAAAAAACTGCCGATGAGCTTTTTTATTGTTGTTGTTGTTGAAATGAATAGTGGGAGGGAAGTTTGCAGTTTTAATGGGATGTAAAGGCATGGAACCCTGGAGATGGCATTGGAGCAGCGATGTTTTAACCGTGCTGTCCAGTGGGGATCACTCAAGCAGGCTGTGTGGAGTGATCCCCATAACGATTGATGCGGTCATCTTTGTGCTGGGACTAGACCCGTGATGTTGTACTGGGATAACATCACAGGTCCAGTCTCAGACTGACCAATCAGAGCCCAAGATTTTTTTTGCCATTGTATAATCTGTGATATTGTACAGCATTTCCGTACTTCATCCTGCTTTGACATATCTGTACACTCCTCCAGTGATAAATCAGGAGGTAGATGGGAGTCTGACTAAAACTCAGAACTCCCTGGTACAACAGTCGTCAGCCAGTCACTAGTTACTTCTCTAATTTTGCCAGGGATGACATGGAGATGATGCCCAGGTGCATTGTGTGGCATAAGGCACTTTCACTAAGGTTCTTCAGCACCTGAGAGTCCATGAACCCCAGACCATTACAAAATGTTGCACTATTTTGAAACAGGTTGAATGCAGTTTTAGAAAAGCAGGAACAGAAATATGCCCTTCTCACTGGAATAACTACATTACCGTTAAACTACATAATTGTAGAAGAGATTCTCAGCCTATGCCATTTATGTTTGGGATTTTTTTACCCAATCACATGCCCTTCACAGGTGTCAACACTGCCTGTGTTGAAACCTATGCAGCTGTGAGCTTCAACACATTTACAGGCTTCTGGGACCAGTATTACTTGACTTGTTCAGCACAGATTTGGAAAACAGACAGTTCATCTGGTTGCCACTACCCTGACAAAGCAAACAAAAGGTATCATAACTGTCTGCATTTGTGGATCCATGTCCAGTTTAGGGAGGCAGTGTAGCCTACTGTTTAGATCACTGAACTGTGAAATAGAAAATCTTAGGTTTAAGGCTACCAATCACTTAATATAGGACTTTGAACAAGTCATTTAACCTCCGTGTGTTTTAGTCTTCCCAGCTGTAAAATGGAGCTGAAACAACGCCTCATATGTAAATGGGATATCCAGAAATAAAAAAGACAAAAAAATGGGGAAGTGGGGCTCACTTCAAACCCAAGCTCACCTAATGCCAATGTTTAACACACAGTAGAAAACTGTTACTATACCACACACGCACTCACACAAAAATTCTCTAAATCTTTCAGCAGTCTGTGAGTTAATTCCCTGGCAAGTCTCAGCACACACAACAAAATACAAATCTACCCAAATATAAAATTTATTTATATCAGTAAGCCTCTATTTTGAAGAAGTAGCCAACAATGCGTTCATCATTCTGGACGTACAAAAGATTGAAATCAAAGGTACATTTAATCTTCTGCCCTGGCCTATCTCTCTTACAATATACAAAATCTCCCATCACCTACAGTATCTCAATTAATTAAGTGCATATTCTCTACTGACAATACCAACCTGCAACGAATGACAAGGCACTGTGTTCTGAACCATAATGACTATGTGCTAGATCTATCCTAATCTCCAGGGAAGTCACATGTTAATAGGCTGCTTACTTCACATTTCTTTTTTCTTTATTAATCATCCTAACTTTGATTTTCAATTCAATTAAATTTTTATTTTTTACTAGAAAAAACATCATTGAGATACTCATTTGCAAGGTGGTCCTGGGTGAACAACACAAGGTACAAGAAGGAACACAAGTGCAAAATCAAAAATTAATACAAGTGCAAAGCAGGCATAATAGTTACCCAGTAAAAAGACCATAACATGGGTGCAACATTACTGTTCTAGCAAATTAGCTACTACAGGATAAGGTAAAAAAGATGGCAAAGTTTAAGGGTGGGGGAAAAGTATGGGGAGGGGTATGGGGGTAATATGACAGGGGGTATTATGACAGAGAGAGGGCAGACAGGTGCTCAAGGGTACAAGATGAAAAAGGGTGGGTGATCAAGGGCAATAGGGTGTAGGGGGGACAGAGGTAGTTGGGAGGGTTAGGGGATAGGTAATGAGAAGGGTGACAGGGACGCAAAGACAGAAGGAATAAGTGCATTCAGAACCACATATAGGGAGAAGTTTAGAAGAAGCATTGGCAAATCTCTTTAGTCAGTGGTTTTAAAAGTAATTTGAAGGAGGATAGTCTGACAAGTTGAGTCAACCTTCAGGTCCTTTGGAGTACGTTCCATAGAGTGGGTAGGAAATGACAGATAGAGGAGGAGCCAAACCATGTTCTAATCTGGGGTACATCAAGCAGTATGAACACATATTTCCTGAGAGGGCATGCGCATAGCATCAATTTAAAGATATCAGAAATGTACTGTGGGAGGTTCTTAGTGAGGGCTTTAAAGGTCCAGATAGAGGCTTTGCACCACCTTCTGGTAATTAACGAGGTCAAGCCTAACTCGGCATAGAGTGAGCAGTGGTGAATTTTATATGGGGAGTCGGTCACAAATTTTAAGGCCCTATGGTACAGTATGTCCAGTTTAGCAAGTACGGTGCTAGGAGAGATGCCACATAGGAACTCTGCATAATCTTAGAGAAGTACAAATGTAGATTGCACTAGCCTCAGTTTTCTCTGCTTAGTGAGCAGCCGCTTAATGTGGAAGAATAATCCCAGTCTTTGTTTTAGTTTTTTGGAAAGCTCATCCACATGTGGGATAAAAGAGAGATTGCAGTCCAGCCAAAAACCTAAGTACTTAAATTTTGCCACTTTATTCAGGGATTCACCCAGCATAGTTGTAATCCCAAGAGCAAGTAGCTAGAGTTAGTAAGTAAACAGTTTACTGCCTATTTACAGGATAATGGTCTTAGGACACATGATCAGCATGGGTTTCATAAGTATCATGGGACTGGTACGGCCTTGGCCAGGTTCACGAACCACACCAGTGTAGCTGTGGATGAGGGTTTGCTCACTGGTGCTGTGTTCGTGGACCTGTCCAAGGCCTTTGATTTAGTGGATCATTCTTTGTTGATTGAGACACTTCGAAGTTATGGTATGACAGAGTTTGCTGTTGATTGGTTTCGTAGTTATTTGTTTGGACGTTTACTTAAGGTAGGATTAAATGGAGTTTTTTCAAATAGCAAAGTTTTGTTACAGGGGGTGCCACAGGGGTCCGTTTTGGGCCCTTTGTTGTTTACGGTATTTGTAGATGTTATTCCATCTTTATTGAATGATACGCATTGTTTGATTTGCGGATGATATTATTTTGTATAAAAGTTCAACCTCTGTTGAACTAATAAATCAGTCTTTAAATAAAGATTTTGCTATTCTATGTGGGTGGTTAAAAGGGAATTGTTTAGCATTAAATAATACAAAAACAAAGTGCATGCTTTTTGGATCTCAGATTAGATTGAGAAAATCTCAGGGTTTGTCTGTTCATGATCCATTGGGAATTGAGATGGAGCAGGTTAAATTGTTCAAATATCTTGGTGTCATTTTGGATCAACATTTGAAATTCTCTGATCATGTAAAATATATTTCTCGTCAGATAAATCAGAGATTTGGGGTTTTGTTTAGGTTTAAATCTTTGTTGACTTTATCAGCAAGACGTGCAATAGCTGAAAGTGTTTTACTACCTCAATTGAATTATAATTCATTTCTCTTTACTAATTTGTTAAGTAGAGATTTATCACTTCTTACAAATGTGTTCCATGGTATTTGTAGATTTACTTTTAATTTGCCTTATAATACTCACCATTGTGAACTGTATAGGTTATCTTCCTGGCTTCCTCCCGGGATGGGTTCTTTATACAGCTTATGTTTATTAACTCATAAAATTCTTTGTCTGGGGATTGATTCTCCACTATATTCACTTCTTCATATTATAATAAATTCTCTGGAACTTCGTTCAGATCAACAAATTAAGTTAAATGTTCCTAATACTAAGACTAAAATGGGGATAGTTCTTTTACTTACTCTGCTGCTAAAAATTGGAATGAGCTTCCTATTGCTTTATATGAAAATTTTTGTCATCAAACTTTTAAAATTAGGTTAAAAAATCATTTTCTTGGTTAATTATACTGTTGTTGTTTTTAATTGTATTTTCTTTTATATTATCTTATGTTATGTTATGTTGTTAATTGTTGTTTGTGATATTTTGTGTACTGTAACATCTTGACTGTATTCAGTCATCGGGTCGAACATGAAAACGGGCCTTTGGCTCATTGTACTTACCTGGTTAGCAAATGTTTAAAATAAATAAATAAAATAAAAGAGCTGATGTTACCCACACAAAAAAATAAGTTAGCAAGTAACTAGTGATTACCTTTTCATTAGGTAGTGGCTAACTAAAAAGTTAAGCATTAAGCTTGACCATTGGTTGAGGAGTTTTTCTCAGCTAATGTTTAACTTTTGCCATCTAGCAATTAGTTGGAATTTTTTTTGTTTACTTATTTATTAGTTGAGTGTCGAAACTGAAAAATACTGTAGCTAGTAATTAATTTTTCTACTTATACATACTACATAATCCAGTTTGAGAGTTAGTTGTTTATATAACTTGGAACATTTCTCAGTTGTTTTACTTGAAATCCAAGAAATGTGTCTGTTATTAATTGCTTGAGATTTTAACTTAGAATATTTTGCAGTCACTAACTACTTGATGAGGAACTCATCCAGGAGTAGGGTGCACTCTAGGGGCAGGATTCACAAAAGGGATGCATCCAGTGCATCCAAGCTGTGCTGGCAGGACCCCGACTTGTGCACTGGTGCGATTCAAGCACATGACCGATATGCACCACTCACCACCCTTAATGTTATGTGGCATGTCTGGAGGGGTTGTGCAGGGGGAGTCCCCATGCATGTGGTGCAAAGCCCCATTCACAACCCACATTGGAGGTGCATCCCCAGAGCAAATCCGGAGTTGCACCTCCTCAAAATAACCCTACAACAAGTAGATTAAGAAGGTGTCCACCCCCTGGCAGGCTGCCATATGGCAGACAGCAGCACAGCAGCCTTCCCACCCTGGTAGTCCAGTGCTCCCCTCTCTGCCCACCACCCCGATTGTATGCCCCCCTCTGCAACAGTAAATAAAACATATATGAACCCACCACCCTGCCCACCACCCCGATTGTGTGCTGCACACTGCAGGGGTAAAGGAATAATAACTGCCCCCCCACTGGCTCCACCTGATCACATATTTGCCGTAATCCTCTAAGTCAACCCGGTGGTCCAATAGCCCCCACACACACACCCACACAGGTACCCCCGCTCCCCTGTCATGGCATAGTCCTAAAGTCAGTAGGCAGCTCAACCCACCTGCATGCTGCCACAGCCGCCCACTGACAGAGCTGTCTGTGAATGACAGCTACTGTACACCAGGAAGCCTATTGGTGGATCTTGCCAACCAATGGACTTGCAATGTGTACTGTACCCTGTCATTCACAAAGTTTCACAAGTCTCAAAAGGATGGAATTAAGATGGACTACCAGAATACACAACATTCACTCTATCTGAACAATGTTGGATATGCCTGATCAATACTAGAACTGCCTCCACAACCCTTAACCATCAGAAGGAACACTATCATCTTACCTGTCCTATGTGGTGGGGGGACTGCAGTCTTATGCCCTGCTGACTGCCAAGGTACTGAATGGCAGAAGGATCAGGGATGATTCCCAACTATGCACCCCAAACCACTTTCGTGTTACAGAATAGCAAGTGGGGTGGGGGATTACTAGTTTTATCCTCTTGATCAATACCTCTTCCTGGGGGCAGTGATATTTTCCCCAATCGCTGCTCCCAGTACTGAAAGACATGCTTCCAGAGGATATGAACACACAAATGTGCTAGCAGAAACAGACCACCTGGTCTAGCTTAGTCTGCTCGAGTATTCAGCTAGCACCCCTGGTTTGCAGCTGCCCTAACCCTCCCCTTTGTCATCCCACTGCCGCCCCCACCTCCCCCACCCTCACTCTCTCCTGTTCCTTGTCCCATGCCTTTTTAAAGCTATTGACAGATTTACATTATACCATCCATTCTGGCAGTGCATTCCATTTTTCTACCACTCTCTCCATGAAATAGTGTTTTCTCATTTCCCTCCTAAATCTTCCTCCTCTATTCTTAGCCCATGCCCCCTGATGTTCCTCCCCTACTTAGCTTAAAGACCCCATCTGCCCCATCCTTGGATTCTTCACCCTGAAGTGCATAATGGTACACTTCTTTGCATTGAACCCCAGCTGCCACCTCTCTGACCAACTCCTTTAGCTTGCTTAGGGCCCCCTGCTGCATCCATCCCTCCCCCTCCATCCACCACTGCTCCCATTTTGGTGTTGTCTGTGAACAGTCTTACCTTGCTCACCACCCTGTGAGCAATGTCTGATATGAAGACCCCAAATAATACTGGTCCCAGCACAGAGCCCTGTGGCACCCCGCTCATCCCCAGCTTTGGAGTTGAGAGCTCCCCTCCCACCACCACCCGTTGCAGCCTCCCACTCAGCCAGCTTGTAATCCAGTTTGTAATTTTTGCCCCTACCTCTACACCGATTAGCTTCCCCCGAAGCCACCCACAAGGCACTCAATGGAAGACCTTGCTTAAGTCCAAGTAAAGGACATCCACTGCATGACCCTTACCCAGCTCACCTGTCACCCAGTCATAATATTGTATCAGGTTGGTTTAACAGTACTTCCCTGAAATGAACCCATGCTGCCTCACTTCCTGGAGGCCGGTGTCCTCCAGGTACAACACCAGTCTTTCCTTTAGTATTTAGGATATTGCATAGCCTTTGTTCTGGAGCCACATTTGACTATAACAATGAAAAAAAAAAACTAAAACTAAGAAAAAAAATAGCTCAGCGATCCATGGACACTTTTGTGGACCTTTTTCTCTGGGCATTCGGCCCACTTCCTGCACGTTTTCCTCATCCTCAGGGCTGACAGCTCACCCAGGGAGCCCACTGTGCTCTTTTATTTCTTACTGGGGCACTGGTTCTTTAAATGTTTGCCTTAATCTTTTTTCCTACTGCTTAGGGGCTTTGTCCCTTTAATTTCCCCATCACTCCCTCACCCTCTCCCAGTGCCTGTGAAATGTGCAGAAAACAAGATCGGGCACTCGGCCCATTCACCACCATGTCCCAGGATGCCTCCATTGCTGGAAAGGGTCGGCAGAATGTCCTGGGAGCCATGCTTCCACCTGGCTTCCTTTTCTTATTTTGGCTGCTGGGTGGTGGAACTAAAGGTCTTGGGGTGTGGTATCCACCCGGCAGTACCGTAGGAAGGGTGGGGCAGGGCGGGGCAGCCGCCCCGGGCGCAAGCCTCCTAGGGGAGCAGTTTGATCTGAAGCTCACTCTATTATTAATTTGAAAAAGTGAGCACTGCAACTTTAATTTTTTTTTTTTTACTTTCTTTAGGTAATTACTATTTGTTGCCAGCAGGGCGCATCCACAGACCAGCAAGTCGGGGGGGGAGGGTGGTCACATAATATGTTGCTGCAGCAAGAAGAACAATCATGTGGTATACAGAGCAGACAGTTTGTCTGTGGGGGCAGGCTGGCACCAAGTGAAGTATGTAAGGTAACTTAAGAAGCAGATTCCAGAGTGTTGTTAGAGTGGAAGAGCAGTTGAGCAGAGGCGGTTAGAGGAGAGCTGGAGTAAAGGAGAGCGACAGAGTGACTAGTATAGTAGAGAGAAGAGCGTGGAGTGTTTAAATTGATTTTGTGTAGCATGTAGCAGACAAGAGGACGAAGCTTCCTTCCATGTCCATAATCCGTCTAATTAAACAAATAATGATCTGTTTGTTGCGGGGAGGGGGGTTGGAAAAAAAGTAAAAACTACTTACTGATCATCCCTGGTTCAAGGAAGGCAAAGGGTTAGCCTAGGATATACAGGATTAGATATTTTGGCTCAGGGCTGGCTGCTGTGTATAACTTGTCCGTTTTACTTTGCTTTTGGAGTGGACCCTTATGCTAACTGACTGGCCAGCACTGCCCTGTTCTCTCTCATCCCTGCCCCATCCCCATGATTCATTTGTCCTCCCTCTGTGGCAGGCTGATTGATCATTCGTGAATGATGAGATTCCTTCTGGTCTGGCCCGGGGTCCCAGTTCCCTGCCCCTCTTTCTGACTCCCGAGGTGATTTTTTACTTTTACAAGACAGAAAACAACATCTTGTTCTCCATATCAATGGTCCCGGACTTCCACCTTGCAAAAGTTGATTCAATGATTCTTGATTCCCCGGTCCCAGGTCCCTGCCAGCTGCCACACCCACCTGTTTTGCCGACTTCTGCCAACTCCCGATTAAGCATAGAAGCTGCTTGGCCTGGCTGCCCCTGACAGCTGCCCGGCCCACACTTGCTGCTTTCCTAATCCTGTCTGGGTGTCCCAGCAGTAGTTACTTAGTTTGTGCTGCTCAGTGCTGCCGGCTGCCCTGCCTTTGTAACCAACTCTGCTGGCTGAGAAATAAGCTGGCTGCATTCTTTAAAATAAAAGCCCAGTGCCTCACACCTCCCGAGTCAGTCCTGAGTCTGACCCAGACCCTACTACAAAATCAGCAGGCAGCAGTATTTATAGAAACAAAAATTATTCTATGTGTGTGGTGGAAGAGCGGATTAGCAGTAAAAAAAAAAAAAGTAAAATAAAGCAGTTGAAACTCAAGTCTTCTTTCTTTGTGTGTGTCTGTCTTGGGGGGGTATTAGTGGTATTAAAAATAAAATAATTAATCTGCAGGGAGTCTGAAGGGGACTATGCTTAAAAAAAGATCAAGAGACACAAGTGAGACACGGGGTCATCTTACTGAAGGAGCTTTGCTATATGTGCTTGGGCATCCTGTGGGAATGCAGGAAGGCACTGAAACTGTGATTTCTGTGTTCTGGTGCCAGCAAACAAAATAATCTGAGGGGCAGCGTGGGATTAAAGAAGGGTAAGGAGATATTCAGAATAGTGGTAGAGTGGGTGAAGATTATGGGTTTTTAAGTGACTGCTAGAGAAATCCTGTCTGGGATACCCCCTGATAAAAGGGTCTCTGCCCATGAAACAACTTCAACAGTGCTAGTGAGCATTAGAGATTTATTTATTTATTTAAGCATTTCACCAGAAAGGCATACTGAGCGGAGATACCGCTCGATTCCAGTTGCATCCTGGGGGAAGGGGGAAGAGGATCAGAATACAGACAATAAATAATAATATTCCAGTGTACAGAATTGTGCTTGGGACATACAAGATTATAGGATTGTCTCAGGGACGTAGATCATATGACAGTAGATTAACAGTAGATTAACAGGGCTCCCAGGAATGAGAGCCCCAGGTAATCTTAACAAGTAACTAGAAGTAACAACGGTTATACAGTAGACAATGTGGTATTGCAGAGGCACCTATGATAACTGAACCTTAAATGCTGTTCAGGATGACTATATAAGTGTGGTGAGGCCAGCAGCGAGAGGGTTTGGTGGATGCCTAGCCCATGTCATCTCTGATGACCTCAAGGCAGGGAAACAGTGTGACAAGGCAGCAGGTAAAGCAAATAGGATGCTGGGATGCATAGGCAGGGGCATCACCAGCAGGAAAAGGGAGGTCATAATTCCACTATACAAGACACTAGTGAGGCCGCACCTGGAGTACACTGTGCAGTTCTGGAGACGTTACCTACGTAAGGACATAGACAGGGTAGAGAGGTTCAGAGGAGGGCAACAAAGATGGTGCATGGATTGCATCACAAGTCCTATGAGGACAGGTTGAAGGCACTGAACATGTACTCCCTGGAGGAAGGAGGAGAGAGGGATATGATAGAGACATACAAGTATCTTACAGGGAGGAACAGGGTGCAGGAATGCACTATTTTAAGCGAAAAAAGATGTTCCAGGACTAGAGGGCATGGGATGAAGTTGGAGGAGGGACGATTCAGAGGAAACGTGAGGAAGAATTTCTTCACAGAGCAGGTGGTGGACAAGTGGAACACCCTGCCAGAGGAAGTGGTGGGGGCTGAAACAATCACGGGATTTAAGAATGCATGGGATAGACATAAAGGAATTCTGGAGGTCAGGGGTAAGGGGCAACAGACTTCCTGGAAAACATAAACTGAACTTACAAACTTAAATGGGCAGACTGGGTGGGCCATAGGCCCTTATCTGCCAACACTTTCTATGTATCTATGTATCTATTTTCAAGGTTGCGTGCATAGCAAATGGATGTGTAGGACCTGCAAAGTGAGGCTAGTTAGCTGTATGGCATTGGGTGCACCTCTAGATGTCCCTAGGTACAAGGACACGTGGAGGAGAGGTGTGTTTTTAGGCGGTGGTTGAGCTGCTGAGAGTTTCCAGTGAGTCTTATGTCTTTTGGCAATGCATTCCAAAGTTTGGACATGCCCTATGTCAATAGGTAAAGCAGGGGCACAAGGGAGTCATTCAAGAGGATGTGGAGAGCTTAGGGGACAGGGTAGGAAGGAGGCATCACAGGCAGCAGCACCCATAGTGCAGTCATCTTCAGGAAAGTTCTCAGGAGGCAGTGATGTTGCCTGATGTGCAGCAGATTTGCAGCACTCACTGTGGAGCTGGGTGCAGTAAAGGATGAACTTAACCTTTTTACAGTGTGTCCCAGTGGACACTGGTGCAAACAGCCACTACTCCTTTCCACTGCACGCCGTGCCACACCTCCTGTAGGTAGGGGCGATGGGGGAAGAAGGGTCTATACAGACTGAGATCCTGAGGTGGCAACAGCAAACAGATTCCAGTTGGACAACAGGATGCAAAGGGTAATAGTAAACAGAGTCCACAGCGAAGAAAGGAGGGTAACTAGCGGGGTACCGAAGGGTTCGGTACTGGGACCGGTCCTCTTTAATATCTTTATAAGTGACATTGGAGAGCACCTGGAAGGAAAGGTATGCCTCTTTGTAGATGACACTAAGATCTGCAACGGGGTTGATACACAAGGTGGGGTTGAAATAATGAAAAGGGACATGGCAAGGTTGGAGGAATGGTCAAATACGTGGCAGCTCAGATTAAATGCATAGAAGTGCAAGGTAATGCAGCTGGGAAACAAAAACCAAGGGGAAGAGTACACAATGGGGGGTGAGTTAATAACAACAACAAAATTGAAAAGAGACCTAGGTAATTATATCAGATGACCTAAAGGTGGGCAAGCAATGTGAGAAGGCAGTAAGAGGGCTGGGGGATACTGGGATGCATAGGAGAGGCATCAACAGTAGAAAACAGAAGCTGTTATCCCTCTCTACAGCCAGTTAGTGAGACCCCATCTGGAGTACTGCGTGCAATTCTGGAGACCCCATCTCCGCAAAGACATAGACAGAGTGGAGGCTGTTCAGAGGAGGGCAACCAAAATGGTGCAAGGTCTACACCAGAAGACATATGAGGAGAGACTAAAGCAGCTTAATATGCATACCCTTGAGGAAAAGAGGAAGAGGGGGGACATGATAGAAACTTTCAAGTATCTCAAGGGAATTAACAAGGTACAAGAGGGTAGTATCTTTCAGAAGAAGAGATGTGCAAGAACAAGGGGGCACAATTTGAAGATGGAGGGGGGACAACTCAGAGGTAATGTTAGAAAGTATTGTTTCACAGAAAGAGTTGTGGATGCATGGAACAGCCTTCCTGAGGAGGCTGTGGAGTCAGGAACAGTGGGAGAATTCAAGAATGCATGGGACAGGCATATGGCAATTCTAGTGGGGGGGACAGGAGGAAGTAAGCTGTTGATTAACTAGAATCTGCAGCTTATCCATCAGGTAGGGAAATGGGCAGACTGAGTGGGCCAAGCGGTCCTTATCTGCCATTAGATTCTATGTTTCTATGTTTCTATTCACCCCTCATGTGCAATTTGGTTCATCTAGTCCCCCAAGTGAAAAGGCCGTACCGTGCAGGCATGCAAGAGATCAGGTCTGTGATTAAGAGTACACCTTACATGCGATCGGAGTCCAAGAGGCAAGACAGTGCTAGGAAAGAGCTTGTGACAGGTGATTCCATCATAAAGAGGACAGAGGGGGTAGTGGGTGCAGAGAAGCAGGGGACAGGAAGGTTAGATGTCTTCTGGGGCTTTGGTTGGATGGGATGTAAACAGGGTAGAAAGAACTGTTAATAGAGTGGAAAGCAGTCCTACTAGCCACTGATAACCTGGTTTACAGACTCCTAGAGGAGGTTAAGAATAGCTTTAGAAATGTTGTGGGGGGATATCCAAGCTGGCAGCTGCCTCACTGACTTCTGAGGTTTTTCTGCCAGTTTGAGCAGATGGGAGAACTAGAAGAGGGTTCATCCAGTTGCTCACTTCAGCTCATGGCTGATGGAGTGGTATAGGCAGGAGGGATGGGGTGCCTTGGATATTGGAGCCACTCTTGGATGGATTGAAAGCTATTCAAGCTGGATGGCCCTCAACCCTCTGAGGAGGGCATTAGGATACCAGGGAGCAAGTTTTAATAATTATTTAAAAAATTAGGCAGCTTTAAACCAGCAGAGGGAGATGCTGTGCAGATGCGGACAACAAATACACCTACTAAACTGCTAAAAAAACATGGAAGGAACAATATGGCGTAACAAATGTGGAGAAAGAGTGAGGTTGGAACAAGCTGGAGGAAAGGTGTTGCAATACTGGATCTGGGTATCTAGGAAGGAGGAGATAAGCTGCTTTAGTCTCTCCTCGTATGTCTTCTGGTGCAAACCGCTTGTACCATTTTGGTTGCCCTCCTCTGAACAGCCTCCACTCTATGTCTTTGCAGAGAAGAGGTCTCCAGAATTGCATGCAGTACTCCAGATGGGGTCTCACTAACTGTCTGTAGAGAGGGATAACAACTTCCTGTTTTCTATTGTTGATGCCTCTCCCAATGCATCCCAGTATCCCCCCAGCCCTCCTTACTGCCTTCTCGCATTGCTTGCCCACCTTTAGGTCATCTGATATAATTACTCCTAGGTCTCTTTCGATTTTTGTTGTTGTTATTAACTCACCCCCCATTGTGTACTCTTCCCCATGGTTTTAGTTTCCCAGCTGCATTACCTTGCACTTCTTTGCATTTAATCTGAGCTGCCACATATTTGACCATTCCTACAACCTTGCCAAGTCCCTTTTCATTATTTCCACCCCACTTTGTGTATCAACCCTGTTGCAGATCTTTGTGTCATCTGCAAAGAGGCATACCTTTCCTTCCAGGTGTTCTCCAATGTCACTTATAAAGATATTAAAGAGGACCGGTCCCAGTACCGAACCCTGCAGTACCCCACTAGTTACCTTCCTTTCTTCACTGTGGACTCCGTTTACTATTACCCTTTGCGTCCTGTTGTCCAACTGGAATCTGTTTGCTGTTGCCACCTCAGGGTCTCAGCCTGTATAGACCCTTCTTCCCCCATCACCCCTACCTACAGTAGGTGTGGCATGGTGTACAGTGGAAAGCAGTAGTGGCTGCTTGCACCAGTGTCCACTGGGACTCACTGTAAAAAGGTTAAGTTCATCCTTTACTGCACCCAGCTCCACAGTGAGTGCTGCAAATCTGCTGCACATCAGACAACATCACTGTCTCCCGAGGACTTTCCCAAAGATGACTGTACTATGGGTGCTGCGGCCTGTGATGCCTTCTTCCTACCCTGTCCTCCTATAGCTCTCCACATCCTCTCAAATGACTCCTTTATGCCCCTGCTTTACCTATTGACATAGGGCATGTCCAAAGTTTGGAATGCATTGCCGAAAGACGTTAGACTCACTGGAAACTCTCAGCAGCTCAACCACCACCTAAAAACACACCTCTCCTCCATGTGTTCTTGTACCTAGGTACATCTAGAGGTGAGCCCAATGCCATGCAGCTAACTAACCTCACGTAGCAGGTCTTTCACATCCGTTTGCTATGCACGCAACCTTGACCATGGGCTAGGCATCCACCAAACCCTCTCTCTGCTGGCCTCACCACATTTATAGAGTCATCCTGAACAGCATTTAGGGTTCAGTTATCATAGGTGCCTCAGCAATACCACATTGTCTACTGTATAACCGTTGTTACTTCTAGTTACTTGTTAAGCTTACCTGGGGCTCTCATTCCTGGGAGCCCTGTTAATCTACTGTTAATCTACTGTCATATGATCTACGTCCCTGAGACAATCCTATAATCTTGTATGCCCCAAGCACAATTCTGTACACTGGAATATTATTATTTATTGTCTGTATTCTGATCCTCTTCCCCATTCACCAAGGACGCATCTGGAATCGAGCGGTATCTCCGCTCAGTATGCCTTACTGGCGAAACGCTTAAATAAATAAATAAATAAATAGATTAATTAATTAATTCCTAGTACTTCACTAGCACTGTTGAAGTTGTTTCATGGGCAGAGACCCTTTTATCAGTGGGTATCCCAGACAGGATTTCTCTAGCAGTCATTTAAAAAACCCATAATCTTCACCCACTCTACCACTATTCTGGATATCTCCTTACACTCTTTAAATCCCACCCTGTCCCTCAGATTATTTTGTTTGCTGGCACCAGCACACAGAAATCACAGTTTCAGTCCCTTCCTGCATTCCCACAGGATGCCCAAGCACATATAGCAAAGCTCCTTCAGTAAGAGGACCCCATATCTCACTTGTGTCCCTTGATCTTTTTTAAGCATAGTCCCCTTCAGACTCTCTGCAGATTAATTATTTTGTTTTTAATACCACTAATACCCCCCAAACTGATACACACAAGGAAAGACTTGAGTTTCAACTGCTTTATTTTATTTTATTTTTTTTTACTGCTAATCCGCCCCCCCCCCACCACACACACACAGAATAATTTTCTTTCTGTAAATACTGCTGCCTGCTGATTTTGTAGTAGGGTCTGGGTCAGACTCAGGACTGACTCGGGAGGCATGAGGCACTGGGCTTTTATTTTAAAGAATGCAGCCAGCCTAGGCCTCAGCCAGCAGAGTTGGTTACAAAGGCAGTGCAGCCGGCAGCACTGAGCAGCAAAACTAAGTAACTACTACTGGGACACCCGGATGGGATTAGGAAAGTAGCAAGTGTGGGGCAGGCAGCTGGCAGGGGCAGCCAGGCCAAGCAGCCTCTAGGCTTAATAGGGAGTTGGCAGAAGTCGGCAAAACAGGTGGGTGTGGCAGCTGGCAGGGACCTCGGACCGGGGAATCAAGAATCATTGAATCAACTTTTGCGAGGTGGAAGTCCGGGACCATTGATGTGGAGAACAAGATGTTGTTTTCTGTCTTGTAAAATTAAAAAAATCACCTTGGGAGTCAGCAAAAGGGGGAGGGGACTGGGACCCCGGGCCAGACCAGAAGGAATCTCATCATTCACGAATGATCAATCAGCCTGCCACAGAGGGAGGACAAATGAATCATGGGGATGGGGCAGGATGAGAGAGAACAGGCAGTGCTGGCCAGTCAGTCAGCATAAGGGTCCTCTCCAAAAGCAAAGTAAAACGGACAAGTTATACACAGCAGCCAGCCCTGAGCCAAAATATCTAATCCTGTATATCCTAGGCTAACCCTTTGCCTTCTTTGAACCAGGGACAATCAGTAAGTAGTTTTTACTTTTTTTCCATCCCCCCTCCCCGCAACAAACAGATCATTATTTGTTTAATTAGACGGATTATGGACATGGAAGGAAGCTTCATCCTCTTGTCTGCTACATGCTGCTACACAAAATCAACTTAAACACTTCACGCTCTTCTCTCTCTACTATACTAGTCACTCTGTCGCTCTCTCCTTTACTCCAGCTCTCCTCTAACCGCCTCTGCTCAATTGCTCTTCCACTCTAACAACAATCTGGAATCTGCTTCTTACCTTCCATACTACTTGGCGCCAGCCTGCCCTCACAGACAAACTGTCTGCTCTGTATACCACATGATTGTTCTTCTTGCTGCAGCAACATATTATGTGACCCCCAACAACTTGCTGGTCTGTGGATGAGCCCTGCTGGCAACAAATAGTAATTACCTAAAGAAAGTAAAAAAATAAATAAATAAATTAAAGTTGCAGTGCTCACTTTTCAAATTAATAATAGAGTGAGCTTCAGATCAAACTGCCCCTAGGAGGCTTACGCCCCATCCGGCTGCCCACCACCCACCCTTCCTCACGGTATTGGGTCCAAGGCTTGAGAAGTGAATTTGATTTTAGTTTTCCCTTTGTTTACACTTACACTTCTTAAATATTGTCTCTGTCTGCTCATGCTCAAAGATTGTATTTTGTTAGATTTTACTTTTCTGTATCAAAAGTATGTTTTCTTCAGGAAAGCCCCTAACCCACCAAAAGCATGTAACCCCGAGCTTCTGGGGTCTTGCAGCCCCCAGACCCCCTGCTATTTTCTGAGGGGGGGTGCAAAATTAGTCTCTTGCCCAGGGCACCAAAAGGCCTTGCTACGGCTCTGCCACCCGGACTAATTTTCTAATGCACCTGTTTGGACTTATTGTATTTCTGTTCCTCCATCAGCGATGATTTTTTTTTTGTGTTAAAATTATAATTCATTCTGGTATCAGCACCTGGCTGTTTGTTCTGCCACCTGCTCATTAGAAAGATTGAGGTGCTGGGAGGTCTGCTGGCAGTGGGAAGGGTTGTAGATGGGTCCTTCTGGGCTACAGGCAATGGGAGGTCATCGCTGGGGTCTTGAACTTGGGGTCCTTCCTGGGCTTCAAACTGATGCTCATCTCTCCACTCTTACCACACCACCACCGAGAGACTGGAGACATTTTTCTTTTATACAAAAATCTCCTTTGAATATCTGGGCTATAGTCATTGGCAATTAGAAGCAGTATAATTTACTGTCACTGAACAGTACTGTGTAATGGATAGTCAACCTAAAATAAAAATAACTTTTTCAGGATTATGAAATGATTGACCAGCACAAAATTATCAATTGTACTTGGAGCAAACACATTTTGCAAGAACTTTGCTTTCAGTTAGCCAATAATTTATTGATAATGATATCCATGTTAAAATAGATTCACAGAGCTGACAAATATAAAGTCACATACCATGAGCATTACCTAAGCTAATTTAAACCTGTTAGGCTGCATAGAAGTGCTATTATCCAAGCTAACCCCAGGTGTATTATAACATCTGTGGATGAAACTTCAACTTAGCTTAGCTCCTTATGGCCAAAAAGGTATCCACAACTAGCCTTAGTATATTAAGAGCTGGATTCAAGCACAGTCTAGCCATTTGCTGGAAGTGCAAAGTCATGCACTTGGGAGGCAGAAAGCCCAGAAATAGTTATTGATTGCGGGGAGTGCAGTTAGCCACGTCTATAAAGGAGAAGGATCTGGGTGTATTAGCAACACAGGAAATTAACCACTCAGCTCAGTGCAGGAAGATGGATACAAAGGCCAACAGACTGCTGGAGTGCTTCACAAGGGGAATCACTTCTAGGAGAGGGATGTCGCCATGCAACTGTACATGTCCCTGGTGAGGCGACACTTGGGAGTACTGCATACAGTACTTGTGCCCCTTCTTGAAAAAGAATATTAAGCGACTGGAAGGGGTACAGTGTAGGGCAACAAAAATAATCCTGGGACTGGGAGATTAACCTTATGATCAAAGACTGGCAGAGTTTAAAGATCATATGCAATGAAATTTACAGAAATTAAACTGTCAGCATCATTTATTAAATATTGTTATAACAACAGTGTCTGCCTAGTGTTTTATATGAAAATCTACCATTTCATACCATTTATAACTATTTATTGTGTGGTGCGTTTCAACAACATTGCTAGATGCTGAGACATTCTGTTCCCCGTGGTAATCAGCATATCTCTGCCCTGGTGATATAATCTGGGGTGCTATTCTCTTTCTTCAATACATAACTATGGAGGCAGTCACATTGCTGAGGTCTGTAAAGACTTCTCATTCCTTGCACTGTGCCTGTTGCAAGAATCTGAAAGTTGTTTGATTGTGGTTGTGTCATGCTCAAGGCCAGTAATGCACAATACCAGTTTACATTTCATTGTATAGCCTGTGCAGAAGTCTGGGAGAGTAGCACACTGATGTTAAAGTAAATGGTGAAGGTTCCCCGAAATGCCTGTTACACATGGCATATCATTGCCAGGCATACTTCAAATGTTGAAGCTGCAATTTGTTTTGTAAACAAATCTGTCATTCTCATTTTTTTACTGTTTTATCAGGGTTTTGTCTTCCAGTTTCTTATGTGTGGCCACACCCCCAAAATGATGTCATACCAGTGAGCTGTCATTGTTTTACATACGGCAACAAGGAATTCTGGGTAATTTATAATGTAGCCTTAAATGTACCTTACTCAGAGGTACAGTCCCTTATGTTGCTGGTGGTGAGCAGTCATATGTAAATAACTGTAACAGGGCATTGTGGGTAAAATACAAACCTGTTTTACAATTTCCATACTCTGAGGTGCTGTCCCATATTTGTGTGGTGGTGTCAACAATATAAGCTTTTGTTTGTTTATTTTCACAGCAATGCATTGTACATACCGTATCTAGCTACATGACTTCTATACTGAAAGATGTTGGCTCCTATTTCTTCAGTGAGCACATAAAACTAAAAGCCTGTATACTAATTTACATAGTGAGGCATTGTGGGTACAGTAGCATACACTCCTACATGTCACTGATCTCATTTTCTATGGCAAACCTCAATAAATCACTTTAAAATTATCATTTTACCAGGGCTAACACAGCCTTCCCTAATAGCAATTTGTGCAGATAAGGTCCTTATTAAATCTAAATTATTGTAATGCAGACACTGACCAACAGTAGTGAAGTTACCAGCATTGTATTACTAGCAGCAATACAACTTCCTAACAGGCAAGCACCCCAAATGACATCAGCAGCCTGGAGGCATGCTGATTCAGCATCCAGCAACCTTGGGGAAATGGACCACAACAAAAAGACACTACAAAGGCATTAATTTCTTGACTTTTGTTACAAAACCTGGAACACAAATAGGTTTTGTAGTGGTGTTTATTGAATGGTGCTGCTTTTTATTAGTTTTAAAAACCTTTGCATGTGACCTTTAATATGTATTCCCTGGAGGATAGAAAGGAGAGAGAGGATATGACTGAGACCTTCAAGTACCTTAAGGCCATGAACAGAGTAACACTGAGAGTATTTTTAGATTTAAAGGTGGGAGGGAAACCAAGGAGCACGGTCTGAAACTGGAAGAAGGTAGATTCAGGAGGGAAATAAGGAGACACTATTTCACCGAAAGGGTGATTACATGATGCCAGAGGAAGGGGTATCATTGAGGTCAGTAAGCAGCTTCAAGGGAGGGTTCAAACTGAGGGTAAACATATGGTGTGGGTGAAAGAAGAAAGAGGGAAAACAGAAGAGGGTAGGAGCGGCAGCTGTGGTCTAAAAGGCTGATGTTCTGCACACTTGAACAGACTAGACAGACCGTAAGGCCAGTATCTTCTGGAAAGTTCATATGTTCATATTTGCACAGCCCTTACACTTGCCCAGCAGCACTAACAATATTCAAAGAGACAGCACTCACTGAGTGGTGCTGTCTGAATATCAGTCCATATTTGCGCAACGCTAAGTTGATCTGAGCTGCCAGCGCACAACCGGACCAAGGCTGCATGTGCCCACAGGAGACAGTGCTACCAGAAATGGGATAGTGCCCAAGGCTTCTGTGGGCCATATTCAGTCCAAGCATTCAGATGAACTCATGGGGCATGCAAGGTGCCAAGACTCATTTGCATGCCCATTATGGGCTCATTTTTATGGGGTGCACCAGCTCTTTAGCACTCCAGTCCATTTCAAAATCACTTCTTGGTGGTCCAGTGGCCCCCCCTCCCATCCAGTCACGTATGTGACTTAACAGAAATGCTCTGGTGGTCTAGTGGTGTCTCCCCCCAGTCGCCCTGTATACCACTTTGTAATATTCCCTGGTGGTCTAGCAGTTTGTGCTCCCCTCCAATCATGAGGTACACCTCTTTGTGATATTCCCTAGTGGTCTAGCACCCCACCACCACCCCAATGATACACCCCTTCACCTGCCGAGGACCCCCCACACGCAGTCTGACTCCCCTTCCCATGAAAGCAGTGGCCAGCACACGGATCTACATCTCCTCAAACAGCTGCAGTCTGACAATCACGTACATTTCTATGCTTTTATAATCAATTTCAGCCCATCCACCCCATACATTTCTAAATACATTAAGACCCCTTAAATGCCCCTTATGCATTTTAGCCCACCTAAGCCAAAGTTATGAAGCCTGCAGACATATCAGCCAGACACCCAAAACTCCTTTTAAATAAGCAAAAATGCCCAAACTCCTATAAAATATTAAGAACTGTGCCTTTAAATTTCTGTTTGTGAATTGTTACTATAGCTAAGATTTTTTGTGAAGTCCTCCTATAAATAGCCACTGCCTGTACTTTTGTTAGTGTGCTGCTGAAGTTTAGGGTGGTTGTTGCTGTAAATTAAAACTACTGAGCCAGATTCATGATCTTGTTTTCTTGTTAATAATACTATTTTATTAAAATGAAAGGTAAAACAGTTAAACATTTACTGTACGTTTACAGGAGACAGTTCATGACAAGCAGATTCTGCAAGATTAGAATGCATAGGACAAGTGAAAATTCTAACAGCCAACACAACATTTACCTAAGTGCTTGAAATTCAATGATTTGCTTCCAGCACTGAATCCGGGACAGAACGGAGCACTACTTCCGTTAGTGCTGCCTACAATGTTAGAATTTACTTCCAGTGCTATTCTAACGGCTGGAAGAGCAGACAGTGTGTCAGAGGGGATCTACACGAGTGAGAAAAGGCAACAGTGAGGTAAGTTTTAAAGCAGTCTTTTTGCTTGTTTTACACTGTGGTTTTGGCCAGGCAGTCAAACTGTAGCCTGTAAGCAGAAAAAGAAAACAAAACTGCAGAACTGGTATCGGAGCTAGGGTAATGAAAATGGGACAACAGCCTTTCAGGGGCAGCTCACTCATGTGTGCATATGATCAGCTTAGCCTGCTTCTTACAAGCAATCCTTCCCCTCACCCCCAGCACATTCCACCGTAGTGCTTTCTTTGAAATAAATCACTATTTCATGGGATATGTACGGCAAGGCTTGGAGGAGTTTTTTTTTTTTTTGGTAGCAGTTTGTTGCCATGGCAATGCACTTAGTGTGAGCCTTGCTGCAGAAGTATAAATGAACTTCTGCTGTTTGAACTCTGACTGTCCCAGAATTCAAGGTAGGAGAAAACATATCCAATCTTCATTTTCTGATCACTGTTCTGTCTCCATTTTATAGCTGCTGAATTATGGTTTCCAGAGTGATACATCTGGTGAGATTTTTGTGTTTAGGTAGAAGAAGATGATGATAAGACAGTGTACCTTAAATCAGAAGAGGACTTTTTTATGGTCAATGAGGTTGCTGCTCTCCTGACAGCTATCTGGGTTTTGATGCATTGCGTGGGGCTCACTGAGTCTCCACCTTCTCAATATGCAATATGCCCACTCTCAGGAGTTGTGGTGAGTGTCCCTTCCTGGAACCCCTATATTTACCAGTAGCACACTAAAATAAATAGTGTGAAAGCCAGTGTTTGGAGCAATAATAATGCAAATGATGGTAGGGACAGGGCAAGATTAGCATTGCTAGAACACTGAATTGTGAACTAAAAACCCAGGTTCAAATCCCACTGTAGCTGCTTGCATGTGGCCCTGAGAAAGTTTTTACCTACCAGTGTGTCCGTCCATCCCTCCCAGTTAAATAGCAGTAAAAGCTAGAGTCCCACTGTAAATGTGAGCCTACATGTTAGTTTGGCTATCCTGCGTTCATAACTTGTGTAGGTCCAAAAGCAACCTAATTCTACCCTTCATGGCCCTCAGTTTCTAACATCTGTCATCTGCTCCAGGCACCAAGTTCAAAGGAAAGGAGAGTTTTTCTGTTACTGAGGGGACATATGAGCTCAGATCAGTCCCACCTCCAGTTTCTTTTTCTTTCCATATTTAGCACTGACAAATGCACAGTATTTTTTTCCAATAAGTGTTTTAGCTCCAATCCTCCTGACCTGCTGCCTTCTGAATGGTCTGCGGCTTATACGGTAGGCGGAGAAAATGAGCAGAATGGATGGACCAAGCGGTCCTTATCTGCCATCAATTTCTATGCGTCTGTGGTCTCCCCATCCCTATCACCCAGATTCTCTTGTACATCCTTCATCCTCTACCACAGAATCATAGAAATATTCAGTAAGCAGTGCAGTGTGTGCAGGGGGCCAGGCTGCCATCCAGCTGCATTCAGTTTTTTTCCCACCTTATTTCTGCTGGGCCCACACTGCAGGGAATGACACATTCTGCTCCATTTTTCGGCGCAGCAGGACCGTGGAAGTGCTCAGTCATCAGTGCAGTATCTGCACGGGACTGGGCTGCCATCCAGCCAAAGTCACATTTTTCCCACCCTTTTTTTCTCCGGGCCCACGTGTGGACAGTAACTCATAGAAGCTGGACTGCTTGGCCCACCTAGTCTGCCCATGAAATCCCCCTATTAGTGCTCCCAAAGCCCCCATTTGTGGTGGGGGTCATCATCCACACTCGTCCCTTACCTGTTATACCCATGTATTCATCCCATGCATTTTTTGTTTGAAATATACTATGCTATTTTTCATGCTGCCACATCTCTCAAGAGCTCAGCCCATTATTTCTGTTCACCCCCAGGGCTCCCCCAAAATGTTAGGCCAGTCCCAGGCTTACCCCCTACTGGCTGGGGCTGTCAGCCATAACAGTTTTTACGGACTTTAATTCAGGAGCCCGGCAGGCACCCCCACCAGGAGAACTCCCCAGGGTGGGGCCACAGGACTGAGCTGCACTGGCTGAAACACATTGCTTGGTAGCTGAGCAGGGACTTAGAAACATGGCCCAGTGATGGGAAAGTGTGCGCCTAGCAGGGACCTAGGAGCAAGACCAGGTGATGGAGAGGTGGGGTGTCATTGATGGAGCCGGCAGCATTTTTACAAACTTTCGTCCCTGAGAACGGGGAGCACAGCAGCAGCGCCTGATGCTGTTTTCCCAGCCAGCCCCATGAACTTTAAAAACAGGCCGGGGAACACTGAAGCAGCCACAGCATTCCCGCATGTTGTCTCAATGCGCCACAAGTACTGTGCCCGGAGTGTCAGCGTGGCTCGGGGGGGGGGGCTGAGTTTACTGTGTGTGTTGGGGGGGCTGAGTTTACTCTGTGTGTGTGTGTGTGTGTGTGTGTGTGTGTGTGTGTGTGTGTGTGTGTGTGTGTGCGTGTGTGTGTGTTGTCTGTGGCATGTGTAAGTCCAGCGAGTTTATAAAGCAACTACTTTCCGGTTAAAAAAAATTGTCTTCTTTTTTAAAAAAGTACATGAGACTGTAGTTACAGTCCAGTTGCAGTCCAAAATAAATGTTTATTTCATGATTTAAACAAATCAGTACTAAGCAAAATACTTTTATTACATCACAAAACACTGACAGTACTCAAAATGAAGCAAGCCCCAATAATTGAAAAGCAAACTCCAGTGCAGCTCAGTCCTGTGGCCCCACTCTGGGGGGTTCTCCTGGTGGGGGTGCCTGCCGGGCTCCTGAATTAAAGTCCGTGAAAACTGGTAGGCAGAATTTCACTGTTCGCTGATGACACAGAGCTCTGTAACAGAGTAGACACACCAGAGGGTGTAGACAGAATGAGAAGGGACCTGCAGAAACTTGAAGAATGATCAGGTATTTGGCAGTTGAAATTCAATGCAAAGAAGTGCAAGATAAATCATATGGGGCACAAAAACCCTGGCACAATATATCAGTTGGGGGTGAGGATATAGCATGCACCAAGCGGGAAAGGGATCTTGGGGTTATCTTCTCTGATGACCTCAAGGTAGAGAAACAGTGTGACAAGGCAGCAGGTAAAGCAAATAGGATGCTGGGATGCATAGGCAGTGGCATCACCAGCAGGAAAAGAGAGGTCATAATTCCACTATACAAGACACTAGTGAGGCCCCACCTGGAGTACAGTGTACAGTTCTGGAGACCTTACCCGTAAGGACATAGACAGGGTAGAGAAGGTTCAGAGGAGGGCAACAAAGATGGTGCATGGATTGCATCACAAGTCCTATGAGGACAGGTTGAAGGAACTGAACATGTACTCCCTGGAGGAGAGAGGGGAGAGAGGGGATATGATGGAGACATACAAGTATCTTACAGGGAGGAACAGGGTGCAGGAATACACTGTTTTTAAGCGAGAAAGATGTTCCAGGACTAGAGGGCATGGGATGAAGTTGGAGGGAGGACGATTCAGAGGAAACGTGAGGAAGAATTTCTTTACAGAACAGGTGGTGGACAAGTGGAACACCCTACCAGAGGAAGTGGTGGGGGCTGAAACAATCACGGGATTTAAGAATGCATGGGATAGACATAAAGGAATTCTGAAGGTCAGGGGTAAGGGGCAACAGACTTCTAGGAAAACATAAACTGAACTTACAAGCTCAAATGGGCAGACTGGGTGGGCCATAGGCCCTTATCTGCCGACCCTTTCTATGTATCTATGTAAACTTCCATATGAAAAATGGAGTGATTTGAATTTAAATACTAGACATGGATGTTTAAATTCCTCAAGTGGCCAATACTTTTCATAAATAACCCACCTTTTGGGAACTCAGTGGTATAAATGATCACTTCCATTGCTAACTGATATGGAGAGGGCCAGTGGAGTGGGAGCAAGCCGAATAGAGGGAATGTCTGATCACCTTCTCCAGTGAGCAGGAGGCACTCGTGATTTTAGCTCCTGCTGCTCACTACCAGCCAGGGTCTTCTGCCACCATCTGAAATCTTCAGCCCCCCTGCGTAGTGTTTACCTGACAGTGGAAGGCTGGAGGGGCACAGATGCGTGGATGTACATGTCTTTTAAAGTCGCTGTGGCAAAACAGAGGTTCTCCCTCTGCTCCTGGACCCCCATCCAACCAAACTGAGGTCCAACGACATGGACAAGGGACCTGGGAGGCTGTAAAAAAGTTGTTTTTAAAAGGCACATGTAAATAAACTAGCAGCTGGCTGCTGGGAACTGTAGTTCTGCCCCCCACCTACATTTCCTAGCCCCAAAGAGCTCCAATGCCACCATGCTTCTCAACCTTTTGTCACTGAAATGAGGGTCATGGACATTTTCTGTTAATCCAAATGAGGGATATCAGACCCTCAGAATGAGGAACACCTCCTCAAACCCTAAAAGTACAAGTTCTGAGCACTGTGGGAATTGTGTTTCCAGGTACTTGTACAATTTTAATTTTTGATTCACGATGTTACAATATGATGAATTTCTGCTTTGAAGCCTTAATTCACATAACATTCTCTGAGTGGGCAGCAGCTTTTCTGTAATGGACAGGACACTTTTAAGGGGTAAAATGAGGGATGTACCTCTTAATAAGGGGCACTTGAGAGGTATGAATGCCATTTTTATTGATGCAGAAGGGTTACTAGCCCCCACTAGTCTTCACTAGTCCACCTGAGCTAAGTTAAATACTGGCCACTTGGTCACCACTATAGACAAAGGGGTTTTAGTTGAGCCCCCTTCCCCAAACCTCACTCCCTTTACTTGGCTTTTGCTCTTTTATTACTTTCATTCTAACCTATTTTTCCATTTTATTTTTTTACAGGTCTCACAGGATGAGGGTTCCTAAACCTCATCAGATAAGTACTGTATATTTTTATATCTTTCCTGTCCCCTCCTCCCTTTTGAACACCGCTCAAGAGCTGCAGATCCTTTGTGACCCCTTTTCTATCTTTTATTTTACAGTTACAGTGTAAATTACCCATTTGGACTCCTACCTATGGCTCCCTAGAGCAGGTAAGTCCCTATATTTTACTTATTACTAAGCTGTTGGGATGAACATATTATGGAGACTAAGAGGGTGTCCAATCTGCCACAGGCTAAGGAGGCTGGAGGGAAGACTGCAGTGCCTTGGTAGAGAGCTGGAGAGGGTGCTGGCAGACAGAAAGAGAAAGGGGCCAGGAGGGCCTCTCCCAGGGGGTAATGGGAGGGAGCATCAGGAGAAGAACATTAGGTGGAGAGAGGGTACACGGAGGGAGTGCAGGTTCACATCTGATAGGGGGTCAAGCATTGAAGGCAGATCAAGGGACAGGGGGAAGAGGCCAATGCAAGACAACATGGTGGTGGGAGGCAACAGACTTGCAGAGCTGACAACAATGGTGGAAGAGGAGGAGTTTGGGGAGCACCAGGAGAGGGAGACAAGGGGAAAGGGAATGGAGGGAACAGGGGTCAGGCAGGGAGAGGAGGGTAGCAGGGGGAGAGGGGCACAGTTAAAAAGGAAAGTGTCAACAGCAGGGAAGAGGGACAGTGCTGATGGTCAGACAAAGGGTACATAGCTAAAGGGGGACAGGGGCCAAGGGCACATGAGGGGAAGGTGGATGGTAGCATGGAATTGAGGGAGGCAGGGGAACATAGGTCAGAAGGGGAGAGTGGTGGGTTATAGGGGAGAAGCATAGTGACATAAATGGGCAAGAAAGTGCAGATGTTAGTAATGAACAAGGAGGTTAAGGGGGGAGGGGTGGAATGAGCTGGGGAAGGGGGTGTGCTAGTGGTGGGGGACTCCATACTGAAAGGGATCAGATGAGGTAGTAAGAGAGAAAGACATAGTCTAATATGGGTCGAGGCTATTCCCAGGTTGGTGGCAGGCTGGGCAGGGCAGGCCATTCTCAAGTGCACAGGGAGAGGACTGAGGAATCCGCATGTTGTGATTCATGTAGGTAAGAATGACCTATCAGGGAAGACAGAGGTAGTAAAGGGGAGATTCGAGAAACTGGAGAAGCTGTGTGAGGAGGAGGGGAAATCATTGGCCTTCTGGGAGGTGCCTCCAGTACCCTGTGCAAGTATTGTGAGGAAGGGAAGGATAGGGAAGCTCAACACCTGGTTGCAGAAATGGTGTCATACTAAGGGGTATGGGATAGTAGGGGGCTGGGACAGAACCTGGGACAGTAATAACCTGTATGCAGGGGACAGGTTACACTTGAGCAAGAAGGGGAAGGGAGTATTCAAGCAGGGCATGGAGGGCTACATAGCAACCAGGGTAGCTTTAAACTAGGAAAGGGGTGTTGGCAAGTGGAAAGCTGGTAAGCAGGGTTTCCAATGAGGGGAGCCAGACGAGCCTGCCCCCCCCAAGCTACAGGGGAGGGCATCAGAGCAGGGCAAAAGGGGGGTAAATTGGGGTGGGGAAGGGATAGGAGGAGGATGGAGGGCAGTGTCACTAAATGCGAGGAGCCTGGGAAACAAATCAGCTGAGTTGCAGGCTCTCTTGGACGTAGGGGGAATGTGGACATTGCAGCCATAATAGAAACTTGGGCCACCCAGTACCAGGACTGGGATATGAGGATCCCTGGATACAGGCTGTTCAGGAAGGACAGGGAAATGGGAAAGGTGGAGTGGTGGCAATTGATGTAAGGGAAGGAATAATGTGCATAAGGGAAGAGGGGGAGGAAGGCAGTACAGAGACCCTGTGGAAGCAGTTTTAGGATCCAAAGGGCAGAGTACTGAGGATGGGGGTAGTAGGGTACTCGAAGAACTGGCAGGTAGCCTAGCAGCACCACTGGCTGACCTGTTCAATATCTCTCTGCACACAGGATGTGTCCCTCAGGACTGGAGGTTAGCCCATGTGGTGCCCATTCACAAAGGTGGTCCAAGGGATGATCCAGGCAACTACAGACTGGTGAGCCTCACATCAATTGTGGGTAAGCTCATGGAGACAATCCTTAAGGAGATCCAAAACTAGCATGCTCTAACCTTTGTATTGCTTACAAAATGTAATTCATATTTTTGCTGAGGGGTGCCACTGGTGTGTGGCATATAACAAACAAAATCAAAATTCCAGTGCACAACCCCCCCCCAAGAAAAAAAAAACTTGGCACATATTAGAATTTAATTATTTTAACTGCATATTGGCTTCTTACTTTAAACTCTGTGAAAAAGGGGATCCTCTTAGTTATCAGATTGAAATTCCAATGTGAGCAAGCCAAACAACCACATCACGGTGGGACCCACAGTTTGGTCCCTACACTAGCTTTTCAGCTCTGAAGTGCCTGCAGTGACTTCTTATAGAGTGCATTGCTTAATTGGCTCATTTTAATAAAGTGCTTCCACCCAGGAAATTTCACATGTTGTAGAAAGGAGCATGCTAAAAGGAGCACCACAACTCCCAAAATTCCCACACAGGATGTGTCCTACAGGACTGGAGGTTAGCCCATGTAGTGCCCAGTCACAAAGGTGGCCCAAGGGATGATCCAAGCAACTACAGACTGGTGAGCCTCACATCAGTTGTGGGTAAGCTCATGGAGACAGTCCTTAAGGAGAGACTGGTAATTTGGAGGACACTGGGCTCCAGGCAGGCAGCAGCACGGGCTTATCTCAGGCAGGTCCTGCCAGACACACCTGATTGAGTACTATGATTGGGTGACCAGAGAGCTGGAAAAGGGCCATGCAGTGGATGTCCCATACTTGGACTTCAGCAAGGCCTTTGTTTCAGTGCCACATGGGAGGCTAGGAGGGAAGCTATAAGATGCAGGGGTGGGTACTAATGTAACCCCTAGGTGGTGCTATCCTAAGGGCTACTACCCCTGCCTGTGTGCCTAGGCACAGGTTGAGGTGCCTGAGCTCATTGAACGGGTACCTCCACCCCAAGGAATGGCTCTGGGGTAGAGTAACTGCCGTTGGTATAGCCCTCCAGGATGCTATAACCCCCACCAACCCCTCTAGTGGCCTAAACAGTATAGCAGCAAAACATTTACATGTACCATATGGCAGTAATGACTTGCTCACTCCACTTGCACTTACCATCACAGCTGGATCTTCTGCAGCTGCCCTGGAGACCCCCTGTAAAGTAAGACCTGTAATGCAACAGTTCAATGGCAGCACAATACCCCCACCAAAAAGGTACATACTAGCCAGGTTAACTGCAAAAAGAACAAAATCTGATTTATTCAGGGGGAAGTGAACAGGGGTGGGGCATGAATCAAGTGGATGATTGACAGATCTGATTAATTCAGGCTGAATATGCATGCACAGTGAGTCCCTTGTATACAGTCACACAACCCAGGGTACCCAGTTGTTAAGCAGGCTAGCCTAAAGCAATGTCTGAGGTAGGCCGGCATTGCAGCTGTTGTTGGGGCCCTTAGGAGAGAAAACAATTAACACACATATCAACCCAGAATTTGTAATCCAGTGCTGGAAGGCTCAGTTCGTTGTAATAAACCCAAACAAGTAAATCCGATAACACACAATGATTGCAGCATTGTTGCAGGGAGCTACCTTGTTTGGTACTCACGCTACCCAGACCAGGAGGCAGGACTGACAAAATTATCTCTGGATGGTGTTCTGGTTTGCCAGGGGATGCAGGGCCCACAAGACTCACCGAGGTGGTCAGTACCTGTTCATTCATGTTGAACAGGGAGCTAAATCCCTTAGTGAGTCTGTCATCGGCGATGTCTCTGCGATGGAAGTGGCAATGCCAAGATGGCAGGGCCCAGACAAGAGCAGGCAGTTCAGATTTAGTCCAAACTCAAGCTCACAACTGACCCTGCTGCAGGCAGTTCTGGGGATTTCCTCTGAGATCCAAAAGGTTTGGTTGGCTGAGGGAACTGTCTGTCACAGCAAGGGCTCCCCCTCCAGGTCCATTTAGGCACCAAACCTTAAAAACTACAATACCTACAGATTTCAGTCTCACAAGACCTCTGTGGACAGTCTCCATTTTAGGTCCCCTGAGGTTCGATTGGTTCAACTCAGGCAGTCCTGAACCAAAATGGTGGCTCTTATGCAAAAAGTCCAAGCTGCAAGAGAAAGCAGGTTAAACAAACTTCGATACTATTATTAATAAGGCAGCTAAACAGTAAATGAGCACAGTTCCTAACAGAGCTCCCTCTACACATATAGCAACTGCAGAAAGGAGCAGAAATACCACTCACCTAGCCAGTCACGAGCCCTAAACTACTCGCACCCAACTCAGACTAATTTCTAACACAGCATAATGACTCTCTTAAAGAGACAGGCAAAGAGGCTTTCTATAGCACTCTCATGCAGATGCATATATCTACTGTAGACACAGAACACCATCCTGACAGTGGGCATTAGGCAGTCTAGGAAAACATTTTAGTAAACCCCAAATTGTAGGGAGGGTTACACTAAGATGGTCAGATGGATCACAAACTGGCTGAAGGGCAGGCAGCAAATGGTGGTGGAGGAGGGAAAACTCATCACCAAGAGCAGCAGCAAATAGGGTGCCACAGGGATTGGTACTGGGGCCGGTGCTGTTTGGGATATTCATAGCAGAGATCTCACATGGGACCCAGGGTAAGGCAAGTCTGTTGGCAGATGATACCAAGATAGGAGCTGTAGTGGATGACATCGAGGGGCGGAGAGGATTGCAGGGGGTCAGAAACATGGCAGTTGGGGTTCAGTGCCACAAAGTGCAAGGTAATGCACTTCAGAGCTAAGAAACAGAGGAGGAACTATCAGCTTTGAGGGGTACAGTTGGGGAGCACAGAGGAGGAAAAGACCTGGGGGTGAGTATAACTGGGAATATAAATAACTCTGCCTACTTGTCCAGTGTAGGACGGCAGCAGTGAAAGCCATCAAGATGCTGGGCTGTATAACGAGGTGGCTCTCATCTAGACATAAGGAGGTGATCCTTTCCTTGTACAGGTTACTGGTCGGACCACACCTGGAATACTGCATACAGTACTGGCACACATTTCTTAAGAGGGTCTTCAGACTGTTGGAGGGGGGAGCAGCACAGAGCAACCAAGATGATCCAGGGCTTGGAGGGGAATTCATGTGAAGAAAGGCTGAACATGCTTAACATGTGTTTACTGGAGGAGAGGCAGGATGGGGGGATATGATCAAGACCTTTAAGTACCTAAAGGGAATAAACAAGGCTAATACAGGTGAGATATTCCGGATCAGAAGAGGGAGGGATACTAGAGGGCATCAATTGAGGTTGGAGGGGGTACATTCAGGAGGGAAATCAGTAGACATTATTTCACCGAGAGGGTGGTGGGCAAGTGGAATATTCTACCCGAGGAGGTGGTTTTCTGTAGGAAGGTGGGCTGCTTCAAGAGGGGATGTTACAGCGTGGGAAGGGGCGGTGGGGAGGGGAGGGAAGGGTGAGGCAGCTGCATGCTGAAGGGCTAATTGCCCAATCACGTAGTCTTGATAAATAATGTGGCCTGTTTCTGCTGGTAGTTCATATGTTCGCATGTTATTTTATGTGGATTGACTGTAACGGGGTGGTTTTGCCTATTACAGCTGCTTTAAAATCTGCATGGGCATGTGATCTGAATAAATTGGCATGCAGTGGCACCTGCAGCCTGAATGGAGATTGAAAGGAATTTTCAATCTCTGTTACATGTTTTAATTCTGTTTTTAAAGTGGCATGTCCACCAAGACTTTTCCTCTTTAATTCCCTGTTAGTTTAGTGGCATGTCTCCTTCCCACTGCAGACCCAAAGATTATTAATTTTAGTTTGCTGGTAGTCAAGTGACCCCCCACCCCTTCCGTAAACGCTGAGATTCTGAAGGTAATTCCCTGTTACTGGCATGCCTTAGCCCCATCCTCAAGATTATGAAGGTAACTTCCTGACAGCCTAGTGGCACCCAACCTCATCAGCAATATCAAAACTATGACAAACCCTCCATGGTAGTGTAGTGTCTCCTCACCCATCCCCACAATGGAATTGTGAAGTTCCACGACAGTCCAGTAGTACCACCCTCTTCACCTGATCCCCATTACGATGTCCATGTACCCCACCACTGCCCTCCCTGGCTCACTCATATATACCTAACACCCCATGTCTGAAATGTGACACCCTGTCAAAGCCCATTTGTGTCAGTAGGCAGAACATTACATGGTGACTGACCTTTCTCACACAACCATGGTCCACAGATGTTTGGATGGTAAGGCCTGAGCTGTTTTTACAGTATACATGCACTCTGTCCCTGTCCCCCACACACACAGGGAGAATGAGTTGTTGAGAGAGTCTGTTCCATCCACCATCCAATGCTCTGCACACAATGAGGATGAGCTAAGTGTTGAACTGAGGGGGAGTATGACACTAGACTACCAAGGCATTGCACAGCTATCTCTCAGGGAGTAGGGAAAGGGACCAATAGACTAGCAAGAAATGATTGACATGTTTTTATATTATTTCTACAGGGTAAGGGAGGGGAATTTGTTAGACTAGCAGGGAGTGTATGCTTTATACCTCCCATAGTGGGACCTTCCTGGTCTCTCTCCCCCTCTTCTTCCTTCTCTCCTGCTGTGTGCTTCATTTCTGTCAGTCTTTGTTTCCTGTGATGACCCTGAACACACACACACACACATATGCTCTCTCTCTCTATTTCTCTCTCTCTGTCTCACTCCTACAGTGGAGCCTGTCTGTCATGTTGCACTTGATCATCTGTTAGTCTGTCTCTTGCTGCAAGCCTGCATTTTGGGTCTCTCTTCTGTTACAGGCCAGTCTGTACAGTCTCTGTCCCTCTCTCTTCTCTCCTCCCCATTGTCTAGCCTGCCTGTTGGGCCATGGAGAGGGGAGCTAGTGTCTGGAGAAAGGGAGGGGGTGCTAGTGTTTGGGGCTTTGGAAGATTGATCAGTAAGTCCCTATCCTATCCCCTTCTCCCTTCTTTCCTCCGAGGTTTACAAATAGAGGTCCTTTCTTTCAGCAGTGCCTCCATGATCTCCCCCACAATTGAGGTAAGGCTGACTGGCCTGTAGTTCCCTACTTCCTCCCTACTGCCACTTTTGTGAAGTGAGACTACATGCCCCACCTCCAGTCTTCTGGAACAACACCTGTGTTGAGTGACTCTGAACAGGGTGGTCAGAGACACTGCTAGTTCCCTCCGCAGCTCCCTTAATATCCTCGGGTGTATGTCATCTAGTTCAGTGGCTTTATCCACCTTCAGCTTTGTGAGTTCCTCCGGAACTGTCTCCACTGTGAAGGGACTGGTATCCACTTCTCCCCCCAATTGCGTCTGCACCCCAACTGTGGTCTTTGACCCTCTCCCTTTTCAGCGAATACCGAACAGAAGTTTTAGTTCAGTATTTCTGCCTTGTCTAGAGCCCCCCCTCTCCTTACACTCTCCCTCCTCCCCTTTGAGACTCACAATTCCACCGTTCTGTTTTTTTGATGTACCTGTAGAATGTCTAACCCCCCCTTTTTTTTCCGCAATCCATGCTAAACCCTCTGTCTGTGCCTTGACTTTCCTAACAGCATTCCCTGCTTCTCTTAAACATTCAAGGTACACCTCCCTGTCCTCCTCCCTTTGGATCCACTTATACTTCCTGAAACTTGCTCTTTTAGTCCTTACTTTGTCTCCCATCTCTTTAGAGTACCACAGTGGTTTATTTCTTCTTTCCACTTTGGCCACTTTCCTAATGCATTCATCAGTTACCTCCATAATGGCTCCTTTTAGTCTCCCTTACTGTTCCTCCATCCCCTCTATTATCTTTACCATCTCTAGGGCTGCTCTTAAAAATCTACCCATTTCACTGAAACACGCCATCCTGAAATCTAATACTTTTGCCCTTGTGTGGTATGAGTCCCTGTCTACAAACCTTACCACAGTGCATAGATCAACATACACAATGACTTTCCACCTTACAATATATAGTGTTCATCATAGAGATGGAGGTTGGTGTCACCGGACTTCAGGGAATAGCACAATATTGGGAAAGGCAGACAGATGCCACTAGACAACAGAAAACTTTGCATGGGGTGGGAAGAAGGTGCTACTAGAAACCAGGGAGTGGTCCATATAGGATGGGTGGAAAGAGGGTGCCACTCTACAGCAGGGAATGCCTGTTACAGGATGGGGAGGAGGCATTATCAGTCTTGTGAAGGGAAGGTCTGCTCAAACTTGGGGGGGGGGGGTTGTGGTGGTGATGGCCATGCCAAAATTCTACAACAGAGCTCTTCCCAGCTTGCTAGTGGTTTGAAAATGACTCACAAAACTGACATATTGCTATGCAATCAAAACTAGACAACATTCAGCATATAGAAAATACTGGATGGGCAACTATGCACAACCAGTGTGTTCTGCCACAGAGGGCATGTGATTCTGTCTGACCTCGAGGATGAAGCTCAAGAGGTCTGTGGGAATCAGAACCTTGAGGTAGCACAACACGCTGGATATACATAAAGTTGCTCATCCTGTGTTTTTTATAGTGTGTAATATGTGAAATATGTGCATTGTTTTTATATTTACTGATTAGTGGTTATAAACCACTGCCAGTGAGTGCCCAACAGTTTCACAAACCACATATGTTGTTTATGGACCTCCATAAACCACGGGCAGAACAGTACCGCAACATCACCTGAAAAAATGCCAAAATAATTGTCCTTGAGCTGGACATTCACAAGCGCTACACAATCAGTCACACAGCATGAGATAAGCTTGTTGGCAGTAAGTTACCCTCACAAAGTGGCAAAAAAGACAATTTAAACCAGAAAACACCAAAAAACAGTAAATATAAAAAATAAAACATGGATAGGTGGGGTTCTATGGGGATTTTTTGTACCACATCAGTATGTGATGCCCATATAAACCCCTCGGACTTCATGGGGCATCACACACCTCGTGTGTGCATGAAATCCCCATAAACCACACTTCTTCATGCATTATTTTATATTTCTGTTTCACAGTGAAATTGACTTGTGCATGTCTCTAGAGGTTTTAGAATGCTTTTCTACCACAGAAGGGTACAGTCACATTACATGACCTTTTAACGTGGTACAACAGCATTTTTAAAACAATGGATTTCTATGTAAAACAATGCTTTACTATACACTGTATCGCTGTTGCTGTGAGCTAAGTCTTGTTCTTAATCCACCTGTGATCAGGCCTGTTGAACCTCACATGGTATCCAACTAAGCAGCAGCTTCTGTTGCAGCTTCATCTGCATGTTCCAGCTTGCTGTTTTCCACATGAAAATGGAAGGCCCACATTTTTGACAGCAACTGATATGATTGCTAGTTCCAGGCAGGTAACTCATAACATGGTGTTGCGTACCGTAGAAGCTATTTTAGCCATATATCGAATTTGTTTGCTTGCATGAAGAGTTTAGTTCATAATGCCTGGCTCATAACTTCCTTGAGCAAGTCAAGTGGCTGCCGAGTACTGCAGCACCAAACCTAAAACAGCATAATGATTATGCTCGGCAGATACCCCCATGTATGTATACCTGCCAGCAAAGATGATCCAAGAACATGTAGGCATCCCCCCTCTCCGATCCTACTAGAATGCCCGCAGAGCCCCTACAGCCCCGTTACCCACAAAATGTCATTATTAAGGTGTTTTTAGGGGTTATTTAATAACCGAGAGGGTTCTTGGGCAATAACTACCAATTTACAAAAATGTACCAAATAGGATCTGGGGCTGCAGCAGCAAGGAAGGAAATGAACAGACCAGGTGGGCCATATGGTCCTTATCTGCCAACAGATTCTCTGTTTATCAGGGCTGAAATAGCCATAAAAAATAAGAGGATGGGACCTACATCTACACATGTTGATGCACAGACCAATTACATTTCACAGATCTTAGATTTTTGCAGGCCCACCATTGCAGCGATAGAGCTACTACTTGCAGCGCCGAGGGCTCAAGTTTCAAGTGTGAGCTTGGAAGTTGGAGGGTCAGCAAAATGGAGGAAGATTGAGTTCTTGTTGGATTGCACATCTCCGGTTGGGGCAGAATTAAGTGCATGCCAGATCCTAGCAGTGGCTGAGGATAAGCAGGCTGAGATCACCTGAGTAGGGAAGAGGTGGGGTAGATGTCAGGTGTACAGTGCATGAGGGTATGCTGCACTTTAGGGGGTGTACTAGGAAAATCTGTGCACCAGCTGCTGGGTGACTCCAACTGCCCACATGTCCCACACCTGATGACCCAGGCTTTGTTGCCTCTGAGGGATAGTAAGTCCTGGAGGATGTTTAGGTGATGGGGCTGGGTGGCCGGTATGATGGATGCTGCTAGTGCATGGGGGAGAAATAAGACTGACTGAAAAAAAAAATGTTGTTTACACTAAAATTACTTTAAAAAAGTGTTTTGTTGTTTGACCATCACATATACACTTTGGTACAGAATTAGTGTTAAAGGGACACTTGTCAATCCTTTTTGCATTATATTATTTATAATTGAAAATGTACATTTAATGATTGCTTACTTCCTCTGCAATTCATTGAACTTGTTGCTTGTTTTAACTGCTGCTTTTTTTTTCTGCTCCTAGTTGTAAAATTATATGACGTTGGACCCCAATGAAATGTTGCATCTCAGCTGGGGTATTCTTGGTCATTATGTGATAAAACACTATTTGACACCATGCCGCTGACTGGGGGGGGGGGGGATCAGCTTGAAAAGGAATATGAATAGTGAGTAATGAATAGCAGAGAATCTGTGGTGTAAAAGTATTTGCCAGTGAAAATTTGAAAAAAGGTACTTGCGCACCCTTATGTGATGGCTTCCAGGACTCCCTAACCCTCATTTAAAAATTAAAATGCACACTCCATCCCTTTCGTAGTCCTGCTCTGCATGCTGATTTGTGTGGCTAGTCAAGTCAGAGGCTGAGAAACTGACATGAGGTTAAGAGAATGTTCTGCAAAGTTCTAAGTACCAGATTTACCTAGTTCAGTTCTCTGGGAGGGCAATGAAGCTACATGGGGAGGGGCCCACAACCCCATTGTGGCACAGGGACTCTTCCAGAAGTTTTAATTTATAGCTGTGCCCTAACTTTGAGGCTATTTTACACTGAAACATTAAAGTTTACTCAAGAAGGTACTTAATTTGCATTTTAGGTACATTTGCAGAGTACAGGTACCCAATTTGAATTATATATACAGTAATTCCAAGACATTTCATTAGCATTTTCGGAACTCACACTAATAGTGCTTGGTCGGTGTAACACTGCTGCACCCATGATGATGGTACTCCATTGAAGTCATATAATTTGCATTTTTGGAACACATTCTAATAGTGCTTGGTCAGAGTAACACTGTAGTACCCTTGATAGTACTCCACTGAAGGCACTTAACTAGAACTTTTGGAACACACTGTAAAAGAGCTTTTCTGCAGTAATGCAGAAATGTGCCAAATGCAAAGGTACTCCATTGAAACCATTGGAGGTGCATCAGAAATAACTATAAGGCACTTCATTAGCATTTTTAAAACACACTCCCAATCTACTCCGCAGTTATCAGTTGATTGCTTGGTAGTTACCATAAATTTGTTGGAATTTTCAGTGGCACATTTGGAGCATGTACCCAGTCTATGTGCTAGTAGATGACTACAGAATTACTAACAAGTGACTCCAGTTGGGTAAGGGAGTCTTTTCCTGCATAAGTGCAATTTTTTTCAGATAGTCATTTGAGATTTACCTCTGCCTCCTGCTTGACAGTCAAGCCTACCCCTGGTGCTTTACCAGTGGGATGGGGTTCTACCCAAGACAGAGACTTGTTTCTGGCTTTGGGGGGGTGGAGGGGTATTTCAGGGTGCCTCAGTCAGATATGCAGCACCTTCAGTGAGGGGTGGATGTGCTCCTGCAGTTTACCTGGACTCCCAACTGGACAGTTTCTATTATCATTGCGTCAATGAGCTGGTTAAAGATTGGTTATTCTTAGCTAATAACAATGTTTACTATATGGTGTACAGTTAATTATCAGTTAATGCTCAACAAGTTGAGTATTGATCGTAAATTATTTATTACATAAGCTCAACTAGTAATTAACAAATGCCAAACTAATACTCAATTCATGGAGATCAGTTAATTCTTAATTGGGAAACACCAATGAGTAACTGCTGAAACTGTTAAGAATTAGTTAGCAATAGGTTGAACTAGAAGGAGTCAGCCACTAACTCATTTGCATGTGAAAAAATCAACCAAAGCAAAACTGAGGAATAATTAATCATTAACTAATTATTAGTGATTTGAGACAGTTGAGCATTAGGTGTATTTAGCTCAACTAGTAATTAATGAATGCCAAACTAATATTCAATTCATGAGGATTAGTTAATTCTTAATTAGGAAACGGGCCAATGACTAACTGCTGAAACTGATATGCGTTAGTTAGCAGTAGGTTGAACTAGAAGGAGTTAGCCACTAACTCACTTGCATGTGAAAAAATCAACCAACGCAAAACTGAGGAATAATTGAACATTAACTAATTATTAGTGATTTGAGACAGTTGAGCATTAGGTCTATTTTTTTGTATGGTCTATGTTGTTGATATATATTGCAAATGGTAAAGGGCCCAGGATTGGACCCTGGGGGACTTCTCTGAAGGAGGGTTTTACTGGGAGAGAGGTCTCCTTGCAATTTTAACAGTTGCAGTCTACCAACAAGATAAGAAGAAAACCAATGTACAGCAGTGTCATCTAGCTCAATGTTTTTCAAAAGGGTCAGTAAAAGATCATGGTCAACTGTATCAAATGCTTTGCTTAAGATGAGGAAGAGTGCAATTACTTGATTTTTGGCATTGAGTGAGGTTTGTCAATCATTGGTGACTTTGGCTAGTGCAGTGACTGTTCTGTGGTTCGGTCTAAAACCAGACTGAAGGGGATTTAAAAGGTTATGACCTTCTAAGAAATCTCTTAGTTGGGAATTTACTAGTTTTTCAAGAAGCTTCAACAGAATGGGTAGCAAGGAGATGGGTCTGTAATTGTTTAAGTCACACAGGTCACCTGATTTAAACAAGAGGGAGGACATGGACTGTTTTCCATATTGTAGGGAGGGCTCCTTCATTAAGGAACATATTAAAAAGGTGGGTAATTGTTAGTGCTAGATAATAGTAGCCTATTTTCAGTAAGGTGGGATATATTTTGTCAGCCCCTACACCTTTCTTAGTGTCTAGGGAGGTTAGCAGATCTTCTCTATGCTTGAGTGTGACAGGAGAGAAGCTAAATTTAGCAAGACTGATATGGGGGGTGGTGGGGAGCCACTGGAAAGAAATACCTATATGCTGGTTTAGCAGATTGTTTAGAGGGGAGGCATCAAATGTAAGGCCTGCTGTGGTGAAGTGGTTATTGAAGGCTTCTAAGATGTCTTGTTTATTGGTGAATGTAGTGTCCCCTAGGGTGATTTTGCTGGGAACAAGGAAGAGGAATTATGACCTTCCACTTCCTTCAGTATAAGCCAGAATTTGGCGCTGTTAGTTGTGGATGAAGCAAGGGCACTTTGGAATAATTTGGCTTTTTCCAATCTGATCAACTTAGTGCAGAGATTCCTGTGCATTCTGAATGCTGCCCAGTTGGAATCAGACTTAGTTTTTATGGCCTTTTTCCATAGGATATCCCTATGATGTAAAGCTAGTTTGAAAGTGCTGTTGAACCATAAGCAGGATTTTTTCCTAACTCTGGATTTAACAAAGGGTGCATGTGAGTTAAATACATTCAGAACTAGTGTTTGGAAAACCATGTAGGCTTTGGAGACAGTGGGGGTGAGGTTGAAATCCTGCCATCTAATCCTGTTAAATCAGTTAGGAAGGCAGAGGGGTTAAATTTACGGTAGCTCCTTTTATAGATGCCTCCTGGTGCAAAGGTAGTTTTTGGCATGAACCTTACACAGGCAATTGCCCTGTGATCACTGATGTTATTGTCAAAAACTCCTACATGTGAAATTCTATGAGGTTTGTTAATGAGGATTAAGTCCAGAAAAATGCCTCATGCAGGGTTTTTGAAATTTGACTGGGTCATGTCAGAGATAAGCTGATGTAGACCAAGTGCATTGCAGAAGTCCTTCAGGATGAGGAACAAGCAGAGTTCCAATCCAGATTAAGGTCACCCACTTTACATTCTCCATCTCTCCCTTAGCACTGGTCAGCTCCCTGACAAATGGAAGGCGGCTACAGTTACTCCAGTCCACAAAAGCGGGGAAAAGACCTGCCATGCAAACTATCGACCGATTTTGATACGACCGCCTCTCTCCAAGACACTGGAACACTTAGTATCCAACCAACTCATGGACTACCTGGACAAACACAATCTCTTATGCCCACAACAACATGGCTTCAGAAAAGGTCATAGCACATTTTCTGCATTACTGGAGTTCACTGGAGCACTGCACGGCACATTGGGTATGGGTCACTTAATCAGGGCAGTATTTGTAGATCTGATCAAGGCCTTCAACACAGTCCATCATCATCTGCTGATCCAACAACTCCAGCAATTAGGACTCTCTCCTGAGACTGTCTCATGGTTCAACAGCTATCTGCAAAACAGATCTCAGCGAGTCAAAATTGCTGGGACACTCGGACCTCAGACTTGGCTGATCTGGAGTCCCTCAGGGATCCATCCTGGGTCCGTTACTCTTCAGCCTTTTTCTTAACACGCTCCCAAAATCTTGCACTGAACAGATTATCCTCTATGCTGATGATGCTGCTATCTTCTCCTCCCACAAAGACCCTGTGCTCCTGCAGACCAATCTTCAGCAAGGCTTTGCCACAGTGGAACACTGGTTCATTCATCATAAGCTTGTCCTCAATCATAAAAACACCAAAGTAATGCTTTTTAACAGCTCTCAAAACAGACATAGCTCTCACCCCCTAGCTATCTCTACCAGCAATGGCAGCACCCTTGAGCAAGTGCAGTCATTCAAATACCTAAGGTTATCCCTGGACTCAAATCTCTCCTATGGGGCACACATGGACAATGTTGCCAAATCATCAAATATGCGCCCAGGTCTACTTCACTGACATAGACAACACCTTACTGCATAAGCACTGAAGATTGCCATCCAAAGCTCGGTGGTCTCCATCATTGATTATGGTCTTATAATCTATAATCTATGGCTCTGCCTCTACCACTGCTCTAAGATGAATTTCAACATCACTTAACAAGGCCTACAGGCTTATCTCTTGTGCTCATCATCTCAATCATACATTGACCTGTATGCCCGATCTGGCTGGCTTCAACTTTCAAATCGCATAAAATACCAAAGCTGCATCATGGCAAAGAAAGTAACCATGGGCCTCGCTCCACCAGGAGTCCAAGCACTGCTTAGTTCTAGACTAAAGCCATGTAACACCAGGGGTTCTGAATACCAGCTCCTTCAGGTTCCCTGCTGTCGCACCTCTCAGGGCCAAAGATCATTTGCCTTCAGAATGCCTAGCTGGTTAAATGTGCTCAATCCTGACATCTCCTCCACTACCACCCTTGGCTCATTCAAACATAAACTCCACTTCCACCTTACTAACTCTAGCTCCTGTGAATGCTACCTATAATCTCATCAGCCCTCTCATTTTTGTTCCCCCTAACTATCACCTACCACATCTCCACCCCCTCCTTTTCCTCTATGTTACTTTTTTATTTCTTCTTTCTTTTCACCACTCCTGACTCTCCCCTTCAACCCCCCACCTCTTCTGAGCCCTCAATGATCTTTCCCTTTTTGTTGACTAGTTTCATCCTGCTCCCAGTTGATGACCATGCCATTTGGCTGCAATTCCTGCCCTCTCCAACTTTGCGCCTTACGTTTATCTTCATCTTCCACCCTCCCTCCTACTTATTCCTCTGTTACTCTGTGTTCCCATATATACGTTCTATTTATTCTAGCTATTGTATTGATCTACCATTGTAACCTAATATGCCGACAATTTATTGTTTTGTTCCTATTTCTGTAACTTGTATTGTATTTGTTCTCTGACGCAGAACCTTTGTAAAATAGCCTGGCTCAAAAGTACTTGTAATCCTAGTTGTAATAAAATAAAAAAAAAAGAATAATTGTTTCAGAGTCAGAGGACTCTAGCAGGTTCTGCAGGTGATGTAGCAACTTAAGGACACCAGATTTTGAACAAATTATTACCAGTACTTTTAATGAGACTCACTCTTCAAACAATGTTTTAAATAAGTACAATTGTTTTTTTTAACACAGGCATGTTTTAGAAATTATGTATTGTCATTTTATGTTGTATTTTGGCTGTGCATTCCTTTTTATATGTCAGAGTTGACCTGTTCTTTAGAATAAAGTAATGGAAGCTAAGATGCTGTTCTTAAATTTTACTTTTCTAGCACTATATGTGCTGCTGTGACACTATAGGCGTTTCCATGAAAGCGGGCAGTACAAGATTTTTGTTCTTTTGCTTATCAGCATATTTGCTCTTACAGTCTGCTACTGCCATTGATTTATAATTGTTGTTTTTTCCTGTGGGAAATTAATTTTTATTTCCTCTGTTTCTATTGGTAGGTGGGACCATGATCTGTTTGCAGGCTGCGTTTATTTTGTGTCTCTGAGCCCTGAATTGAAGCAGCTAGTACCCTTCCTGTCATAGAATTTTGCTCCCACACCAGTGTAAGATTGTTTTTTTTTTTGCTTCTAGACATTTTTCCTTTCAGTCTTCCACTGCCACTGAACTTGAAATTGCCACCAGTTATGATCACATATCAGGCTGAAGCCCTATTTCACTACAACTCGGGATAACAGTTAACAGCCAGCAAAGGTTACATTCTGGGTGTTTATGAGCAGCCTCAGATGGAAGTGCCGTACTGCTGTTACAGAACATTAGTGTCAATGAAAAAATACATTTTATTCCATAGTGCTACACAGATGCTGAAAACAGGACAGATGCCTGCTGTGTTTTGAATCGTAACAAGGATGAATGTTAAGATCCAAAATGCATCAGATGTTTAGCCTATTTTTGGCATTTATGTGGCACTATGGAATTAAACACACGAACACAATTTTTAACAACACGTGTCATCATCTGCAGGTTACTTGGGGGGACAGAATTATTTTACATTAAATTGTACCTGTTCTGTGGTAATAGATCAATCATGGTAGCCAACCAGTGGTTAATCAGGGAACTGCATTTAAGTGCATTAAAAACCCACCGGAATTTACTGCATAAACAGGATACTGCACAGGGCCGAAAGCTCTCTACTACTCAGCAGTGTGAGTAGCCGACTGGTGTACCGGGGTACCGAGCAACTTTCCTATAGCAACCACTTTAAACAAGAAGTAATTCAACCAGCATCACTACAGCCAAATTGCTGTATGTGACTAATACAGCACAAACTGTGTAAAAGAGTCATGCCCTTAACAGAATGAGCCTTGGCAATTTAAATGTTCAAATGTTGCCTGTTCATTCAGTTTTAACCACAAGCCATTATGAGGTGGGGTAGACAAGACAAAAAAATAAATCACCAAAGTATCCACATATGAGAAGGTAAGTTAAATCTAAATTCTGTCAATCTCTTCCATAATATTCCCACATCAAAACACTTGCACATCCTGTGCAGGAGGTAGGGAACATTTCAGAAAGTAGCTTGTGAAGCGAGATCAAAGGATCAATAAGTAAAGGGGAACTTGTCAGTCTCGCTCTGCACACAAAACTACTATCCCATACTACAAACACTGCACCTACACTGCCATCGAGATCTAGCAAGGGTCTCGGCAACATTTTTGTTTAAGACACTGTCTTGAAACCACCCCAAGCAATAAGTAATTTAAATGATTGCATACATTAGTAAATGAGCGAAGTGAAACAAATTAATTACAACTCAAATGAATTAAAAAATTATATATATATTTTTTTAAAGGATATAAGATATGCAAAGTCCAAGTCCATATGTCTGTGTTGGCCATTAAAAGCATCAGCAGAGAGTCCATGGTCATTTCAGGTTGTGTTAGCCTGCAGGGAAACATCAGCCCAGTGGGGTGAGGTCTTGCTGCCAAGAAGCACTTCTTCCAGATCCACTGCCACTCTATCTGCCCAGGTCTGGTCCTTACTGCCACTATCCTTCTCTGAGGTCTTGTTGTAGAAGAGCTTTAATCTCCCTAATTTCACTGCCAGAGACCACCGTTGCCCTATGAACCATAGCCACGAATTAGCCGTCTTAAGCCGCGGCAATTTCTGACTGAAAACTTTTGTAAGGAACAAGCTTTCATAATGAAACTTAAGATTGCATTAGAAATTATTTTTTCTTAATGAAAAATGTTTAATTGAAGTTCTCAACCAGAGAGCTCTTCAATACAATGCCTTCTACCTCATGACCCGCTTAACTAAAGCACTTTTAAAAAGGGTAATGCACTTTGCTGCAACAGTTGTGCAACTTTAAAACAGTTTTAAGGTTAGTAACAACTTGGTTTACAGCAAATGAAATGAATTTGAAGTTGTACACTAACTAAATAATTTTCTTTTGCCATGCTGTTTTGCCAAAACACACAGAGCTGTACATAACTTAAAGAACTTACCATTCTGTTGTCCTCAGCCTGACATCTTATACATAAATAAAAAGTGAGCAGCAGAATCAATTCCACTGTCTTTCCCCATCACAAACAATAAAAAGTTTCACCAATGTTTTAAATTACATGGAACCTTTGTTCTGACATGGAACCTTTGTAAACAAACTCTGCTCAAAGGTGTTACTCCGAACATTCCAAATAAAGAAATAAACACATAAATAAATGATAGGATCATGGCATGGGAAATAAAATACATAAAATGTAGGTCATCAGTGGATGCAATTCTGTGGCCTTTTACCATTATGGACACCCGGGACTTTGGGTGCCAAGACAATGTATTTCTGGCCTTAATTTTGAAAAACAAACCTGAGAATCTAGCTAAATGGGGATCATTTAGCTAGGTTCTGGTATTTGATTTGTAAAATGGCAATATTTTAATGTATTTTCTGCACTTTTTAGTTCCTGGAAAAACAAAAATGGTGGCTCATGAAAAATATTTTTCCATATGAAAAAGTAATGGCTCTCGTGAGATTGAATCTTTTTACATGAGATCAAATCCTTTTTCAAACTTTTTTACCTCTATCCTGAAAAATGAACTTCCCATAGGAAATAATGGGAACTTAAAAACTGAATAACTTTGCAACAGGTTAATATTTTTGCACCAAACACTGACAGTTCTGTCATCAAAAATCACACCTAATGTAAGTTCCACACCATCTTGGCACAAGGTGATGAGGAAAATAATGCTAAAAGTGGTGACGTTTAACATTTTTACACTATCTGAATCTTAGAATCCACACATCCAATCAGAAAGATACTTGCCATGTCAAGAGGGCTACCCCATGTGACAGCACATACTAAATTTTGTGCAAATCCATTGATCTGTTGCAGTTAAAGTGCAAAATTTGAGGTTTAACATTAAACAGACTACTCAACTCTACTTTGACCCTATAATACATTATAGTGGTGTGTTCGCACCACCATATTTAGGGTTGAACTGGGGTTTCTAAGTTAGACTTGAAATTTCACACCCTATTATCTTTGCAACTGTTCAATGGATTTGCATGAACATTTGCCTGTGTGGTCCCCATTGGTAGATCTTTGGATGTGCAAAGTTTCATTCTGGTCAGATGTGTGGTTTTTGAGATCTGGATAGTGAAAAAACTAAATTTTTCATAGTGTTTATATAAATATGTATTTTCCCCATTGGCTTGAATGGGTTTTGTTTGAATTTGGCTATGGCCCAAACGGTTTGAAATTTTGGTCTGACATTTTCTGGGTAGAAAGGTGCTGACACACAAATGTGCCTTTTGCTGATTGGGTGCAAAAATATTAATCTGTTCCAAAGTTATTTAATTTTTAAATTTTCATAAAATGGTTCTGACCATGCTCAGTAAGCACCTTGAGATAGCTGTTTGATAGAAAAAATGAATACATTTTTTGTATGACATCATCGTTTTACAATTGAGGAAAATCCTTTTTCATATGGTCACCATCTTGTTTTCAGTTTTGCCTGAGAAATTCAAATTTGGAACCCCCCACAAATGATATTCTGGGGAGGAACCAGAACATGTAGCTTGCTTATTAGGAACCCTTAGCTGCATTCTGCACGTCACTGCTTAAGAAATGCCCTTAAAATGTTTTTTTATTTTACATTGGTATTCTTTTTCCATATCTGCACCATATGAAAAAAAAATCTTGTTTCATATCACTACTCAAGAAAAAATTTTTTTTTTTTCATGTGGGAAATCAATGTATTCTAATGAGATTTTCAACTTGGGTGCACAACTTTGCCATTTTCGCATATTTTTACACCGGGGTGGGATATTCAGAACTGTGCCAGGCAGGGGCGCAAGCCAGGCACAGTGCAACTGGGATGCGCCAGGGTATGTCCTGGGCGATATTCAATGGTGCTGTGCCATGGCTCCACACCGTTGAATATGGCACTGTGGTGACCCGCACTGCGCATGGCACAGTGGCACTGCACCAGTGCAAGTGGCCAGTGAGGAGCAGGGGATTGCGCTAGCAAAACTGCCATTGCACTAGGTGCAGCAACCATGATATTCAGCAATGGACATGCAAATGGGGCCATGATGTATGCAAGGTGCAAATGGGACCATTAGCATATCATTATGGCCCCCATTTGCATGCAGGTGCACCAATCCCCGGTGACTTGCGCCTGGCACCCTGCCAGGCAGCAGCCATCAGGGACCGACGTCCCCTGCCCCCACTGAAAATGCACTCCAACACCCAATCACAGGCATATGACTTAAATAAACTTTCCAGTATCCTTGATGGTCCAGTGGACTGCTCCCAGCCTGATCACGGGCATAAGTATAAAATAAACGTCCAATATCCCTGGTGATCCAGTGGATTGCTTCCAGCCTGATCGTGGGCATATATAGTAAATACAATGTAAAAACCATCCCTGGTGGTCCAGTGGTACCCCCTCCCCACTCGCACAGTGATCCCCACCACCCCGCCCTCCCATCAGCGGCGGGCAACAGCTTCCCACCCGCAAGCCACCTGGCTGCCCGCCGACTGACTGCGTACAGTATGGCTGTATGCAGTCAGTCGGTGGGTGGTTTGGCAGCTTGTGGGCAGGGAACTGCCACCCGCCTCTGACAGTGGGGAGCGGGGTGGTGGGGCACAGTGGGTGGATGGGGAGGGGGGTAGACCGCTGGACCACCAAGGATGTTTTTTTATGTTGTATTTACTACATATGCCCATGATCAGGCTGGAAGCTGTCCACTGGACCACCAGGGATATTGGACATTTATTTTATACTTATGCCCGAGATTGGGCTGGAAGCGGTCCACTGGACCACCTGGTATATTGGATGTATTTAATTAAAAACATATGCCCGTGATCGGGCATGGGGGGAGCACTACCACAATGGATGGTGCCGCAGGAGCTCAAGTGGCCAGCCACAGCTGGCAGCTGCCCGTGTTGCACCCTGCAATATGGCGGGTCACCTGTGGGTGGCCAGCTGTTGCTCCTGTTTTTCTTGGCTCAACTGTGTGTGGTGCAGGTAGGGGTTGCACCTGCATCTGCTCAGCACATCTTGGGCTGAATATCGGGATGTGCGGAGTATGCATGGGCATGCCCCCTCCTACTTGCACCACATACATTACTGATGCACCCGGCACATCAGGACTTGTGCCACACACTTTCCCCTTTTGATTATCGCGCCAGGGCACATCAGTGGGTTTCGCATGGTCCAACTGTGTTGTGCAAGGCACAACCCTTCTGAATATCCCACCCCAGATGTAAAACATACCCTTTTTAATACGCCTCCACATGAACATTGGGGGTCTCATTTCACAAATCCTGCCCATAAGGGGATTTTGAGATCAGTTGGCAAAATCATCTTTTGGGCGAGATTTCAAAATTGTTCATGAAGTGGGGTCATAAGAAGGGTACAGTTTGTTGAAAATTTGTGGTCAAAATATGCTAAAATGACCAAGTTATGGTCATACAAAATTAGATCTTGTTTCATATCATGACTCATGAGAAAATATTTTTTTTTTCATATAGGAAAGCAATATATTTCAATGGGATTTTCATCTTTGCTGCATAACTTTGCCATTTTTGCATATTTTGACACCACATTTTCAACATACCCTTTTTGAGACCCCTCCTCATGAACACTCAGGATGTAATTTCACAAGTCCTGCCCATTAGGCAATTTCATGGTCAGTTGGCAAAATCATCGTTCAGGTAGGATTTCAACATTTTCACCATACTTGTTCATGAGACGGGGTCATAAGAAGGGTATGTTGAAAATTTAGAGTCAAAATATGGTAAAATGATCAAGTTGTGTGGATCTGTTGACATTTTGCTATGCTGGTTCATGCTGTAACTGTTAATTTTCAATATTTTAACTAAAAATTATCAACATAGCCATTTCTTTATGCCACTTCATGAATGTGGCAGCTGTCATTTCTCAAAGCTTGTGCAAAATGTATTTTTGCACCTCTGTTGTAGAATTACTGTATGCTGCAGTGGTGCAGAATGACTTTTTTGTCGGGATTTCACAATTTTTACTATTTGGTTGATGAGGTGGGATAATTTAGTTTCTGTTGTCCTATAAATGGATGCGCAGGGCCCAGATGGCCTTGTGCTTCCCCATAACCATAAATATATGCATTTATTGAGGGATGCAGGCCGTGTACTCCATCACACAAGTAAGGATATGATTACACTATCTCAAAAACCGTTGATGCATGATAAAGTAGGGCCCAGAGTGCCTGTGCTCCAACAGGACAATAAGGATACCATTATACTATCCCAAAAAGTAAGGAAATTCTTTTGAAAAACCTGTATTAATGCAACATTTAGGGTTGAGGCTAAACTGACAAAAGTAGAGAAATGTGACTTTAGGGTTTTGAACCCAAAAACCCCAACACCACTCCTAAAGCAAATCGGGATGGCGTCTTCATAGGGTTTGTCAACTCTAAAGCTCACTCCATTCAATACACTCCAGAAACATACACATCTAATGGGGTGAGCTTTAGGGTTGACAACTCCTAGGAAGAGTCCACCCCAATTTGCTTTAGAGGTGGCATTGGGTTTTAGGGTTGGGAATCCTAAAGTCACATTTCCATACTTTTGTCGGTTTGGCCTCAACCCTAAATGTTGCATTAGCACAGTTTTATTGCAAAGAATATATACACACACACACACACACACACACACACACACACACACACACACACGGTATCTATCTATCTATCTATTATAGAGACACAGTCACTCCCCTATAGTTAGGGTCGAGTAGGCACGTCAATGCTAAACCTCAATTTTTGTACTTTAATAACTTGGCAACCATTCCTTGGATTTGCATGAATTTTTGCATGCACAGTCTCACATTGTAGTTCTCTGGATGTTCCAAGTTTCCTTTTAGTGAAATGTGCAGATTCTGAGTTCTGGGTAGTGCAAAAGTAAATTTTTTGGGATTTTTTTCCCATTGATTTGAAAGGGTTTTCTGACAGCTTGGCTAGTGCCCAGATGGTTTGGATTCTTGGTCTAACATTTACTGGGTAGAAAGGGGCTTGCCCACAGATGTGCCATTTGCTTGTTTGGTGAAAAAATATTAATCTGTTCCAAAGTCATTTAACCCTTGCTGTGCCTAAGACTGATATATCTGTCCAGAATTACTATGTGTTCTAATTCTATCGGCAGTCTAAGGGTTAATTTTGAAATTTTGAATACTTGGTTTTGAGCATGATCAATAAGCACCAAAAAATAGCTATGTGAAACACAAAAATAATTATTTTTTCATATTGAATTCATCCTTTTTCATGAGGGGAAAATCCTTTTTTATTTGCCACAGGCTTGCTTTCAGTTTTCAGCTCAAATTAAAATTTATGTTAGCTAGATTCCACACTTAAATGTTGGATAAATGTCTTAATTTTTTTCATTTTTGTAACATTTGAAGTCTTTTTTCATGACTCACTTATCTCAAAAAAGGATTCCTTTTTCATATTTACTGAATGTTTCCTGACCCCCTTGTTGTGTTCCTTTTATGTATGTCAACTAGCTTAGTGCCAAGATTGTTCAGATTTGTGATCTGAAATGTTCAGGATAAAAAGGGGCTGGGGACAGATGTACATTTTTTTGGTTTGGTGACAAAATATGAACCATTTGAAAGTTATTCATGCATTTTTCAACTTTATAAATCTTTTTTCTTGACTCGTGGTACAAAAAAATATTTTTTTCGTATGATGAGTCAGAAGAAAAGATTATTTTTTGTGATGGAAAACTCCTTTTTTCATGAGCTGGAATCTTTTCCCTGGTGTCTTGTGGCACTCCCCACCATCTGATCACCACCAACCTAATTATTTATTATTTCTCTGGTGCTTAGTGGCACCCCCCCACCCTCTGATAGTATTCCACTGAGAACTCATTCTGTCAGTCCTTTGGCTCTCGGCAGACTCCATTCCCCAGACAAATCCTACTGCTGAAATGTGAGTGCCGTAGTACATAGGGCCAGTCCTTGTTCTAGATAACGCTGGTACATGTCTTTATGGATTCACTGAACAAGTGGTTAGAGGCTTAGTCAAACAGCATCACTGTATTGCCAACTCTATTTGAAAAGTTACCTTATAAAGGAATTGTTCATATGTATAACTTTTGTTTAACATGATCATAACGCAGTTACACTTTGGACAGGTCATCTAAGTGAACTTGGAAGAAAATGGAACCTTCAATATAATAAATGATAGAAAAAGGAAGATATGGACACATGTGTTACACTGCATAACAAAAGATGGTAATATGATGGTGCATTGTGGCAGTTGTTGAGATTACCGCTGGGTGGGATGCTGAGCTTGCAGCAATATACATCCAGCTTTACTTCCATGTTTACTAGGTTTACCTGTACTTGCACAAAGTCCCACAGACAACCTCTCCATATTAGTGTGAAAATGTTATGGACCACATAGTCACCTTTATTGCTGGTGTCAAGTAACTTTGTGAACAGCATGGTTTTCTTTCCAGTGCTGTACTCACTGACTGGGTGGTTCTGGGATTTCTATTTCATGATCAACCTCTCACTCGGTAATGTGCTTCTGCTTTAGTACTGCCACCTGCCCCCCCAACCTGACCACACATTTCACCAGTCTGTGATTTACAGTAGTAATCACACAAAAGTTGACTGGTACCACGCAAGCAGCGTCATTGTGCGGTAGTGGTATACATGTTATTCAACGGGTACAGTGATTGCACAATGCTTGGTATACCACACTACCGGTCACCATTTGTGTGATTACCACTTTATTTATTGTTTTTTACCATAGAAAAAGTACGCTGCAGCTCACTGAGCTGGCAACAGCAGATATGGCCTGGCGCTTTGCTGATAATACTAAATATGACATACATCCCCATCTGTTAGATGCTCATCCCACCAACCTGCTTGGTAACATGACAGGGACCTCCAAACACAGAACACAGACAGGTGTGCTTCGGTGTCAAATGAGGAATCAAAACCACATGATCCTCTTCTAAATGCTGTTGATGTGTTTGGATCAAATTGTGCTTTGCTGGGCTGTCTTGTCATTTCCTGGTCCTGCCAGAAAAGCGAGCTTTGCATTGGTGTGGTGGTGGCAGTGTATTTTCTATGGACCTCCTTGCAGTGTATGTGTGTGGGCATATGACTGGCTGTTTAGTGTGTGGTTCTCTATGACAGCAGCTATACATTTTGGTGAGTCTTTGTGCCTGCTGTTCACAATTATACGGAAACACATACCTTATGCTGGAAGCCAGGGATCCATTGGTTAGTACTATGATTTCATTCTACTGAAACCAGTAGCAGAACTTGTATGTGACACTGGCCTTTGAGGACTGCGTTGACTACCCAAAAATAACAAGGCAAAATGACATAGCATGCTGGAAAGAATGGTGCATTGCTCCTGCACACAGACTCATGCTACCCTATGTGATGTCATTGAGTCAAGAAACAGTGAGTAACAGCTAGACATCAGAGAGGATGTGCATCTGAGCAGCAGCTGCAACAATTGATGAAAAAGAAGACAACAGAGGTCAGAAATTATTAAAACTAACACGTAAAACTTTACTTTTCAATGAAACCTACTTAACAATGTACTGTATAGCTAATTGTGTAAGCAGCTGGGAGCAGGGCTGGCAGTATAGCCTAGAGGTTAGAGTAATGAGCTGTGAATGAGCTTGGTATATCCAGCAGACCATGCCTTGGTTTGATTCTCACAGCCTCCACTTGCATACTGTGTGACTCTGAGCAAGTCACTTAACCGCCCAGTGCTCCAAGGTCACCACTGAAAACAGGCACTTGTGCATAGTCGGTCTTACCCGGTTACCAAAGACTTATTAATAAAATTAAAAAATTAAGCTCTTTAACTGCCCTGTGCTCCCAGGTTGCACCTGGAAACAAGCTTTGGCTTACTGTGTCGATCCCAGTTAAACAATGTCCCCTTTCACCCTTTCTCTGGTGTCTAGTGGCACCCTTACTCTCTGATTGCTGTTCCCGTAAATATATTTTTTCCCCTGGTGTCTACTGGCACCCCCCACCCTCTGATGGCTGTTCCCATTGAAACTTTCAGTTTTCCTGGTGTCTAATGACACCCCACCCCCTCTTATCATGGTCCCTGTAACTATTGTTTTTTTCCCTGGTGTCTAGTGGCACCCCCCACCCTCGGATCACTGTCACTGTAGAAAATCTCACTTTCCCTGGTGTCTACTGGCACCACCCACCCTCTATTCTCCATTCTGACCTGAAATAAAGAAAACAGTCCCTCAAATTTTTTTTACCGTTAAAAAAGAAAACAGTCCCCCATCAATCTGACCTCCCACCCCCATTCATCACCCATCACCCTACACCCACCACATACCCTCATTCACCTGAACAGGTGCAAGGCTGAAGATCCACTGTCCTATGGATGAAACGTCTTACTGCTGGAACCGCTGACTGCAATATGAGAAACTAAGGTAAGTGCACTTCAGTGTATTTCAATGGGTTTTCAACTTTGATGCATAACTTTGCCATTTTTGCATATTTTGACCCTGAATTTTCAACATGGCCTGTCTGTGACCCCACCTCATGAACAATGCCAGTGGAAATATGCAATTTCAGCCAGAAAGTTGATTTTTCAGTCACTTGGTGAAATCACCTTTCAGATGGGATTTGAAAATGTTCACTGACCTTGTTCATGAGGTGTGGTCTTAAGAATGCTATGTTGAAACTTTGGGGTCAAAATACATAAAAATGCCAAAGTTATGCACATACATTGAAATTTTGTTAAGCTCCCTCTTAACTTTGGCAATTTTAAATATTTTGACTCAAAATTTTCAACATAACCATCTTTTTAGTCCTCCTCATGAATCTGACAGTTGTTATTTTTCAAACCCTGGCCAAACTATGTTTTCATGCCTGTGGCATTCAATGGTGTTGCAGTGGCACAGAATCATATTTTTGGCAGTGATTCAAACATTTTCATTACTGTGTTCATGAGGTGAAGTAATAAGACTACGCTGGCAATATTTTTTCTGTTTTAATAAAAATGCAAGTGCACATCCCTCTGGGCCCTACACTTCCACAGTAACATATACGTATGCATCTAAGGAGGGATGGGAGTGAAGAGCCCAGAGGACCCTGCGCTCCCACAGCCAAATGAGGATACAATTATACTATCTAAAAAAAGCGAGGAAATTCTTTGCAAAAAACTTAGTTAATGCACTAATTATGGTTGAAGCAAGAAAAGTAGGGAAATGTGGTGTTAATGTTTCCAGTCCTAACACCCAATCCCAACCCCGCATGCAGCAACAGGCATGGGGTGTGGCTTGAAGTAGCCAACCATAACGCTCACCCCATTTTCATATACTGTGCCCATATCAGCTTATTTACTCATGGAATGGGGTGATGGTTAGGGTTGACAACCTCAAGGCACACTTCATGCCTGTGGCTGCCTGCAGGGTAGGGATTGGTTGATAGGGATGGAAACCCTAATGACACATTCCCCTACTTTTGTTGCTTCAACCCTGACTAGTGCATTAATGACGTTTTTGCAAAGAATATACATTATCGTTGCAAATTCTCTCCCATTTTGATTGAATTGTTTCCAAGTTTTAAACTTTGGAGAGGAAACATACTTATTACAACTAGGCAGACATATTAACCTCTCTCTGGCTGTTAACAAGAGATTTACTTCAAATCTTGTCATTCCTGTAATTCTTATGCAGTAGTTCCTGTATTTATCACATTTCTTTTTTTCTTTATTTATGTATTATTTATTTGTATTTAATTGTGTCATAGCGGGTGTGGTTCCTGTAAGGATACCCCATTGCATAACTAGACTTGTTTAAGGACCCTTTGTTACCTAAAGTGTTGTGACTTGTAGACATTATTTTATTTCCTTTCTTCTCTGTTTCACTCAGTTTGAATTATTAGGTGCTAAGCATAACAAACTTGTTGCTTAAGGTTGATATAGGGATTCTGAACTGTAATGGGAGTGGGGCACTCATCTCCAGGAGGCTGCTCTACAGGGTGGAACATTGCTCCATTTGCAAAACTTTTTCTGAGCTCAGGGTTCAGCTGGAGGCAGCAAGGGTGGAAATACCCATGCTGTGTCTTCAGCACAACTGGAGCTCATCCCCCCCTTTCCCACTCCCACAGTGGTCCACTGGCCCCGGAGGGGGGGTGGAGAGTGTTGGTGAGGGAGGGGGAAAAGGGGGAAGAGTTGATAACAAGGAGACGATTCAGATTGATGCCACTCCGACTGCAAATTGTTTTGCACCCCTTGCAGATGTGAAGGAACCTGATTCTGCTTGGGGGGGAATGCCATGTCAGTCAGTAGACCAAGACAAAACATTAAAATAGCACCTTAGGTCAGGAATGGGAACAAAAGAAAAAAAGTCAAGCAAATCCTAATGGTAGGAGACTCTATGGTTAGAGGTGTGGCATCATCAGTGGGTGGGGAAAAGCAACAAGAAAGACTGCTCTCCTATCCCTGGGAAGAGGTTGGGGTTCTTACCGCTCTACAGTGGCCCCAGATGGAGATCGGGTGCCCTACAGGGGCAGTACACTGGTGGGTTGAGTGCGTCAGATGTCAGCACACAGTGCCTCTGATGTCATTGCACATCCGCACTCCAATTGGGGCACTATATAGCAGGAAAATGGCTGGGGAGTCACGTGATGCTAGCTTTCTGATCAGCTGCACTGTCTCAGAGCTCCCACCACCCATCAGCCTTATTCTCTATATACAGTGATCCTAGACAACCAGTCTCAACAATTTCCACTTCAGAAAACTCAATTCTTTCTGCCTATTGGCCCTCAGGCATTTTCTCACCACATCCTAAAATTATAAAGAAGGATGGAGGCAGAGAAGAAACAGGCCGTGATGCGGCATACACCGCCTACCACACCAGAGAAACTACCGAAAAAAGCCAGGAATCAGCTCGGTAGTAATCTGGATAAAATGGGCAGTGCTACTCCCCTGACAAACCCTCTCACAGAAGAGAAATTCTTACAAGAGATCGCACCCTTGAGAGAGGTATTACAAGACATCACTAGTGAGCTAAAAACGATCCGGGGGGATCTCTCTTCTCTCACAACAAGGGTATCTGACTCTGAAGCCAGAATCCACTCTCAGGAGCAATGGAGAAACACAACTGAACCTGAAATCACGACTTTGAAACAGCAACTGAAGAAGCTACAACTTAAAACTGAGGACCTGGAGGGTCGCAGCAGGCTCAATAATCTTTTAATCCTGAGCCTACCCGAGCTTGAGGAAGGCACTGACGCTATTGCCTTCCTCCAGAAATTCTTAATAAAGATCTTTGGCCCATCGCCTGTAAATCCTCAATACCATCTAGAACAAGCCCACAGATCTCTAAGGCCAAGGCCCCCACCGGACTCTCCCTCCAGGCCAATGATTATTAAATTCCTTAGCTATGTGGAAAAACAACATGTCCTTACCAAAGCTCGTGACCTTCAAGCGATTATGTGGGGCCCTGCAAAACTCCATATTGCCCAAGACCTCCCTGTGGAGACCAGACGGAAGAGGACGGCATTCCACCCCATAGTCCAGAAGCTAATCGCGGTGGGTATTTCCTTCAGGATGCTGTACCCCACCACCCTTAAGGTTACAATCAACGGTACCTCTGCAACCTAAGACTTGCCTGAGCCTGCTATCAAGGACTTGAGCTCTAAGCTGCCTAACTTGTTTAAACTAAGTTGATTGAATTATCATGCATTTAAAACTCAAGCTTGCTGCTTACACTGTGCTTTTATTTGGATCCCTGGCTTATAAGCCTCAATTACCTGTGGTTGGGCGTCTATTCAGTGCTCCGGGAGGTGGGGACACTCTGCGACATTGGCGTTGGTGAGAGTAGACCGGGACATTTCTGGTCCTTGTAACCGGCCCAGAACCACAGGAAGGTGGCTCCAATGTTTACCCTGTCTGATTTGGCGGCGGACCGTTCTGGTCTACCATGTCCGGTCCCTGGAAACAAATCTTAATCGCCTCACAAATCTGCCCTTCTACTCTCCCTCTGCAAGCTGTTTACTCTCCGTAGCCTGTGGCTGCTGTTACAATGGGGTAAGTCCACCTTTTGTGTTTTTTCTCCGCAACCGATTTGATGCCATCAACCATAGGGATCTTCCCTAGGGAAGTATATTCCCCACCACTCTTGTGGCATCCAATGGTCCCTAGCTCTGCAGACTGTTCAGGCCCATTTGAATGGGGCTGATGTGGGGGGGAGTTCCTGGAGACACCTGAGGCTACAGAAGGTTGCCTCACGAGCTAATAGAGGGGGGATATGGAAACCCTAATTCCTCCGTTAGGGGGTCTTTGATCAACTTTGGTTGGCAGAGTTCTGCCTTCACTTTATATCCATGTCATCTGAGAGCCCTTATCAAGATTGGGCATCAGGATGGGTTAGCTATGGTGTTCCCTAATGGGCCCTGGGCTCCAGGCTCTTATCACGATTTTTCCCACTTCTTTTCCAACCACGCCTGGCACCAGGATGTATATAGTTTGTTAGGTTTATTTTGGGGACTAAAGGGGGGGGTCCGAGGTCACTGAACTGCCTACTACTTTTGTTGCTTAATTCCAACTTCGATTGGTACTGTTGGTTCGCTATGCACCGGTATTTTCTTTCAGATTCCTGGCAGTTTACAACCGGTGTGGGTTCGGGGACAACAGTGTGTGATTTTCCTCAAGATATTGTCAGGAGTTACACTATCTGTTTGTTTACACTACTGTTTTTGAAATGGCTTTAAACTCAGTTAAACTCGCCACGTGGAATGTACGTGGGCTCAAGGAAAGAACCAAGAGGACTCAGGTGTTTAGCCACTGTGAATTAGTCCAGGTCGATATACTTATGCTACAGGAAACCCACTTGCTCAAAAATGAGGAAAAATGGCTGGTCAGATCTGGCTTCTCCCAAATTTTCACGGCAAGTGGATCAGGGTCCAGTAGGGGTGTAGCCATCCTTATTAAACATTACGTTACTTTCCTGGCAGAAGAGACCGTGACTGATCCAGTCGGTAGATACGTTCTTGTCAAAGGATCCCTCAACAACTGTAAGATAGTTCTTGGTTCAATTTATGGTCCAGTAGGTGGGAGCTCTGAATTTTTTATGGCCCTGACGGACAAGGTAAGTGCCCTCCTTCCTTCACAAATTATCCTGGGGGGGACTGGAATGTCCTGCCTTTCCATACTCTAGACAGATCTCCAGATTCCCGCCACTCAATCACACCAGTCCAAAGATCTTTAGCAGACTTTATGCAATTACTAAGGTTATGTGACCCCTGGCGCCTCTCTAATCCTTCCTTACGGTCTTTCTCCTTCTTTTCCCAAGTTCATTACTCCTGGTCCAGAATAGACTACATCTTGGTTAGTAAAGCACTTCTTCCTGGCCTTCTCCAGACTGATATCGAACCGATCGTGCTCTCTGACCGTGCCATAGTTTGGGCGAAGATCTCCCCGGATTCTAATTTTCAACGTGACACGATCTGAAAACTCAACATTCAGCTACTTGATGAGCCCCAGACTGTTGCCCACATAAAAACCCTTATCTCTAACTTTCTTGAGATCAATATCAACTCCACCCCGAGATTTGATATCATCTGGTGCTCTCTGAAGTGCTATCAGAGGCGAATTAATCAAGTTGGCCTCGGCAAGAAAAAAAACTAGACAGGCCCGGAGTTCCCTATTACTGAACAAGATCAAAGAAATGGAAAGCTCTTACTGCTCCTCCTCTCCCCTGACATCTCTTGAAGCCCTCCTAACAGCGAAAAACGAATATGCTGACTTAATTAAGGAGAAAGCTGAATATAGCATAGTAAAAATTCAATCTAAGTATATTGAGCAAGGTGAAAAGGCCAGCAAGCTTTTAGCCTTAAGATTACGTACGATAGAGAGCTCTAGACTAATTTCTGTGGTGCAGTATCCCGAGGGCCTAATCAAAACATCCCCCAGAGAAATCACACAGATTTTTATAGACTTTTATAGCAATCTTTACAGAAATCCCTCTCCCCCGGTGTCTCTTCCAGACATAGACTCTTATTTTGCAGATCTCAATCTTCCCCAACTTTCAACAACCCACCAGAACACCCTGACTTCTCCCATCACCCTCTGTGAAATAGGGGACACTATTTCTTCTATTGCTCCGGACAAAGCGCCGGGCCCAGATGGCTACCCCCCAAACTTTCACAAACCTTTTTCTAAAGAACTGGCCCCATTACTCCTTAAATTATACAGCTACATGCTTAATGCTGAGACTATGGACTCCACTCTACTAGAGGCTATTATTGTTTTAATCCTCAAGCCCGATAAGTCACCACAGGACCCAGCGAGCTATCATCCCATCTCTCTCCTAAATTGCGACATGAAGATCCTTTCTAAGATTTTGGCCGAGAGGATCAAAAAGATTTGGATCCATCTCCTCAGCCCAGAGCAAGTTGGGTTTGTTCAATCCCGTTCCCCAGCAGACCACCTCAGAACTCTCTCCCATATATCTCATGCTGCCCAACTATCCCACACCCCTATGGCCCTGATCTCCTTGGATGCAGAGAAAGTGTTTGACAGAGTCAACTGGACTTTCCTCTGTACTACCCTGGCCAAAATGGGCTTTCCACCCCTCTTCCTCAAATGGATCCAGGTCTTATACAGGTCCCCCTCAGCCAGGATCTACTGCAATGGCGTTTTTTCCGCAGCCTTCCACCTTCACACTGGTACCAGGCAAGGCTGCCCGCTGTCACCTTTTCTGTTTAATCTATATTTAGAGCCTCTTCTTCTCAAACTCAAGGGCTCCCAATTCATCCAAGGCTGTTTGATACAACAGCAGGATTTGATCCTATCCGTATATGCGGATGATATCCTGCTTCATGTTGCTCATCTGGCCACATCACTAGGTCATGCACTTCAAATCATAACCCAATACGGCCGCCTCTCTCATTACAAATTGAACATCCCAAAGTCGGAAATCTTCCCACTGAACCCCTTCACACATAAACACGATCTCATGAAGTTTGGCATGAGATGGTCCCCCAAATCAATCAAATACCTGGGTATACACTTCACTTCAGATTCTTCTCTGCTCAAGAAGCTTAACCTAGATGACCTCAAGGCCAACATCAAGCTTGACTTGCAAAGATGGTCTAATCTCCCCATCTCTCTCTGGGGCAGGATCAACATCATCAAGATGAACGTCCTCCCCTGCATTTTTTACCCTCTCAACTTACTAGGTCTCTGGCTACCGCTTTCTTATTTACGCCAATTTCACACAATCTTCTCACAATTTATCTGGCGAGACAAAGCGGTCAGATGCTCCTTCCTCAAACTATCCCTCCTAAAGACAAGGGTGGCCTTTCGTCTCCCAATCTAATATTTTACCACTGGGCTGCCCACCTTTCTAAGCTAGGTAGGTGGTACTCAGCTTTAAATGAGGCTCCTCCCCCGCTTTGGCTCCAGATCGAGAGACAAATTCTCTCAGAAGCCAAACTAGGTCCCCAATCGATATTTTTCACTACTATTTCGGTGCTCACGCATTCGATTCCTAACCCAACTATGATTACATCTCTTAAAACCCTCTCTCAATGTCTCTATTTCCTCAAAATCTCACCCAAAAAATACCTAGCACAACCCCTTATTCTCAATCCCAATATTAGACTGGGTAACTCGTTGCTTGCTCCCGACTGGCTCCCACAAGTCAATGAAACTACATTAGAGAATTTCTATGCTCATGGTTCCCTTCTCCCATCTCCGGACTTACTAGCTAAATTTGATATACCTAATAATAAAATTTTCAAGATATACCAACCGAGGCATCTCATTAATATTGAATTTGGGCCAACCTTTCATGAATCAAAGGTCAAACCCTTCCTTTCCCAAATTGATACTCTAGCTTCCAGACCCCAGGCCATCTCATCAATATACTCCTACCTACTGGACTATAAATTTCTGAACCCGCTCGAGGGCTCTAGCATTTGGCTCTCTCTGCTGCCGGACTCCACACCCAATTGGGCCCATCTATGGAAGGACCTGCACAAATACCATACCCAAGACAGATTCAAACTTACCCAATACTACATACTAAACAATATGTATTATACCCCAATTAAACTGTTCCACCTTAAAAAACTTTCTCTTCCCACTTGCTCTAGATGTTCACTAGCTGAGGGCAACTTGCTCCATATTTTCTGGCAATGTAGCAAAGTAGCCCCCTTGTGGCATCCTATTCAAGATAATTTAGATCCGCTTTTAGGTCTTACTAACCTCTTCACGGCCGATACCTGCATCCTAGGTAACTATGCCACCATAGACTGCCAGGAACGTAGTTATCATATTGCCTTAATCTCGATAGTAGTCAAAAGGCTAGTCCTCAAACATTGGACTGATCAACTAACCTTAACCTACGCTGAATGGTTAAAAGAATTATCAATTTGCTTTAACATGGAGAGACTTACTGCTAGCTCCCGCAACCGCATGGATCTGTTCCACAAAAAAATGGGATTAGTTATATGCACTCTATCTGCACCAATGACCTCTTGGTTGGAGCCCTGATACCCATTATTGCTCCCATTTTTCCTTTACTCTGTTTGTCTTCTATTTCAAAGCTAATCTATGATATCAATCACGTCTTGACAATACGTCTTAACCTACAGTTGTAATGCACACTCGGGGTGGGGAGTAGGGTGAGTAACAACATAGATAATTCTACTCTTATAATGTTATAGATTCCTAAATGTTGTAAAAGAAATGTTGTAAAGGATTGTATCATGGCAGGGGGGTGGTGGGGTGGGGAGGTTCGGGGAGGAGGGCGTTGAAGTTACTTAAGAGGGCTGTATAGGTTCCCCCCTTTTTTTTTCCTCTTGTTTTAAGTATCCCCTAGAAGTTGTTACTTGGCTTGTTTCCATTTTGTCTTATTATACACAAGTCTGATTGTACTCACTGTTTCATGTCCTTTTGCTAAAACAAATAAAGTTGAATTTCAAAAAAAAAAAGGAAAATGGCTGGGCATGATTGTGCAGCTTGATGGGCACACCCGACATTTCCCAGGATGTCTGTCATGGAATCGCACTGGGAGTCTGGTCCTGGCCCAGCAAAGGGAGGCATTGGGGGCCCCCAGTGGGTTGGGGTATGACCACACTAGACCCCATCATGTAAATGAGCCTGCTGACTCTGATGCAGTGGGGGCCAGTGGCTGGATGCCCCCACCGATCAAGCTGCAGAAGGTTTAGAAAAAAGATAAATAAAAAAAAAACAAGAGAGGATGATTAGGTGCCTTCCTGGTGTCTCAGCCCAATGGGACATAAAGCGCAAAGGGAGGATGGGGACAGGGTAGTGGAGAGCTAAAAATGCTGGCTCACCTTTGAACCAATGATCAAGCAAACCAATTAGTGGAAGCAGCAAAGGAATGTTTGGGAGTGCACTCAGCCTACTTAGCTTTTTACAAGGTCCTCCTTTTGTGTGGTAGAGGAGCAAGGGGGGACAAAATTAGGCAGAAAGAAATACATGAGTTTAAAAGGTAGCTTAAAGGCTGGTGTCAAGAAAAAGGGTTTCACTTTGTGGGTGACTAGGGAGACTTCTGGGAAAGGAAGCCATTCCAGGACAAATGATTCCACCTGACAAAGGATGGGTAAGAGCTCTAGGGCAGAAGTTTGATGTCTATATTGCACATTTAAACTGACTGAGGAGTAGTCTATGGCTAGGAGGGCCATCCTGGCAAATGGGAGGAGGGGGAACCTAGCTGGCACTCCCCCACAAATGAGGTCTGGAAACATAAAAATTAGACAGGAATGTACTGTTAAGATCAAGGATGAAATAGGGCAGGGGTACAGAAAGGGTTCTGTAGGTAGCACAAGACAGAGAGGATTAAAGGGGGTGAGGGAGAACTCCTAACTCACAGCAAAAAATGTTTAGGTGGTACCTGGAAGGGGGTCTGCCTCGACACAAGGAGCCTGGGCAGCAACATTTGTGAGTTACAGGCAATGGTAGCAAATACAAAGATGGACCTTGTTGCCATCACTTAAACCTGAGCCACAGACAAATATGACTGGGGCCTCACAATTCTGGGATACTCTCTATTCTGGTGAGACAAAAGGGGACATAAGGGGGGTAGCTGTTTATGTCTACAAGGGTACTGAAATAATGGAAGCTGGGAAAATTAAGAGTTGAATGGAGGAAGTTGAGTCACTGTGGGTGCAGCTCACAGCAACATCAGGGAAAAAACAACACCTGGTGGTGCTGTACCACCCTCCAGGACAAGGAGAGGGGAGGGACAAGGAGCAAGGAGAGGAAATAATAAGAAGGGAAGGACAGGGGGAGATAATGGTAGTTAGAGATTTAAACCTGCCAGATGTAGATTGGGATGTTCCAGTAGCAAAATGTTCTAGCAGTCAAGCTACAGTTTGTTGAAAACCCCTCAGGACTGCTTCCTGGCCCACCTGGTAAAGAAACCTACCAGACAGGGATCCATTCTCAATGTAGTTCTCATGAATTCAGAAGCAGTAATGGCAGTACAAGTAGGGGGACTACTAGCAAATGATGGCCATAATTATGTCTGGTTTGAGTTAACCTTATGAGTTGAAAGAACACAGTCAAGGACAGAGGTCCTGGACTTTAAGGGGGAAACGTTTGACAAAATGAGAATGCTGGTGCCAGGTAAGCTAACCATAGTGAGGGATATTGTAGGTGTGGAAGAAAAGTTGGGGTTTATAAAAGATGCCATCCTTGAGGCAACAAAGCTATGTGTTAAGTCAGTTGTTCAAAGAAATAATTTCTAGAGACCTGTATGGTTCTCAGCGATGGTTAGGGAAGTGGTCAGTGCCAAATGAAAAGCATTCTATAGGTTTAAAAGGAATCAAGGGAAGGAAGAGTGGGAGGAATACATTAAAGAAATAGGGAAGCATGGCGGGCAGTAAGGGAGGCAAAGACAGACATGGAGTTGCGGATTGCCAAAGGGATCACATCCAGAGAAAAACACTTCTTCTGGTACATAAGGGAAAGAGAAAGAAAGAAGAAAGAAAGAAAGAAAGAAAGAAAGAAAGAAAGAAAGAAAGAAAGAAAGAAAGAAAGAAAGAAAGAAAGGAAGGAAGGAAGATTGTTAGGTTGGTAGATGAGGGAAGAGTAATTGAGGATGATGGACAGAAGACTACCATTTGACCCAGTGACATATAGGCACCTGCTGAAGAAGATGGAAGACCTTGAGATGGCAAGAGATATAGCTAGATGGGTGGGAAATTGGCTCAAGAGTAGGCAACAAAGGATCATTGGAAATGGGGTTAAGTCAATGGAGGAGGAAGTCACAATTGGGGTACCACAGGGCTCGGTCCTGGGCCTGGTCCTTTTTAACATGTCCATTAGTGACATTGGTGAAGGAATCCAGGGTAAGCTTGACCTCTATGCTGATGATACTAAACTTTATGGAAGGGTAGATAACATCAAGGGAGTTAGGGAACTGAACATGACCTCCAAAGGCTAGAGAGATGGTCAAATGTGTGGCAACTGAAGTTCAGTTCAAAGGGGTGTAAGGTAATGCACCTGGGGAAAAGGAACCCTCAGATAGAGTACTGGCTAAATGAGGTGAAACTTAGTACCACTTCAGAAGAGTGGGATCAGGGAGTCACTATCTGTGACAGTGTAATGCAGTCAAGCCAGTGCAACAAACACTATGGCAAAGCAAGCAGAATGTTGGGGTGTATAACGAAGGTTATAGGTAGTACATAGAAACATAGATATTGATGGCAGATAAGGACTACTTGGCCCACCTAGTCTGCCCATTCTCCCTACCTACTATAAAACCACAGACCCTACTTGATCTCCAGCTTAACCCCCCTCCCCCTTTCCCTACCTCTCAAGTTCCTTTATGCCAATCTCATGCATTCTGGTAGCCTGTTACCATTTCTGCCCCCACCACCTCCACTGGGAGACTGTTCTGGGCATCCACCACCCTTTCTGTAACAAAGTACTTCCTTACATCTCCCCCTGAGTCTCCACCCATCCAGCTTCATAGCATATCCCAATATCCCCTTGTTCTTGAGCATCTTTTTTTTATAAATATTTTCCTCTTAAACTTTATTTATATCCGTGAGGTATTTGAATTTTTCTATCATATCCCCCACTTCCTTTCTTCCATGGTGTGCATATTGAGATCCTTCAGTCTCTCCTCATAGGCTTCTGATGCAGACCCTGCACCATTTTGCTTGCCTTCTTCTGGACCACCTCTACCCTATCTATGTCCTTCTGGAGATGTGGCCCCCAGAGCTTGACACAGTACTATGAGTGGGTCTCAACAGTGAGCTATACAGCAGTAACACCACCTCTCTCTCTTTCTGCTGGTGATACCACATGCTATGCACCCTAGCATAACACTAACCCTCCCCACTGCCTTATCACACTGTCTGGCCACCTTTAGGTCATCAGATATGATTACTCCCAGCTCACTTTCCTGTTTGGTGGTGGTAAGTACTATCCCGCCATTTTGTACTCCACCCCTAGTAGAAGGAAAGAGGTAATCCTCTTCCTTTATCGATCCTTGGTGATATCACACCTTGAATAATGTGTCCAGTGCTGGAGCCCTCAACTCATAAAGGATAAAGGTGGGCTGGAGGCGGTGCAAAGAAGGGCGATGAAGATAACACAGACAGAGGAACTCCTATGGGAAGCATCTGGGAGCACAGAACATGTACTCGCTGGACACCAGAAGGGAGAGGGGGATATGATTGAGACTTTCAAATTACTGAAGGGCATAAATAAAGTGCACTACACAAAACAATATAATAGGAGCACCAGCTCAGCAACATGTGGGCATGAATGGAAACTGAAAGGGGGGGTTCAGAAGGGACTTGAGGAAGTACTACTTTACTGAGAGGATGGTGGAGCCATATAACGGTCTACCTGCTGAGGTGGTGTGTGCCAAGACTGTGGAGGCTTCAAGCACAGGTGGGACAGAGTAAGGGCCCAAGAAATGAGCTTTGCTCCAAGCATGGGGGTGAGGAAAGATGAGCTGAATGGGGATAGGTCCACTGACTGACACTCAGTCCCAGGAACTTTGGGAAGACTGGATGGACCCTTGGTCTTTTCTATGTTTCTATCTACAACTATCATTATTCTTCTGTAATCACCTCATCCCAGATCACCTCAGATCTTATAACGAACATCAGCTCAGGTGCCTACCAGGCAAAATAATATAAAAATAATTATGAACAACAAAAATAAAAATAAACTGAATCAAATGATAAGTACTTGAAATAAAAGTTTTACAAATATAAACATGTTGCACAACAACAACAATGAAAAGGGCACAGTAATGAATAGAAAACTGCATATACTTCAGTCCCCTCTCCAAAGGCCAGCCTGCTAATAAGACTTTTTCTTTGTAAAAATAAAATGTTTCATTATCTTACTACTTCATTTCATGGAAGTAAATGACTGATTCACAAGTTGACAAATATTGGGTTGCCCACCACCATCTCATAATGCAAGATAAGAATTTTATTTGACAGTACATTACTGTAGGTCAATGTGGAATAGATAGGAAAACTCAGCAGAACAAATGAACTTTGGGTCATTTTATGCCATCATTTTCTATGTTTCTGTGTTTTATAGAGGAGAAAATTCCAGTTAAAAAACATGAGCAAAAAAGCAATGTGCCCTTGAAGATATTGTGATCTAACATTTAGAGTCCCATCTCTAAAGGTCTTTCCAGGTATCGTATTGGATCAGTTACCATAGAATGCAAGCAGGTGTTATCAACAACATTTACCTGCTTAAAGTTTTTGTTAATTGACAGAATATCATACCTGGAAAGCCCTCCATGGAAATGCTGCAAGGCCAAACAGAAATGTACAGAAAATTGTTCCATATACAGTAGTTTTACCAGTATATGGTTGCACATGAAATGCAAAGTATATACTGCCCTGAGTGTGCAACCTGTATTACCATCAGCATGCAATCTGAGGTTGCCATATTGAACTTTTGCACCATATACAGTAGATGATCTTGTTTGTGGTATTCTCAATCAACATTGCCTTTCCTTGGGATTATTGCCAATAAATTCACATTGATTCATTTGATGCAATTTGAAAAACAACCACAATACTACCCCCAGTCAAAATTCTTGTCAGCCTTAAAGAGCTTTAGGTAGCTTCAGAGAAATTTTAGAATTATAACAGCTACATTTGAGATTACATTTCATATATTTTCTGTAGGTATCCTCCTCTTATTCTTTATTGCTATCTGCCCCTTATTCTTTATGACTATCTATAGTAATGTGAGTTGATTTGGACTTTGTTTGCTTCTACAACTTGCCTATGCACCACCTAAAGCCCCAATAATACACTGTGGCCCAGATATTCAAAAGGGTTGCGCCATGCGCAACAGAGATGCACCAGTGCAAGTCCAAAAATGCGCCATTGTGCAATATTCAGCGGGAGGCAGCTGCACCCCCCCAAATCGCAATGCACAAGAGCGCAATGGTAATGAATGCATGTGCAACTGAAGGGGGAGGAACCATGAATAAATGGCACAGTGCGATATTCAACAGTATGTGCCATGCGCAATAGGGGAGCAAATGGAAGTTGTGCGATAGCGAAAATGATCCAAAATAAAAAAGAACAAGAGAGAGACACAAGAATGCTACAGGAAAGCCACATGTGTGAGTGAGCTAACTGCAACCAGGCACACAGTAGCTGTGAGCAGGACAGGGCAGGAGCAGGACAGAGCACCTGGAAACCACCAGGAACAGGGAAGGAGTGGGGAGCCTCTGCCACTGTACAGGAGGAAAGGGGAAGTGCCACATTGGACTGAGGTCACTGACAGTGGGCAGGACGTCCGATTCTGGGAGGTGTTCCCGGTGCAGGGGGAGTAGCAGAAAGGACAGTGGGAGGAATGGGAATACAGCTGCGGGGGGGGAGGTAACACAAGCCAGGGACATGGCCAGTGCCACCATTCAGATGGAGGCAGTAATGAGGGGTGTGAGAAGGCAGGCAGCAGGGGGGCGCAGCCGTGGAAGGGCCTGTCGGTGGTATGCTCCCAACAGACAGTACCGAGCCCACACCAGCTTCGAGCTGTACAGTGACACTGAGATAGTGGGCCGGTACCGCCTGAACTGGGTGATCCTGAGGCGGCTCTGTGAGCTGTGCAGTGATGTGATGCAGGCACCCACACAACGGAGCAATGCTCTGTCAGTGGAGACAAAAGTGACAGCTGTCATGTGCCTGCTCACCACGGGTACCTTCCAGAGACCAGCAGGGGACACAACAGGCATAACCCAGTCAGCCGCATCATGCCTACTCACCCAATTCCTGCCACATGCAGCAGAGTACATCCATTTCCCCAGCACACCGGTGGAGAGCACAACATACATACAAGAGTTCCACAGGGCAGCACATATGCCTGGCGTGCTCGGGGCCATTGACTGCACCCATGTGGCCTTCCACATGCCACCTGGTCCCGAATGTGCGGCATACATAAATCGGAAGGGGTATGCAAGCATGAACTGCCAGGTGGTGTGCGATGCTAGGGGGCGCATAACAAATGTCTGTGCTACGCACCCTGGGGGAGAACATGATGCCTTCATCTGGCACCAGTCTTCACTGTGCCACAAGTTCGAGAGTGGGGACATCCCCACTGGCCACCTAGTGGGTGAGTATGCAAATCATACAGAAAGACATGGATCTTGGGAGGGGCATAGTCAGAGGTGACATGGGTACTGGCCTAGATGGCCCATTGCAGGGCGACGCTGATCACCAAACTAATGTCCACCCTCTACACACAGGTGACAGTGGATATCCACTCCATCCCTGGCTGCTCACACCATACCGGCGGACTGCGACCCCATCGCTGCAACGCTACAATGAAGCATATGCCACCACATGCAATGTCATACAGCGGGTGTTTGGGATGTTGAAGGAATGTATCCATTACCTGGACATGTCTGGCGGTGCCCTACAGTACTGCCCCTCAAAGGCCTGTGGGCTATTCCTGGCCTGTTGCATCCTGCACAACATGGCCAATGACTGTGGGATAGCTGTACAGGCCGAAGAGGAGGACAGAGATGGGGACAATGAGGACGCTGGTGTAGATGGTGATGGTCAGCCCCCTTGGTTGAAGGGACCCCCGACTGATCCAGATGATGCAGCTGCACCGGGACACCATCACAGAGGAGCACTTCAACCAACCCAGGTAAGTCATGGGGCCATGTGCAACCACCAATGGCAAGGGACAACCCACAAACATGCATGGACAAACCCCAGGGGTGCATGTCATAAAGGGAATTGGCTGAGCATGGAACCGCACATGCCATCAGGGATGGGCAAGGTCTAACATGGCACGCGGTCACACACACGCACACATCCCCCCACAAGACATGCACAAAGGGTAGGAGGCATGCCAACCCCAACCGCCACCCCTAGCCACATACACGTCCACAGACCACCACGCCCAGTGCCTGTCATTGTGTGTGTGTCAGACGCTAGGCATCATTGCACAGTGGCGGACAGCACAACGCAGGCATCATCATGCACATGCCACAGTGACCAGCAGTCGGGAGGGTGTGTAGATGGAATGCGTGTGTGTGCAGGGCCGGGTACCCCACCCCTGCATTGCACGTTGAACAACACACTGCACACAGGGCAGCGTCAGACAGTGAGCCATGGTGGGAGACAGATCAGTCACGCAGCACAGTGTCACGGCCACCACACATGCGTGGGTGGCCCCACAAAGACCCGCCAACAGTGATAGGCTGACCAGTGGCCTCATGGGGTGGCACCGATGGTCCCCAAGGGTTCCACTGCGTGGACACGACCGTTCTTGAGCAGAGGTCTGCAGCTCAATGAACATGCCTGCTCCAGGCGTGCTCGGGATGCCCACAGCTGAACCAGGTGTCAACAAGGAGGGTGTCACATGACGTCGGGAATGGGGGGTGGACATTGCACTGTGCGGTGTCTGCAACACATGGGCAAATAACTGTGTGCCCATTGTGGCCATGACAGCTGTGATTGCCTGTGTCTGCCTGTCAATGGCAGCGGTCACATCCTCCCGCAGCCGGTCCATCCCTGCCAGGAGCAGACCGGTGTCCCTGCTGCGCCGCTCCTCTGCCTGGCACAGAACTGCACTGAGTGCATCCACTGTCGTCCCAAGCCACAACTGCTGATCGACTGAATCATGGAGTATGCGGGTGTGCTCATCTAAGAGGTCATCCACCTGATTGGCATGCTGTCCCTCATGGTGTTCACGGCCATGATGGGCAGCACCCCTTGAGGTTGGGCGCTGCACACCAGGGCCATGCCTGGGCATGTCCACAGGTGGTGCACTGATGCCGCCCCCCAACACTGTCCCCCCACGGCCATTGGCCGACTGCTGACACCGCCCCTCCGGCTGCTGCTCTCCAGGGCTCAATAAGGCCGCCACAGTGGCAGCAACAGCCCCACTGTCCTGGACACACACCAGTGGTACCCTACTGGTGCAGACAGGCGCAGGCTGGGACTGTGATGTCATGCAGGCCTCCACAGTGGCACCACCCATGGCAATGCCCGTGCTGTAACCTGCTGTGTGGCCATCCTGCAGCCCACACGTATCACTGTCCATGATGTGAGCTCCATCATCATCAGTGACAGATCCAGCACCAGTCCAAGTCTCAGAATGCTGGCATCCATGGACGCTGGCATGCTGGGACATGGGCAGGGCCTCCTCCGCACCTGCTCTACCAACATCAGTCTGGACAGCCAGGTGGGGCCACTGTCGTCCTGACCCTCGGACACCTGTGAAGGTGGATGGGCCCTCCTCTGTGTCCAGGGTATCGCCCTCAGTGGATGAGCCCACCACCGCTGACCCATGTAGATGCTCAGGAGCTGTAAGGGAACACAGTGGCATTAATGTATCTGCCCTACCCTGTGGCATCCCCTCCACAGTGACAGATCAGGACCTACCATGCAGTGACGTGCTACCACCTATCTGTAATCCACCACCTGGAACACCCTCGATGGCACAATGCCGCATGCTGCCAGCAACCCGCTCTTCCTGTGGGGTCAGGCGTTGCACGGCCAGCTGTCCCCCACCAGTCGCAGCCCTTGCTGCCCTGATGGCAGCCACCTTGTCCTTAATCTTCCTCCTGTCCGTACCCACCTTCTTTTTGCACTCCTGCACGGACCGCTGGTGGCTGCCATGCTGGTTGACAGCACGCGCCACCTCTCCCCATGCAGCAGCATGGGCCTGTGATGTTCCCCGCTATCCGCTGAGCAGCTGCTCCTGGTGAAGGTAGGCCTCAAACAGAGCATCTGTTACTGCCTTGGTGAAGTTTAGCCTCCTCTTCCTCCCACGTCTCTGTTCCTCCTCCTCCACCTCATGATCACTCATCATTGATCCTGTGGGAATGACAGGTGTTACCTCTGACTGTGCAGTCCCATGCATCTCCCGCACACCACAGTCCACACTCCCAAACAGCATGCAACTCATCACAATAGACTACAATACCAGACTATGGCCTCTGCAGCCCAATGTTGCATTTACATATTGCAATGCATGCAAATGAGGCGAAGCACAATTTTAAATGGATGCTAATGCAGTAGCTGTGCCATTGAATCGCTGATGAGCTGATTCGCATATGCCAGCTGAATATCGCGCTGTTGAACCTTGAGCAATTGTGTTGAACGTGCTCAGGCAAGGGCGCAGTTCTGTGACGTGCGCAGTGGACACCGGATGGCACATGCCCGGGGTGCTGACACTGACACCTGCCGTGCTGCTGATGTGCTGTGTGCGGCAGGCAGTGCAGGGCACGGCCACCATTGTGCTAGTGGTGCTACTGCACTGTTCACATGTATGGCACTCTTGCATGGTGACGCCATAGGTGCCGTGGAGCCACAGTGTGGTAGTCCACTAAAGGATGTGCCACATGGGTGCCCTACCGCACTACATGCGGTGAGTACCAATTGCGCTGTGGCGGTCCGTGCGTGACAGACCCCTGACCCTGTGCCAACCTTTGCCCCCTAGGTGCCACGCGTCTGCATGGGTGCATCTCTATCCCGCTGTTCAGTGACAGCATAATGGGGAATGGCAGCGCAGTACCGCTCAGCATCCGAACGTGGCGGACGTGCTTTACAGAGTGCCATTTTGATACTGAATGCTTGTAAGATGGCATGGAGACAGGCACCAATCTGGAGCCAGGTCAAACTGGCTAACTTAGTGTCCCTGGTGGAGCCCCATGCTGCTGCTCTCTTTGGGGAGACACCCCTGGACAGGGCCAGGAGTGCTGTGCGGGGGGAGGTGGCAGTGGCCCTGGAGGAGGCAACGGGCATCCAGTGCACGGCAGAGCAGTGCAGGCACCAGTATGGGGCCCTGCAGTGTAGGGACCCGGACAGGCTTGCCCACCTGTGGGAATGCGCCAGGAGGGGTGCGGTTCCACGGACAGGTAGGTGCCCCATCCATACACTGTTATGTCCATACAGGTATCATGGTGGCATGTGTCCAGCACATGGGGGGGCCATCCAGTGTGGGCCGTGGTGGTGGTATAGGGGTGGGGGGCAGATGGGTATGGCTGTGTGGGATCACGCACACCCGGGGTTGGGGGGACTTTGCTACCAGATTGTACTGATGTTCCTCTCTCCATGTTTGCACCCTAGGCCCTGAGGAGCACCGGCGTGCCAGGGAGGGGAGGCTGCGGCATGAGGCACGTCAGGCTGCAAGAGCAACTGTACCAGACCAGCGCTGGGACCAGCCTGATGATGGTGAGTGCCTTACATCCAGGATTTTTTGTGCATGCTGTGTAACAGGGCGGGCAGTGGGCATGGCCACCATCCATTGACACCACTGCCATGCATGCAACATGGTACAGTCAGCACTGTCCAGTGGCACTGCATGTCTGGGAGTGCATCAGTAGTGGTCCATGCATGCACCGGGTACATGGCTGTGCCACTACCTTCGCACCACATAGCCATGTCACTGTACAGCCATGGTGGTGCTGTGCAGGACTTGGGCGGTGGGTGTGTGCAGCTGTCCACATGGCTGTGTGCACCTGGGTGGGCAGGTCTTGTGGACACGATCACTGTGGGTGGTCGCACACCATCACAGAGGCATGTCCTACGGCTGTTTGCCATGCACAGTGGGTGGGCTGCAGGGGGCTGTGCATTCACACCTATTGACTCTGCTCCCTTGTCTTAGGTGGACGGCAGTTGTATAACATAGAGCGGGTGCTGCAGGAGATACTGCAAGTGGCCAGGGCATCCCTGGAGATTTTACAGAGAATCAACCATCTAAGAGTCTGAAGGAGACATGGCGGGAGGCGGCTTCAGAGTGGGGAGAGGGGCTCCCGCTGAACATCTTTCACCCCATGATTTCTCCTACCTCCTGGACCCACCCTCACACCCCTCCTTCCCTCTACCATTTGTTCGCCCCTGTCCCTTACCCACCCCCACCTGGTTTGTGGCCCTCACCCCCAACCTTTTGTACATATTTGTAAATAGTTGTTTTCTATCTTTTAAAATACATTTGTTTTGTTATGCCTACTGTGGTGGTCTTTGATTTGCAGTGGGCTAAAGCTGCTCAGCTGCAGTGGTGTGCATGGTGTCAGGGGTGGTGCAGTCATGGGCGTGTGTGTGTGTGTGTGTCTGTAGGGGAAGTGACTATGGTGTGGGAGTAGCTATCAGTCACTGTCTGTGGTTTGTGTGTTGTTCCCTGTGCACTGGGTGACTGTGTGCAGTGGTCCATGGTGCATGCACTGTGTCCATGGTGCACCTGTCAAACCGTCCATGGCCTGTGCAGATGACACCCTTCCATGTCTGTGACCTGCACGGTCCACTGGCATGTCAGTGGTGGCTGTCCATGCTGGACAGCCACTGTACCCAGCACAATGCCGGGTTGCCTTATGTCACTGGTGTGGTGCATGTCTGCCTTGGGTGGCACTGTGGTCTGTGCTGTTGTTGTCCCACCTCCATGCTGTCGCTTGTGTGTGTTGCAGGGGATGTGCTCCACTGTCTGTCACTTGTGCTCCGGGTGCATGCTGGTGGCGTACAGCTCCATGGTGCCTGCACAGGGTGGCTGGTACTCCTATGCCATGGAGGGGTGCTGGCCGTGTGCACACGGTTTCCGTGGCCACACGCTGGGGGCTTGGTTGCCCCACTACTGTGTCCCTGTGTTGATGTGCCCTTGGGTATGGGTGGGTGTTTGTCCATGCACTGTGTTGCATTCTGTGTGGCGCATGCTTCCATGCACCACTATGGGTGTCTGTGCTGGCTGTTGTGGCCAGTGCTGTGTTGGGGTGTGTCCTTGGGAGGGTGTGCAGGGTGCTGTACCACTGGTGGTGGGGTCAGAGGCATGCCCTGTTACGTGTGGGGTACCTCATGTGCTGACACATTGTCGGTCTCTCAGCTGTACCTTGGGGGGGACGTGCATGGTGGCACTGTGTATGCAGTCATTGCATCACTGTCTGCTGCCACCCACTGACGGGTGCTCGTGGTGGGGCTGCCTTGCATGGTTCTGTGGTGCACAAGGTTGCATTGTCACAGTGGGGGTGGTGGCATGCATGGGGTGTCCTGCACTGGTGGGCGCTGCTCCTGGGCAGGGTGTCTGGGGATCACAGTGCAGGGTGTGCTCTGCATTGGTGGGATGGTGTGGCATGGGGTGGTCGGACCTCCTTATGTTCCGGTCACAGCTTGCCAGGGGGTGTGCTGGGGCACCATGCCCCAGCTGTGGGTTTGTTGGTGGTATCCATGGGCCAGTGGTTATTCCAGCTATCCCCCGGTTGTGCAGTGCATGGGGTGTGGGGGGCGATGTCTGTTCTGCTGTGTGCTCCTCTGCCCATCTGTAGCATGGGTGGTGGGTCCCTGCATCCTGTCCCTGTGCATCCCTGGTTGTGATGTTGCACTGCTGCCCTGCTCCACTGAGCATCCCTGGTTGTGCTGTTGCACTGCTGCCCTGCTCCACTGAGCATCCTTGGTTGTGCTAGTGCGCATCTGAACTGCGCCACTGCACATCCCTGGTTGCGCTATGGCGCAGTTGGCATGATATTCAGTCATGTGCTGCAGGCGCATCTTGACCTGTGCAGTGTTTGAATATCACGCTTATTGCGCATGGGCACAGTGGACTTGTGCTTGCTCCTGCTGTTGCACACTTTTATGGCACAGTTTGAATATTTGGACCTGTGTGTTTATGGCATAGCAATGTTTTGCTGTAGAAGTTATTACAGTGTCACAAGCATCTTGGATTTAGTATGCAGACAAGAAATATACTGTAGGCAGATAATGTTTATAGGGCAAATATCTTGTTTTATGCAACTGTTCTTAGTCAAAAAAATGTGATGAGGCCAGCCAGCAAGTGCACTAATAATGTTAAAGTGTGCCTTTAGATGACCTATGTTTATGCCCATGGTTGGGGACATGTGATTCTGGTCTGCTAGGCAGGGGCCAAACATTTGTCTTGGATGCCTTCATTAAGGCAGTGCACCACCTTCAATTGCATGACTATCCCCTAGTGGGCCAGAGGGAAGGATTCCATGTGAGAAGGAATTATGTGGTCCCTCTGGAGTAGCCATACAATGGCTCACATTGCTCAAATGGTGAGTGATGTTGAGGCATCACACACTAGAGAATGACAGGAAGGGGAGTTCTGAAGGAAGGAAAGCTCACCAGTCCTTCCAGTGGCCCCAATAGCCTGTTTACCCTGTCCCACCTAATGATCATTAATTAGCTGGTGGGATTAAATGAGGGACTGGGGGGAAATACTCCAGCAGCCTGAGGCAGACAAAGACACTCTGCCCCCCCAGCATCACAGTAGAGCCCTACCAATTCTTGATCCTCACTGTCTCTTCCTTACAGACCTCATCCACTGAAAGCTACAGTATATTCCTTGTGGGATCACAACCATGTGGGATACGTTGTGGGATATGCTCCTAGGTTCTGAAAAGGGAGGTTCAGCAGAGGTTGAACACAGACTGGACAATCAGGAAATTATGAAGAGCAGAAGAGCTTGGGAAAATGGATGGAGGACCTGGTAGAAGGCAGGATAAAAATGAGGGCATAAATAGAAATGAATGAAAAATGAGTGAAGAGAAAATAAATATATATTGAAGATGGGATATAAATCAAACTGTGTCAGTGTAAGTAGCTCTTCAGTGGCTAAATCTCCCTTTTATATTTTCCTTTAATGATATAATATTTTAGAAAATTGCAAGACATTCAGTAAACAAATGTGCCAGGATACAACAAATCTTCTATTATCAAATATAATTTCTAATTTCAATAGACTAAACTAGAAAATAAGTTGATCTTAAATAGTACTTTTAAAAGATTATGTTGCTTAGAGTGTTTAGAAACCATTAAATTAGATAATTAGAATGCAAGGACTGTATGCATACCCACACATACAGTAACAGATATTAAGCATGCAGGACATTTACATTCAGCCACAGATGATTTTTGTAGTTAGTCTTTAATCTCATAGAAATGTAGTGCCTTGATACTGTATGCACTACACCATCTGACGATATATCAGGTACTGTACAGATTTGTGCTGTTGGATGTGTCATCCTCTAAATGTGATTACAAATATGCTTCTTTCTATTTTGCCAATTTTCTAGATCCCACTCTGTTTACCAAGGAACTGCCAGGAGAACACATACTCCCAATTAGGCATGCACAAATGCTGCATTGTCTGATACTGACTTGATAATCTGGCAGGTGAGTACATTTTATGCACTACCAGAAGTGATACTGTATATGTCTGCCCAGATATTACTTTGGATAAGGGATTGTCCTCTCCAGTTGAATAGTTAATCAGCACTATCCCAAACTATCAGAAAGTGTTTTTTAGGTTATCTCTACAAGTCTTCTCTCAACTCAGCTATGAATACATATTTACTTATTTGAAATTGTTTTGCAAGGTACAGGTAAGCATACTGAGATACACAGTAAAGTTGTTTACAGGTGCAACCTGGGGAAGAGGAGCAAGGGAGGAGAGACAATAAATTATAACTTCACAAAATAATTCTAAGCAGTAGATAGACATGAGGATCAACTATATACAGAAGACACTTTAGTGGACTGGTGATAACAGATAACAGCAATGGTTCAGGTCACTACAATATATGCATAATGAAGATAGGGGGAACAGAAGAAAAGTGGGCAGTATTTAAAAATGTAATGATAGAAGTAGCAGATACTGTAGCTCTATTCAAAAAGTATCCAAGCATACAGGGCAAATGGGCCAATGTGGTTCACAGCCAATGTAAAGGTGGCAGTGAGAACAAAATGATGGGCATTTTCTAAGTATAAGGGTAGACAAAGGGAAGAAGAAGACAGGGTGAAGTGTTTGAAAGCAACAAGAGAAAGCTCCAGGAAAGTGAGGGATGCCAAAGTGGAGATGGAGCTCCAGCTGGCGATAGGGGTAAAGAGTGGGGATGAGGCATTTTTCCAGTACAGCCATGAGAAGTGGAATGTCAAAGTGGTTATAGAGAGAGACTTTGGAGTAATTAGAGGTGAGTGACGGACCAAGGAAAATGCAGAGATACTGAACAAACATTTTTCTTCAGTATTTACTAAGGAGAAGGATGAGCCACTGCCAGATTTCAGGTTATGAAAGGAGGGAGCAAAAAAGTGGGACAAAGGTCTGGATAATGGAGAATAGGGTTTTGGAAAAGCTAGTAAGATACAAATATCAACACAACTAGTGACCCCAAAAGGTCTAAAGTCAGCAAGAGGCTTATCACATTCAAGAATTTGTATGAATTCTACCTGAATGAAATGTAATCTATCAAACAGATTTCAAAAGAGAATAATATGGAACTTCTTGTGACCACTCTATTGTGTTTCAGACCTTTTGCCATTGTTTTCTACTACTCTTGATGATAAAAGCCTTCCCGTCATTGTTGTTAAATCTTCTACAGTATGTAAAAACAGTAACATAATCTTTCTTTTCTGTTTTAGTACTTCAATCTCTTTTAGTGCTAGATACATACAGTACCTTGATTGTATCATACCTCAGAGATTAGCAAACTTTTAAGTTCCTTCTGGGAGTCACTGTTTATGTATCTCATGCCTTGAGGAACTCTGTGTTAGTCTTACAGCCTTACTGATCTTTGAACCATATTTATCTTAGAATCTATGACTACTACATAAGCCATCTAGATGCTTTGTTGCACACAAGGCATTTATGCAGAGTGTTGTCAGCATCTGGAAGTTCCATTCTCATATATTATACTGTACTACATCTGGGCTTTCACCTCCAAACAGAAGCCACATACTTTATTCCTTAGGAAACTCAGACCAGTCATTGTATTGTTAATAAAATGGTAATAGTGACATCATCCTGTTCCTTGTTTTCTGATTAGTCTATACTCACAACAGAAAACAAATGAAGTATAACAGCTACAATGTGCTAGTTGGGTTACTATCCTTGGTAAAAATGTGGTTGTCTCCTGAACATAAAATACTTAGCCTTTGACCTTATACTTTATTCACTCAGCAACGAAATTATTGCTTCATAAAATGGTGTTGGGTCAGTTTTGACTCCTCATTAGACAGGAGCTCATCGCATGGTACTGCATTAACTTAGCATCTATTCCTTCTCAGAAGACATGATAGGGTGCATTAATAGAGAGTGCAACCAGTCAAGGACAAAAAGTTCAATATACTAATTACATATCCACTGGGTCAAAAAGGTCTCAGTGCAAATCAAACAACACAGTATCATCAAAAAGGAATCGTGTAAATTTAAAAAAAATATATACATGACCCCACAGCAACATTGCTCAAGAATCACAAACTGTAAAGGAAATATATCCAATAACTATATCCAACAGCTACAATGTGCTAGTTGGGTCGCTATCCTTGGTAATAATATGGTTGTCTCCTGAACATAAAATACTTAGCTTTTAACCTTATACTTTATTGACAGCACCCAGGTGCTGACAATATCCAAGAACCACAGCAGCAGTGCAAAACCTCCCCCCTCCCCCACTCACTGATCGACCATTATTAACTAGCAAATGCCCTAAGAGAACTAATGGCTACAAAAGTTGTTCTTAAGCACTAAAGCAACTCAGACTGCATACAATTCATTTGATCTGACTGCTCCTACTCCTATCCGAGAACATACACCCCAACCCTGGTACTAAGGGTGCACCTACTATTATGACTAAAGGCACACCTACTACTATGACTTGGAAACAGTGCTATCTCATGATTGTCTCTATCAATATCTGCAGCGTGTCAGCCAAATTTGATCTGCTACAAGTGTGGGTATCCCAGCACAATCCTGATGTCTCATCCATGGTAGAGACCTGGCTCACCCCAAGAACTCCCAACACCAGCATCCAGCTAAATGGCTATAACCTTTTTAGACTGGACAGAACTGGCAAATGAGGAGGGGGCTGTGTCATTTATATTAAAGATCACTTGCAGGGTCAGGCCCTCCCACCTATAAAATCAGGCAGCAATGTCCAAATTCTAACTGTCAAAGTAATCCTTGGAACCAATGGGAAGAACCTTATTATACTCTCCACCTATATCCCACCCAAGGAACAGACTACAGGCTTTAATGTGCTCTTGAATACCTCTCTAACCAACATCAAAACTCGGAGGTTATTGTGGTGGGTGACCTCAGTATAAACTGACTGTCCCCTGATGCTGCATCTTAAAGAGATGCCATTACCTCCCCAAATATTGCCCAACTTTTTGATGTGCCGATGCGTACCAACTACCGCACCGGAACCAGCATGCTATTGGACTTCCTATTGATCAATTGGCCAGAACATATCACCCGCATGGTCATTCTCTCTGACTTCATAAGTGACCACTCCCCTATCCTCTGCACCTGGTTGAATAAGTCCACAAAACTCCCTGCCAAAAAGGTGACTTTCCACATTGTGCAAAGAGGGTCACTGGGTCCCCTAAAAGAGTACTTCAGCCAAGTAGATTGGTCACACCTCAACTTAATAACTGACATAGACAAGGCACTAAACTACTTCATTAAGACCTTCAACGTGGCCTGTGACATCTTCCCATCCCTCATCACTAGGAAGGTCAGAGGATCCCACAAAATGTGGATACCCCCCCTCACTCATTGATCTTATGCATACCAGGGATAGCCTCTGTCGTACAGCTAAAAGTGCAGGTGCACAATCAGACCTCCAGAACTATCATGCAGCCCACAATACCTGCACCCAGGACATTTGACAGGACCAATCATGCTTTTTTAGGACTGAACTGGACAATTCTTGAGGAGATGGCTGCAAATTCTGGGCAAACATCAAAACGCTAACAGAAACACCTAATAAATATACACCTGCCCTGCTTAACCCAAACAGAAATAAAACACAAGACCCAAAAAACATTGATAACACCTTCAACAGGGCTTTCACTGACCTTAGTGAAGTACTCTCCCCTAACTACCTCACCCCTGTCAATGACCATCAAAGTCCAGCACCAGCTGTCTCTACCCCTTATCAGGGTACCCTATCCCACCTTTCTACCTCAGAGTAATCAAAGCCACTGAAGCCAAAACCTATCTGCTGCAAATCTTTTGAAAATCTAGACACAGTAACGATAGTTTAGATTTGAAACTACTAATTCTCATCTTATATGAGATCCCAGCCCCCTTAATGATAATTGTTAACCTCTCCCATATCGCTGATCATTTTCCCAAACTCTGGAAAGCCAACTTGTAATGCTAGTTTTAAAAAGCAGAGACAGGGCCATCCATACTAACTACAGGCCAATTTCTATCCCTGCCCCCATCTACAAAGTCTTGGAATGGATAGTCTATGGCCAACTAATTGACCACCTTGATAAATATCAACTTCAGTGTAAAGAACAGCATGGCTTCCGAAGGCTATACAGTACAACGACTGCTCTTGCTGAGTACACTGGTTTCATACATGACTCTCTTGATCAGGGGCACTTAGTGGGGGCTACCTTTATTGACCTCACTAAGGCCTTTGATACAGTTAATCATGAACTCCTACTATCCCAACTATGTGAATCCACCATATCCTCTACCTCCCTGAACTGGTTCTGCAGCTATCTCAACAACCAGGTTTAGCAGGCCCAAACTGGCAACAACCTCTCAGATAGACAACATGTTAACACAGGTGTCCTCCAAGGGTCCATATTAGGGCATTTGCTGTTCAGTCTTTTTCTAAACAATCTCCCTAAAGAATACAAACACAAAATCCTGTTATATGTGGATGATGCTGTCCTCTACTCCAGCCATCCTTACATCAACTCCCTCGAACAAAATCTTCAGAGTGATTTCAAACTTGTAGAAGACTGGTTTACCAATGTGCAGCTTCTACTGAACTATAGGAAAACAAAAACAATGCTTTTCACCTCCCCACACAGCAAAAATAAATCAAATTTCCTATATATCTGTAACAAACAAAATGAAATCCTAGAGATGGTGCATAACATCAGGTACCTTGGTGTTCCCCTGGACAGCACACTATCTTACTCACTGCATGTCGACAATGCCTCTAAGACAGTCAGCAGGAAAATCAGTTAGCTATACAGGCATAGACATTGTCTAACTATCGATGCCCTTAAACTTGCCATAACCAGCTCAGTACTTTCTGTCATAGATTACAGCCTCATTGTCTATAACTCAGCACCTGAATCTACCCTATAAAGAGCTGCCTTTGCACTAAACAAGTTCTGTTGGCTAATCCTAGGTGCTCCGCTATTAACCCATATGTGTGACCTATACACGCTCACAGGTTGGCTGAACTTGGACAACCGAATTCAGTATCAACTATGTCTACTTGCCAAGAAAGCCATCATTGGTCTGACCCCTCCTGGAGTCCAATCTTTGCTATGCCAAACAGACCTGACCTGGCTAACCAGATGATCTCACAATATTCAATACAAAGTCCCCTTCTGCCACACGACCCAAGGACACCGATCTTTTGGATAATGTGGCCATAAGCTGCTAAACTCACTCACTGGCGACCTCCTCACGGAATCCAAACTAGGACCATTCAAACTAAAACTCCAAACTCACCTAACCAGCCAAATGGCTTGCTAATGCTCCCAATATTTAGGGCTCATGGCCTAGGCCACTGAACCTTAAGTACTAGCACTTTTTACCTATGCACTTTAATACCTACGGCCTGGTACTGGCCCCTCACTCCCTTTTATTATCTAACCTGCTCCTTACCTCCCTCCTCTCATCCCTCCACTCCCCCCCATTACTATCCCCTGTTGGGTCACCCTCCAATACATACTCAATTTCCTCCTCTCCCCATCTCACTGACTAAACCCCCTCCACCGCCCCTTTTCTCCCAACTTGACAAAGGGAACCATGGACTCTCCATTTCTTCTCAGATGAGTTTTCCCTCACTATCTTTCCTCTCCCCTCTCTATACTTAGCTACATGAACCTACCAGCTTTTCCTCTCCATACCTAGCTTCATGAATCTACCTGCCTGTTCTCCCTATACCTAGATCCATGATTTTACCAGCCCTTCCTGAAAATACCTCAGCTCCACAGAATTATTAGTCCACTGATCTATTGTTATTGAATCAATCGCCATAGCCAGAAGCTTGTTTGTCAATGTACTGAGGATTATTACTCAATTTGTATAATTCTTAATTGCCTATATTCAATTACTTGTCCTGTATATCTAATTAACTGTTTGTAACCTTTATTGTCTAACTGTTATGACCTTGCCTAGAACCAAGCTATGATTGTGTGTAACTTCTTTGGACAATGTCTTTGGCCATGCCATAAATCAGGCAATGATTGTTTGTAATGTTGTTGTTATACCTTTTCTACCTGATGTGGAACCTTTGCAAATGAGCTGCTAGCTCAAAGGTTGTAATCTGTAACTTGAATAAATAAAATAAATAAATAAAACTTTGAAAAAAAATACAGTACTTCCTACTTACAAATCCAAACATGAAAGCATCAGTGCTGCTCACACAAAAATATTTTAAACTCCTAAAAAATTAAAAAATATATTTCAAAACTATGATTCCACACAACAAAGCAAACATGCACCCTGTACATACATCACTAAACCATCATAAAATCTCTACTTGCCTATAAATAAACAAAATACAAGTCACACTCTCTGCCTGCTTGAATCCCAACTGCCCAGCAGCACACCTGATTGAGATCACAAGATACCTGGTCAATCGTCAAGGCTACCATCTCTGACTCACATCATATGGAAAGAACAAGAAGCACAGCCCAAGTTTCCAATTTAGCCTTACAGATCACATGGGAAGTACAGCAAGTTAAAAGTTAGGAATACATACGTCTGTATTTAAAGTAAACAAGCAAACAAAATAAAAAAAAACACTCCCTTGCAGTGCAAGCACACTCAACTATTGCAGTTTACCAGCTGCAACCTTACCACTGCCACATATCTAATTATTTTATTTTATCTTTCTCCCCTGCACTAACTGGTCCCCATCCACTGGTCTCCCCAGCCCCGTCACCCTGGCATGTTCCACAACATACCTCATCAGGTCTTCCACCAGGGCTTACCCCCATGGTTGAGTTGGCGGGTTCCCCCAAACCCCACAAAAGCCAGCATCTGGTTCACTCAGACACCACTAGGATAGTCATGCACTGGGCCTGTAGGAGACTGGTGTCATCCTACTGGTTGGCACACTATTTTTCATTGGGTCTATGTGATAACAGCGAACACCTAAAGGCGATCACCTTTATTGCTCAGTCAGAGTGCTAAATACATTTCGGCCTCTGACAACCCTCATGCACCAGCACAATAGTGCCAGGACATATTTTACTACTTTCTGTGGGGCTGCACCCCAACACCCCCTCACAGGCACGCCCCCCCACACCCCCTACTTAGGGATTCTCCAACTCCAGGGGGAGTGCATGTCGGGGGGGTGAAAGTAATAAAAAAAAAGGTTCGGGCTGGGTGCAATAAAAATCGCACCAGCACCCAGACCCAAACCCAGTACCTCAGCCAACCTAGCCATTGCCCAATCCCCAATGCCACACCGCAGCTCGACCAGTGACCACAGTGCCACCCCCTACAGCCTCTCTACTCCCCAGTCCATGCTCGCCATGCTCGCTCCCACCCCCATGCATGTGTACATATAGCAACATCTTGTCACCTAGTTCGCCCACCTCCTCATCCAGTCACCCTACCCATCAGTCGCCATGAGTGGATTGCGCGAGGAAGGTGTCACTGTAATGGACGGTGCCCTTCCTCATGCGCCCACTTCATAGGTTACCTTTTTCCTTGCTCTTCCATCCACCCCAGTGTGGAACGGGTGGCATGCAATAACGCCAATGGCCGACCTGAGAATGCTCCTGCATGCAACATGCTGGGCATCTGCACCACCTCTGCACCCCTGCATGTGGTCCCAGTGTTATTACCTCCAGTTGCTGTAGGTGCTAATCTAATGCCTGGTACTGGTCCCACCCTTCCTTGGGGGAGGAAGACAGCAGTCCCTCGGACACTCTATCCTCTTCCCCCAAGCTTGCTTTCTGACTCCAAAGTTCGCTTCTAATCTCAGGTCATCAGCGCTGCATGTGGTGGTGCTACCGCTGCGGGTGCTGTGCTGCATATCTAATTATGCTAGTACCCTAAAGGCAACCATTTGATGTTACATCACCAAATTACAACACTAATACACTGCTAAAAAAAAAACAGCATTACTAAACATTTCATAAATGGAATAAGGTAATTCCATTGGGGGGATTATGCCCTGTTAATGTACCATTATGTTGGTTGATGTCCCTCACCCTTTGGGCTCAGGACTCCAACCCAGGACTCTGTACTTTAACATAGCATAATCCCCCCTCTGGCATGCCTTATTCCTTTAGGTACAGTGACACAATTAAAAAAATATCACTTAAACAAGTCATACTCTGGAATATGTTATTGTGCTTGTCAAATGAGTACTCTGAGAAATAATATAAAAAACAAAAACTACACAACTTTCTACTAATAAAAAATCAGTTACTGTCTTTTGTTGAATGTAACTGGGTCTGCTCTGCCAAAAAAAAAGTATCTGAGAATTCTGGCAAATTTGCAAAGCTGAGTACTGCAATTTGAATCATTATTCACCAGATAAATTGGCCAAATGTGCATGGCCGATCAACTTGAAAGGCCAATTGGTGGGCAAATTCCAATGTGAGTTATGTACCACACATCTCCTTCCCCCAAAATTATAGCTTCCTTGATACCACCCCCCACCCTCTTGCTGGTAACCCCCCTCCCATCCAGGCAAATTGCAGACAACGGTGCAGACCACTGAAAAATAAATTTGTCATAAAGGCATGGCAGACTCCAATGAGGCAAGCAGGGACTGAGACATCATTTCAATGTTGACTACTGGCAGGAGTGTCCATAGCAGTTTTTAGCTAACACTCAGCCAAAATGAAAACCAAACTCATTCTCGGCATACATTGTCTTTTAAATGGATTTCAGTTTTTACAGTCAGATGCTCTTTCTTTGGTAGAGCAACAGATGTAATCCCTCCCCTCCACCTGCATGCCAGAAACACTCCCCCTGCCTCCCTTCCACCAGAACAACTGTCACATAAAGCACAACTAGTCCCCAACCCCCCATCTGGCCCCCACCACATTTCTCCCCCCACCAGCACCCACAAAATTAATTTGCAATAAAGAGAATGGCCACCCAGTGCAGAGTATCTGCTCTGTTCAGTGTCCATCTTGTAAGTGTGTGAACTGATAAATAGTCACATCTTTTGCTCCCAGCAAAATATAACTGGCTGAAAATTTAACCAATCAGCTTCGACTAGGAGCAAAGACTTCACCATTCATTCATTTGTGTCACTATGAGATGGGGACTATTAACAACAATACCAATAGGGGAGCATTTTTGTTCCTTAGAAAAGTCTGATGGAGATGATGAGAACTACTTCATTTAGGGGTTGAGGCTTGCGGGATTATATTGTTGCAGAGATATTCTGTGGTGCTCATTCGGTATGAGGGCTCAATTGTGTGGCCACTGTAACCATTTTTAATACATTTGATTAGTTCACAGCACCCATTCCCTCATCAAGAAACTCCTAAAAGGGCTAAATTTAAACATGTGCACATTGTTCATCCTTTTTATCATACTTATGTTTCCCTTTATTCCAAGATATAGTATGTTGCTAATTACTGGGATACTTAATGCATGGAATATTATATTGTGTTCCAGTTACTTTGCAACTATAACTCTGTAATACGTTGATTTATATGGCTGCAACAATTTTGTGTTTCTCTCAATCAATCAATAACAATATTTGTATAATAAATAAAAAACATACGGTACTATATATAAATTGAAAAGAGACCACAGAGAGACCACAACCTGAAAAAGGCCAAGTAGGCAGCTGAGAGAAGCAATCTTGCTATCAGACCAAGGCCAAGGAAGTAGCTGACTAAGGCAGCTAGAACTTTTCTGCTAGGAAACTTCTGGCTAGGGAGTAAGTGAAAGATACTTTATTAGCAGTGTAGGGTCTGCAAGGTAAGTTGAGACATTCAATTACTAGTGACACAGTGAGGGAGTCAGAGCCTGTTACATGATGGTATTGCCCTCCCACCCTTAGTCAGTTCCACTTTATAGGTACTGGATTTGACTGAGAGCAGGAACTTCATGTTTGGGAGCAGAAAGGGAGGGATCACTAAGAAACACAAGACTTGCCATTCTTGAATGAAAAGATTAACTGTTCCTCTCCCCCCAGCTGCTGGATGTCTGACTCTGACAAGGGAGAAGGAGGCTACCGAGGCACATAAACACTTGACTCGGAGGAAGGATAAAGGACACTCACTACCAATGATCACTGGGGCAGCAGGACAGGCAGGTGAGATAGATGTAAGTTTCCACCTGTGGACAAATAACCTGGCTAGTGATGAGATTAGGGCAGTGCAGAAGGAGTTCATGGAGTTGGGGAGGGGTCTTAGACAGGCAGTACGCTCAGTAACCTTTTTGGAGGTGTTACCTGTGTAGGACAAGGTGAGGACAGGGTGCTTCACACCAGGAGTTTCAATGCATGGCTGAAGGACTGATGCAAAGCAGAGAGATGTGGCTTCATTGGGGAGTGGGGTCTCACCTGGAGAGATGGAGGTCTATGCAGAAGAGATGGCCTAAATCTATCCGGGGGGGAGCCAGTATCCTTGATAAGAGGTTTAAATGTTTCATTGGCAAGCATTTAAACTAGCCAAGGGGGAGGCAGAAGAAAGCAAGAAGAATCAATATGCCCCCCCATAGGAGGAAGCAGTCAGTAGGGAGGACTCTAAGGACAGGAAATCACCAAAGGTACCTAGAACCAGAAAAGGTAGAATGGCAGAGAAAAGGAGAAATGGGAGTAAAGACAGGAGGAGTAAAGAGGGAAGACATGAGGATAAGAGTGGAGCTGTCAGAAGGGAAGGTAGCATCGGTAACTTAGAAGGCCATGTGCACAAATGATCGCAGCCTGGGAAATAAAATATCAGACCTAGTGGCCTTGATGGTAGAGGCTGACCTGGACATTGTCACCATTACTGAGACATGGTACAATGAGAACCATGACCAGGATATAGCCATACCAGATTATACTTTATTCAGGAAAGACAGGGTTGGTTAAAAGGGAGGAGGAGTGGCTCTTTACATCAGGGAGGGTATACAACCAACTGAGGTACAGGGAATGCAGGGAGGGATGGAGGCACTGTGGGTCACCCTAAAAAAGTTTAATGGCACCGCTGTTCACACTGAAGTGATTTATAGACCTCCAGCACAAGGGGAAGAGTTGGATAGGGTTCTGGGGAAGCCATCCATAAGATGGCAATTAATGGGGAGGTGCTGCTGGTGAGAAACTTCAATTTGATGGATGTTGATTGGAGCATCCCAGCTGCAGCCTCAGACAGGAGCAGGGACATCCTGGATGCCTTGCAGGGGGCATGCCTCAGACAACTAGTGGTAAAGCCCACCAGGGAGGGAGCGATAATGGGTCTAGTATTCATCAATGGGGACAGAGTTGCAGATGTCATTGTGGGTAGCCACCTGGGGTCCAGTAATCACCATATGGTGTGGTTCAATGTGAGAACAGTGGTGGAGTCAAACCACACAGAAGCAAGGGTCCTGGACTTTAGAAGGGCTGACTTTGCAAAGATGGGGAAATGTCTCAGGAAAGCCTTGGTTTAGGGGAGGATGGGGGGGGGTGTAGAGGCATAGTGAGTGAATCTAAAAGGAGCCATAGAGGAGGCAACATACCTTTGTGTTAGTCAATTAAGCAAAAGCAAAAGGAAACAAAAACCACTATGCTTGTCAAAGATAGTGGCCAGGAAGGTAAGAGCAAAAATGTTGGCATTGAGGAGGTACAAGGAAACAGAGAGGGAGGATGACAGGGAAGTGTATCTAGAAAAACAGAGGGAGGTAGGGAAAGCAGTCAGGAGTGCAAAGGCACAAATGGAGGAAAAAATAGCCCAGTCAGTAATGAAAGGGTAGAAGACATTTTTCAGGTATGTCAGTGAAAGAAGAAAGACCAGGGGTGGGATTGTTAGGTTAAAGGGGGAAGGAAGGGCGTGTGCAGAAGTGGACCTTGAGATTGCAGCAGTCCTGAACAAATATTTTTGTTCAGTATTCACAGAAGAAGGTGAAGGTGTGGGACCTCAGCTAAGCAACAGGAGCATCGATGAAAGGGAGGTGGACGCCAGTCCATTTATGGAGGAGAGAGTCCTAAAGGAACTCACAAAACTGAGAGTGAACAAGGCAGTGGAGCCAGATGGGATACATCCAAGAATATTAAAGGAGCTTCGAGAGGTGCTCACAGTACCACTGACAGTCCTGTTCAAGAAATCACTGGAAATGGGAGTGGCTCTGGAGGACAGGAAGAGGGCAGATGCAGTCCCTCTCCACAAAAGTAGGAGCAGGGAGGAGGCTGGCAATTACAGGCCAATCAGCCTGACCTCAGTGGTGTGGAAATTAATGGAATCACTGCTAAAGGAAAGGATTGGGATATATCTGGAATCCAGCAGATCACATGATCCTAGGCAGCATGGATCCACAGCGGGAAAGATCATGTCAAACAAATCTGACAAATTTCTTTGACTGGGTGACCAGGGAATTAGTTCAGGGAGTGGCAGTAGATGTGGCCTTCCCAGATATCAGAAAGGCCTTTGACACTGTTCCACATAGGAGGCTTGTAAACAAGCCTGGCAGCCTTGGAGTGGGTCCCAAGGTAGTAAACTGGGTCAGAAATTGGTTAAGTGATAGAACACAGAGGGTGGTGGTAAATGGAGTTCATTCTGAGGTGAGGAGGGTGACCAGCAGGGTGCCACAAGGAACAGTTCTGGGGCCAGCCCTCTTTAATGTCTTCATAAGCAACATTGCAGAAGGGCTATAAAGGAAGTTATGCCTCTCTGCAGATGACACTAAGATCTACCACAGGGTTGACAATCCAGGCGGGGGGGAATGAAGAGGGACCTAAGCAGACTTGAGGAGTAGTCAAGAGTGTGGCACTAAGATTCAATTCAAAGAAGTGTAAAATCATGCATTTGGGGCACAGAAACCCATGGGAGGAGTACATGATGGGGGGAGGTACTGATGACCACCAAAAAGGAAAAGGACCTGGGAGTAATCATATCTGATTACCTAATGGTGACCCAGCATTGTGAAAAGGCTGTGTGGAGAGCCAGTGGGATGCAGAAGTACATAGGGAGAGGTATCACCAGCAGAAAAAAGGAGGTGTTGATACCACTGTACAAATTAGGGCTGTGCAGGGGTGAATATTAATTTTTGAATACCACGAATATTAGGGCTTCAGAATATCCAGAAGCCCTTCCTGAATAGAGGACTATTCGGGAGGTATTCATATTTGGCATCCTCCCTCCTGCACAGCCCTAACAAAAAAATAAAATCTCCTCCCCAGCTCCCCAAAGAACAGTACTATCCCCCCTAGCTATAGCAGCCACCAAATCTCACCCTCCCACCCACTCAGCATCCGGAATTTGTTAATTTTTCTTCAGAAAAAAATAATGGGGACCAGCACAACCCGCCCTCATCTATGGCCGGCCCCCGTCTTATAAAGTAAATGATAGGCAGTGTGAATCATAATTAGGGGAAGGGACCATTGTTTAACCAGAACTAGCACACTAACCCGAAGCTTGTTTCCAGATGTGACCTGGAAGCACATGGAAGTTAAGTGATTTGGTCAGGATCACACAGTATGCACATAGGCAGCTGTGAGATTCAAACCCAGGTCTCCAAATCTGCAGCTCAGAGCCTTAACCCACTGTGCTATACTGCCTCCTTAGAAAGAATAACCTTCCCCAACCATCTGTCAACAACTCAAATAATGTCATCTGCACCTACTCTGTCTCCCCCCTCCTCCCCCCAGCACCGAATTCTCCTTACTAAAATAAGGCGATCACCACTGCCAGTCTGGCTCAACACTCCCTCCTTCAATGCATAGTGCCTGCTAATGAATGAAAGTGTGCTGCTTGTTGCTATAGTAAAATCAGCATGTCTCGTGATCTGCTAGTTTTACTATAGCAACAAGCAGCACACTTTCATTCATAAGAAGGCACTCAGCAGTGAAGGAGGGAGGGTTGTGCCAGACTGGCGGTGGCGATTGCCTTATTCTAATAAGAAGAATTAGGTGCTGGGGGGGATTGGGGGTAGACAGAGTAGGGTCACTGATGCTGACTTTATTTATTTATTTATTTGCTTTTGGTAACCGGGTAAGTGCACTAGGCATGCCATTAGGGTGCACTGAGATGCTGACAGTGAGGGGGTTCTAATTATGCTTCACTCTGCCTATCACTTATTTTATAAGATGGGGCTGGCCATGGAAGTGGGCAGGTTGTGCTGGTCTGCATTTGTTTTTTCTAAAATTAACAAATTGTGGGTACTGGGTGGGTAGGAGGGTGGAATTTGGTGGATAATAAAGGGTAGGGGGGACAGTACTGTTTTGGGGGGCTGGGGAGGAGAGCTGTTTTTTTTTTTTTTAGGGCTGTGCTGAATACGAATATTTGGCTGAATAACGAATATTTGGCAGACAAATACTGAATATTTGACTGAATATTCAAAATAAGGTATTCGCACATCCCTAGTACAAATCATTGGTGAGACCCCATCTGGAGCACTGTGTCCAGTTCTGAAGGCCAGATCTCCAGAAGGACATGAACAGAGTAGATGCAGTTCAGAGAAGAGCAACAAAAGTGGTGCAGGGTGGGCACCAATAGCCCTATCATGAGAGACTAAAGGACCTCAATATGTACATCATGGAAGAGAGGATTGGGGATGTGATACAGACCTTCAAATACCTCAAGGGCATAAATAAGGTTCAAGAGGGTATTATCTGTCAGAAAAAAAAGATGTTCAAGAACAAGGGGGTCATGAAATGAGGCTGGGGGAGTAGGCTCAGGGGTATCGTGAGGAAGTACTGTATGTTTTCACCGAAAGGGTGGTGGATGCATGGAATAGCCTCTCAGTGGAGGTGGTGGGGGAAAACTGTAGGGGAATTCAAGAATGCAGAGGATAGGCACAAGGGAACCCTAGCAATAGGAGAGAGAGAGAGAGGGTAAAAGCCAGAGATCAAGTAGGATTTGCAGGTAGGGAAAATGGGCAGACTAGGTGGGCCAAGTGGTCCTTATCTGCCATCAATTTCTATGTTTCTATGTTTCTAAAAGGAGAAATAGGTGAATCCATAACAGAAACTGCAGAGAAGAAACAAACCTTAGAAAAACTAGAGACTGCATGTTTCTTGAAGCACTGTAACATCACGGTTACCCTGACTTCCCGAGCATACTCAAATCATATTAAGCAGAGAAAATGTCTGGATGAACTCAATGCTATCATATTGGTATGTTCTGGCATTCATGGAGAAACATGATTTCATCCCTTTCTGCCCCTTTCAAACATCTTATTTTGCACTGCCAATATCTTATGAATGATACTGGTTTTGACAGAATACTAATGGTGAGAGGCATCCTTGAAACCTTTTCAAATGAGACCTACTGTGAGTTTTAACTGTGATGTTACACAAGACCAAAATGAATATATTTGTCATTTTCTGATCTAGTCTTTTAGCAGGTCCATGCACTGACGTCATTTGTAATATTTAGAAAAAAAAATAATACATTTTTAGTTGTTAATTATTGTAGCAAGGATACGTAATACATTTCCAGTTGCTGTATCTACTACCCTAGCCTCTTCATAAGTCTACTTGTATGAGTCAAGCATTTTGCACATTACAGATATAAATACTGTTTTAAAGAGACAGATGATAATGAGACTAAACTAGAGGCACAGCTAATGTAACTTTATATCAGATGTAGCCTGCTAGTGTAATGCTTTATATGGAGTCTGCACTGTACATTATTTAACCTTATTTCATTTAGCAAAACAGTGGTACAGTCTCTTTAACACGATGTCAGTCTTGCTGCACTCAGCAGGATCACACATTTATTACAGAAACTGAAACAGCGATTATATAAATTGTTGAAAATGAAACACATTTTATGTAGAATCATGCCTGACAAAATATTTCAAAAGCATAAAGTGCTTAGAAATAAAAAAAAAACCCACATCAGGAACATCAAGTCAATGAAGCAAGTATATTTAAATGGGTTGTTCATGATGAGCGAGATGGTTGAAGTTTCATTATAGCACTGCTTGGATTGAGGAATGATGCTGACTGTCACAAAACTGTGCCTTACATTCATCAAGGGTTTGTTTATCTTTCCAAAGAGTACAGCTATAAGCATGGGTAATGGTTATTTATGTTGGGGCAATATGTATAATGTACTGTATAATAATACAGTTTATAATTGCAATATGACATCTCTGTGTTGGGGGTTATTATAAAATAAACTCAACACATATTGAGCTCATTACCTGATTTCAAAGGATTATGGAACAATACAAGTCTAGTGTAACATAAAGCACTGCCTGCTTTGAGTTCGTACTAATTTTGAATTTTATGAGTAAGAAACAGCTGTATTTCTGAGGAGCCATGTACATAAATGCATCCATACAGAAGACTGGGCAGGCATGCTGCACAAAATCATCATACAGTATGCAGCATAAACAGTGAAGAGTTCAAAGTTGATGCATGCTTAATATGAACTGTGTATGCATACTTCAGCGTGCGGCCCCTGACATTAAAAGAATTTGATTCAAAAAATGTTTATATGTTGTGGTAGCCCTTCTGTGGCTATCTGAAGATATTTCCCCAAAATACTGTCTTTGAAAAATTTAAAAGTAAATTCTCAAGGGCATATGGCAGTGGCTTAAGAAGCTCAGCTGCATTCTCCCACATAACCCACTGTGCCCAGGTGTAAGTACTCATCTGACCCCTACAGTACAGTGTACTTGGGATCCATTTACAAGTCAGAATTTATTCTGTCTCATCCCCTCCTTGAAAATCTGTGGGTCTCTCTGCATCTAAAACTGAGAAACCATACAAGGTTTGAAGATGTCAATGAGGCAGAGTCAGTACACAGTGGAGTGGGATAAGTTTTGTTCAGGTATACATTATGGCTTTGACTCAGACATACTGTAGAGCCTTAATAATTGAGAAATGTATGCAAATTTTCAAAGCTTTGCTACACAGTACGTGGTAAGTAAGGAGTAATGAATTTAGTATATTGATTACTGATTACTAAGGGACATACTTAAACACAAATAGGGGAGAAGTATAAAGAGTTATAGAGAAACATGAGGATCATTTGATCAGTCAATCAATCAATCAATGCATATGTACATACATAAACAATGTGATGTATTTTATCTAAAATTAACAATTTATTTTCTTTGCCAACCCAGTACACATCACTACCTGGGAGGCTGTGGTTTGTGTGCAAGTCCCAGAATCTTACTCTGGGAACAGCATATCATCAGTCCATTATTATTTATCATAAAGTTATACAACCCAGTGAAAGCTCACTGTTGTTTCTAGGAAAGAGTTTGTTTTTAGAAATATCCTGGGGAAGACATGGCAGTTAAATTACTCACTATCCCATAATACAGAATCAATTGTTGACATTCTTTTTTTTTAATTTTTTGGGGGGGGGTTTAATAATTATGTTTATAATACAAAAGAGGAAAACATATACATTGCACAGCTTCTACATGTAGATCAACAATATTTGTGTATTCTGCACATATTCTTAACATAAAGATATGACTAGTCCAATTCAAACTGGGGGGGGGGAATGAAAAAACCCTAAAAAAGAAAAAAAACAAAAATTAAGTAATATAGCTGAGAAGCAGTTGCAATATATCATAACATACCTTATTAAATAGAAACATAAATTTAGATGTCCCCCATTTACTCCTTAGGAATTAAATTAACTAGATGTGTAATCTAACAGGTCAAAAAAAAAACAAAAAAAAAAACCATAGCTTGAAAAACCAAAACAAAAAGGAAAAAGGAAAAAACTCCAATTTTAAATGTCCACTTTATCCATGTTCTCCAAAATATCCTGGTATGAGGAGGTTGGGGACTCCACCACCTCCGAGGCAGAGTAATGTGATGTGAACATAGGTAATTTACGAGCTGGTGAACATCTAAGAAAATGCGTGTTTTCCCATCCTTTATGATCTTCACTTTGGCTGGGGGCAACAAGGAAAACTGAGCCCCTATTTCGAGTAACTCTTGACATTAAGCCAGGAACCTCCTTTGGTGTTGCTCAGCTGCATAACAAAAATCCAGGTAGATGTAATATTTATGGTTATATTCCAGAGAGCCTCTAAGCCTGGCCAGTTTAAGTTTGTAGTCCCTGTCAGAATCAAAACAGAATGTGGCCAGAATTGTTGATTCATTTTGCCCAGAAGGCTGTTGCTGACATCTTGGTACGCTAAAAGCTTTTGTTATTAGAGGTTTTTTTTCCAGTGGTAGGTCAAATGTCTTATTTAGTATTTCTTTCACAAGCTATCTTATACTAATAAAATCTGTGTCAAGATGATCAGGTATACCTAATACCCAAATATTTCTATACCGAAGCATGTTCCCTGCACTCTTCAATTTGTGATTAATGTTGTAATTATCTTTCATCAAGCTTGCACAGTTTGCTTCCAAAGTGGTGACTTTTACATTGTGCTTGGTGATATTAGCAGAATGTACAGCCATTGTCTTCTTTGTTGCCTCACAAGTAGTTTTAACCAAATTTATTTCCGAATACAGAAAATCCATTTTTTGAAGCAAAGCATCAAATCTTCAGTCATTCCTCTCTGTCCATGCAAGAATTTTATCCAGTGCCCTGCCCAGCATCTCAAGTGTATACTCCCCTACATCTCAAGGAAAGGATTGCTGCAAAGGTTTAGATTGCTGCTGAAGTTGTTGAAATCTCTGTCTCTTCTGTTCTCCCATCTCAGAACCTACTTTTACTGGAGTACTGGGAGACATCTTATCAGCTGCCATCAGGGGCAGCGAACTGCTTGCAGCACTACTGCTACCATACTCCAGGCTGAGTTTCTCTGGGAGAAGCCACTGATCCAGTGGGTCTGACCTCAGAGATACAAACTCCAATACAAACTCTGATTTTGTTACACTCCCTTTCCTCCTTCATGTATCCACAGTAATCAGGTAGGCTTAACAAAGAAAATAAAGCCAAGAGAGCAACCACAAACTTTTAATTTATTGTTTTTACCCCAAGGTCTTAGTAATCAGGTAGGCTTAACAAAGAAAATAAAGCCAAGAGAGTAAACACAAACTTTTAATTTGTTATTTTTACCTCAAGAGAAAAGGAAGTGCAAAAGAAGAAGGAAACCACTTTGGTTCTCAAAAACAGTAGCAGAAAAGGTCAGAGCCAAAAGGCTGGCCTTCAGGAAATATAAGAGAGTGCAGCAGGATGAAGATAGGGAAGCATATGAAACTTCCCTAAGGGAAGCAGGGAAGGCAGTAAGGCAGGCAAAGGCCCAAACCAAGGAAACACTAGCACAAACAGTAAAAGAAGGTGACAAGACTTTCTATAGATACATTAGTGAAAGGAGAAAGTCCAGAGTGGGTATTGCTAAGATCAAAGGGGATAAGGGGGCATATGAGGAGGAGTACCATGTAAAAGCATCTATCCTAAATATATACTTCTGCTCAGTATTTACAGAAGAGAAGGTAGGGCAGGGCCCACAGCTCAACATCATGGACACAGGGGGGAGGTAGGTGTACACTAGTCCCTTCACAAAAGAAATGGTCCTACAAGAGCTCGATAAGCTTAGGGTGGACAAGGCAATGGGACATGATGGCACACATTCCAGGGTACTAAAGGAGCTAAGGGTGGAACTAGCAGAGCCATTATCAGAGTCTATATATATACTGTATATATATATATATATATATATATATATATATATATATATGAGTCTCTGAGCACAGAAGACATCCTAGAAGACTGGAGAAGTGCTCATGTGATCCTGCTCCACAGTACTGGTAGCAGGGAGGAGGCAGGGAACTACAGACCAGTCAGTCTTACCTCAGTAGTGGGCAAGATTATGGAGACACTACTTAAGGAAAGGATAAGTGCAATACCTGGAATCCAGAGCACAGGATCCAAGACAGCATGGGTTTACAAAAGGAAGGTCCTGTCAAACTAACCTCATAGATTTCTTTGACTGGGTAACCAGAGTGGTGGACCAAGGGGGAGCAGTTGATGTTGCCTACCTTGACTTCAGCAAAGCTTTCAATACTGTTCCACATAGAAGATTGATTAATAAGCCGGGTAGGCTCAGGGTGGGTCAGAAGTTGATCTACTGGGTTGCAAACTGGTTGACGGGCAGAAAACAAAGAGTGGTGGTAAATGGTATACAGTCAGAAGAGGTGTAAGTCACAAGTGGGGTACCTCAGGAATCATTCTTAGGGCCAGTCCTCTTCAATATCTTCATCAGTGACATTGCAGATGGACTGGAGGGTAAGGTTTGTCTGTTTGCAGATGACACCAAGATCTGCAACAGAGTAAATGATCCAGATGGGGTGGGCAGAATGAGAAGAGATCTGGATAAACTAGCAAAATGGTCAGAAGAGTGGCAACTGGGGTTTAACACAAAGAAGTGCAAGATTCTGCACATAGGGAAGAGAAACCCTAAAGCCACCTATAGGATGGGATGGGAGTTGCTGGCAGTCACAAGGGAAGAAAGAGACTGGGGCATCATCATCACCAATGACCTGAAATCATCCAAGCAGACCACTTAAACAGTAGGTAAGGCTAGGGGGATGTTGGGGTGTATTAGTAGGGGTCTCACAAGTCGGAAGAGGCAGGTAATAATCCCTCTTTACAAGACACTGGTTAGGCCCTATCTGGTGTACTGCATGCAGTACTGGAGGCCACACCTTCACAAGGACATTAACCAAATTGAGGCAGTCCAGAGAAAGCCAACCAAAATGGTGCAGGGACTGCATCAGAAAACATATGTGGGCTGATTAATGGAACTCAAGATGTATACCCTAGAGCAAAGGAGGGAGATAGGTGATATGACTGAAACATTCAAACACCTTAGTGGCATTAACAAGGTGAAAGAGTCTAACATGTTTCAATATAAGAAAAATAGCAGCAGAACAAGAGGACACAGAATGAGATTAGAGGGAAGCCGATTAAGGGGTAATGTGAGGAAGTTCTTTTTTCACAGAAAGGATGGTGGATGCATGGAACGGCCTACCTCAGGAAGTGGTAGATATGAATACAGTGCAGGGCTTCAAACAGGCATGGGATAGGCACAAGGGAGCAATACAGATTTAAGATAGAGAGGGGAACCAGACAGGGCTGCCTGCTCTCTCCCTTTTTGTTTGCCATTAGCATGGAGACCCTGGCTGCCTTTATTAGACAATCAGAGTGGTCGGGATAGAGTCCATATATCATTATATGCAGACAGTACCCTGTTATGCATTACAGACCTAGTTGGACAAGCCTCACTCCTTGACTCTATACTTAAAACTTTTGGGAAAGTGGGAGGTCTTAAAGTGAATGAGTCAAAAACAGAATTTCTCCAGATAGGACAGTCCCCCCCCCCCCCACCAGGTGCTTTATCCATGGTGGGCCAATTTAAGTGGGCAAGGGATGGCATCAAATACTTTGGTATCTGGATTCCTAGGAACATAACAAAATTGCACCAGACTAACCACCTTAAATTGCTGCAGGTGGTTCAGTCTGATTTAATTAGATGGAACGAGCTCCCCATTTCACTACTAGGGCAGATAGATTGTATAAGGATGAACAAACTCCCCCGACTCCTTTTTCTGTTTCTCTCTCTTCCTCTGCAACCACCTGGCTCATTCTGTAAGGCCCTTAAAAATGCTATTTCCAAATTTATCTGGGCAGGGAAACCACCCAGGATAAGATGGCAAACATTATTATGATTCAAACCTCTGGGGGGGTCAGGCCTCACTGACCTATGCAAATACTTCTGGGCTGCACAGTTGCAGGCCCTTGTTCTCCTTATGAGGGTGACAGAGGTTCCCCTTTGGGTGGAACTGGAAAGGCCCCAGGCATCTCTGGGCACAATTAGAGATTTTTTTTTTATGGATGAGGCCAGTCTTAATCACCTAAGGCTGAATAACCCCTGATCAGAGGCTGTGCAAGACATATGGGTAAAGGTGTGTAGGAAATTTGAAATAAAGCCTCAATTGAATGTTTCCACTCCTATTAGGGCTCGCTTAGATTTTACCTCTCTGGGGATGGATTTTGGGTATTGTAGATGGGCTAGGAAGGGTTTATCTCAAATAGGACAGCTTTATAATGATAACACAATTAAATCATTTCAGCAACTAGCAGAGGAGTTCACTTTTCCCCCTCAGGACCTTTTTAGATATTTGCAGATTAGACATTACCTAACAGAAAAGAACTGGGAGTCCAGTTTTATAGATGACACTAACCCAATTTTGGATTATTTTCTATCCCTGACCTCTCATCCCGGGACAGGGGAACAATGACAAAAATAGTCAACCTCTTTGCAACTTTGGATACTGACTCCCTGGAGTACCTTAATGAAACCTGGTATTCAGATGTTGACTTTAAGTTGCATGATGCAGAATGGGACTAGGTCTGGAAGGGTATTCTCTCCTCAACGGCATCCAACTTTGGAAAAGAGTTTAGGTGGTGGGTGGTCACATGCTACTTTCATACTCTGGTGCTTACTAAACACTTTGGGCACCATACCTGAGACCTCTGTTGGAGAGGCAGTAAACAGAAAGACATTTATACCCATATATTTTGGGCACGCCCCAAACTACAAAATTTCTGGGACCAGATGTTTCACACAGTAGCCCATATTTTTGAAGTACAGCTTCCCTCTGAACCTCAGTATTGGTTGCTGGGACTCCCAACTCCAGGGATTAAATTAAAAGTCCAAAGATATCTCTATAATGTTATGGTAGCTGCAGCTCTCAAGTCCATCACCCATAGATGGATGACCCTGGAGGCACCCACAATTGACTCCTGGTATTCAGTATGACTGCACGTGCTGGAGATGGAGGAGGTAATGTCCAAATTAAGACTCAGCAAAGATCAATTTTACAGCCAGATGGCAACCTTTCTTCCGCTACTAGGCAGAGAGAGAGAGAATAAAGACATGTTGGATATCCTGGTGGAGCATGGTTAGTCCCAGCTTTTAGTTGGGTACTAACTATGTTCTGGGCCTCTGAATCTCAGTTGGAGGGTTGAATGTCGCTCCTTGGTTCCTCAGATGAATTCTCCCCCACCCCGATAGGTGGACTACCACACACACAAAGTAAGTATTGTAATGAAAAGAGGTGGGACCTCTCCCATCTCACAGCCTCTGCCCATGGATGAACCTGTCCTTTTCTACTCTTTTCTTTTTAAATTAGTTAATGGTTGCTAGTTCTTGTTGCAGTCATGTTTTTTTTATGAAGTGACTAAGGTCAAGGAATTCCACCAACTGTTAGCAATATAAAAGGTGAAAAAATTAAACTCTTTGTATGGCTATGATAAGGGACGATCTTAAATGTATGTGGTTCAATTTCTGCATAGAGAGTTTTTATCTTGTACTCTTCATTAAAATTTGTATTTGATCAGTAAAGGATGCAACAATTATATAAACTCTGATAGGGGTTTTACACCAGGCTACCCTACCTCTGTTTATTTATTTATTCCCCTCTTCTTCCTGGATATTCTTCTGCTGATTTAATAAGACTTGATGGAATGTTTGTAGCTATGAATAGAAGTATGTCCTTTCTATTTCTTTTCCTTCCATGTATTATGGGAAATAATAAAAATTATGATTTAAAAAAAGAAAAAGTAGTAATTATTTGTGCAGCACCAGGTTGTGCATTGGAGAAAGAGTAATGTGTGATATGGGACAGCCCAGGTTCTAGTTGCATTGGTGGCACTGCTGGTTAGCATGACCATAACAGTATTCCAGGTGGCCTAGGTTCATGTCCTAGCTGAGGCACTTACTTTTTTCTCTCCTCTGTTTGTACAGCACAGTGACTGCCCTGGTAAGTGTAATGAATAACCTCTTCCTTGCGAGAGGTATGGGGAATACTTGATGTTCATTCTCCTTGATCACTTATCATCATTTGACACTGTGGATAATAAGGTTTTGACTGATCAACTGAGGAAGTGTGGGGACTCATTATTACAATTTGGGGTTGGTTTGAGTTCTTTCTGGCTATTAGATAGCAACAGATAATACCAGGGAAATGTTCTTCAGGGTTGGCTGCAGTTTTCTGCAGCGTTCTGCAAAGTTCGATGTTGCTCTCAATGGTTTTTGCAGTGTACATATTGCATTTGGGGGAGATTGTGAGACATTTCAACTTGGGTTTCCACTGCTATGCAGATGATACTTAATTCTACCTCTCTTTCGTACAGGACAAGAGTGACCTTATGTCTGTGATTGATTTATGTCTTTCTGAACTGAATGATTGGATGTCTTCCAGTTGGCTGAGCCACAGTCCAGGTAAGACCAAGCTGCTTCTACTCTTAGAGCCAGGGTCTGTGACAACAGCAAAGAACAGAGATGATATAATAAGGCCTTCTTTGGCAGGCAACTTCCTCAGAGCTAGGAATAGTGCTAAAAATATGGGGGTCAAAATGGACAATAAACTGTCACTTGAAGAGCATGTGGCAGCTGTTGTCTGCTGTGGATGCTTTCATCTTAGACACACCGCCTGGCTGAAGCCCTATCTTTAATATGAACATCTGGTTATTGTGGTGCATGCCACCTGTTTCAACTACTTTAATGCTCAGAGACACAGGCTTTCTGCAGACATAGTAAAATGGATGGACTCACAGAATCCTGATTGGTTGACTGAATTCCAGGCACTTCACGTAATCCTGATTGGTTGACTGAATTCCAGGCACAGAAAAATGGAACTGGCATTTGTTCTTGGCAGCTGTGTGATTACAGTGCATTAAAAGGCACACTGCCACTTTTGCTAATCCCATCATTCTTTTTTCTCTGCAAGTGTTATCTGCTGTCTGCTCCGCAGCAGCCCAAACCTGACCATCATTGACATTGGGAACACCTGCTGTGCATACCTACTACTCTTCATACTGATCTCTAAGTTCTTTGTGCAAAAATCAGGAAAAGAAGTCTGAGATCAACTGTGTATATTATTGTGTTTTTAAAATTTAAAGTACATACTGGCAGATGAAGGTCCTGGATACTGGTGATCATGTGGGTAAAGAGAACAGGTAGTAGGGATAGATAAAGTAATACCACTTTTCACTGTAGCAGCTTATTGCCAGAATTGTAAAATAATCTTCCTTCTCAAGCTTTCCACTCCAGTGACTTAGTTATAGATTTGAGAGCAGGAAGACTATTACTCAGATGTGGGTGGTCAGCACTTTGAGGTCGGCAGGCAGATCTTAAACCCAAAAGGGGAACTATTTGTATTCATTTATTTTACAAAGAAAAAGCTCCATTGAGCAATGCTCATTTACAAGGAGGTCCTGGTTAGGACATGTAATAGTACAACAGTAGTATAACAGTATATCCAGTACAGTACACAAGAAAAAGAGCTAGAGCCAGATCATAATGACCGGACACCTAATATAATCTAATACAGGGCTGATAATGCTAGAAGTGGGATCATTAGAATTAGCAACAGAAAGGAATATATAAAGTGCAGTGGTCACAAATGATATAACACAGTTTACATAGTAATTTAATAGCATACACATTTGTCAATGCAAAACTGACCAAGAAGTACCTTGAAAAAAGAGGGACTTACCAGTGAATTTTATTTATGCAATTCCTGCAAGGCATTCCAGGCTCTAGGGGCAGCCTAGCTGATGGCCATCTTACCATATTTAGAGAAGTGTCTTGGAACATCAAGCAAAATAGCGCTATATTTTTTTAGACAATACAGCCCTCTAGAGCTCTGAAGGAGACTTGATATGTATGGTGGCAGAGAATACTGTCGGGCCTTTAAGGACTACAAATGTAGGTTCCTAAGCCTTCTGGTTTTGAATGAAGCCTATCCCACTTGAAGACAGTGGTGGGTTTTGGCCTGTAGTCCAATAATGAACCAGGGTGCTCTATGGAAGATCATATTTAGTTTATTAAGTTGAGTCACAGCAGCGCTTCTGTATATGAGATCACCATAGTCTAGTGGGGGGTGGAAGGTTGTTTGGACTAGTCTTTTCTTTATCTCATGGCCAAAACAGAATTTATTTCTGTAAAAGAGCAGAAGCAAGAGAAAATGGTAACCAGCACCTGCTTGCAGCCACAGGCAAAATGTGTTTTGAATACAAAGCTTTGTATCACACAAATGCAGTCACTGGAATGTTATCAAAAGAAGAGAACATACCTGGATATACCAAAAAATGTTTGACTTTATTTCAAGTTCCACACAATGTACTCCAAACATTAAAAATGCAGCTGCATTGATCCAGGATGCTACACAGAATTGTCCCTACCCCCTCCACTCACTGCAGCTTCTACATCACCTGATGCCTTTCACATAATAATGCATTTTATCAAAGGCTATCATGGTGTTGTTAACACTGTTCTTTTATTTTAGATCCTTAGAGGCATATTGCAACTCTAGCCAATAATAGACAAGGGAATGAAATGTCATGTACCAAAAGGTTTTAAAAAAGTGCCTCAATACATTATAGTTAAATACCACTCCTTATCTGCCGTCAAAGTCAATGTTTCTATCAGGGGTAATGTAAGGAGGTATTTTTTCACAGAGAGGGTAGTGGATGCATGGAACGGCCTTCCTGAGGAGGTTGTGGGGTCAAAAACAGTGGAGGAATTCAAGAATGCATGGGACAGACATAAAGCAATTCTTGTGGGGGGTAGGAGGAAGTACTGTAGGCTGTTGGTTAACTAGGATCTACAGCATATCCAATAGGTAGGGAAATGGGCAGACTGGGTGGGCCAAGCGGTCCTTATCTGTCATCAAAGTCTATGTTTCTATGTTTAAACACCTTAAAAACAAACTAATATGCAGGCAATAACTTATAGTACAGGATAGAGTAATACAGTAACATAACATCTAAAGGTCAGCAAAACAATAGGTTCAGTAAATCCTGGTGCACCAAAACAAGGCCTGCATGGGCACTCAGCAGGAGAAAAAATAAATGTGTAAGCGCACTGGAAATGAAATTTAAAAGTGTACAGTGTGTGCCCATTGTAATTAATATATTCTAGATCCATAAATTATATGCTTCTAAAATGTGCTGATGGCCAATAAATGTGTCACATCTGTAAAAGAAAAATATACACAGCAGTTAGTAAATCTATACTGGAGATGCATAACAATCAAAAACACAAACAAGAAAAGCTACAACGGTAATAACAAGATAAATGCTTACTTGTAACAGCAGCAAACTGTATATAAATATTTTTTTAAGTGAAAAACACCAATAAAAGTGACTGCTGTATATGTTCACCTGAAATTACCTCTTGGAGTAGCAGAAACTACAATAGCGGATAGCTATAGATGTAATGCTCTAATATTAGTGAAACATATAGAGAGTAGTTGTTCGGGAAGGACGGGATCCTATGTTAAATAAGGGCCCAGTTCAAGTTTATCATTAAGTCTGGGTGGATTAGTAGCCACCATTGAAAAAATCCAATACTGTTCTCTTTTATGGTGGACATTGTCACCCCCCCTCCCCAGGGTTTTTCATAGGTTTTTCCATGCCTATGAAGGAGATTTTATCAGCATTTGTGTATGACACTCTGTTCAAATGTACAGCGAGTACATAGCTTAAATCCTGACTTTCAATGGCTCTCATGTGTTCACCTATGTGGGTTTTAAACTGACGTTTAGTCTTACCAATATAAAAGCACACTCGTGCTGGATTCCAGGAAGAGATGCAGCGAAATTAAATTTTCCAGGCGAAATTCCCACAAAATCGTCAATTTCGCCATACAAAACATTTTGTGGAATTCGGCTGTACCGTGAAATATTTTGCAGGTGCAAAACTGTGAAATTCAATATTTCACCTGAAAATGGTGGCATTTCTCCCACGAGTGATGACATTTTGCTGTTTTGTGGGAGGAATTTTGCACTCTGTGGGTGAAAGTTTGAACTCAGCAGGCGAAATTCCACATTTCGCACCTGCAAAAAATTTTGCAAAATGCACAGATTTTACAAACTGTTTCACGGAATGAAATTTGCCGATTTCACCCATCTCTAATGCCAGGTAAATCACACCTTCCATGGCACATGTGATAGAACACCTGACTTTACACAATTCAGTTTTAGGATTCAGAAATATTTTGCTACTATCACATTATCAATAAACCTCCTCCAGAGGTGAAGTTTGTCTAGAAATGTATTGACCTCTGGGTTTCTTACCACTTCTTCCTCCCATTTGCCAGACTTAACATTGGCTTAATTGGGGGCAAAACTGGAACTCATCATCATGCAATTTTTTGGCACATAAAAGTTGTCCTGGAAAAAGAAGCTGTTACACTTTAACACAAATTCTGACAATTGTAACAGTAATTCAGTGGAGGGATTAGTTGTCTCTCTTTTTTCTAAAGAAATGTGACAGTGCAGCTAAACCCTCATCATTGGGTATGTTGAAGTAGAATGCTTCTACATCTAAAGTTAACAAAAGACTGTGCTCACCAATTGCTATATCCTCTAGTACTCTTAGTATGTGCCCTGTATCTTTAATATAGGAGGGAACTAACAGTGCCAGGTCACTGATGTAGTAATCTGCAAATTTAGCAAGTAGACCATGTGTAGACAGAGGTGGGGTGCCACCTGAGAGCTAAATAAATGCCAATGGTTGTTTAATGAAGCAGATATACCCAAAATTCATCATCTGTCTGTTGGACGCATGAATGCTCTGGCACAATGGTAGTTTGCATTAATTTTGTACTAACATCTTGGCAAATTTTGTGATTTTCAGCTCCGCTTACTTAATGCAAATTCTTCAGCCATTACTTTGAGAGTAAGTAAAATATACATTCAAGTGCAGTCTCAGTGACTAGATTGGAGTTAGAGCTTTGCAATGCATACCCATATGATAACTCAAAAAGATTAATGTTAAAAGTTATAGGGTTAAATACTGTATCAACCACCACCTCTTAATTTCTTGTGAAGTTTCAAAATATTCTTATTTTTAATCTTATCAGGCAGGATTTATTACGCTGTATAATATAATTTTATGTTACCTTAAAGGGTAAGAATTCTACTTTGAAATGCATATGTGGTTTTGAAGTCTTAAGGTAATCTAAGAGGATAAATTGATAAAAGTGAAGACAACACTAATAGACAAAATATTAGCATGTTTATACGTTGGCAAATTTTTCGATTTTCAGCTACGCATACTTGATGCAGATTCCTGGACCATCACTTCAAGACTAATATAAATATGAATTCAAGTGTGAGCTCAATGACTAGGTGAAAGTTAGAGCTTTAAAATGCATACCCATAAGTTGCCTCAAAGGTTAATTTTCAAAGTATTTTTAAAGAAGGATATTCATCTAAAAGAAGAAAAACACCTTTGTGTACACAAACATTTTTATTTAAATAATGTAACATTTAAAATATGACCATTGGTAAAGGAAGGGAATTTAGTCTTGTCCATCTAGAAAAAATCTTTGTCATCCTCAGATACACCATTATCATCTTAGTAATCACATACTGTACATCTTGGTCCTCAACTGAGTCTTCATCATTTCCATTATAGAGCAGAGATATAACATCATCTGGAATTGGTGTGTCTGTCCACTTTACATTGAGATCACTAGTCCAACCATGCAAAGCAGTCTGTGGGGCATTGGTAACTGCAACAGAAGAAAGTCTCCACAATCAGCAGACATAGTTGGCTCGTAGAATATATAACTTCAGGGTTTCCTAGCAGGGTGGTAGCAGAGATAGATCAGTTCTTCTGTTGCCTTTGTTATTTTTCTTCCAGAAGATCTGCTGCCTCACTATATTTACATTAGTAACTTGCTTCCTTCCATACAGTTTACAGACACTCTCGAAAATAGAGCTACAACACCCTTATCCACTTGCCAATCACTACCAAGTTTCTGAAAGGCATCCAGGAATTTGGGGTACATTTGAAGGATGTTCCAGCAAATCATCTTACCCTTTTAGAAGAATGCAGAAATGTAGCCCTTGCCTGTGAATGCATGAAAACTGATTAAGGCTTTCTTTGTTCTAATGGTCATTTCACACTTTTAATGTCAAAGATTTTCCTACTGTTACCATGGCCATTATCCAGGTATATACTTTGCTCGCATTCTGAAATAGTGACAGTAAAATTACTGGTATATTGGTATCCCCAGATGATGAAAGAATGATGACAGTGCTTGGATGTATTTTAATGGCATGTTGCACATGAAGGTCAATTCTGTGCCTGCTTCTTCCTGATTAGAACACATATCATCCACAACTACAGTCCCTTCTTTGGTGATCATGTAGCATTTGTCTCTCTTTGAAAATTAGTTCACTTGGCCCACTGGCAAACTCTTGCACTTTTCTCCCCAGATCTGCGTGATCAAATCAATCAGGTGCTCCTTATCAGAGCAATTAGAAAGGAAGTAACTGAAATTCTTTGGCACTTTAGTGTTGGGACATTTGATAATATTCTTCTCACTCAAATTTTGTTGACATCTCTCACCCTCTTTGATTGACTGCTCTTTCTACAGCATGTATCTGCAACAACATCCAGTTTTGCAAAAAATCCCTTTAGAAGACTATTTAGTACTTTCATTGCCAGGTCACTGAAGGTTTCAGGGATTCATGTCATAACCTGCACTGTTGCCATTAGATCAACTATGTATGCTGAGACACTTCTCCTGGGGGAAAGCTCTGAAGTGTCTAACACTGGACAGTATTCTGCTAGCACCTCAAGTAACTTGCTCTTTGGTGTTGTCCATTTAGTTCCATCTGCATTGACTAGACTCAGATGGACTGAGCCCAGGCAATATATTAATAACTTGTTTATAGATACAGGAATGTTATGCTTGTTTGAAATGGTCAAAGGTTTTCCCCAATATAACTTTTTCAAATCAAAGTTCTGTAACTTTTCCTTTGGTAGTTACTTGCACTTTTTTGTTTGCATCATTGAAGGTTTTCACTGGGGCTTTTGAAATTGGATAAAAATATTTCTTTTGCCACTTTCCAGTCTTTCTTTTTACAAACTGTTCATAGATTTCTGTACCTTGTTCAATTCTACCGGTGCAGTTCTATTCAATTCCAGATGCAACAGGTGCTCAGAGGACAAATTAAACAATCTTTCAGCATCTAAAGTAGCACTTATTAGGTTGATAAAATCTTGATCTAGAAGAGTCAATATGGCTTTGATGCATTGTTCTGACTTGATGATTTCAGATGGCCTGCATACTTTTTGAAGATTACTGGCTGAACAGTGAAGGCCAGTCACCTCCAAAAGTGCTTCTCTGAATTTTGTTCAATGTGGCCAATCTAACATCCATCATAGGCCATTTGATTTGCAGCAAAGTGTTTGATTCCACCTGGAATTTTGGCACTTCGATTGTATGTCTACTCACCAGCTTGGTCAACTGATTCCCTAGAAGCTTTGTTATGGCTCCTTTGAACTGAAAGCCCTTGCTTTTCAATTAATGTCCTGGACCCTGAATGAGAAGTTTCAAGAGTTTCAAGTGTGTGCACATAGAAAGCCCCATATTGAGCATAATTTTGCTTTTTGAAGGTGAATAACAGGGTCAGTGAATATTTCCAACATAGTAGTTTGTGATCAAAGTTTGTTTTCTTTTATTGCTGTGTGGAGCAAATGTTACCGATCCACTATATCCATGTATGTCATCCGGAGCTGAGGGGGGTCCTCAGCTCACCTCAGTGAATCAGTTGCCTGATGGCCTCATACTTAGTCTGCAAAGTGACAATCTCATCTTCCTGAAGCAGTTTATTTAAGTCCATGGGTTGAGGTGATGATCTGATAAGGTCAAGTAATACTGCAGGGGTGGCATTCAATTCTACTGAATACTCTAGAAATCTGACATGAAGCAATTGCTCTAAGGAAACTGCAAAATGCTCATCTACAGTTCATGCTCCAGTGTAATGCTTCCCAAGCAAAACTCCTCTTATGCTGCCAGAGGCACAAAGACCAGCCTGAAATACTATGACCTCAAAGCCAGTGCCACCAACTAACTGTCCCATAATGACAAAGTTTTCCAGGAATAGGTGGAAATCTCCCAAATGAATTATGACATTGTGGAACTGATCAGGGGAATTCCATACAATATGATATGCATTTGCTGCTGCTCCAACATCAAGTGTCAGGTGAACATAGGGCATATTTATGTGCTGGGCTATTTCTTGTGTTTGTGTGAGGTATTCAACTACAGTGGCATAATCAGTGATGTGTTTGTGGATGGGCGGAAGATATGTGATAACCATCTTCTTTGCTGAATTGAATTATTGTTACAAACTCACATCAGCCAACCAGTAAACCTTGGGACAAGTTGATCCTCCTTGTGTTCATCCCCACTGAGTTTCCATAGCATTAGCTTTGTGTTATCAATATTTATCACTGATGTTGGCACAGTAGATTTGGGCATATTGCCAAATGTGACTGGCTCATTCTTTGAATTCACCTGTCGATGTTCTAATTCCTTTTAGTTAGATACAATTGTTCTTCTTTTTGATTGAGGAATTTCAATAGAATCTTTTTGAAGAATGGAGCCTTCAGATTCTTCCTGGTATGCATCACCATGTGTATTGTGTATTGTTCCATTTACTGTTTCAATGTTCTGATCAAAATTGTCCATCCAGAAAACTGTTAAGACAACAGAAGACTCTGACTTTGGGTGAAGTGGAAGTAACAGACCTTGCTCTTGAAAATGCTGAGAAAGTTCCGCTAAACCATTTTCAATTTCACACATTTGGTGATAACTGCAAATATTTCCTAAATGAAAGAAGATGTTCAGGGGCATTTTCTGTCCAGTCATATTGTGCAGTACAAATCCAACAAGTGCATATTTTGTAGTTAGAAACTTGTCGTATGTGACACCATAAATTAGGTCTTCTGAGTAGGACTTTGACAACTGGAAGACTTACTCTCTGCATGTTCCGGGGATTTTAGTACATGCGAGAAAAATGATTGAACTGTCTTGGGGGCTGTTGATCTTTACTCAGGAGAGCATCCACTGTTGGTGGCCATGGTAGCAAAGGTGCTGTCTACAAATCTTAAAATATGTTAATACAATGAGGAAGCAGCATGCTTGATGACTTTATTTTCATCCGTTGTCAAAAGCTCTGTGACTGATGCACCACTAGTTAATGATTCAGCACTGATTAGAACTAGTGGTTTTTGAGGATCGACTGTTAAAAATAAAAGTGAATCCCCATATTTCAGAATGGTGCAGTCACAGTGCAAAAACAACTTTTGGGATGGATTAACGAAATCACAGTACCAGGGTTCATGAGAGGAGAACTCAAAAAGCCCATGTTGAAACTTTGGCGAAAAAATTCCAAAACATTACCGAGGTACAAGTGTGCATTGTGCAGGTTATATGCACACTCGTAACTTCACCAGTTTTTCATATTCTCACTCCAGATTTTCAATATTGCCATTTTTCAAACTTTCCCATGAACAGTATACAGCTGTCATTTTTCACATCCTGCCCAAAACATGTTTTCGCACCTGTGACTTTGTGAAAACAACTTATCAGCTTGTTTACACATGGAATGGTATGAGAGTTAGGGCCGACAATGCCAAGGTACACCCCGATGCCTGTTGGTGTGTGGAGGGGGGGTGGTAGAGGGGTGGCAGGGTCGGTAACCCTAATGTCGAATTTCCCAGCTTTTGCCGCTTTAATAAAAACCATAACTGACATAGTTTTTTGCAATAAATGCATATATATATATATATATATATATATCTATATATATAGATATATATATATATATATATATATATCTTGTACTGGTCTGATAGGGCCAGTATATTAGGGTTGCGCAGCCACTTCTATGTTAAACTTAAATGTTTGCACTATTATAACGTTGCAGCTGTTACCTGGTCCAAAAGTTTTATTCAGGGTATATGCAGATTGAGTCAAGGAAGTGCCGTTTGAAGGATTGGTGAACAATATTAATCTGTTCCAAAGTTATTAGTTTACATTTTCCCATTATAGCCTATGGGAAAAATATATGTGCACTACGAACTGAGCATGCTCAGAACCCAAAATTTAATAACATTTGAATGCATCATTATTTGTTCACCAAACCAATGCTGGATTGTTTTGTGGGATAAGCTCTTCCTACCCTGAAAATTTCAGGCCACAATATTAATCCATTCAAAAGTTTTTAAAGCTTAAAGTTCCTATTTTATCCTATGGGAAAAATATATGTGCACCCATGTTTCTTTGCCACTTCATAGCAAAAGAAGTGATAAGGCTTTTGGGCTGAAATTATCAGGGTGGCAAGCACTTGCACAAACAAAGTACCCTTTTTGTGGTTTGGTGAAAACATTTACACCAGTTCCATAGTTACGGCTCTCTGAAAATGTGCAATTTCCCATAGGATAACATTGCACCGCCCATGGCATCTTTCGGCTCCCGTATCTTGAAAATGGTTCAAGATACAGATTTTTCACTACATACAGCATAGTCCAGACTGACCATGCATGGAGGTTTCCAAGCCTTGATTACAACTGCAGTGGAATTTTTTTCATAGTTGCTACTGTTACTGAGATATTGCCAAATTTGCATTATGAGGGTTCCTTTTCATGTCTCTAGACCTGCGGTATGTCTCTGTACTTATGTGTAAGCAGGAGTGCAGGACCCAGAGGGCCTGCACTCCCACATATGAATATTAGTTTCATGAAAGTACCAGGTAGTTACGAGAAAGCGATGGAAAACCAAAAAAGAAGCTCCACACTGGAGCTGTGCAAGCCCAAATCAGTCTCAGTCAAATCCAAATACAGACCCGCAGGGACCCAGGTTTCAACAAAGAGGAATGAGGAGGGGCAGAGGGAGAGGTCGGAGCAGGAGTCGAGATTGGGATCTGAAATGAATGTAATAAATTTGTCTAGTGTGGAACTGACACAGATACAGATCCAGGTACTTAATAAAGGATTGACATTTCTACCTACGGTAATACAGAGACCTTTTGAAGTACATGTGGATATGAAGAAGTTAACAAGGAAATTGAATCTGAAAGCTTTCTTTGCATCAAGTGGAGAATTTACATCAGTTGGGGACGATAGTACTGTTTCTACATCACATCAACAATTGTCTGGACTTAAAATACCATCGACATTTCTCCCTCCAAGTAATCCTACTGTTCAAGTCTTTGAAAGAGCATGTTTGAAGGACTTAGACATTCTCCATACGAAAAATGAAAATATTTTTATTAATATGTCTAGTGATGAACGTGCTGCATTAAATGAGCTGGTGAGTAATGATTTAATTACTATAAAACCAGCAGATAAAGGGGGGTCTGTTGTTGTCATGGACACTGCGAAATATGTGCAGGAAGTCCATCTCAACTGTCTAATGATAAGTTCTATGTGAGATTGAATAAGGACCCTACATTTTCTATATAGAAAGAGATTATAGATGTTGTTGATAGTGCTAGTAGAAGGAACATTATTGATGCTAAAATTGCTAATTTTTTGAAAGTAAAATCTCCAGTCCGTAGTACTATATATGTATTGCCTAAAGTACATAAAACAATGGTGGACCCACCTGGGAGACCGATTGTCTCTGGTATAGGGTCAGTAATAGAGCCTTTGTCCCAATATGTGGACACATTTATAAGGGAGCCTGTTAAGTGCATACCTTCATATATTAAGGACACTACTGATGTGTTGAACATCCTAAAAGATGTGAGAATGGAAAGAGATTGGGTTTTGTGCACTATGGATATTGATTCCCTGTATACAAACATTCCACATATTGAAGGACTAGATGCATTACGCAATGTTTAGGCAATAATCATGAGTTAAATATGGAATTGAGAGAATTTATTGTTACTTGTGCGAGGATAGTACTTGAATGTAATGTATTCTTGTTTCAGCATGTGTTTTATCGACAAATTAAGGAGTGCGGCAATGGGAGCTACTTTTGCCCTAATTATGCAAATATTTATCTGGGAGTCTGGGAGCAAGATATAGTATTATCTCAACATGAAAATCCTTTTTGGTAAAATTGTTCTTTAGAGCGCTTTATTGCGACATCTTATTGCTTTGGTCTGGCACTATGGAACAACTTAAAGAATCTGTGTTATTTTTAGAACTAACAAATCCAAATTTGAGGTTTAAAATGAATAGTAGCACCGTGAGTGTACATTTTTGGATTTAAATATAACCCTGATGCCAGATGGTACACTTGGAGCGGATCTGTTTAGAAAAGACAGCGACAGAATACAATATTATTACCTCGAGTTGCCATCCTAGACATATTGTGGAAAATATTCCCGATGCACAGTTTTGAAATTAGAAGAAATTGCTCTGATACAGAAGATTATAAGATTAGGGCATCTGAAATGGAACACGATTTCTCGAGAGGGCTATAAGCCAGAAAGAATTCAACAGGCTAATAAAATGGTCTTCAAAAAACAGGGAAGGGCTTATGAGATATAAAAAAAAGCAAGTAGATGATAGTGGTATTTTGAATTTCGTAAGTACATATACTAAAAATCAGGACAAGTGAGAGATATTTTACGAAAGCATTGGAGTATATTGCAGACTGAACCATTATTGACACCATGGGTACAGGCGATGCCACGTATGGTATATAGGCGTTACAGTAATCTAAGGGATAGACTAGTGAATAGTTTACAGCCCGTGTTGAGAGTAGAAACGTGTTTTCCACCACCTTGCCAAAAGGTACATTTAAATGTGGACATTGTAAGTTTTGTCCGGTGATAAAGAAGACTGACAGATTTTGTTCTCCAAAATCCCAAAAAGAATATAAAATTGAACAGTTTATTAATTGTTCAGAAGGTGTGTATTTGGCAACATGTGTTTGTGGTGCATTTATGTAGGTAAGACTAATTCGACCGTTTAAGGTTCAGATTGGCGAACATTTGGGAGCAGTAAGAAACTTAGATTTGAAGAATGCACTAGCTAAACACATAGCAACACAGTCTGGAAATGGGGAACATGTTTTTTGTTTTATAGGTATAGAGAAAGTGACTGTTGGTGAAAGAGGGGGGAATCTAGACAATTTTCTATTAGAAAGGGAAGCTTTTTGGATTTTTACACTAAAGGGTGTTGAAACACCAGGATTAAATGAGGGTATCTCTGTCTTACCGTTTTTAAAGAAAAGATAATAATGTGGTGGTTTTCCGATTTTCCAGTTTTTTAAATACACTTTTTTCCCCCTTATTTATAGTTTAGCATCATTATATGGATATGTTTAAATGGTAGAATACAAAAGAAATGGTATAAAAAAAAAAGTTTTAGTGTGCATATTAATAATTGACCTTTGTGACCTTCTGGTCATTTTGCTGTTTATATGAAGTTAGAATATTGGGATTGAATTTTTTGACTCCTTTTAGCGATGACTAAAGAAATATTACACAGGATGTGTTTAGAAGATGAGCATGTTATGTTGACCTTGTTGACCTTCTGTATTTTGATTTCTAGATGTTTTTTGATCTTGAATTAATTATAGGTCAACTAAGATATAACTTCCTTAGTCTTTATATTTTAATAACTTTGTATGAGATATCAGTGAAATATAGAAGAAATGATATATAAAAAATTTAATGTGCATACTAGTAATTGACCTTTATGACCTTGGGTTGTTAGTGGTTTATTTGTAGTTAAAATCTGGGATTTGTTTTTGTTTTGATTCTTTAAAGATGATTAAGGAAAGATTATATATGATGTCTATTGTAGATGAGCATATTATGTTGACCTTGTTGACCTCCTATATAAGAAATCGGAAATTACGGAGTAATGATATTTTAACTCGATAAATAATGATAAGGGGTTTCTATTCTGAATAATTTATATGCTGACTAAAATGATAACATTATATAAAAAGTTTTAGGTCTGAGCATATTAGTAGGTGACCCTTTTGACCTTCGGGTCGTGACCCATCTTTTCATAAATTTTAGAGTGGGTTGAGTATTATATTTAATTCTTATGAGAAAAAACAAATGTTTTTTATAAAAATTATGAGATTTGGATTCCGATTTATATTAATTATTGGATGTCTGGACTATTAATTAATTATTGGATGTCTGGTGGACTAAGCATGTGTGAAGGTTTCCAAGTCATGATTACAACAGCAGTGGAAGTTTTCCCATACTTGCTTCAGTTACTGACATTTTGCCAAATTTGTGTTACAGGGGTTCGTTTTCATGTCTCTAGGCCTGTGGTATGTCTCTGTAAATATGTGTAAATGGGAGCACAGGGCCCAGAGGGCCCATGCTCCCACATATGCATACCATTATGCAGAAAATGGGAGTGGGACATGCCACTATGCAGTGCTGGGAGCACAGGCCCCAAAGGGCCCTGCGCTCCCACAAGGACATGAAGCTTCATTACAATGTCTCTGCAGTTATGGATATCTGGTAGCGTGGGCCCTGCACTATTAGAAATGGATAACATTAAATATTCAAGGCAACGTGAAGGGGTCCTGCACTCCCACAATCACATACCACTTACATTACACTTTCTCAAAAAGAAGAGAAATTAATTACAAAAAACTGCATTAATGCACCATTAGGGTTGCAACATCAAACACAGGGAAATTCCATCTTAGGGTTGATAAGAGTAACTCAACCATGTTTCAGCATTATGAACTCTAGTGCTCACCCCATTCCATGAGTAACTTAAGATAGGTATAGTATAGGACAATGGGGTAAGCACTCGGGTTCAAAACACCAAAACACATCCATCATGCCTGTTCCTGCATACACAGCAGGGGTGTGGGGTTAATTTTGTCAACCCTAAGGTTGAATTTCCCTACTTTTGATGTTTCAACCCTAATGGTGAAGTACCACAGTTTTTTGCAATGAATATATCATATACACACACATACACATACATACATATGCTATATATATATATATATATATATATATATATATACTGTATATATATATATATATTTTATATATATATATATATATATATATATATATATATATATATATATATATATATATATATATATATTATATATCTCTTTTCCTGGCAGGGCCTCTGTCACTCCTCAGCCCTGATCATGACCCCCAGGACTCCCACTGTCATCTATTTCTGCTGACTCCTTCAGTTACCCCTGGCTTGCCCCCCAATCTGTGCCACAGAGCTTGTGACTGGTCGGGGGAGCAGCGATGATGGCTAATCAAAGTCCTGAAGAGGGCTTCACTGAGACAGTGGCCTCCACCCACCTGCTCCTTTTTCCTATGTTCTTTGGAGGTGGGGATGTGCAATGATGCCAGCATCTGCCCCACCTCCCATGAAACGAGTGCCAGAGTGTGAGTATCTCCTGGCCTCTGCCAGGAGTCCTCAGTACACTGGGTACTTCTCCACCCTCCCCCAGGAGAAGGAGAGCCATCCGTAGGATGCTCCATCCTTCTCCCCCGACTGGCCCTCCAATGACTCAGGTCCATTCTTGAACCCGGGTCACCAGCGACTCAAGTGGAAATCCAACCGCTGCGCCGGCAGGCCAGCTGCCACACATATATAAACACAGAAGATATGGCATGAAGAACTCAAAAAGTAAAAACTTGCTAAAATTTTGTCTATTAAGGGTTTCTTCACTTTTATCAAATTATCCTCTTATATAACCTTAAAACTTCACAACCACATATGCATTTGAAAGCTGAATCCGTACCCTTTTACACAAAACAAAATTATGTTATATAGAACAATAAATCCTGTCTGACAAGATTAAATATAAGAATATTTTGACATTTCACAAGAAATTAAGGTATGGTGGTGGATATTTAACCTTAAAACATTTAACATTACTCTTTTGAGGTAACATATGGGTATGTATTTTAAAGCTCTAACTCCCACATATTCATTGAGACCACAATTAAATGTATATTTCACTTACTCTCGAAGTAATGGCCCAAGAATCTGCATTAAGTATGTGGAGCTGAAAATTGCAAAATTTGTCAAGGTGTTAGTACAAAATTGATGCAAACTACCATTTTGCCCCAGTGTTCGTGCAGTCAATAGACAGAACATGAATTTTGGGTTTATCTACTACTTTAAGCAACCATCTACATCCATTTAGCTCTCAGGTGATACCCCACCTCCATCTACACCTGGTCTAAAGGGGGTTGGTGACAGACTCATTGCCTGACACTATTGGCCTACCGGGGGGGTTATAAGGCATATGTGGATTTTATGCAGACAATGAAAACAGGGTCTGACCGGGGCTTTAACTTTCAATTAAAGATTGGGTTGTACATTCAGTACAACCTCAGCCTGAAAGATCTAAAATGTGGTTACCAGCTAGGAACAATGGTTGCTGCAAGTGTTGGAATTTCAAATATTGCACCACAGTAAATAGTAGCAAAATTGTTTCTGAATTCTAAAACTGGATTAATGTGTAAAGGTAGGGGTTTTTATCACCTGTGCCACTGAAGGCTTGACTTACTTGGCTTCCTGCACATGCAGGTGCTTTTATGCTGGTAAGACTAAATGCCATTTTAAAACCCATATAGGTGAACACATGATGGCCATTGAAAATCAAGATTTAAGCTATGTACTTGCTGTACATTTGAACAGTGTCAGACAAAAATTCTCATAACAGCTCCTTCATAGGCATGGAAAGTCCTATGAAACATTGTAGATGGGGGACCATGACAATGTCCTCCATAAAAGAGAACAGTATTGGATTTTTCCAATGGGGGTTACTAATCCACCTGGAGTTAATGATAAATTTGAACTGGGCCCTTATTTAACATTGGATTCCCTCCTCCCCCACACAACTACTCTCTATATGTTTCACTAATATTAGAGCATGCAGGCTATAGCTACCTGATTTTTGATGGTATTACTATTCCAAGGAGTAATTTTGGATGAATAGATACAGCTGTCACTTTTAACTCATTTTGTCATGTAAAAATTGTTTATATACAGTTTTCTGCTGTTACAAGTAAGCTTTTATCATATTATTCCTTGTGTAGCGTTTCTTGTTTGTGTTTATGTTTGTTTTGCATCTTCTATACAAATTTACTAACTATTGTGCATATTTTTCTTTTATAGATGTGATGTGACCCATTTATTGGCCATCGGCACCTTTTAAGAGCTTATCATTTATGGATCTGGAATATTTTAAATACGATGAGCACACCCTGTACACTTTTAAATTTAATTTCCAGTGGGCTTACATATTTATTTCTTCTCCTGATGAGTGCTCATGCAGGCCTTGTTTTGGTGCACCAGGATTTACTGAATCTATTGTTTTCCTAACTTTTAGAGTATACAGTATATTACTGTATGACTCTATCCTGTACTAAAATTATTGCATGCATGTCAATTTGTTTTTAACGTGTTTTATATGGGTTTTGGTATTTAACTGTAATATATTAAGGCACTTTTTTAAAACATTTTGATATATGAAAAGTCATTCCCCTTTCTCTTATTGGTCAAAGTTTAATATGCATTTAAGGGTCTAGGATAAAAGAGCAGTGTTACCAACACCACAATAGTCTTTGATAAAATGCATTATTGTATAAAACCTGTCAGTTGAGGAGGGAGCTGCTGTGAGTGGTGGGGGCTGGGAAGATTCTGTGTAGTATCCTGGAAAATATAGCTGCATTTTTAATGTTCGGATCACATTGTGTGGAATTCAGAATAAAGTCAAATACTTTTTTGGTGTATCCAGGTATGCTCTCTTCCTTTGATAAAGTTCCAGTGACTGCATTTGTGTGATACAATTAAGCAATAATGCATGACAGGGAGTGTGTTGTGCTGGGATAACGTCATACCTGGGGTGATTAGGCACAAGGCCACAGGCCGAGTGTGACTAATCACCCCAGAAGTGACGTTATCCCAGCACAACACACACCCTGGAGTGCATTATTGCTATGATACAATGGCTCGATGAAGAAAAAAAAGACTAAATAAGTTTAAAATACATTTTGTGCTTCTTTTTTAATGATTTTTCTGTGTGTAGGCATACTAATACAAAAAATAGTGCCCACTCTAGTCCGTAGGTGGCAGTCTGTGATTTTGTGCAACTGTGAGGTTACTCTCTGTTGCCCTGAACCTCCCCGTCTGTTTGCCTGGCGGTTCGTGTGGGTAATTCTCCAGATGTAGAGTCTGGTATTTACTGCTCATCTCCTGTTATTTGTCACTACCCCTACACTCCATATCCTGCTCACAGTCTCTGTCAGCTGCCGTTTTCCCGTATGTAAGTGCTGGCAGTGTTAACTGAGTGCAGACAGATTGTGTGAAGAATAATTTGTGGAGAGAAAGATCAGTTTTGTTTTTTTTCCCCCTGGTTGGTGCTATGTGAAAGATGTGATGGGTTGTGGAGAGAAAGATCAGTTTTGTTTTTTTTTCCTGCTGGTTGGTGCTGTGTAAAAGATGTGACGGCTTACGTGCCGAGATTAGAGAATGTGAGGAGGTTGCCATACAAAGAAGAGGAGAAATTGCATTTTTCCTTTCAGGTGCTAGAAAAGGAATTGTAAAGAAAAACTATTTCTGTTTATGAAGGGCTTTCATACCAAACCACTACTGTACGTGACTTTTGAGGGAAACTGCGAGCTGATCGCGCGCTGCAGTAAAAGACATCGTAATGTGAAGCCGCTACTTTTGTGTAAGCCTGCAGTTTGGCTTTGGCTGGTTTGGATACATGCAGGAAGCTGTAAAGTGTGATTTGATGGTGTGAGCTCCTGAAGGCAGGGGAGAATCATCATAGTGCTGAAGGTAGAGTAAAATCATGCTGGTGTGTGCTGTTGTTTGAAAGAGTCTGGGTGGTGGTATCAAATGGGCAGCCGGTACCGGTAGTGACTTTTTTGTCATTCAGTCACATTAGCGTTGGGACTAGATCCGTGATATTGTACTGGGATAACATCACAGGTCCAGTCCAACACTGACCAATCAGAGTGCAGGATTTTTTTCATGCCATTGTATAATGCTTCATATTCAAAACACGTTGTGTCTGTGGTTGCAAGCAGGTACCAGTTACCATTTTCTTCTGCACAGTTTAATTAATTAGCTGGGCACTACTCTTTCCAGGTGCATTCTCTTCTGCTCTACCACAAAAGAACTAAAGCCTCCAATGTAGTTTCTTGCAGAGATTATCAATGTGAGTGGTGAAAGTTAACTTGTTATCAAGCCACATGCCCAAATACTGTACTTTAAGGCATCTACCATTTCCAGTGCTTCACCTGATAGGGCTATAATGCCCAGAGTAGGAGTAGGTAGAAAGATTTTAAGAGAGAATACCATATGTTTGGTTTCTGTGTCATTTAGAAGCAGTTTTAATGCATATAGATTAATCTGTAGTTGATCAAATGCTTCTTGAAGAGCATTTATAGCCATCTCAGATGCAGGATATGCAAAACAGAGCAGTGTCATCTGCATTATAGTGCAACTTAGCATTTACAATGTTAGCACTTATCTCATTTGTTTAAATCATAAACAACAAAAAAACAATATAGACCCCTGAGGCACACCTTTGTAAATTTGGGTACAGCAGGATGAAAGCCTTTCTAATGTTATCTGTTGGCATACCTCAATAAGGTACTCCCTGAACCAGGCAACAGTATTTAGAAACATACCAGTAGCAGCAGTAAGTTTATTCAGCAGAATATTGTGATCTACACTATCAAAGGCTTTACTGAGGTCTAGGAATAATGCTGCAGTAGTATGTTTTTGGTCAAGCGCAGTGAGCCAGTCATTGATAACCTCAACTAATGCAGTGGTGGTTCTGTGTTTGGCTCTAAAACCAGGCTGCATTGGAGTGATGGTGTTAAACTTATCTAAGGAGGCCTCCCCCACCCAAAGAGCACCACTGCCTCAGAGGTTGCCAAGTATGAAGAACAGTTGGACCACAGTGGGTTTTGGGAGGGTGCGGGTGGTGGAACAGAGGTGAAGACCCCTAGTTTTACCTCTATACATATCATATGTCAGTCTAGCAGAGCAAGGTTCCTCTATGATGGCACACTCTGTGGAGACCAGGAAGAATGCTGAGGACATCCACAAGGGAGACCCATAAAAGGGTGGCAAGGGACACCACAGGGGAAGGAAACGGCTTCTGATAGGGGACTCAATTGTTAGGGGAGTAGAACTGGGGAAGGAAGAGGAGAAGGAAGTAAGGTGCCTGCCTGGTGCCATAGCTTGGAGGGACAAGAAGCGAATCCTCATGATTGCAGAAGCAGCATCACAGAAGAAGGAACTAGACATCATTGTCCACCTTGGAACAAATGACCTAGCTAGACATGGAATCAGTACAGTGCAGGATGAATTTGTGGAGTTGGGTAGGGGCCTCATACAGGTAGCAAGCAAGGTTACCTTCTCAGAGGTGCTGCCGGTCTAAGGCAGGGGTGAGGCTAGGGTACTGCACACCATGCAGTTCAGTGAATGGTTGCAAAACTGATGCAGAGCACAGGGCTTTGGCTTCATTGGGGACTGGGGATACACCTGGAGAGATAAAGGTCTGTACTGGCACAATGGTCTGCATCTGTCAATGAAGGGAACCAAGCTTCTAAGTGACAGGTTTAAATGCTTCCTTGGCAAGCTTTTAAACTAACCAAGGGGGGAGGTGCTGATAACAGGCAGGAAATTTGAAGCTTCCCTCCACAAAACATTGCAGGTAGTAAGGTAAACACTGAGGTACAGAGCTCAACAGAGGGCAGGAGAGGGTTAAATGGAAAAATAGACAAGGGTAATAAGAGCAGGGATGGGGGAAAAAAGGATTAAGCCAACATTAAATGGAGGGCAATGAGTACCAATACCCTTAGTTTGGGAAACAAGCTTTCTGAGCTAGTAACCCTGATGGAAAATGAAAAATTGGATATTGTGGCAGTCATGGAAACATGGTACACAGAGAACCAAGACTGGGATGTCAACATACCAGGGTACACAGTCTACAGAAGGGACAGGGAGAGTAAAAGAGGAGGTGGATTAGCTCTATACATAAGGGAAGGGATCAAAGCTACAGAACTAAAAAGTAAAGGGGGAGGACAAGAGGCACTCTGGGTCACCTTGGAGAAATGGAATGGCATCACAATCCACACAGGGGTTGTATACAGACCCCCATCTCAAGGGGAGGAAACGGACAAGAAAATGATACAGAACATTCTCAAAATGGCTAAAAAAGGGGAGATACTGTTGATGGGGGAAATGAATATGCCAGATGTTAACTGGATGACATGTACTGCAGCCACATCCAAGAACAGGGTCATTCTCAATGCCTTGCAGGGGACAGACCTTAGACAGCTAGTGCTGGAATCCGCTCGGGAGGAAGCAATACTAGACCTGGTACTCTCAAATGGAGAGAGGATCACAAATTTAGAAGTCGGTAGACAGCTGGGAACAAGTAACCACTGCACAGTGTGCTTTACAATAAGCATAACCATGGAGACAAGCCATACAAAAACAAGGATACTTTAGAAGAGCCGACTTTGGCAAAATGGGTGAATACCTGAGGAATGCACTACCAAATGGCCAAAAAGGAGGGGTGGAAGAACAATGGAGAAAAATCAAAACTGCTATCATAAAGGCAACAAGCCTTTGTGTGGGACAAATATAGAAAACAAAGCGGAGTAAAAAACCACTATGGTTCTCAAAAGAGGAGGTAGGGAAGGTTAAGGAGAAAAGGGCTGCATTCAGATATTATAAGGAATCACAGAAGGAGCACAACAGAGAACTGTATCAATTAAAGCAGAAAGAAGTGGGGAAGGCAGTCAGAATAGCAAAGGCCCAAACCGAGGAAAAAATCACCAACTCAGTTAAGAAGGGGGATAAAACCTTTTATAGGTACATTAGGGAGTATCGAAAGGTTAAGGGATGAAGAGTGAAGATTAATAAAGGAGAGGGGAGGTGGGCAGAGGGAGACAGTGAAAAAGCAGAGTTATTGAATGAATACTTTTGCTCAGTATTCACAAAAGAAGATGAGGAGGAGTTTCCTAAACCAGACAATAGAAGCATTCTGGGTACGGGGGTTGACACCAGTCCATTTACAGAAGAAAGAGTCCTGAAAGAACTCCTAAAACTCAAGGTGGACAAAGCAATGGGGCCTGATGGGATTCACCCCAGAATCCTAAAAGAACTAAGGGAGGACCTAGTGATACCTCTGACCACACTTTTTAACAAATCATGGGAGGGTGGGGTGGTACCTGAGGACTGGAGGAGGGCAGATGTGATTCCCCTTCACAAAAGTGGGAGCAAGGCAGAAGCAGAAAACTATAGACCTGTAAGTTTGACCTCAGTGGTAGGGAAAATGATTGAATCACTTCTGAAAGAAAGAATTGTTGAGTACCTAGAGGCCAACGGGGCACAGGACCCAAAGCAGCATGGATTTACAGCAGAAAGGTCATATCAGATGAATCAAATTGATTTCTTTGACTGGGTGACCAAAGTAATAGACCAGGGAGGGGCTGTGGATATGGCCTACCTAGATTTTAGCAAGGCATTTGATATAGTCCCGCACAAAAGACTAACAGTCCAGTTAGCCAGCCTGGGAGTGGGTTCCAGAGTGGTAGCCTGGGTAGTAAACTGGCTGCACTACAGGACACAGAAGGTAATAGTGAATGGAACACATTCTGAAGAAAGGAGAGTTACTAGTGGAGTACCTCAGGGCTCAGTACTGGGTCCAGTCTTCTTTAACATCTTTATAGGTGACATTGCAGAGGGTCTGGTGGGAAAGGTATGCCTCTTTGCAGATGACACAAAGATCTGTAACAGAGTTGATACACAAGGGGGGTAGAAAGGATGAGAAGGGACTTGTCAAGGTTGGAGGAATGGTCAGACATATGGCAACTTAGATTCAATGCAAAGAAGTGCAAAGTAATGCACCTGGGAAACAAAAACCCAGGAGAAGAGTACACAATAGCAGGGGAGGTACTAACAATAACAAAAATGGAAAGGGACTTGTGAGTAGTCATATCAAATGACGTAAAGGTGGGTAAGCAATGTGAGAAGTCAGTAAAGAGAGCCAGGGGGATTCTGGGATGCGTAGGAAGGGGCATCACAAGTAGAAAAAGGGAAGTGGTTATCCCTCTATACAGACAGTTGGTGAGACCCCATCTGGAATACTGTGTGCAGTTTTGGAGACCCCATCTGTGCAAGGACATAGACAAGATGGAAGCAGTCTAGAGGAAGGCAACTAAAATGGTTCAGGGTCTGTATCAGAAGTCATATGAAGAGAGACTGAGAGAGCTTAATATGTATACCCTTGATGAATGGAGGGACAGGGGGACATGATAGAAACTTTCAAGTACCTCAAGGGAATCAACAAAGTCCAGGAAGGTAGCACCTTTCAGAAAAAGAGATGTGTAAGAACAAGGGGGCACAATTTAAAGATAGAGGGGGGATGGCTCAGGGGTAATGTGAGGAAATTTTTTTTCATGGAGAGAGTGATGGATTCATGGAACTGCTTTCCTGGGGAGGTTGTTGGGTCTAAAACAATGGGGGAATCCAAACATGTATGGGACAGACATAAGGCAATTGTAGTGGGGGGTTGCAGGAAGTAGGCTGTTGGTTAACTAGAATCTGCAGCTTATCCAATAGGAAGGGAAATGGGCAGACTGGGTGGGCCAAGTGGTTCTTACCTGCCATCAAAGTCTATGTTTCTGTGTTTCTGAGTTAATCTAATCTGCTCATTCACCTGTTTTTCAAGCAGCTTGGTGAGGACTGGTAGAATGGAGATGGGCCAGTAATTACTTAAGAAGGCCTTGTCTCCTGATTTAAATAGTGGGATTATGTGGGCAGTTTCCCACAGTTGAGGAATTTCATAACTTGAAATCGATAAGTTAAAGAGATGTGTTATAGGGGCAGTTAGGATTGAGTAGCCCAGTTTTAGAAAAAAATAGCTCTATATTTTGGGCTCCATTGCTTTTTGGGGGTCAAGACACAGAAGGAGCTGTTACACTTGACGATAGGAGTACTACTGGAATTGGAAATGGACTGGGATGTTAACTGTTTGATTTGAAGAGTTTTGTAGGGTAAAGGGGGTCTTAACTATGGACGAGTTATCAGAGGCATTCATAGCAGAAGGAAAGTACGAGTTCATTTTTTCCATTATTATTTATCTGTGCATAATTTATTTCCAGTTAGAAGCTGAGCAGGTAATGAAGAAGGGACAAACCCACCTTCCCAACCCTTTATGGCTTTCCAAAATTTGAAGGGATCATTCTTATTGGTGTTCAGCAGTGACAAATTGTAATTTGCTTTAAATTAACTCTCTGCACTACTTTTTCTTTTGCCTAAAGGATATCCAATCCTGCTCTGCCTTAGACTGTCTAGCTTTTGCCCAGTACAGATCTCTGTCTCTCAAGGCAAGTATAATTTCACTGGTGAACCCCGGGGAATTTATGTTTGTTTTCATTCTACTTTTAGTAAGTGAAGCAAGCTGATTTATGACTTTTAATACCTGTTAGGTGAAGAGTTCATATGCAGTATGTATTGATGGGGCTAAATAAATATCCTGCCAATTTATAGCAATTTATAGTAGAGAAAGTCTTGTTTAGTGAAGCGGGAGAATGAGTGTTTAAAAATAAATGATGACTAACTACAATTTTTTTACCCTCCCCCACCCTTTGTACAAGTCACCACATTATGGTCACTAAAGATATTATCAAAGACAGCCAATACACAAGATCTTCTGAGGTGTATTTGTAAGGATAATGTCTAAAATAGATGAGTTTAAGGGGATTTTTTTTTTGGTTGGGTCTGCTCAGCTCTGAGACTAGCTATACAAAGCCATATTCATCACATAGCCTCTTTAGGTCGTTTGATGTTATAGGCCGCCAATCAATGTTTTGATCCCCAGTATGAAGGTTTCATTGTTATTATCAGTAGCAACTTGAGACAGGTATTGCAGAATATCAGATTCACCTGTAGGGGAACTGTAGCAAGCAATTATAGATTGGGTTGAACATACAAGCAATTATATTAACTGACTCAGATTTTGAGATCGAAAACAAATTGAAATACTGTACCATTGAATTCAGCTGGTTTAGATAAGGTAATAGTTAAATAAGATGTCAGCTTGTTATTTACATAAAAAACAATTTATCCGCATTGTGTGGAGTGACTGTAAACATCATACTCTGGTATTGCAATCACATTATACTGGCGCGGCAGTGCCAGAATAGTTAGGGGTGATGAGGGTGTTTAATGTTAATGGGTAACTTTTAGGGGACTATAACTTTATGATGGTTTGAGGTATTTGTATGAAATTTGGGATGCTGTGTCGGCTTGGGTAGCTCTTTGTATGTGACAAAATTTGTTTGTACAGGTTTAACTGTTTCCTAGATATGGGGGAGAGGTTGAAAATAAAGATGGCTTTGGAAGTTTTTTTGTCCATGTTTATTTTTGAAATGGTTTATAGTTCAGGCATGAAAGTTTCAGGGTAGAAAGCCTAGGCCTCACAGATGTGCCTTTTGAAGAGTTGGTGTAAAAATATTAATCCATTCCAAAGTTATTGATTTAGGTATTTTCTATTATTTCCTATGGGGAAAAAATAGATATCAAGCATGATGCAGGATTGCAGGCTTTTTCAATGCAGAATCCTGCATTGAACTGTTATGTTAGATGCAGAATCCTGCCTCAAAGTGCCATTTAAGGCATTGTGCCCTATTTGTTGAATTACCAACATAGAGGGCCCAATCCCCATGTCAGTGGCAGGAACCCCCCCCCCACCTGCACCACTGATGCGGCACATTGGGATCCTACCCCAGTGTTCCCAATTTTTTTTATTACCTGTTAAATAAAGAAAACTGTCCCCTGATGTCTTTTATCTTCGATGCAGAATTGTGCATTGAAATTTTTGATGCAGATCCTGCACCGAAGTAGTCTGCCCCCCCCAGTTCCTCACCAACATCAGGGTGCACACACCACACACATATACACACACAAACACACACACTTATGTGGCACATTGGGAGCCCACTCCAGTGTGCTCAGATAAGTTTTGATTATTTTTATCATTCTTACACCAGGATGCCCACTCCTGGTGTCGGATGCTCCTCACCCCCCCAAGCCCACTTTCTTTGCCGATGGGGTGACCAATCATCCTGTTGGCAGCATGTATCCTCCCAAACTCAAGTGGCTCACTGGTAGCCCACTCCAGTGTGCCCAAAAGTATATCTATCTATCTATCTATCTATCTATCTATCTGTCTATCTATCTATCTGTCTATCCCTGTTAAATGAAGAAAACTGTCCCCCGACGTCTTTTTAATTTTTTATAGGTAAAAAAGAAAATGGTCCCTCATTGTCCCCCAGTCCCCCTCCCCATCCCCACCCTCCCACTGAGCACCCACCTCCCCACACCCCGCTTACCCATACTTACCCTGGAGGTCAGGATCAGTAATTTTCTCTGGACTGGGACACATCTGCACTCTTCAAAGCCAAACTGCGATCTGAGAAATCAAGATAAGCCATATAATGGGAGTCAGTGGGAGGGTTCAACTTACGTTAATATTTTGGCCAATTTTAGGAATTTTGGCACCAAATTTTTAGCATGTGGTTCTTGGGACCCTGCCTCATGAACACTGTCATTTTAGTATTTGGTCCTGAAAGGTGATTTCATGGTTGCTGCATGAAAGCACCTTTTGGGACCAACTAATGAAATGACAGTACCACGTTTCATGAGGTGGGTTCCCAAAAATCCCTTTTTGAAAAATGGTGCAAAAATTCCAAAAAATGACGGTGTTACGAGTGTGCATTGCACAGTTTCTATGCACACTCACAGCTTTCATGAGAAGAGGTCCCAAAAAGCCCATGTTGAAAATTTGGTGAAAAAAATACAAATAATTACTGCATTACTAGCGTGTGTTGTGGTGTTTCTATGCATGCTTGTAAGTTCGCAAATATTTCATATTTTCACTCCAGATTTTCAACATTTATATTTTTTCACACCTCCTCATAAACAGTACAGCTGTCATTATTCATATCCGGCCCAAAATGTGTTTTCCCACTTATGCCACAGAATGGTGCAGTCGCTGTGCAAAATCAACTTTTGTGATGGAGTGATGAAATTTCAGTACCAACCCAGTGAGGTGGGGTCACAAAAAGGCAATGTTGAAAATCTGGTGCAAAAATACTCCAGAACGGCTGAGTTATATGGGGTCATTGAAATTTTGCTTTACACTCGCATAACTTTACTAAATGTTAATATTTTCACTGAAAATATTCAACATTGCCATTTTTTCACACTACCTCATGAATAGTATAGCTGTCATTTTTCAAATCCTGTGAAAAATGTTTTTCCGCACCTGTAGCATGTAATGGTGTTACAGTTGCACAGAATTGCATTTCGACTGGAATTTGAAAATTTTCTTTACTGGGTACATGTGGTGAGGTAATAAGAAGGTTATGTTGAGCATTCTGGGTGAAAATTATTTAACGCCCACTATACCTGTTCATAACATAATGTGTGGAAGCGCAGGGGCTGGAGACTGTTGTGTTTCCACAGCTACATACAGTACAGTAATGAAATAAATTGCAAAAAACTTTGTAGATGCATCAGTTAGGGTCGAAGTGACACAAGTAGGGAAATGAGACATTACGACTGAGCCCCTACCATCCCCCCACCCAACCCCACCAGCCCACGCCACACCCACCCTCCACAAACCAGCATGCATCACAGTGTACCATGGGGTCATCAGCCCTAACTGTCGCCCCATTCTCAAATACTGTACCATGTCAACTTTCTTACACTTGGAACGGGGTGAGAGTTAGGGCTGACGACCCCAAGGCACACTGCAATGCATGTTGGTCTGTGGAATGTTGGTGTGGCGTACGCTGTTGGGCTCGGGTGGGGGGTGGTTGGGGCTCATCTGTAATGTCTCATTTACCTACTTTAGTTGCTTCAACCCTAACTGATGCATCAATGAATTTTTTTGCAATTTATTTAGTATCAATAGATGAATTGAGCCATGTTTCAGTTAGCAAAAGCACATCTGGTTGTAGGTGAGTAATGCAAGTTTTTAACATATCCAATTTGCTTAACATACTGTACAGGTTAATAGGCACAATTTTAGCCCATTGGTAGATGCAAAGTCAGAATAAGTGATAGTTGAGGCAGGAGGCCACAGTTTAGCTCAATATTTCCTGAGCAGAGAAGTAGTAACATAAGAAGAAGTTGTTTACATAAATACATAACATTTTTATAAACACATTTGCTATATCTGGAATTGGCTGTGTCATTCTAAATTGCTTTGGGTACTATGTTACTTAAATTAGTTAGTGAACTAATGAACTTTTACAGGAACACCGGCAGCACTGATCAGGACCAGATTAGTATGGGGTGCAAGCATGCTGGAAATTGACTGTGAATGTGGGTATTAGGAGTTTGGCAAGCTGCGTCCCACATTAGCTCTTGTTTTCTCTGCTAAAAAGTAATATGGGAATCCAGTACAGCTGAATTTATCTGTCTTGCAGTTGGCAGGGCTCTCCAGTGCTGCAGTCTTACATTTTGTAACTAAGCAAGCTGCTTCCAAATGTAATTAAAAATGTGTGTGTTATGTAATTTTTTTTATTACATTTGGCACCAGCATGCTGCAGAGGTTAACCATATTTCACTGTGCCTAGCTGATGAGTGGGTGTATGCTGGAATCCAGCAGTTGTTTATACCGAAGTGGAGAAAATACTGAGTCTCTCAAGTTAGAAAAGAGTATAGCAATATAATTGTCATTGGTTAGATGTTAAAGATCATGACAAGATTTTCTCTTAACTGTCTGCCTGTGCTTCATAAAAAAAACAGTGATAATCCTGATCAGTATGATTGTTAAGCTTTTTGAGACGATAACTTTTGCTGGAATTAAATACGCTGAATATTATACTGTTGTTTGACCCATCTCCATGGTATCTAGATCTGCATAATGAGGGAGTTTTGCTTGCTCTCTGTGTTGGTGGGGTGGGTTGACTGGTTATGCTAGCCTGGGTGGGGAGGCACCCATTTGTGGGGGCATGATGCTGTGGGGCTCACCATGTGAGGGTGCTGGCTTTTTTCACTTGGGTAGGGTAAGGGGACAGTCCATGTAAGGGGGAGAGCTCTGTGGTTGTTAAGTATGGGAAGTGGACTGGTTGATGGTGGATAGGAGAAGCAGACTGTGATTGTTGATGGGTAAAAGGAGTGGTCTGAGGTTGGTGGTGGGTGTAGCAGACTGTGATTGTTAGTGGGTACTGGCAATTTTGGTGGGGTGGGGGAATAAACTGTGTCAGGTGGGGTGGGGGAGTGGTCTAATTGTGTTTGTGTGGGGGTGGGAGAGACAGCTGTGGTCATTTGTGGGTGGGACTGGACATGGTGCAGGGTATGCCTGTGTTGGTGCAGGGTGTTAGGGAGCTGACTGTTCATTTTGGGGGGTACTTGCCATAACGGTGTGGTGGGGGAGTCAATTGTGTCTGTATAGATTGGGTGGGTGGGACTGGCCTTATTAGTACATGGTAAGCCTGTGTTGGTGTGGTGGGTGAGGGAGCCAACTGTTTATTTGAGGTGGTGGTACTGGCCATAGAGACCTGAATGTCTGGATGTGGGCACCAGATGAACTTAGATGCCAATTCCCTCTTCACCCCTTAGCTACCCACTCTCTATCAGGAAAAAGAAAAAAAAATAATTATCTATTTAATTTTTTTGATGCAGGATAGTCTGCTTAAATGTGACTGTTTTGAAAGTACTTCACATTCAAAGTGTTTGTTCTGCTAAAAGGTTTGTGCATGTTCAGAAGCCAAGCCTGTTTGGAGGTGGGGGTACTGACTTTGTTGGTTGGGTGGTTGGACTGACTATAGCGGGGGAGCCAGTTGTGTCCACTTAGGTGTGGTGGGTTGGACTGGCTATGTTTTTGTCATGTCTCTGGGAGTTGACTCTGTTCATTTGGGGGTGTACTGATGATATTGGTGGTGTTAGGTAGCCAGCTGTATCCATTTAGGTGGAGTGGATGGGACTGGCCAAATTGGTTCAGTGTAGGCCTGTGATAGGTTTGGGGGCCTGGGGGAGATGACTATATTTTTTGGGGGGATTACTGGCCATATTGGGTGTGCAGAGGGGACTAGCCTAATTGTCTTTGTGGAGGTGGGGGAGCTGGCTGTGTTCATTTTTGGTGTGAGTCTTGCCATGTTGGTGCAAGGGTAGGTCTGTGTTGGTGTGGGGGATGATGGATCCAGTTGTTCATTTGGAGGGTACTGAAAGGATGGGGAGCTGGCTATGTCGGTTTAGATGGGGTAGATGGGATTGGCAATGTTGGTACAGGGTAAGCCTGTGTTAGTATGGGGGGGGTGAGGATGCCAACTGCTTGTTTTGGGGGAATAATGGCCATAATAGTTGTGTGGAGTGACTACCTATATTTCCACAGGGGAGGTCTGTGTGACTGACAAAAGCTAGAGGGGTGGTCTAAGGACAGAGTACTGGTTGGTTAGTTGCGGTGAGACTTTCTGCTACAACTGACGAATGGGACTTTGGAGTTATCACCAGTTACTCCATCAGACAATGGAGTCAGTGCAACAAAGCAAATAGCAAAGTGAGTAGGAAACTGCATTGTATCAGGAGGGGTACTGATAGCAAAAGGGAAGACGTAATACTTCCCCTATATAGATCCTAGTGAGACCACACATGGAGTACTGTTCCCAGTTCTGGAGTCCTCACCTCAGGAAGGATAGGGAAGGGCTGGAGATGGTGCACTGCAGGGTGACAAAATTTAGGGATGGGAAGATACTTAAATGCCCAACCACCAACACAATCTATGGGTACCTCAAAAGTACCCAAAAAAAACCTGGATGAAAACCAAGTAGTCGAGTCAGATTGGGTGGTCACTACCTGACCCATTTTACTACCTGATTATCCAAACCTGACCATAACAAAGATCATGTAAAGACTGTTTTTCTGAACTATTACACTGTCTGTTAGATGCCCCAATCAGTTATACCCATGGGAGCATTGCTGAGGCAGGTATGAGAGGCACAGGCTCTCTTAGCCAGCCTGCTGCGGTTTCCAAAAATTATACCAATGGCAGGCATTGCTGAGGCAGGTATGAGAAGTGCAGCTGCTTTGAGTGAGCTGGCTGCTGCTTCATAAAATGAAACCCATGGCATCATTTCTGAGGCAGGTATGAGAGGCACAGCTGCACTTAGCGAATCTGCTGTTGTTTCCAAAAATGATATCCATGGTGGGCATTACTAAGGCAAGTACGAGGGCAACAGCTGCTGTTAATGAGCCTGCCACTGTTTCAAAAAATTATACCCATGGCGGGTATTGCTGAGGTATGTACAAGAGGTGCGACAACTCGGAGTGAGCCAGCTGCTGTTTCCAAAAATTATACCCATGGCAGACATTACTGAGTCAGGTACAAGAGGTGCAGCTACTCTGAGTGAGCCTGCCATTGTTTCAAAAAATAATACCCATGGCAGGTATTGCTGAGGTAGATACGAGAGGTACAGCTACTCTGAGTGCGCCTGCTGCTGTTTCCCAAAAATAATACCATGGCGGGCATTGCTGAGGCAGGTATGAGAGGCACAGCTGCTGTGATTGAGCCTGCTGCTGTTTTAAAAAATTATACCCATGGTGGGCATCTATCAAACTTCTATAATATAAACTGATGACAGACAAAAGAAAACTCAGAGTAGTACTAATGTGGCACATGTGGTCGTCATGACGGCAGTGGTGATGGATCCATTTGTTTCATACACAACCTAGATATCATATTCAGTATCACTGTTTGCAGGCTGTTGTTCATTTTTAGGGTCAGACTTGCATAAATCAATGTTAGTGACAAGTGAGAAATAGCATTCATTTTGAGAAATGTAAGTCGTTCCACATTTGCAGGTCTTAGAAGTATTCTGTGGTTAGTGACTATTCCTCCAGCTGAATTAAATATGTGTTCTGAATATATGCTTGAAGGTGGATAACTGCGGTACATTATTGCAAGACTTGCTAGATATAGTCATATTCCTCTCTTTTGTTTCCAATACAGTAATGGATCTTATCAAGACCAGTCACAGTATGCTCTGAAGTGTACTCCAGGATCATTGTGTTGTGTGAGATGGTTACCAGTCTGGTAGTAGATGAACCTGCTGCACCTTCTTCACAGGATACCAATCCATGTTAACAATTAACAAAGTGAACTGTGGGGACTTATCCAGCCTGAATACTAATTCATGATCTTGTGGACATGAATGGAAATTAACTGGAGGTAGGTCCAGGAGAAATGTGAGGAAGTACTACTTTACGGAAAGGGTGGTGGAACCTTGGAGCAGTCTGTCAGCTGAAGTGGTGGGTGTGAAAACAGTCAGGGGATTCAAACAGGGCTGGGATATAATGAGGGGGAATAGTGGTTACTGGAGGTGACAGGACCAAGGAGGAGAATAGAGAGAGTTAGTACCCTGGAGGAACAGTAGGTTCCAAGGATTATAGGGAACTTGGAAAGGCTTGATGGACCTCTGATCTTTTTCTAATGTCACTGTCTATGTTCCTGTGTTGTTGTAGGCAACATAGCTACATAGATACTGTCAGCAATTAGAAAATGGGCAAAACACTATCAGCTCTCTGATTGACTGAGAGCTTAAACAGGGGGTACATTAAGTTACGATAGACACCCGCTTTGAAAGAAGTACCAATTCGAGGTGCCCCATTACCTAAGAATCTCCTTGGGCACCCCGAACTGGCATACTGACCAGCCGCCATTTTTTTGGCCTTGCTAGATCACCTAGATGTCGGTCAGTCCATAGCATCTCATGCACCACCTTCCCCCACCTGCAGTCCCAGTGTACAGGTTAAAAAAATCAGTTTAAAACATTTCTAGAGCCGATGACACTCTCTCTCTCTCTCCTTCCTACTCTAGCCAGCCGCCCGGCTACCCGCTCGCTCACTTCTGAAAGTTATGCTGCCCCCTCATCAGCCAGTCAGTCAAGTGCCCCCCAAGTCTGCCTTTCCTTTTTAAGAACTTCAAAGTAACAGCCACAAATAAAAAAAAGGAAAACAAAATAGAAGCCATCAGACTAATCAGCTTCACATAATCACCCGATGTCACTGCGATGTTTTACATGTGGCGCGAGACACCTCACAGCAGTTAAATACAGAATTGCTTCTTCCCAGACCTCCCAAGATTACAAAAGCACTAACAAAACCTAAAGTGTTTAGATTTACTCGACGGTCACCACCCGAAAACCTTTTCCTATATTCAGATGTTACCAGGGTGCTCAGATAACCGCAGCTGCAGATTGGCCACTTCTGTAATGGATTTCTTCGATCAAATAAAGGTGAAACAAAAAACTCTGGAGTGTCTCTTGACTTCTGCTGTTAGAAGTGTGTGTGTGTGTGTGTGTGTGTGTGTGTGTGGGTGTGTGGGTGTGTGGGTGTGGGAAGCAGCAGATGATTGCCAGCGCTGTTTCATGCCTGTCTCAATGACAAGCAAACAGATGGTGGGGGGGCAATGTGCGTGTGTGACCATGAAAAATACAGGTGGAGGAACTATTTTATTAAAAACTCAGTTTGAACTATTTTTGAAAGGACATTTTTTAATTAAGGGTTTTTTTCCACGGTGCCCATTTTCTAAGCGCAATAATACCCTCCAGGGTGGGCGGTATGGGCAATACCGGTCCTTCCAGGGGCTAAAAGGCCCTCCGCCTGCGGCATCGGGCCTCATTATGCCCCTGGGTGATCTGGTATTGCCTAATACCGCCCACCCTGTCGGGTATTATTGCTTGCATAAGGGCCTATGGCCCACCCAATCTGCCCATTTGAGCTCATAAGATCACTTTAAGTTTTTCTAGAAATCTGTTACCTCTTATCCCTGACCTCCAGGATTTCTTTATGTCTATCCCATGAATTCTTAATTCCCATGATTGTTTCAGCACCCCCAGGCAGGGTGTTCCACTTGTCCACCAGCCTTTCTGTGAAGAAATTCTTCCTTACATTTCCTCTGAAATGCCTTCCCTCCAACTTCATCCCATGCCCTCTTGTCCTGGAACATCTTTTTTGCTGGAAAATAATGTTTTCATGCACCCTGTTTCTCCCTGTGTGGTACTTATATGTCTATCATAGCGCCCCTCTCCCTTCTCTCAACCAGGGAGTACATATTCATGTCCTTCAGCCTGCCCTCATAGGACTTGTAATGCAATCCCTGTACCATTTTTGTGGTACAGGGATTGCATCACAGCCCACTGCTATTTGGGCTCTTCATCTCCAACATCACGCACGGATTGGTGAGCAGGGTAAGTCTGTTCACAGGCGATACCAAAATGGGTGCAGTAGTGGACGAGGAGGAGGGATGTAAGCAACTACAGGGGGACCTAACCAAACTGGAGGAGTGGTTGGAGAGGTGGCAGCTGGGGTTCAGTGTGAAGAAGTGTAAGGTTATGCGCTTTGGGGCAAAGAACCCAAGGAGAAAATACTGGTTGGGGGGTGAAGCTGGGGATCACTGAGGAGGAGATGGACCTAGGTGTGATAGTAACAGGGAGCCTAAGCAATTCTGCACAATACAGAAAAGAAGCAGCGAAGGCAAACAAGATGTTGGGGTGTATAGTGAGGGGGCTGTCATCCAGGTGCAGGGAGGTGATCTTGCCCCTCTACCAGTCACTGGTCAGGCCACACTTGGAGTACTGTGTGCAGTTCTGGAGGCCATAACTGAGGCAGAATATCAAGCTACTGGAGGGAGTGCAGTGGAGGGCAATGAGGATGATAGAGGGAATGGAGGGGAGAGACAATGAGAACTGGCTGGGAGAACTGAATTTGTACACCCTGGAGGAGAGGTGGGATAGGGGGACATGAACAAAACTTTCAGGTATCTGAGGGGAATCAACAAGGATGGAGCCTGTGGGGTTTTTACACTGAGAAAGAGAAGGGATACTAGAGGGCATGGGCTAAGAATAAAGGGGGGGGGGACATTGAGGAGGGAGATGAGGAGGAAATACTTCACAGAGAGAGTGGTGTCAAAGTGGAACACCCTGCCAGAGAGGGTGATATCATGTAAAACTGTGGGTAGCTTTAAAAGGGCATGGGACAGAGAACAGGGGAGAGTACGGGTGGGTGAGGCTGAGAAAAGCCAAAGGGCAGACAAAAGGGGAGGTGGGTGGGGAAGGTGCAACTTAGCAGAGCTAGCTGCACACTCAAGTAGACATTGATAGATGAAAAGGTCTGTTTCTGCTGGCACATTCGTATGTTCATATGTTCGTATGTTGCCCTCTGCTGAACCTTCTCCACCCTTTCTACGTCCTTATGTAGGTAAGGTCTCTAGATCTGAACATTGTACTCCAGATACGGCCTCACTAGTGTCTTGTATAGTGGAATTATGACCCCTCTTTTCCTGCTGGTGATGCCCCTGTCTATGCATCCCAGCATCCTATCTGCTTTACCTTCTGCCTTGTCGCACTGTTTCCCTACCTTGAGGTAATCAGAGATGATAACCCCAAGGTCCCTTTCCTGCTTGGTGCATGCTATATACTCACCCCCCATAACTCAGAAGTGATTTGCCTTTCTGACCGTGAACATAGGATGCTCAAGAAGTAGCTGTACATATCCTTTCCCTCACTGATGACTGTGAAAAATTGATAGATGTGCTATTGTATGTGCCAGTGGTGCAGAGTTATGGTTTGTCAGTGTTTGATTGCTGTATATCAGTTAATGGTGTTTGTAGGGCAATGTCAAAGTTGGTTAGCAGAAAATCTCTCCAATACTCAATGTCTCCCCCTGCAGGAAGCATGGCTTCAATGTTCCACTTGAAGCGGGAATCTAGCAATGTAGCCAACACATAAGTGTCATTCTTAAACAAGGAATTTATTATCTCATCAGTCAACAGTCTGATGCTTAAGTCATCTGCCAGTATAACAGCAGTGGTGTTGTCTTTTGACTGAAAGTCTTTCTTTTGTCATCAAGAAAAATGTGAAGGAGTCTTTCTTGAAGAAGAATTTGACTCAGAGTTGCACTGTCTGCACTGACATCACATGTGGCAGCCTCAAATGGCTTCAGTAAGGTGACCAAAGATTCCAGTGGAGTCCAGCTGCTGGAACTGAACATGATGTCTATTTCATCTATTTGATTCTGCATGGTGTAATCATGTACAGCTTTTGTCTGTTCAAGAAGACTTTCCAACATGTAAAATGTTGAATTCCAGTGGGTTGGAATGTCCTGCTTTAATGTGTGCAAGGGTAAATTGTTTGACTACTGAAGGCCCTTCTGGATTTTTTTAGCTTTCACAGAGTGGCTGAAATGTCCACATATTTTCCTAGCAAGACCTAACTGGTTTTCAACATTTTTGTTTCCATTTAAGAAACCATGGATGAGAAGATTTAACAATGTGCAATACAAGATGTGTATGGGTAGTTGCCATCTCTAAAAACTTTGACTATGTTGGCACCATTATCTGACACTATGAACCCTGGAGATAAGGAATATAGAGTAAGTCATTTATGGAATTGCATTTGTATCTCCAGCAAAATATTCACAGCAGTGTGGTTTTCTTCAAAAGTGGTGACACATAATACAGTCTGCTTCCTATTACTTATGGTTGAGCAGGAATTATTACTTTCTGACAGAAAATGTGCCCAATGAGCTGTAATAGTCATGTAGCCAACTGTTTGGTTGATGGTCCATATATCCATAGTTATGTGAACCCGCTTTACCTCAGAGAGTTTCAACTGTTTATTGATCACACTACACATCAAGTCATACAACCATGGAACAGCCTTTTTTGAGAAATATGTTCAACAGGAAACAGTGTACTGTGGTTCAGTCTGGTTCATGAACTTGAGGAAATCTTTCTGGGCAACAAAAGCAAAAGGGAGCTGACATTCGGCCTACAGCTCTGCAATGGTTCTATTTAACAGCTGGCATGTTGGATGCTTATGGGTAAATTTTGATATCCTTGCAACACTTTCTTTTAATGTTAGTCGATGAGCATGAGAAGATATGTTTAATTTTGGGGGATTGTACTTTTCACAACTTTTTTACATAGAGTACTACTGTGGGATTTTGTAGTACTTGATGATGTCAGAAGAAATCAATCTATGTTTGTCTCAGAAGACTGCAAGGACACATCAAGTAGTTCAGTGTCAGTTCCTGCTTCCAGTTCATTGTCACTATGGTCACTGCCACCACTGCCTCCACTACCACCCATACCAACCACACTATCCCTTGCCCTGCCCCACTCAGATGGATATTTTTTCCTTTGCATGTCGTATCATTACTGATGTTCTGAAATATTTCACTTTGCCATCACAACTGACACTGTTTTGTAGATTGCATACAGCTCAAGAGTTCTCTGCAGGAACATTATAAAATAAATTCCACACTAAAGATTTGCACTTTGTGCTTTGTACTATGGTGCCTGGCACTATTTTTTGTACAGTCAAGGGACCCGGAGGAAACTCTATACTGCCATTTCCTTGTTCACATAAATTTTTCTCATTCATGGTCATCTTCTTATTCTTACAATTAGCATATGATTTTTTTTTCTGCACTTGCCTCTCATGCCCTACAGTGGTATCTTCTCCAAACCCCTCATCAAAACTAGTACGGACCTAATTGCCACAAGATTCAGAAGAACTGGAATAGACAAAGCCTGGGCTATCCCATTCCCAGCCCCCACTATCACCACCATCTTTATCAGCATTTGCTGCTTCAGCATCAGAGGTTATATTTGAGGAGGATGCCTCCCCTCCTTGCATGCTGCTGCTTCAGCAGCTGGAAGTCTCCTGGCACATGTGGCAAAATGTTCAGTACCTCTGTGAGTACCTCCTGTAAGTTCTTTCTGAAACTCTACTATCATTTCATTGCTAACATCGTTTTTTGGTTCAGGAGGACATTTAGTGCCAGTCCTGATGATGTTATTGTTATTATTGTTGCTATGTTCTTCATTAGTGCTAGTATTTATATTGTAAATATCATTTTCAGTTGCATGTGCACGAGCACTTTGCTTCCTTTTAGAAGACGTGGTCTGGGAACTATGACACATAGTAGACACAGCTGTGCCTTTAGCTGTGCCACAGAGAGACGTCACAGACAGTGTAGCTATGACGGGGCTCAGGGCACATAACAGGCTAAAATACAGAGTAAAACAGCCAAAAATGGCTTTCGCTATACTGCAGAGACAAAGAGTAGCTACGTTACAGACAGGGCTTGGGGTACCTATCAGACAGTGTGCAATACAGCCTAAATGACTTTCACTATACTGAAGAGAGAGTCAGAGTAACTACTGTATGTTACAGACGGGGCTCTGGGCACCTAAAACACACTGTGTAAAACAGCCTAAATGGCTTTCACTAAACTGCAAAGACACACAAAGTAGCTACAGTATGTCACAGACAGGGCTTGGGGCACCTGACAGACAGTGTATAATATAGCCTAAATTTTTATTTTATTTAAATTTTGATGACCGGGTAGGCCCACGGAGACCGTAATGATCCCTTTTTCAGGGGCGACCCGGGGTTAATTACAGTCAACAGTACAGTAAGAAGTAGGAACAATACAAGGGAAAGTGTGCAAATACAGACATTACAATCAGGACATATAGTACAATCACAGGCAAGTTAGGTAACATTGAGAATAACATGGGGGTAAACACTAGTTTCACAAAAGTGGCAGTTACATAAGGTTCTTTAATCAGGTCAGTTTACAGGTTACAATTTCAAGTGTTTCAAAAGTAGTGATAAGATTCAACTGAAATAGGATACCAACATGTTAGGCAGCAGGTTTTTAGTATCAGAGGTGGATTGCTATTATCAGGGCCCCGATTTTTCTGCGGCGCATCGGAGCAAAGTCCTGTGGCAGGGTTCTCATTTGCCGTGGAACTTCTGCAGCACTCAACACCAATTTCTGCTGCAATTCTGCGGCACATTTTTACCCTTAATTTTTTTCCTTTTTTTTTTGCCATATCTGACACAATGCATGCTGATAACACAGTCAATTGATGGGCGTTTGTCACCAAATTTTCAACATAGCCAGTTTAAAACCTCTGCTCATGAGCAGTATCACTGTGACCTTCCTAATCTGTCCCAAACATTGATTTTGCACACTGACATGTGCAAAAACACATTTCGGGTGAGATGAGAAAAATGACAGTAGTACTGTTCATAAGGAGGTGTGGTAAAATGGCAATACTGAAAATATGGAGTGAAAATATTAAGAATGCTCGAAGTTGTGAGCGTGTGTTGAACCGCTGTGCAACGACGCTTGTAAAACAGTTATTTTTGTGAATATTTCACCAACCAATATAGAGCCACCGGAGCCCACATCATGAACCTTGACACTGCCACCCTGCCAATCACTTCAGAAAGGCGGTTCCGTGCAGTGACTGCAGAACCACCTTTCGGGACCGATCAACGAAATAACAGTGTCACAGCCCATGAGGCAGGGCCCCAAAAACCCCACATTGAAAAGTTGGTGAAAAAATTCCCAGAAATGGCTGAGATATGCAGTAAAGTTGAAAAAAATCCAGTTATGCCATTATACAGCTTACCGGCATTTCTTCAGTTCGCGGTCGGCTTTGAAGAGTGCAGACATGTTCCCGGTCCACTGAAGATCATTGCGCTGGGCTCCGGAGGTAAGTATGGGTTGAGGTGGAGGTGAGGTGGGGGTGTCGGGAGGTGGGTACGCAGAGGATGGGTGCAGGTTGGGGGAGGGGGCAAAAGAATCAACGAGGGAAGTTTTTCTTGTTTCAGGTTTTTTTTTTAGACTAAAGGAGGGACTTTTGCCACACTGGGGTGGGCTCCCAGTGTGGCATCAGGCAGCTTGGGGGGAAACGTGAAGCCAACGATGGATTGGGCACCCCCATTGGCAACAGAATCTTTTGCCATGCTGGGGTGGGCTCCCAGCTTGGCACCAGGCAGCTTGGGGGGGGCAGTGAAGCTGACAGGGGGTGGCTTTCACTATACTGCAGACAGACACAAAGCAGCTACTGTATGTCATAGAAAGAGCTCAGGGTACCTAATAGATGGTGTGTAATATAGCCTACAAGTCTTTCGCTATGCTGCAGAGTGAGAGAGACAGAGTGACTATGCCACAGACAGGACTCAGGGCACCTAAAATACACTGTGTAATACAGCCTAAATGGCTTTCACTAAACTGTAAAGACACACAGAGTAGTTATGTCACAGGCAGAGCTCAGGGCACCTAACAGACAGTGTGTAATAGAGCCTAAATGGCTTTCACTATGCTGTAGAGAGACACAGAGAAGCTATGTCACAGACAGGGCTTGGGACACCTAACAGACATTGTGTAATACAGACTAAATGGCTTTTGCTATGCTGCAGAGAGACAGAGTAGTTATGTGTCATACACGGCTTGGGGCACCTAGGAAACAGAATGTACAGTAATACAGCCTAAATGGCTTTAACTATACTGCAAAGTCACACAGGGTAGCTATGTTCCAGACAGGGCTCGGGTCACCTAACAGTGTGTAATACAGTCTAAATGGGTTTCACAATATGCAGAGACACACAGAGCAGCTATGTCACACACAGGGCTCAGGGAACATAACAGACAATGTGTAATACAGCCTAAATGGCCAAAATTTTAAGCCCGGCCCCCCCCCGACCTTAACTTTATAGAGCTTCCATGGCCCCGTAGTTCCGCCCAACTCGCTGTGCTCCATTGGGTACCTGTTTGGACCCCCACCCCACTTTTTAGTCTCCGCCTCACCCCCGCTGCCTGGCCTTCCTGACTGTATCCTCACTTCCCACTGATCCAGCTACTGCTCTTCAGCCCCCTTCCCCAGCCTCTGCCAGCCTGTCTTAACCTCCATCTGCCAACCCCGAATCCTACCTACTCATGCGCGCCCAACTGCTCTCACCCCTATTCTATTTCTTCTTGCCTATCTTCCTCCCCTACTGCACACCCCAAAAGCCTGCTTTCCCTCCCTCCCCCACAGCTTCCACATTCCTACATCCTTCCTCCACATAGGCACGCTGCACACTGGTCACTGCCCCTTGCCCAGGGTCCATCCCACTGCCATGAAACTGTCCTACATGCACACTGGTACTAGTCCTGCACTCTGGTCCCCCTGTCTATGCTTACCCTCACCCACTATCGTCAATGCTCGGCAACTTTCCGACATGCTAGCAGGCAAAAGCATTCCCTTAAAGAAATACGCTGCAGCTTCTTGAGGCTAGTCCTTCTCCTTCTAATGCTGTCAGGCAACATGCACCCAAACCCTGGCCCATTCTGCTCTAAAGCCACTAATCTCAACAAGCCTTCGGGTGCCTGCTCATTCATATCAATCAACATCTGCAGCCTCCTTCCTAAAATGGATGCCCTACAGGCCTTCACCAGCCAACACTGCCCTGACATCCTGGCAGTTGTCGAAACCTGGCTCATGCCATCAGTACCTGACCATGCAATCAGCCTTCCTGGCTACAACATCTTTAGGCTGGATCACCTCTCTAAAAGAGGTGGGGGCTGCGCTCTCTACCTAAAAGACTCCATACAGGGTCACCACATCATTACCTCACTCCAACCCACAACTGCTCAGACACTGCCAGTGAGAAACCTCCTCATAGCTGAAAACAAAACCCTCACTGTTGCCACCATCTACATCCCTCCCAAAGAACAGGGAACTGGTTTAACAGCTGTTCTTGACTTTTTAAAGTCACTCCCACCAGGCACCGAATCCATCCTCCTAGGCGACTTCAACATCAACTGACCTGCGGCCGATGCTAGTGCACACAGGGATACCATCGCTGCGGCGAACCTCACACAAATAGTTGACTCACCAACCAGGAAAATTACAGGACCGGAACCAGCACACTCTTGGGCTGGATCCTACAGTCACCCATCTCAGATATCTAACGCTAATGTCCTCCCTGACTCTCTCAGCAACCACTCCCCTGTTAGCTGCACCTGGTCAAATAAATTCATCAAACAACTGCCAAAAACTATCACCAGCAGGGTTCTACTCAGTGGTCACCTTCCTTGACTCAAATCCCACCTCCTCCATCAAGACTGGTCCCCTATCTTCAATGCAACCAATGTAAACACTGCCCTTGACCACTTCATAAACATCTTCACTGTGACCTGTGACACATATGCTCCTATTAAAAAACACAAAGTCAAATCACTCAGTAACCCTTGGCTCACAGGTGACCTCCTCAGGATGCTAAAAACAAGAGGCCACCTATGGGAGCTGGCCAGAAACTCTGGAAGGCAAAACGACGTCCAAAACTACAACGTGCCCGCAATGACTGCACTAAAACCATCCGCAAATGAAGTCCGCCACTATAAGCATGTTCTCACAAACCCTGTGGCAATGGTCGGGAATTCTGGAAATACATAAAGGAACTCACCGGGAACCCACCCAAAACCCCCTCATCATTACTCAACATCAACGGAACCACAACCCTCAACCCAAAAATCATTGCGGATGCCTTTAACAAGGCCTAAACTGACCTCAGCGCTGTCCTAACCCAGGACTACTTCAAAGGTGGTGAAGCCCCTCTGTCCGCAATGTACACTACTCCCACCAGCTCCCCCCACTTCTACTTCAAAGCAGTCAAGGCTCACCAAGTACACAAATATGTTACCAAAGCCCTTGGTAAATCAAGATTCAGTAATGACTCCCTTGATCTCAAAATCCTGTCTCTCACACTTGATGAAGTGCTTAGTCCTCTAACCAGAATTTTCTACCTCTCCCTCAGCCTTAGCCAGTTCTCGGAGAGAAAGAAATCTGTCACTGTCACCCCAATCCATAAAAGTGGTGACAAAACTGCCCATGATAACTACAGACCTATCTCCCTACTGCTCCCACTCTCCAAGGCACTAGAACGCATCGTCTCGGACCAGCTCACAGAATACCTGGATATGTACAACATCCTGTGCAAGCAACAACACAGGTTCCACAAAGGTCACAGCACCTCCACAGCCCTATTTGAATTCACCGGTGCAATCCACAATGCATTTGACTCTGGTGAAGTACTATGCTCAATCTACATTGACTTAACTAAAGCCTTCGACACCATCAATCATCGCCTCCTGCTTGTCCAGCTTCAGAACACTGGGCTGTCAACTGACTGCATTGGCTAGTTTCAGAGCTACCTTGAAGAATGGTCCCAAACAGTAAGAATTGCTGATACACTCTCAGATCCTAGACCGGTCAGCTTGGGAGTCCCCCAGGCCTCCATTCTGGGACCCCTCCTCTTCAGCCTATTCTTAAACTCACTTCCAGACAGCTGCCTAGAACATAGAAACATAGAATTTGATGGCAGATAAGGACCGCTTGGCCCACCCAGTCTGCCCATTTCCCTACCTATTGGATAAGCTGCAGATCCTAGTTAACCAGCAGCCTACTTCTTCCTACCCCAACCCCCTAGAATGGCCTTATGACTGTCCCATGCATGCTTGAATTCCACCACTGTTTTTGACTCCACAACCTCCTCTGGAAGGCGTTCCATGCATCCACAACCCTCTCTGTGAAAAATACTTCCTTAAATTACCTCTGAGCGCCTCCATCTTCAAATTGTGCCCTTTGTTCTTGCACACCTCTTTTTGAAAGATGCTACCTCTTGGACTTTGTTGATTCCTTTGAGGTACTTAAACGTTTTATCATGTCCCCCTCTCCTCCTTTCCTCGAGGCATATTAAGCTCCTTTCATCTCTCTTCATGTCTTCCGTGCAGACCCTGCACCATTTTAGTTGCCCTCCTCTGGACAGCTTCCATCCTGTCTATGTCTTTGGGAGATTGGGTCTCCAGAACTGCACGCAGTACTCTAGATGGGGTCTCACCAGCTGTCTGTACAGAGGGATAATAACTTCCTGTTTTCTAATGGTGATGCCTCTCCCTGTGCATCTCAGTATCCCCTCAGCCCTCCTTGCTGCCCTCTCACATTGCTTGCCCACCTTTAGGTCATCTGATATGACTACCCCCAGGTCCCTTTCCATTTTTGTTGTTGCTAGTATCTCACCCCCCATTGTGTACTCTTCCCTGGTTTTTGTTCCCAGGTGCATTACCTTGCACTTCTTAGCATTGAATCTAAGCTGCCATACATTTGACCAGTCCTCTAACCTTGCCAAGTCCCTCTCATCCTTTCCACCCCACCTGTACATCAACTCTGTTGCAGATCTTTGTGTCATCTGCAAAGAGACATACTTTTTCCTTCCAGTCCTTCTGCAATGTCGCTTATAAAGACATTGAAGAGACCGTCCTAATACTGAACTCCGCGGACCCCACTAGTAACCCCTTCTTCTGAGTGGACTCCATTTACTATTACTCTCTGTGTTCCTATTCTCCAGCCAATTTTACCCAGGCTGTCGCCTTGGGACCCACTCCCAGGCTGGCTAACTGTATTAATCTTTGTGTGGGACTGTGTCAAATGCCTTGCTAAAGTCTAGGTAGGCCATGTCCATAGCCCCTCCCTGATCTACTACTTTGGTCACCCAGTCAAAGAAATCTATCAGATTCATCGGGCATGACCTTTCCGCTGTGAATCCATGCTGCCTAGGGTCCTGTGCCCCTCTGGCCTCTAGATACTCTACAATTCTTTCCTTCAGAAGTGATTCCATCATTTTCCTATCACTGAGGTTAAACTAACAGGTCTGTAGTTTCCGCTTCTGCCTTGCTCCCACTTTTGTGAAGGGAATCACATCTGCCCTCCTCCAGTCCCTCGGGTACCACCCCATCCTCCCATGATTTGTTAAAGAGGGTAGTCAGTGGTGTCACTAGTTCTACCTTAGTTGTTTTAGAATTCTGGGATGAATCCCATCAGGCCCCATTGCTTTGCCCACCTTCAGTTTAAGAGTTCTTTCAGAACCCTTTCTTCTGTAAATGGCTGGTATCAACTTCTGTATCCAGAGTGTTTCTACCGTTTGTTTTAGGTACCTCCCTCTTCATTTGTAAATACTGAGCAAAAATATTTGTTTAGTATCTCTGCCTTTTCACAGTCTCCCTCTGCCCACCCTCCCTCCCTTTATTAAGCCTAACTATCCCTCCCTTGGTCTTCCTTCGCCTCATGTACCTATAAAAGGTTTTACCCCTTCTTTTTTGCAATTAACATTTTATTGAACATTTAAATACAAGCACTTATGGAGACAAGGTAGAAATAACAAATAAAACACAGGTGGGGTACACAAAGGACAATCAGTACAATCTAAAAATAGAGATACATACAGCCTCCACAACCCCCCACCCTAACCCATCCCACCCCCCACCCTCCACACAAGGCACTGCGATTAGAAACCACCTGGGAAAAAAAGAAAAGAGGCATCACTACTATAGGTTCCTTATGAGTAAGCTGTTACTAATGGAGACCAGATTTTCTCGAAACGGGGCAACACATTGTTCAATATGGCAATCATCCTCTCGGTCCTGAGGCTCGAAAGAAATTCTGCCAACCATTCAGAATAAGTGATTAGGCAGGGGTCCTTCCAGTGCTTCAACACTATTTTTTTAACTATACAAGAGATCATGGTTATATAAAATTTCCTCTGTTTAACCATACAGCCGACATATCGCCTAATAAACATATTTCCGGGTAAACAGATCCTCTAATCCCAGTAATGGATCTGCTTTACTTTTGATTTCATTCCACAGAGGGCAATGTTGGGACAGTGCCAAAAGATATGGAGAAGGTCTCCCCTCCCTGCCACATCTATAACACAGAACTCTGTGCTAACTTTAGATCCTGTAACTTCTGAGGTGTGTAATAAATATTGTGCAATATTTTGAACTGCACCAGTCTGAGATGATCTTGTCGGATCAATTTGTGGCAATTCAGCCAAATCCTGCCCAGTCCCAGGTTATGTTAGGGAATACTTTGGCCCAGTATGAACTAGGTGCTAGGCTATCCTTAAAGGCCCAATTGAACAATACTAAATAGATCTTGGAAATAGCCTGTGGGGCACCCGACAATACGCTAAGGTCTTCCCAGAATGAGATGCAAGGTGAATAAACGGATTGCTACCAAATCTCTGAATCAGAGCATGATGTAATTGATATACTTTGAAAATATCCTCTGAGTCAAATCGAACTTCGCCCAAAATCTCGCCGCTGAGATTATACCGCCATCCGTGTTTATAAAATCTTTCAGGGAGCAAACAGCTAAGAAGGGCAACCAGTTCTGTTTAATAGTCCGATAGCCTATCCGCCATTGCGGATTCCCCCAAACAGGCTGCCCCATGTCCCACATTTGTTCATACTTCAAAAAATTACATAACTGATTATGTATTCTAAGAGAAAGTCCAATAGGAGACTTTTTCAGTAAAGAGGGAAGCAAACGAATGGGTACATAGGGTAAAGCCTTGGGATTAATATCTACGCTCTTAATAAAACTAAATTCCAAATTAACCCATAATGGAATGTATCCCATATTCGTGGTGGTGTTTTCACAGTGCATCCATCTCCCATATTTATTTAGATGCGCTGCCCAAAAATAAAGCGCAAAGTGAGGCATTCTCAGACCACCGAGATTTTTAGGGGCCGCCAACTTAGGATACGACATCCTGGCCTTCCCATATCCCCAGACGAAATCAGCCAATTCACACGTGAGTTTCTTAAACCAAGAAAGGGGAATCCAAATATTTAACATAGATAAGGGATAGAAAAGCCTGGGGAATATATTCATTTTTACAATATTTATTCTCCCCCATAAGGACAAAGGCAATTGTGTCCATCTTTTGAGATCAAGTTTGATTGTGTGGACTAAGGATTCTAAGTTCAGTTGACGCAGTCTATCCTGACTGCTTGCCAAAAAAATGCCTAAGTATCTGAGAGATTTAGAATCCCATCCTAAACCTAGTCTTACGACATCAGGCTTAAATACTCTGTTGTTCAAAGGATAAACAGCAGTTTTGTCCTGATTCAATTTATAATTGCTTAGCCCACTGAAATTCTGAATAAGTTTTAATAGATTGGGAATAGACCTATCGGGTTTCGATACATAGATTAATAAATCGTCGGCATAAGCCGTAACCTTAATTGTATGTCCCCTTACGTTAATACCAAGAATCTCAGGGGACAATACTATACTCCTTATAAGGGGCTCCATATATAAATTGAATAATAGGGGTGAAAGGGGACAGCCCTGTCTTGTACCGGCCTGTAATTTGAAAGAAGCAGAGATAGCCCCATTGCACACAACCCTAGCCGAGGGGTCTGTGTACAATGCCCTAATCCAAGCCACAAATTTCTCTGGGAAACCAAATCTACCCATTACCTCGAAAAGATAGGCCCAGTGGACCCTCTCGGCGTCCAAGGAGACCAACGCCATTGGTAGCTCGGACCCCTCGGAGGCCGAGAAAACATGCGCCAGAGTTCTAAAATGATCTGAAGAGGATCTACCCCTCATAAAGCCTACTTGTTCTGGTCCAATAAGCCTCGGAATTACCTGGCAGATACGATCAGCCAATATCTTGGCCAGAATCTTAATGTCGCAATTCAACAGTGAAATTGGTCTGTAACTGGCCGGTCTTTCAGGCGGTTTGTTAGGTTTGGGGATGAGCACAATGAGTGCTTCAGTAAGGGAGTGCTCTACTTCTTTACCAGATAAAATATATTGGTAAAGATTGAGTAATATCGGGGACAACTGGGTGGCAAATGTTTTATAAAAATTGGGTGAGAACCCATCTGGCCCGGGTGTTTTATCAGGTGAAAGGCCCTAATGGCCAATTCAACATCCTTGTGTAATCTCTGCATTGAGCACTGATCGATCCAATTCGCAGAGGGTAGGAGGGGTAGCTGTCCAGGAATGAGGAGATGTCCGCCGCCGGGGTGACTGCATTCCAGATAAAGAGATTTAAAGTAATTTTGAAAAATCTGGGCCATATCTTGGGAGTAGTTTTGATAGTACCCTCCCTTCTGAGAGAATACCGTCAATTAAACGGAAGCTTCAAATTGGGTAATCGTCTGGCCAACACTTTGCCCGACTTTTCACCTTGGTCCACTGAACTTTGCTTTAGTTTTAATAATAGCCAGTTCGGCCTGTTCCCCAGTATTTTAAGATATGCATCTTTTGCCTTCACTAAACTTAATTTCACCTCCTCAGTAGGGTACTGAGAAGCCTATGTTCTAAAGACCTAATCTGATTTAACAACCCCTCCATTGCTATTTCCCTTTCTTTCTTTCTCTGCACTGCCTGGCTGATCAATAAACCTCTCATATATGCTTTAAATGCTCCCCAAAGAATATCCGGACGAACCTGATCCTTCAAGTTAAAATGAAAAAACTCTGTAATTTGTGCAGACAAATATTTAGTTATTTTGGGACTCCTCAATATCTGATTATTTATCTTCCATTTATTACTTTTACGAATTAGGGAAGGCAAAAAAACTGTGAGGTCTACCGCCAAATGGTCTGAGAGGGGAGCAGCTACTATTGCTGAGCTGAGAATCCCGGGGAGCAAGGTGCGAGACAATAGGATATAGTCCAACCGAGAAAGCAATCCATGAGTTGGGGAGACAAATGTGTAGCCCCTCTCCTCAGGATGGAGAACCCTCCAAACATCTGCTAGGCCCAATTGGTCAACCAATTCCCCAAAAGCTCGGGAAGCAGGAGTAGGATGTGCCTGGGTCCTAGAAGCTCTATCTAGTGACGGGTCTAGCACTGTATTGAAATCACCACCTATTATCATGGGAAAATGACTGAATGGTTGTAAGACCCTTAGTAATTCCACCAAAAAATCATGAGAATCCGAGTTAGGGCCATAAATTGCACCAATCAACATAACCTTACTCTGCAATTTACCTTGCACCAAAATGTACCTCCCCTCATTATCCTGTATAACCTTAAGGGGAATGAAGTGCAATGATCTGTGGAATAATAACATGACCCCTCTGCTCTGTGTGGTGCCCTGTGATGAGAAAATCCTCCCTATCTGAAGTCTCCGCATAGCATTGCTTTCCTCTTGTAACAAATGAGTTTCTTGCAAAAACACAATTTTGGCCCTCAATGCATCAATGTACTTCAATATTTTAAATTGCTTCGTCTTATTCCTCACCCCTTTAATGTTCAATGTAAGAAATTTTATCGCAATATCCGTCCCAATTTCTGGTTCAACCCTGTAGTGACTTGTGATTGTATACTTAACCAGTCCAAATTCCTATATTTGCAGGCCCTGTGCCCTCCCCCCCCAACACAAAGAATCCGAAATCCATCCAAACAATACCCTCCCACCAATACCCACCCCCAAACCATTCCTTTGACCCATTATAAACAACCAATCTTAACCGCCCTCCCAGTCCACCCTCCTCTACAAATACTCTATAATAAACCAGCTACATACAAATATACTTAACACAACCAGCAACATCATCCTCCATCGCCCACCTCCAGTACCTCCCCGTCCCCTCCCCCATCCCCCCACCTAGCCCCCCCTCCTCCCTTCCAACATACTTCGGCCCGTGATATCCATAGCTCCGCTACCTCAGGCCCTTGTTTTATCCCCCTTCTTAACTGAGTTGGCTATCTTTTCCTCGGTTTGGGCCTTTGCTGTTCTGACTGTCTTCCCAGCCTCCTTTTGCTTTAACTGATACAGTTCTCTAACCTGCTCCTTCTGTGATTCCTTGTACTTCCTGAATGCTTTCTTTTTCTCTTGAACCTTCACTGCCACTTCCTTTGAGAACCATAGTGGTTTCTTACATTGTTTTGTTTTGTTTATTTGCTTCACACAAAGGCTCGTTACCTCTGTGATGGCAGTTTTATTATTCTCCCATTCTTCCACCCTCCTTCCTGCCCATTTGCTAGTGCATTCCTTAGGCACTCACCATTTTGGCAAAGTCAGCCCTCCTAAAGTCCAGTACTTTTGCCTTTGTATGGCTTGACTCTATTGCTGTGTTTATCGTGGAACCATACTGTTCGATGTTCGCTAGTTCCCAGATGGCTACCCACTTCTACATCTGTGATCCCTCTCCATCTCCATTTGAGAGAACCAGGTCTAAGATTGCTCCCTCTCGAGTGGGCTCCAATACTAGTTGTCTAAGGCATGCCCCCTGTAGGGCATCTAGAATAACCCCACTCTTCGAAGTGGTTGCTGCAACTGTACTCCAGTTAACAACTGGCATATTCAGATCACCCATCAGCAATATCTCCCCTTTTTCTGGCATTCTAAGTATACTTTCTATCATTTCCTTGTCCATTTCCTCCCCCTGAGAAGGGGGTCTGTATACAACCCCTGTGAGGATTGTGGTGCCATTGCCTGTCTCCAAATTTACCCACAGTGCTTCTTCTCCTCCCTGTTTACCCTTTTATTCTGTTGCTTTTATTCCTTCCCTTATGTAAAGAGCTACTCCTCCTCCTCGTCTTTACCCTCCTGTCCCTCCTGTAGATAGTGTATCCTGGTATGTTTATGTCCCAGTCATGGTTTTGTGTGTACCATGTTTCTGTGACTGCCACGATATCCAGATGTTCCTCCTCCATCAAGGCCACTAATTCAGGAAGCTTGTTACCAGACTATGGGCATTGGTACTCATTGCTCTCCATTTTTTGATGGCTTTACCTTCTGTTGCAGCATCCCCCACTGACCTTTCTACCTCGGTCTTTTTCTCATTTAGTACCCTGTTTTGTAGGGAGAGGCTGGGATTTTCCTGCTGCTTATCAGTGCCTCCCTCTTTGACTAGTTTAAAAGCTTGCCAATGAAGCATTTAAACTGATTGCTCAAAAGACTTGTTCTCTTCCTGGACAGATGCAGACCATCCTGCCAGTATAGGCTGGTGTCCCTCCAGGTGGAACCCCAGTCCCCAATGAAGCCAAACCCCTGTGCTCCACACCATTTTTTCAACCATTCATTAAACTGCATGGTGCTAATTACCCTCGCCTCCCCCATGCCATTGAAAGGCAGCACCTCTGAGAAGGATACTGTGAGTGCTACTTGTCTTAGGCCCCTCCCCAACTCTACAATGTCCTCCTGCACTGCTCTGATCTCATGATGAGCCAAGTCATTTGTTCCTAGGTGGACAATGACGTCCAGCTCAGACTCCCTTGCAGTTGAACAAATAATTCTCTACGCTGACAATGCTGTGATCCTCACCTCGGACGCTGATCCAATCCAATTACAAAATCAACTTCAGCGGGCCTTCTCCTCCATCGAATCCTGGTTCCTAAATCATAAACTGCTTCTCAATCAGAAAAAAAACAAGTCTATGGTCTTCTGCAGTCCCCACAACAAAAACAAACAACTCCACCTCTCCACTGCAACTGAACAAGGAGCCATCCTAGAGCAAACACAATCATTCAAGTACCTCGGCATCACCCTTGATCCCCACCTCTCATACGCTGTCCATATCAGCAATGTTGCAAAGTCTGCCAATGAGATATTAGGCATATTATTCCGGCACAGGAAGCACCTAACTCCAGAAGCACTGTCAGTGGCTGTCCAAAGCTCTATCGTCAGCATCATAACTATGGTCTTATCATATATGGGTCTGCAACTACCACTGCTCTCAAACGTATAGTGACCTCCCTGAATAAGGCCTGTCTTCTCATCACTGGCTCACATCGCCATACCCACACATGTGACCTTTATTCCCAATCTGGATGGCTTCAACTGGACAAACGCATAAAATATCAAACTTGCATCACGGCCAAGAAAATTATAATGGGGCTTGCCCCACCTGGTGTCTGTGCTCTCCTTAAGCCTAGACATAGGAACGTCACTACAAGAAGATCCAATTCCCATCTACTACATATCCCACGATGTCGCATGACCCAAGGACAAAGATCATTCACCTATTGGGCATCCAAATGACTCAACTGTCTTGGCAGAAACATAGCGACCGCTCCAACGCTCGACCTCTTCAGGTCCAAGCTGCACTTCTCACTGCTTGTATGCAGCAATTGCCCATCTTAACATTTTCTACCGTTCAGCGGCTGCATTGCCCCAGCACCCAGCGCCTGTCAGTCTCTTTGCACCCTAGCACCTTACCTGTCATATTCCCTCAACAAGGACCCTGACTGCACTGTCTCTCACCCTCACCCACCTCCCCCGTATCTCCACTCCTGCCCCACTCCCAACCACCTCCCGTACTCCCCTTTACCTCCTGCACCTCCTTGCCCCCTCGATCACCCCCTTTCCCTTGTCTTGCTTATAGCTCAAGTCTTTGTACTGGTTATTACATGTCTGTTAGTCAATGACTATATGTTTGTAACTAAAAATTATGACTGTTGCATACGCTGACATGGAACCTTTGTAAAAGAGCCTCGGCTCAAAGGTATTGTAATCCTAGATTGAAATAAATAAATAAATAAATAAATGGCTTTCACTATACTTCAGAGAGACACAGAGAACTAGCTATGTTACAGACAAAGTGCAGGGCACCTACAGACAGTGTGTGTGTGTATATACAATTTAAATGACTTTCACTTTACTGCAGACACACAGAGTAGCTATGTCAGAAACAGGGCTCAGGGTACCAACACCAGACAGTGTGTAATGCAGCCTAAATGGCTCCACTACACTGTAGAGAGACAGAGTGTATGTCACAGACAGGGCTCAGGGCACCTATAGACAGTGTGTGTCTATACAGCCTAAATGGCTTTCACTATACTGCAGAGACACACAGAGTAGCACTGTATGTCACAAACAGGGCACAGGGAACCAACAACAGACACTGTGTAATACAGCCTAAATGGCTTCACTATACTACAGAGAGACACAGAGAATGTGTCACAGACAGGGCTCAGGGCACCTAACAACAGACAGTGTGTATACAGCCTAAATGGCTTTCACAGGTACGGTCAGCAGCGATGAGCACATCCCCCCTCTTTTTCCTTCTCTCCTGAGCACTGCTGCACTTGATGACTCCCACCTCAATTATTTCCCCTTTCTTCAGTCCTCAACCCTTGCTCCCCTACCTTTCTGGACAAAAGTCTTGCTTTAACCTTTTTTTTTTTTTTTTTAGTTTTTGCAGCTTTTTACTGTGGTTGCAGTGAGTGCCGAATCTTGCTCCCTCTCCCACCAAGCTCCAGAGCTAGTCTGTGCACTCACGCAGCAGGCAGGGAGCTCAGACACCAGCACTGACCAATCAGATTGTCAGGCTGGTGTCATGTGCTCCTGTCTGCTGTGAAGACCCCACAGGCTTCCTGTAATGACAGATTAGAGAGCAGGAAGAGTCCCATGACCCCACAGGCTGTCTGAAAAATGTCTTTCTTTAAAAATGACCAGTTATTCGCCCCGTTAAACATGTTCATAGTACCCGACATGCAAATTACAGTGTTGGGTCAGGTAGGGTAGTAAATTACCCAAACTACCCTACTCAACCAAAAAAGCATAATACCTGATCTACCCACTCCAGCTACCCAATGGGTGGCCCATCCCTAACAAAAATGATTCAGGGCAACAGGGCCAGTCAGGTTCAATAAGTGCACCTCAAGGCAGTGAACATATACTCACTGGAGAGCAGAAGGCAGGGGACAGATATGATAGACACCTTCTAGCTTCTAAAAAGGAATTAAAGTAAACTGCAAGGAACTATTTAGCTTGAATACTAGCTCGCAGTCTCATGGACATGAGTAGAAACAAATGGAAGGGAAGTTCAAGAGAGACATGAGAAAGTAATATTTTACAGAAAGGGTGCTGGAGCTGTGGAAAACTCTACCAGCTGAAATGGAAGGTTCAAAAACTGTTAGAGGTTTCAAGTACAGTTGAGACTGAATGAAGTGTATAATTGTTGTGCATGGCAGAAGAAACTAGGAGGTGAATGGGTGGAAGATAGAGGGCTAAGATCTTGAAGGGACAGTAGGTCCCAGGGCTAAATAGGGAACTCAGGCAGGCAGTATGGACCACTGGTCTTTTTCTGCCTTCATTGTCTATGTTTCCATGTGAAAGCACCTCAGATGGGCTTACCTTTGTATGGTTACAGCCCCCTCGCTCCCTTGGCAGCATTCCAACAGTGGCTCCATGTGGTCTCTGGACCTGGTGGTCCCCGAATGCCTTTGTGGCAGTGAGCCACCAGACTCCATGTCTTGACCCCCCTGTTTAGATGGGGACCAAACTCCAGTGATGTCTTTGCACCTCCGGGTGCTGGAGAGGTTTGTTTGGGTCCCCAAAGTGGCATGAGCCCTGGACCAGAATGCAAACAAAAGACATTGCAGCCTGCACTCGTCTGAGCATGCGTGGACATCAGGAGCACACATTTAAAGGAGCCATGGCTCCCTTTATGGTGTGGGCAATTCAGCCATTTTTAAATGTTATGTTGGACTCCTGGGAAGGCATGGGAGCCGGGGACCAAGTGAAATAAAGACCGGAAAGCTTCCAATTTGGGTGGGGGGGAGCATTTGTAGCCTTCTTAGGGGCATATGTACTTAAATTTAAGGACTGGACAGTTTGGGGTTAATGTACTACAATATGGTAGCCCCACAGGACTACAGAACACAGAGGGCCACTGGGAAAGGCTGTTGAGCATTGACTCCACCTGAGACATAAGCAGCCAATCAGTGGAGGGCTGAAGAGAGAGAGTATAAATAGGACTGGCAGCCCACCAAGACAAGAGATCAGTCAGAGAGGGAGTGCAGAATAGTCTGAGTGGGCTCCTTAGCCCCATTAACTGCACTCGGGCCCCACAGCCTAAAGGTCCAAAATACACTGGAAAATACAGCATAGAGTGAGCCCAGAGTTTGCAGCAGGAAGAAGAGCAAGGTTTTGAAAGTATCTGCAGATGACTTGGTGTCAGAGGTCTCAGCCAGAGAAAGAGAGAGAGAGAGAGAGAGAGAGAGAGAGAGAGAGAGATATGAAAGTTGCAGAGGGAGCAGAAAGAATGGGTTTGTGCTGTTTGAATTTTTCTAGTTTGTTAATCCCTTGAATCAAAGACTGAGGGTTCCCTCCTTGGAGGGGTATTTCCATGAGTGCATCTTCCAACATGGGGGGAGTCTGAGTGTGCTGTTGGCCAGTGACTGAGAAAGGGCCAGCCTTCCTATGACCCAGAGAAGTAGCGTAGAGGTGTCTAAGAGACCAAGAGTCAATCACCTTCCTTAGACTGAAGACTCAGGAAAGGACGTGTGGCCAAGGATGATGAGAGGCCTGTCTGGTGAAAACTGTATACAAAGGCCGTCGGGCAACATGGGCAAGGCCAGGCAAGTGAAGATCAGCTGGTTCCTTTTCTACAATGCTCCTGCATTTTTATTGCATCATCCTGATACCTCTATGGTACAGTGCAGCTGTTAGTGTGACAGCATCTCAGCCAGCTGCAACGCCCCTTTCTTGACTACAAAACTGTGAGTACCTTGAGTTGTGGCATTGGGGATTTTAATTAGCTAGCTAGCCAGATTGATTGCAGGGGGCAACTTCAATAGGAACAGCATTAAAAGCAAGGGTTCTGGCAGATCCAAGATTCAAGTGTTTGTTGCATTGTGAAAGTTATTTGGGCTCCACCAAGAGATCTCAGGCCTGCATCACCATCCAGTAAGGTACCCACCACATCAGGCACATTCAAGGGTGCACCCTAAGCTGGAAGGTAAGGATATTGTGTGGGGTTTCAAAGTGGTTAAAAAGGTTGTGCAGTATGCTATGTCCTTTCTCCGGTTTTCCCAAATAAATCTTCATATTGTTTGCATGTTAATTCTTGTGGCTTTAACTTTGTGGGCTCAAGTTACTGTATGTGGGTGAATTGTTACTGTGTAGGGAAGTGTACTGGGGGCAAATATTGTTGTTTCCTGGGGGTGTTAACCTGCAAGTTGTTCACAGGTATTCCCTGCCACTCCCCCAGGTGGAGGCATCACGCCAGCATACCATTCAGTTACAGAACTCAGGCTGGGCCCCTCAAAGGTGTGTACAAGGTGGATCGAAGGGCCTCGAAGCAGCCTAGGTGAGTCAAAGTTATGTTACAGCTGGAGGAACTGCTGGGATTGCTGGCCTTTAGTGCTTACCCCCAACATTGCTATTCTGAAATTTTGGTACCCCCCCAGTGGTTTAGCGAAACAAAATGGCATTCCAAGAAGTAGAGGACTGGTGAGCATTTGAGGACTTTGACCCATGGAAAGTGCTTGTGATAAAAAATGTGATGGAGGGACAAACAAAAGATTTTATCTTAGTGGTGTTAGATGGGGCCCTGGAGGGGTGTGAAAAGATAATCCAAAGGGTGATGAGAGAACCTGACACCCTGTTTAGGGATTTGATCATAGGGACTGACAAGGACTTAGAGCCTGTACATGTGCCCCTACTGTGATGCTAGAAGGGTTCCAAGAGATCTTGGTGGTGGTAAAGAAAGTGAGTCTAGCCAGTTCCTAACCTGTTAATCCATCCCCAGAGACCTCCCAGCCCAGTGATGAGGGGATTTTAAGGCTAAATTCAAGTCTTTGCTCGCTAGTGAAGGGAAGTCCATGAAAGACATGCAGGCTATGCTCCCAGGAGGGGGCCTGCTCCTATAGTGCTGCCCAGTGGGATGACCCCCTATGTGGTGGCACTGCATGAACAGTTCAAATGGCTGTGGACCTTCTCAGGGGCCATCCCCACACCAGCAGGGGAGGATGATTTTGAATCCTGGATAAGTCATGTGGCCCAAATGGTCCAAGTCTAGAGGTGCTCTAATGAGGAAAAATACAACAGGTTGTTGAAAGCTTAAGGGGCATGACTCTGGATGCAATTCATTCTCTACGAGTCAGTCAGCCAACCTGTACCACAGATGACCACTTGGCAATTCTGAAAAGCACTTATGGGGCTGTTGAGAAAAGGGAGGCCGTCCTATTTCAGTTGTGGGGGCACCACGCAGCAGCATAGAGAGAAATTGTTACAGTACATTACCAGGGTGGAGGCAGCGATGTGCAAGATTGCTGCGACTGGTGGGGATACCCCAGAGCAAGTTGACAAAATAAGGCTCGGTCAAGTCCTTTGAGGAGCTGTGCACTCCCAAATTTACTTTAATCACTCTCAGGCTACAGGCAGAAAAAATGATTCCCCATCCTTTAAGCAGTTGTTGGATGAGGTCCAGGATGAAGAGACCCAGGAAGAGGTCAACAACTCTTTGCAGATGCCACAGCCATCACTGCCACCCTGCAATCCCAAGCAACCAACTCTGCAGAACTGCCCCTCCCTTGGAATTGGGAAATATGCTAAAAAAACTGAGAGAGTGTATGCAGAACTTCAAGGGAGTGAAATAAATGCCCCCTGCCCCTACTATGGATGAATTCCAAGAAATAAAAGACTGTGTGAAGTCTCTGCAGCTGGCTTTGGAGTCTTTGTCATTGCAGAGTGTTGTTTTACCTGAGGCTAGGTGGTGGTCAGCTCTATATGCTGCCCACAGCCCTAGGCCCTGGATACCCCTCAGGCCTTGAGAAGGCTGGTTCTGTTTCAAATGTGGGCAAGATGGTAATATGAGGTGAGGGTAACCCAGTGCCGAAAATCCCCAGCTTATTGCAGAGAAACAGAGGCAGACAGACCAGGAAAACATCAATGGGAACCAGTAAAGGAGCTACCTGAGCCCCCGAAATTGCAATTCTTCACCAAATGGACAGACCCCCAGATTCTCCACAGCAGCCAGGTGCCTTCTGGTCTGAACAACCCCCAGGCTAATGCTGAGGTTTTGATTGAGGGCGTGCCTTGTTTCACCTGACTGGATAGCATGTCGCAGGTCACGATTATTCATAGCCTTTTTTATGACTGGTTTCTCAGGCACCAGCCATTCAAGCCATTATCAGGGTTATTGGTGTGAGGGGGTAGGAGCCCAGAACTGCTTGCATGATGGGTACTGAATGATACCAATTGCCTTTGTCATGAAGAGCCTTGATGAGCCACCCATTATAGATGCCATGGCCCTTATATGCCCTGGCCCAGGGGTGTGACATGGTGACTTCTGTCAGGGGTGGGTACCTCGGAAGAAAGACTAAGGTCCCTTGTCTCCCAGAAGTGTTCTTGTTTGAATACATGAAGAGCTTTATTAAAGTACATGGAAGAAAGAGCTTGAGTAAAATAAAGTACAGTTGTTCCTTTACACATATATAAATCAATGTATTAAATAAAGGCCCAGATATTCAAAAGGGTTGCGCCATGTGCAACAGGGTTGCTCATGCGCAAGTCCTATATTACGCCATTTTGCGATATTCAGCAGGAGGCAGTTGCGCCACTGAAAACAGGTTGAGCAACAGCGCAATGTAAATGAATGCATGCTCAACAGGAGGGGGAGGAACCATGCATAAACTGCACAACCCGATATTCAGTCGGGTTGTGCAGAATTCAATATCTTGCAACCCCAAAATGTGCCTGCACAACTTTGAGCCAAAAAAAAGGATCAGTCTACAAATCTGATCACAATGTATGGCTGCATGCCCATTGGCTCTAGCTCTGCACTAATGGGCGGCAGCCCTACCGACAGTCAGTCGGCGGCGTGCGGGTGGCAGGCGGGTGGGATGCTGCTGCCACGCGCTGCTGGGGAGCGGGTGGTGGCTTCGGGTGGGTGGGTGGGGACACTAGACACCAGGGAGATGTTTGGGGTTGTCACTGGACATTCTGTCCGCGATCGGGCATTACGGTCCACTGGACCACCAGGGAGATATTCGGGTTGGGGGGTCTTTATATTCTGCCCGTGATCGGGCATTGGGAGCTGTTTGGGGGTTGTTTTACGCTCTGCCCACGATCGGGCATTGGGAGATGTGTGGGCGGGGGTTCATGATACTTTCTGCCCGCAATCGGCATTGGGAGATGTGTGGGCGGGTTTCATGATACTTTCTGCCCACGATCGGGCATTGGGAGATGTGTGGGTGGGGGGGGGTTCATGATACTTTCTGCCCGTGATCGGGCATTGGGAGATGTGTGGGCAGGAGGGGTTGTTTTCACGTTGTGCCCGCGATCGGGCTGCAGGGTGCGTCGGTCCCCGACGGCTGCTGCCTGGCAGGGCGGCCAGGCGCAAGTCCTCGGGGATCGGCACACCTACATGCTAATGGCATGCAAATGGGGCCATAATCACATGCAAATGGCCCCCCCTGCACCTTGCATGAATTATGGCCCCATTTGCATGTCACCTTTTGAATATCGGAAATTTGCACATGGCGCAATGGTACTTGCGCCACCGCAAGTTTAAAGCTCAACTCTGACAACTTGCGGTGGCGCAAGTTCCACTGCACCATGTACAGTGGCTGTGGCTGGGGGGTGATATTCAAAGGAGTTGCTCAATAGCGCAACTCCTTTGAATATCACCCCGGCCACCCCTGCGCAACTATTTTGAGCAGCGCAAGGGCTTGCGCCTCAGAATGGCGCAGTTTGAATATCTGGGCTAAAGTGTTCAGTGCCTTTAGGAAATACTGCAGTACTTAAGGTAGTAAAATGCAGCATAAAAACTGTGAGGTTTAAAGCAAGTACAAAGGTGCTGAAATGTTTTGGGTAGTTTTGACCACTAATTGAAAAACAGCTGCATAATCAGAAGCAGAAATGGAGAGATGTCTATTTATTAGCATAGACATTGCTGTCCGCTGCTGCTCCATCGAGATGTACAAGTTTATTATCCTGCATCGAAGCAGGATTAGTGGTGTATCTGAGTGGCTTTTTCTGTATGTTTTGCCACTGCTAGGTTTATTAAAGAACCCGTTAGTTGTTTTCTTTTAATGCCCCCTGATTGCTGGCAAACGTTATCAGAACAGGATACTCTGAAGCATTAAGATATGCCACATGTAATTAGAGCAGCACCTCAAAAATGTTCGGAGCAGAATGGTGCTCTGAATATAAAAGTTCAGCAGCCTGCTTGACACCAGAAAAGGAAAATGATGATTAGCTTGTTTCACATGGAAAGTGAACCGAGCAAGAAGATAGAAATGTGCTCTGCCTTTTCTTAGTTCTTAAAAATCTGCAGAAGAGATGATAGACTGTTTAACATATAAAAGGGCAAGCGCATCGCTCCTCACTCACTCTCACTCTCTCGCTGCCTCTCTCTGGGACTGCTGTGTGGCAGTTCTAAGTTGGGTCGCGATAACTTTTATTTTCTGACGGCCCACTGGCAATGTGCACTCTGTGCTCGGAGGCAAAAGCTTCAGTGAAAAGGGACAATAGGTCCCTGAAGAGGATAAAATACACTGCACTTCTGGGAGACAAGGGACCTTAGTCTTTCTTCCGAGGTACCCACCCCTGACAGGGGTCACAATGGGCAGTCATGGATAAATTCCATGATTACCTGTACAGAGTTCCTTTCACAGTCCAGACATATAATAACCCCTTGACATATATAAACACAGCTGCTAAGCTGGATGCTGCCAGGCACTGACGACTGTCTGTATTCTCTCTGTATGACTACACGCTAGAGTACCAACGTGGGAAGACCAACATAGATGTTGATGCTGTTACAAATAAAAAAGTGTTGGAGTATGCTAGCTCCTAAATAAATTGGTTAATGGCGGCAAAAGACATTGCAAAACGGGACAGGGTAGTCCCTAAATGGTATGTCCTCTAGTGTGAGAAAATAGAAAAAGGGTCTTAAATGGAGGACAAAGCATAAAATAAAAAAGGGCCAAATTAAAAGTTAAGCTGACCGCTTGAAATTACAGCTATCAACCCCCAAAAGAGCCGGATTTTCAGCTCTAGATGAGTTACCTTGTTGCTTGGGCTTGGTATTATACAACAGCAGATATATACATATAGGGTCAACATTTGTTTTACAGGAAACATTCCCTGTAGAAATAACATATACAATTCATACAGCCTGACCTGCTTGTAGGAGAGCTCCTTTGGAATGAATGAGTTCCTATAGGGAGACAGCAGCCCCTAAAGGTCTATATTTATATTAACATTGTAGTCAATGATTAGCTACAGAGGGAGGAGTTTGAAACAATTCAAACTAATTATGTATGTAAGGGCATTTTTCTGACCAGCATTATGTGAAAGGATGCTACTGTTAGAACGAAGAGCATACTATAGAAACCAGGCTTAGAAGCAACCTTTATATTTTGTATAGGTGCAGGTTGTGAGCCTTGGAAGCCTATAAATGTATTAATTACAAAATATATTGATGTCACATGATGGTAATATCATCAGTGAAAAACAAATAAAAGCCTACCACTAAGGTAGATTTTTTAGATAGGGTGGTCAGTGAAGAGCTGACAGTGAGAGGTGTAAGATCTCATATATAAAGGTGTGGGTCTGCACACTAGTCTGAGGCACATGAGTACTGCTGGGCACAGCAGTGGCCTGTTTGTTTTGCTGAACTAATGTTTAATTCTTAATTTCTGTTACATCTTCTAATCATTTTATGCTCTGGAAAATAAAATGACAAATGCCACCTGGCATTTTTTATGCACTACAGTTGTTGTCTGCCTACGTTTGTTATCCTGAAATCCCAACCCCGCTACAAGGGGGAATGGACGACACACCAGTTTTGACTGGAACCAATGCCAACATGTTTGGCAGATTGGTCAAACTATATCAGGAAAGGGGTAATGTGACTCAGTTACTGAACCCTTCTGTCTGAGCAGCAGACAAGGGGGTTAGTTTGTCCATGGACATGGCAGAATGGGTACCCAGGTTGGTAGATGAGCCTGCAGATGAGATTCAGAGAGTGGATACTTGAGAGATAATTCTGCTGCCCAAGTCAGAGTGTAGAGTGATGGGGATCACTGCCTTCACCAGGCTGCCTGATGGACCCTCATTCATTATTGATGTCCCAGTGGAGGATCAGCTGCCTGAAGGATTAATGGTGCAACAAGGAGTACTACCCAGTCCCAAGACCCCCCAAGCCAGGTGAGTTGCAGTTAAATTAAAGAATGAGTCTGGAAAGCCGATGATCATCCATAAAGGTCCAGTGCAAGTGGATATCTACAGGACAGATTGTGTGATCAAAAGGTACCCGATGGATGATCATGAAGAGAAAACAGATCCAGCTCTTTTCAACTTTGGGGATCCCCTTCCCTAAAAGCTATCGCTGGAGCCTGAGTAAGAAACTGGCTCAAAGGCGGCATGTGTTTTCCCTCCATGAATGGGACATGAGATGTGTCCTCGGGGAGCAACACTATATTTGGCTAAGTGATAATCGGCTCTTTGGAGAGAGATGTCATGGCGCCTGGCACCTGGAGATAGCGAGGATATATGGAAGCACCTACAGGAGCTCCTGGGGCTGGTATTATTAAGAAATCACGAATCCCGTATGCCTCCCCCATTATCATGGCCAGAAAGAAGAGTGGGGCCTTCAGAATGTGCATAGACTAATGCACCTTGAATAAGTAAATGATCTCAGATCAATACACCATGCCCCAGGTAGAGGATGCCTTAGCCAGTCTGTCAGGGAGCAAGTGGTTCTCGGTACTGAATTTAAGGAGTGGGTACTACCAAATCCCCATGACAGAGCTGTTCAAGGAGAAGACTGCATTCATCTGTCCTCTCAGATTTTACCAGTTAGCGTGCATGCCCCAAGGGATCTCCAGGGTCCCAGTCATGTTCCAGAGTTCAATGAAGTAGGCTGTGGGGGATATGAACTTGCTCAAGGTTATTGTGTACATGGATGTCCTCATTGTTTTCAGCAATACTCTAGAAGAGCATGAGCTTATGAAGATGCTCGACCGGTTAGAGGATTATGGACTGAAAGTATCCATGAATAAATGCCAATTCTGTCAGACTTCAGTGAAATATGTGGGTCACATTGTTTTAGCAGAGGGGGTACAAACTGATCCTGCCAAGGTAGACGCTGTTACCACCTGGCCCCGACCACATAACCTTAAAACACTCCATTCCTTTCTTGGGTTTTGTGGATATTACCGGAGGTTTGTAAAAGACTGTTCAATGGTAGTGCAGCCTTTGAATGAATTAATGCATGGCTACCCACCTACAAACCAAAAGAAGAAACATCAGATCCTCTGAAGTAGCCCCTGAGGTAGTGTCTTATTGTGAAAGAGCCATTCAGAAACAGGTGGATCCCAGAGTGTGAGGCTGCCTTTCATGAGATAATCAAGAGGCTATGTGAAATGTCTATACTCACCTTTGCTAACCCCCAAGAGCCATACATCCTCCACACCGATGACAACTTAAATTGGTTGGGGGTCATGCTGTATCAGGAGCATCTGGATGGGTTATGGCCAGTGGCCTTCACAAAAAATAGCCTGTCTGCCTCTGTGTCGCATTATCCCATCCACAAGTTGAAGTTTCTGGCACTAAAATGGGCAGTGATGGATAAATTCCATGATTACCTGTACAGAGTCCCCTTCACAGTCCAGACATTTAATAACCCCTTGACATATATAAACACAACTGCCAAGCTGGATGCTGCCAGGCACTGATGACTGTCTGTATTATCTCTGTATGACTACACGCTAGAGTACCAACGTGGGAAGACCAACATAGAAGCTGATACTCTGTCCCACCAACCCTATGAGGACTCGTCTGACAACAGTGTGCAGCTGTCCAGTGCTACTGTGAAAGTATTGCATTCAAAATTTGTTGTGCAGCCAGAAGGCACCTCAGGTAACCCAGATACAGCTATTGACCAATTGGGCACCTCCCCTGAGGTTATTCCAGCAGCCTACTCAGATTTTACTGGGTTGGAGTTGTCCTCCCTTCCTCACATCAGTAAGTGGGAACTCCAGCAGGCCCAGAAGGAGGACCCAGCATTCAGGAATATTATTAAAGCTTTAGAAAAGGGAATGCGTCTTAATCTAGTATCAGCCATCCACTCTGATTCCCAAATAAGGTTGAGAGAGGGAAGCAAGTTGGCCCTAAAGGATGGGTTGTTGGTCAGAAAAGTGCACAACAGTGAGGGTTCCAGTGTGTGTACCCAGCTTGTTTTGCACTGGAAGTAGCAGAAAGCTGTACTGGTCTTCCTGCACAATGAGATGGGCCACATTGGGTAGGAATGAACTGTTGACCTCACCCAAGCCTGGTTCTATTGGCCACACCTGAAACGTGATATGGAGAGACAACACAAGACATGCTTAAGGTGCATCAAAGGAAAAACGCTTCCTAAACAAGCTGTTTCTCTAGTCAGCATCCACACCAGCTGCCCCTTGAAGCTTGTACAGTATGCATGAACTTCTTGTCACTAAAGCCAGATCAATCAAACAAATCTAGCATCCTGGTCCTCACTGATCACTACACCAGGTATGTTCAAGCTTACCCCACACATGATCAAAAGGCCAGTACAATTATCAAGGTCCTGCAACAGTTTGTCACTCATTATGGCATTCCCCAGTGGATGAACTCAGATCAAGGCAGGGACTTTGAAAGTCACTTGATGAAGGAATTCCTGGCCATGTAAGGCATAAAAAAATCCAGGACCATACCATATCACCCCCAGGGGACCCACAACCAGAACACTTTAACCACACTTTGTTCAAAATGTTAGGTACCGTGGACCCTGCTGACAAATGGAATTGGAGTCAGAAGGTCACCTACCTTGTCCATGCATATAATTACACCAAAAATGACGCCACCCAACAGTCTCCATTCTACCTAAAAAATAGATGTATTGGCAGCTATGATAAATGAACATGATTCTAGTATTTTGGAGCTAAGTGAAACTTGGCTTTCTGAGAAAGTTGGGAATAATGAGCTGACTGTTCAGGGTATCAGCTCTATAAGTCGGATAGAAGAAAAAAGGGATGGGGTTATGTTTTATATAAAAATTTATTTGGGACATGTAGAAGTTTTACTGAAGGGGAGTGAAAATAACATTGAATATCTAGTTATAAATGCTGGGGAAATTAAGGTAGCATTAGCTGTAGAATATTCTCCTCCTAAAACAAATGTAAAAGTAATTAAAGAAGTACTAAATAAGATAGGGGATTGTGCGGGGGACAGATTGATGATACTAATGGGAGATTTGAATTTGTGACTGGCTTAAGCCTCAGGGCAGACAATTAGAGAGATAGTTGTGGCATTAGGAGTCCAACAACAGATTAAATCCCCCACATATTTTACAAACACTTTAACACAGGGATAAGGGTGGGGGAAAGTGAGAATTTCCACCGTCGCAGAACTTCCACCGAATTTCAAAAATTTTGTGGAATTTTCTGCTCTTTTGCCTGTTGTGGAATTCCCAACTTTCACCAGATAACTGCAGATTTCCACCTAGTACTGCAGCATTTAATTACAAACTGCAGACTTTTTACATGACATGCAGAAAAAAGTCTTTTGCATTACTTCTGCGTTTTTTTCCCTGTAGTCATCAGTTCTGAAGAGTTTTTTTCTGCAGTTTAACAAATTAACCCACATTTCCTACATTTATTCTGCAGTTTTTGATGGAATTTCCACAAAAGTTGGCGGAATTATTTCTGAACCTTTCGCGGAAGCGAAAATCCGATTTTCGCCGAAATTCCACCAGCATAATTTTTTTCACACACCCCTACACAGGGATCTACATTAGATGTAATTTTTACCTCATTCCAAATTCAAATTGAAGCTGCAGGGACCCTACACCGTATCTGGGGGGTCATAACCCAGTTTGGATTACTTTAATCAAATCACAACTCTTGTGATCTTCTGAACATCTGAATAACAATTGGACTAGAGATATGAGAATATTTTCAGAGGATAAGTTCCTGATAAGTGTGGGAACTGAAAATGGGAAAGATGTAGGCTAATCCCAGATTTTGATTTGACTGCACACTATTTTATGAATAGTTTCTGCAAGATTTGCTATTAACATGCCCCCAAGATCAAACATAATATTAAAAAAACAAAGATTCCTTTGGATAAATGAAAAATTCTTAACAATTAGGGTTAAACATAGAATCTGGAAGAAAGCTCGAAAAACTAAACAAACTACAGACTGGGACTTATATAAAATTAAACAAAATGAATGTAGAAAACTTATAAAAGGGGCAAAACCAGTGTATTATAGGAACAAAATGAATTGTAGCTCAGACCCAAGAAATTTCTGGCAAACTATAAATCATTTAACTAACCCTGAGGGAAGGGTACCTTGATAGAATCACCTAGTTTGGTCTTGGACACATTAAATAATTTCTTTACATATGAAAAGGACATAAAAGAGTAGCTGACTCTAGTAGAGGGGCTAAACATATGGATTCAGCTGTAGAAATAAATTGGCTGCCCCCTTTAGATTTAAGAGCCTCAAAATATCTGAGGTCTGTTGGGAACTGGGTAGAATTAATGCCCACAAATCAGCAGGGCCAGATGAGCTTGAGAGAAGATTTTTGAAGTTAGCATCCAAACATATAGCTCCAACAATAGCATATATCTGTAACTGGAGTTTGCAGTTAGAATATTTTCCCCTAACTTGGAGGGAAAGCAAAATTATTCCCATACACAAGAGAAGGGACACTTCAGAGGTGAATAATTATAGGCCAGTTGCTTTGCTACCAATACTGCCAAAATGTTTACTGTAGAGATGTCCAGACCCTTTCCCTAATCAGGCACTACTCCCAGGGACCTGTGGCATGGTGCGGTCACTTCAGCTCAACTGCCGCCCACCCCTAGAACTCCCAGATGGCTCTAGTGGATAGCCACTGGTGGGGCTCAACCTCCACATCTTCCAGACCCTTGCTTTAATTGTGCACTGTTCCCAGGGACCTGCTACATGGTGCGACCACTTCAGCGCAGCCACTGCCTGCCCCAAGAACTTCCTGATGGCTCTACTGGATTACCGCCGGTATGGCTCGACCTCCTTGCCTGCCAGACACTTGCCCTGATTGTGCACTGTTCCCAGGGACATACGGCATGGTGCAGCCACTTCAGCTCAGCCACTGCCCACCCTAAGAACTTGCTGATGGCTCTACTGGATTGCCACCAGCATGGCTCAACCTCCTCACCTGCCAGATCCTTGCTCTGATTGAATTCTGCTCACAGGGATCTGGGGCACAGTGTAGCCACCTCAACTCAGCCACAGCCTGACCCAAGAACTCTCCAATGGCTCTACTGGATTGCCACCAGCACAGCTTGACCTCCTTACCTGCCAGACCCTGGCACTGATCAGGGGCTGCTCCAAGGGACCTGCAGCATGGTGCAGTCACTTCAGCTCAGCTTCCACCTGCCCCAATAACTTCCTGACAGCTCTACTGGATTGGTGCCGGTGTAGCTCGACCTCCTCACCAGCCAGACCCTTGCCCTGATCAAGCACTGCTCCGAGGGACCTGCAGCGTGGTGCACCCACTTCAGCTCAGCCACTTCCTGCCCCAAGAACTCCTCGATGGCTCTACTGGATTGCTAGCTGGATTACAGCATGGCTCTACCTCCTCACCTGCCAGACCCTTGTCCTGATTGCGCTGCTACTCCCAGAGACCTGTGGTGCAGTGCAGCCACTTCAGATCAGCCACCGCCTGCTGCAAGAACTCCCTGATGGCTTACTCCCCCATAGATCTACTGGATTGTCACCGGTACAGCTCAACCTCCTCACCTGCCATACCCTTGCACTGTTCAGGTGTTGCTCCAGGGACCTGTGGCATGCTGCAGCCACTTCAGCTCAGCTACCACATGACCCAAGAACTCCCTGATGACTCTACTGGATTGCCACCAGTGTGGCTCAACCTCCTCTCCTGCCAGACCCTTGCCCTGATTGGGTGCTGCTCCTAGGGACCTGCAGCACATTGTGACCACTTCATCTCAGCCACCCCCCATCCCAAGAACTCTCTGATGGTTCTATTAGATTGCCGCTGGTGCGGCTTGATCTCATCTCCTGCCTGGTACACCTCTACCACAGCGCCTAACTTGAAAAGTAGGCCCCTTCCTCATCCTCTGCAGATTGTCTGCTCTAGCTGAGAAGAGGTCCTGATTGGACAATTTTTTCCCTGTCCTCTGTGGCTCTAAGCTGTCAATTCTTTTTCCTGTTTCTCTGCTCCTTTTATTTATTGTACTGTATTTACTGCTTAAAATTCTTATAATTGTTTAGAACTGCTTAGGATAAGTAGAATTGCTCTGATTAGAATTTGTAAATGCTTTACATCCTGCTTGCTCATTCTGAAGCTTGCCTGTCTCCACTCTTCCCTTTCTCCTTCTCTGCTTCTACCCTCCTCTCTCTGCTCTAAACTACAAAACAGCATTCCCACCGTCCATTTTCTTGCTCCCCCCTTGACATGCCTGCTCTCACTCCCCCATTTGACCTGTTGCTCCCCTGCTAATCTCCTATGCTAATCCCTTAACTAATCCTTATTGTACTCCTGAATCTCCCCCAACCCTCTGCTGATGGTCTGCCTCCAATCTTCTCTGCTCCTACCACCGCACCTCTTCTTAATCCTTCTCCCTCTCCTCCAGACCCTTGTCCTGATCAGGCACTGCTCCCAGGGACCTGCAGTGTCGTATAGCTACTTTAGCTCAGCCGTTGCCTGCCCCAAGAACTCCCCAATGGCTCTGCTGGTTTGCTGCTGATGCAACTCAACCTCTCCACCTGCCAGATTCCCCAGCCACCCCCCTCCCACCTGCCATATCTGGGCAATTACTTATATAGCTACCTGTAATCATGTGACAAGGAGCTGGAAAAATGCTATCTCCCATCTTCTCTATTAGCCCATTCTATTCGGTGTTCACCAGAAGGTGGATTGTTGTGCTGTACCTTACCTCTTGCTCTTGCTCTCCACTCTCACTACCAGTGAGTATTTTAATGCTATTATTCTCCCATCTGCAAACAATGTTCCTACCATGTTTTTTAACATAGCTAATCTTCCCTACTCCTGTCTCTTGGAGGCTCCCTCTCCCACTTTCTCTCTCTCACACTTTTGATAATCTCCCCCTAAACTCTCCCCTAGATCACTTGTTCTCTTTTTTCCTTCACACTACCGCTAACACTCCAAAACACAGCACCACATAATGCCCCTAAAAACTTCACTACAACCTGCCGCCTAATTTTTTGTGCATGTCAGTTCATGGGTATCTCAACTTCCCCCAGCAAGACAATGGCAACTTCCTATCCCCCTCCCCGCTAACTCATCCTGCTTATATTGTTTACACTGGCTGGACAGCCTGGGGTATGGCTGCCTCTGCTTTCATCACTCACCCCATCCAATATCAACTACATTGCCTATAGCACAGGCACCTGTGGTCTCTACACAGACCTAAAATAATTAAAAGTCCATGGCAAAATCTCTAATCCCACTTATAGCTGGATGAATCCTGGGAATCCCACATGGTACCCCTATATGTTGCTCCTACCTTGCTATTCTACTAACCAAAGTAAACCCTTCAACCACTCCTTGTCTGCTCATGAACGTGCTATTGCTCACAAGCAACTGAAGGAATATCTTAAAAGCCTCATACTGCTAATACTGCTGCTCTCTGCAATATCAATCCCAATCCCGGCCTCCCTCAACGTTCACCCGATGCTGGAACAAAATCAGGAGTGCTCACATTGGTGTTCATTAACATCTGTAGCCTACTGGTTAAACTTGATAACCTCTGAGTTTGGGTATCCCAGCATAACCCAAACATTCTCTTGATTGTCTAGACATGGCTCTCACCTAAAATTGTGGATGCCACCATTATTCTCCCGGGTCACACTGTATTCAGGCATGACAGGCTTACCAAAAGAGGAGGAGGTTGTACAATTTATGTAAAAGACACCATCATGGCATATGCATTGTCTGTGCCAAATTTAGAAAGCAATATACAGGTGCTACCTATCAAAATCTTGCTTGGTGCACATAACAGATCTCTTATTGTGGCATCAGTATACATCCCACCAAAACACAATGTCTCTGGACTTATCTCAGTCTTGGACTGTATCCACTGCTCGCACTCCAAATCTGAAACCATCTTGTTGGGTGACTTCAGTGTGAAGTGATTATCCCTGAAGCAAGCACGTGTGGTGCGGTGCAGTGCTGCCACTTCAGCTCAGCTGCCGCTATCACTGCTGAGCACTTCACTCAACTTGTTGATTCCCCAACTCAAATAAATTACAAGACAGGGACCAGTACCTTACTGGATTGGATTCTCTCCAACCATCCAGATTGCATAACAAGCACAATTGTTCTGCCAGATGCTATTAGTGACCATTCCCCTATCTTGTGCAATTGGTCTAATAAGTTTACTAATTCACTTGAAAGAACAATTACATGCAGGGTCTTACTCTGAGGACACATTGAGCCTCTAAAACAACAGCTACGTAACCAAGCCTGGACCGTGATTGATGTCACTGATGATGTAAACACGGCACTTGATTATTTCATCCATCACTTAGACACCACCTGTGATCTCCATGCCCCTCTCAAAAAACATAGACTTAAAGGCGCCTGCAATCCGTGGATCACACCGGAGCTTATAGAGCTAATGAAGAACAGAGATCACCGTGGCAGCATTCAAGGGCCACAGATAGGCAAGGGGACATACAGAAATATAAAAGAGCTAGGAATGACTGTACCCATATGATCTGTAACCAAAATACAGTAATCAGTTCTATAGGGAAACACTCACCAACTCCTGGAAAGACTATAGGAAGTTCTGGAGCAACATTAAAGATGTAACAGGGAAGAATTCAAAACAGCCCTTATCAATGCTCAGTATTGACTCGCACCAACTCTCGACCCTACAACCATTGCCAACACTTTTAATGTTGCCTTTACAGTCCTCAGCAGTGTCCTATCCCCCTGACTTCTTTGAAGTCCCCTCAAATATAGAGAAGGTTGCTAATCCAAACCAACCACAGATTCACCCTCCTTTCTATTTTAAAACAGTTACTGTCTGCAAAGCCAGGAGATACATCCTAAAGGTACTAAGTAAATCCAGATTCACTGGGGATACGCTGGACCTGAAACTAGTCACTCTAACTCCGGAGGAAATTTTATCTCCATTAACCAAAATAATTATCCTATCACTAAGGCTATCCCAATTCCCCACGATAAGTGGAAATCCGCCCTGATGCTCCCCGACCATAAAAGTAGTGATAGGGCGCAACACAGGAACTACAGACCAATCTCCACCCCCCCCAAAAGCCCTTGAATGAATTGTCTCAGACCAGCTTATTGAGTACATAGAAAAGTACCAATTACAATGCCCCCAACAACATGGGTTTAGAAAGGGTCACATCCCCACCATGGCACTTATTGAATTCATGGACTTCATACTTGACTTACTTCATGAAGGCTATCTAGTTGGGGCAGCATTTATTGATCTCTCCAAAGCCTTTGATATGGTGAACCACACTCTTCTGCTAGAATAGCTATCAGACACAGGACTATCCAGGGAAACCTTAACCTGGTTCAAAAGTTATCTCTCAGACCACTCACAACAGGTTAAGATCAACAATCACCTCTCTGACAGGTGTGTAGTTCTCTCTGTAGTCCCACAGGGTCCATTCTGAGTCCTCTTCTGTCCAATATGTTCTTTATTTATTTTATTTATTTATTTTTTTATTTAGCTTTTGTTGACCGGGTAAGTGCACTAGACAAATCATGCCTATTTTCAGGCATGACCCGGGGGAGGGGGATACAGATGAATGCCAACTGACCTTGAACCAGATTAAGCTATTGGTGGTATTTTTAGTGAATTCAGGGAAATTTGACCAGGACACCGGGAAATTCCCCTACTCTGCTGGCGCTAGGTGGCCAGTAGGGGAGTGTGTGGGTCAGACATGGCCACTTCAGCAAAGGAGGGGACGGTGGAGGTTGTGTTGGCTGAAGTCTCCGAGATTTCTCGACATCAGAATATGGAGTCGGAGACCACTTTGAGTATGGATTCGGATGTGATTTTTTGTGAGGCTGCAATGACGGGTCAAGCGTGGAGAGATCGCAGTACGGAGGACAAAGTCGGGAGTTCTCAAAGAGCTGTTGTAGCGGAGAATCTCAAGGGCAGTGTAAAATTGGTATCTTCGCCTTTAATTCCGGCCGGTAAGCGAGAACTGGCGCATGGGAAGGCGGAAGAGTGTGGCACACGGAAAACAGTGGCGCGTTTATCGGAGTTTGCTAGGGCGTCTGTGGAGGCAGCGGGGGACCAACGGAGGTGGAAAGACTTGTTAGAACTAAAATATAATCTAGTGGAACTGGCAAGAAGTCGTTGGAAAGCGAGACTTGTGAATTTGGAACATAAAACGGATGAACATGCTTTCAGGAAGGTCAATGAGTCAAAAAAAGGGGCTGTAAGTACTGGTAACTCTATACTAACCTTCCCCACTTTCCAACTAAACAAAGATTCAGGTTTTGTTTTTAAACCTTCAAATATGGAGTCCGTGGGAGTAGAACCTAAAGCCCCTGTAGTTTACCAAACTAGGATTGGCTCACAAGAGGGGACGACAGATTTCTTCTTTAAAAACAACAACAACATGGAACAACATAGACTTAAAAAGTCATTGGGGACTGAGTGTGTTGATAGACAGAGGGCTGACAAAGACATGTCTTCTTCATATCCACAACATTTGGAACATGATGTGAACTGGTCACCACAAGCAGCTTTAATAGCAGCAGGGTGGAAAAAATTAGGCCAAGGGATCTGGACACCGGACTCTGCTTGGGATAAATCTTTAGATTTAAATAAATCTGGGCCAGAGTGGCAACCTGGTGGTAAAAAGTCTAATGTAGAATCTGTAAATTCCTCTGTTGTAAAAGAGAATTTGAGAGGGGAAATAGGGCATAAGGAAACTATGCAGGAAGATAGTACTGTATTACCAAAGGTAAGTGCTGAGGGCAACGAAGATGGGGTAAGGCCTGTGAAACCCCTTATGTCCAGTTTATTTTCTCAGAGTAAGAGAGAAGCAGCACCCCGGAGGAATGCTGTCCGCATTAGATATAAGGGGGGTTTAAAGGAAAGACCTGACAGATATTTTGTAGGTAAAACATTATTAAGGAATCTTTAAAGTTTCTCCTCGGGATGTTTTTGCCTTCATTAACATCTCAGGGAGGCTAATTTTGATGTAAGTTTCGTTCCCCGCATTGTTGGAACTTTTTGGGAAAGATACAATCAAGTTAAGTTTTCCCATTATGGACCCCCTTTTAGTCATCCCTCTATCTAAACCCCTAATTAAATATGTCACAGTAATGTTCAGGAATGAAGGGTACATGTTGAGGATATTGTGTTTTGGTTGTCCCAGAAGTGTGAGGTACAGAGTGACCCAGAACCAATTCTAGATTCGGAGCAGTTCTGGACGGGAGGGTGGAAATTTAAAGTAAAATTACGTCAAACAGCAATGGGAATTGAGCACATTCCTAACTCTTTTCTATTGGGAAGGGATAGGGGAGTGGTTTTTTATAGTGGACAGCCTAGGGCATGTTATAGGTGTGGTGCAAAAATGCATTTGTCTAGTTCATGTGATCAGCCTAAGTGTGATAACTGTGGAGAAGTGGGGCATGTGACCATGTTCTGTACAAATGTCATTAAATGTGATTTGTGTGAGGAACAAAATCACGCCTTTCGTGATTGTCCATGGGCTGCGCAGAACAAGAATGTTTGTGGTAATTTAGAGTTGATCATCCAAAAAGCACAGGACGCTAGAGAATTTCAGGAGACAGGGAAAACGTTGGCAAAATCCCTTTTGGTACTACAGAGCACTGTAGACCCCTTGGGTGTGGTAGGGACTAAGGGTAAGGAAAATGTACCAACTAATTTAAAGGGAAAGGAATTGGGAAAAAAAATTCCTGAGTTGTTGCAGCCAGTACGTTATTCGGTATCAAATGTGGAATCAATAAACAGTCCAGACCCACTTTTGAAACCTCCATTGGCCCCTAGAAGATCAAGTAGGACCATTAAACCCCAGTTACCCCCAGAACCAGAAGTTATTGAATCAAAAAATTCTTATGAGGCCTTATTTTGGGGAGATTCGGAAGTGGATATGGGAGTTACGGACTCACAGGTTTCGGTTCAAGAGGGCCTAGCGCCCCCTAGAGAGGATTACAAAGGAAAAAAAAAGAAAAGAAGAAAAAAATAATGAACAATTGTGCTAGAAAGACTCATTATGGAAATGACTTTCACATGGGCTACTTTGAATACTCATAGTCTATTAAAGGCTCAGAAGAGACAGGCAGTGTTTCATTTAATTCATGACTTAAAAATCTCAGTGGTCTTTTTACAAGAAACATGGATGTTTTCCAAAAACCAGTGTATTACCTTTTCTAAAGATTGGCCATGGGGGCCTTCCTTTTGGTCTTCCGGGGAAGAGAGGGCAGACGGGGTGGGTATTCTTTTTAATTCGTATAATTTTGTCTTGCATAAATTAATAGATTTGTGTCCAGGGAGAACATTAATTGTAGAGGGAAATTGGTACTCTCAAACCCTGCATCTAATTAACATTTATAACCCCCAAACCAAGGCAGGAAGAGTAATATGTATGAAAGAAATCCAACCTTTTTTAGTTACAACTATCCCCATCCTTTGGGAAGGGGATTTTAATTGCGGTATAGGAGAAGCAAGTAAAGGGTCTGAGAAAGAAAAAAATATATACTGCGATACATCATGTTTAAAAGATATTATAAAAACTGCAGATTTAATTTCCTGTATGGATAAAAGGTCGACTGGGCCAAAGGGTACATTTTTTAAAAAGGGAAAAGGATACACTATAGATTATCTTTTTATTTCCAAAAATATTACGTCCAACAGTCCTCAGATAATCCCGGTCGAGTTTTCAGATCATGCTTTGTTAATGGTCAAAATAGGTTTCATAGAGGGTAGTGGGAGACAGAGATCTAGGTGGAAATTAAACACCACCATTTTACAGGATAATCTGGTCCAGAATTCTATCAAGCTAATATTACAAGCGGGGTTGTCAGTGAGTTTTCTATATCAGGATTTAGGGAAATGGTGGCAGGAAACTAAAGAGGACTGCATTCTTTGGTTGAAAAAACATGGGAAGTTATGTCAGAAAAATAGGTTTTTTAATTACTTAAAATTAAGAAACCAGTTACAATTTTTCCTTACAAGGACTAATACTTCGAGGGATGATTTTTCATCTCAAATAGTAGAAATTAAAACAAAAATGAAAGCTTTACAATATGATAGAGCAAAAACTTTACAAGTCATTATGTTTAATCATATGAGAAAATCGGTGTTTGGAGACCCCTTTGAGTTATGTAAAGTTGTTAAAGAGCATGTGTCTCTGGATTTTTTATATCAGGGAACTGAGAAAGTTTTTTCAGTACAGGCTATAGGGGAAATGATTAATAAGCATTTTAGGAATTTAGAAGCGCCAGAGATTCCTTCCTTAAACCAGATTAAGAAATGTTTAGGCCCTCCTATAGAGAATGTCCTAGAGTCAGAGACCCTTAAAAATTAAAACAACCCTTCTCTCATGAGGAAATTAAAGAAGTTCTTAATTCTCTGAAACCTAATGTGGCCCCAGGTCTAGATGGACTTTCCAATCTTTTTTATAAAACGTTTCAGCTGGAAATTATAAATTGTTTAGCATTAGTTTTTAATTACTTTCTGAAAATAGGAGTGAGCATAAATTGCTTTTCGGATGGGTTACAAATTTATATTTTCAAGTCAGGGGATAAGGGTGAGTTTCAAAATTGGAGACCTATTACGTTGCTTAACTCTGACTATAAAATTCTTATGACTCTGATTAATAACAGACATAGAGCTTTAGCAGAAAATAGTTTTATGCAAGTGCAATACTGCGGCATTCCTAATCGGAGTATCCAGTCAGTCCTGTGTTTGATCAGAGACATAATTGAGAAAATTAATGAGTTAGGGGAGAAAGGTTTTTTATTAATGTTGGATTTAGAAAAGACCTTTGACAGAGTTAGCCATGCATTTTTGTTTACTACCTTAGAATTATTTAAGGTCCCGTTGAGCTTATTAAATTTAATAAAAAGTTTATATAGTTTAGGTCAGGTATTTCCATATATTAAAGGGGAATTGGGGAGGGGTTTCAAGGTAAATTGTGGGGTAAGACAGGGTTGCCCTTTAAGCCCTCTTTTGTACAATTTTTCTTTGGAACCATTATTTAGAATAGTAAGCTTGGTCCCTTTATGGCATGGTGTGAGTATTCTGGGGACAAACTCTTCGATCACTATTCAAGCTTATGCAGATGATGTATGCCTCTTTTTTTCAAAAATTTCACAAATAAAAGTCTTTTTTGCAGAGTTTGAGAAATATGCTTTTTTAACTAATGCAAAGATTAACTTAAATAAAACTAAAGGTTTATTATTAGGGATGTCTCATCAAGACCCGATTGTCTGGAATTCAGTTAAAATAGCTTCAGAGCCTTTGACAATCCTGGGGGTAAAGTTTGGTCCTCAGAATTGTCCAGAGGATAATTGGAAAATAGTTTTGGATAAAATTGATGTGAAAGTCAGCAGATGGAAAAGGTTTAAATTTACCAAAATGAAAAGAATTCAGGTTTTGAAACAATTCATCCTGCCAAGTTTACAGTATATTGCGGCAGTTTACCCACTACCAGTTAAATTTGAAACTAGGCTTTATAGTATCTGTTTTGAGTTGCTTTGGGGGAACAGATTGAACCCGGTTAAAAGAAGTTTTACTTACTTAGAAAAGAAGCGAGGAGGGTTCGGAATGGTTGATCCAGTTTTTTTTTGTTTCTCGATTTTCTTTTCCTGCTCTTTAAAAAATGATTTATGTGGGACAAGTAGTCAGGAGGTCCTCTTTTTTAAAAGTTTAATGAGGCGCTATTATACAGCCTGGTTGCATTGTGCTCCAAAACTATCCTTGCGTCTATCTTTGCCAGATTATTTTAAGCTGGCCGCACAGAAATTATAGAAATGGAAGGTAACTAAAAATCAAATTATAAGGAGTTCTTCGAGGACATTATATAAGGAGTTAATGACTTCAAACTATTCATCAGTACCTTGTTTTAAAAACTGTCCTATAGACCAGAATGAGGACATTTTGGAACAGCTAAATAACCCTAGGTTACCAGATTACATGTGGGAAACTCAATGGCTTACGTTATATGGAAAATTAAACGTTAGGGGAACAGCAAAATATAAAGCTAAAGAAGAGAGGCTATGTCCTTATTCAGAATGTATTAACCAGGAGGAAACAATAGAACATTTCTTTCTACAGTGCTCAGTGTCATCTAAATTATGGGAATATTTGGCTAAAGTATGGATTTTCCTTGGTTGGCCTCTAAATTATGACATTTTGGTAATTGGAACCTTTCCTCCATCTTTACAAAGGTGAAAAAAGGGACTTTCGTGTTTTCTTTGCTAGTTTAAGATATTGCTTATGGCAAACAAGATGCCAATGGGTTTTACATCAAAAGAAACCCTCTGTTCAGGGTTTTAGAGAGTATGTAACTAATATTTTGAATAAGGTATTTATTTCAGATTCACAGTTGTATAATGGGAAGAAAGTTAGAATTTGGTGGAAAGGCTTTTCACATATTATTAAATATAAATAAGTGAGTTGCTTTTTTATTGTCCTTTTCCCATTAACAGTTGAATAGGAAATCAATATTTAACTGGGGTTATTTAATTTAAGACTAGATATTATATCCTATTGTCATAGTTTTTATTATGGGGACAGAACGATGAGATGGTGAGTTGTATGTTTTTTTTTTGTTTGTTTTTCTCTACTGTATTAATTAGAGTATAATGTTTTGTTTTGACCTTTATTGTATTTCTCTGTTATTTATATTTTCATGTGTTTATTTCAATAAAATTGCCCCTACTCTTTTCGATAAGTGCCATGGGATTTTTAACATCCACCTGAACTACCACCAATCCAGGCAGATGGGACCTCGGTTTAACATCTCATCCAAAAGACGCCACCTCAGAAGTGCAGCACCCCTCTCATGCTGCACTACAGTGTCAGTACTGGGATATTAACCCAAGTGCCAGATGTGGGAACTGAACCCGCTGCCCTGTGATCTCCTGGCCTCAGAGGTGAGTGTGCTACCTACTGAGCCACTGACACTGTTTTTTTCTTAAACTGACTACCTACAGTACTTCCTGCCAAGATCTTATACTGTTGTATGCAGAGGGTGCAGTAATATACACTAACAACCAAAACCCAAAGCTCCCCAAGAATTAACTTCAGCAAAGCTTTGTGAAGGTGTAAGACTACTGGTTTAGCAGATAAAAACTAATCTGTAACTATAACAATACTAAGATTATGCTCTTCAATGGCCAGCATAACAAATTCAGATCCCACCCACTGACAATCTGCAACAGTGCGGACATCCCACTGAAACGGATCTAACACTTTGAATATCTCAGGGTCACTCTGGACAGCACACTAGCCTTCTCATATCATATTGAACATGTTGTCAGAGCTATCAACATTCATATTGGACTACTTCATAGGCATAAATGGGGTCTGACTACAGATTCACTAAAGCAAGCAATCCATAGCTCTGTCATATCAATAATTGATTATGGGCTTGCATTCTAAGATTCTGCCACTGAACTATCGCTACGGCATATATCCATAGCTCTGAACAACACCTGTAGGCTCCTCACTGGTGATACATGACTCATGCATACCTGCGATCTCAATGCTAAGACAAGCTGGCTTCAATTAAAAGACATAATTAAATACCAAACATGTCTACTAGCTAAGAAGATTAGTCTGATACTCACACCACCAGGGGTTCAAAACATTCTAAACCCCTCCTGTATGCCCCGTCACACTAGGGGTTCTTTAAATTAGATCTTCCAGATACCCTGCTGCCGTACTACCGAGGGACAAAGATCTTTTGCCTACTGAGCTCCCCTTTGGCTAAACTCCCTCCCTCCCTCATGACATCTCTTCAGTCTCCAAGCTAGGCCCTTTCAAACATAAACTACCTCAAAACCTCAATTTACACAACACCTGTGACTGCTTCCTCTGAGCAGTGCCCCTCAACACTGTGCAACTCATATCATCACCGCACCAACACGCCACTGCACTTATTCTCCTGCCCCTCTACATTAGCACTAGTTGCACCATTCCCCTCTACTCAGTATCTACCTCCTTCCTACTTCACCCCATGCAACCCAATATCCCTTCCCCTATCTGTACATCCCCACCCTCCCTCCTCCCTCGTCCCTCCACCTACCTCACCCCACTCCCTCATCACCTTTCTGCTACCTCCTGCCAAGGCCCCTGGCTAACTTATTTTGTCTCTTTTTTCTAGTTATCCTCACTTACACCCCCCACCTTATCTGCTCCCAATCTTCCTGTCTCTCACTCAACAAGGCAGCCTGGCTCATTTACCTGTTCTCTTCTAATATCTTGTTTCTCTACTTCACAGTATGCATATGTCCTGGCATACATTGTACAATATCAGTTAAAGTTACTCTGTTTGTATTGTCTTGTTTTACCATGATTTATTGTACTCCCCTTGCTTTGTGAAACTTCCTTTGTAACTCCCTCTGATGTGGAATCTACGTAAAAAGAGCTCCCGCTCATAGGTGATAATTCACAATCTTTATAAATAAATAAATAAAACATAAATTAGTTAATGAACAGATTAAAGAGTACCTGGATAAATACAATTTGTTTACTCCCTATCAATCTGGTTTTCAAAAGGGTTTTCAACTACAACGGCATTACTGGAATTTAATGACTTGATCAGTACATCACTGAATTCAGGGCAGGAAACTGCTGTTGTTTTTGTAGACTTATTGAAAGCCTTCAACCTGGTGGACCACTCCCTCCTTTATAATAAACTAAAAGGCCTGGGTTTTTCTGATGGTCCTCTAAATTGGATAACATCTTACCTAACTGAGCGTGCCCAGAGGGTTGAGGTAATGCAGTGTCTGTCCAGGTCTTGGAAAGTAACCATGGGGGTGCCTCAGGGGTCCCTACTTGAGACCCCTGTGATTCTTGTTGTTTAATAATGAACTGCCACAGATGGTGCAGCACACAGCCATATGTCTGTATGCTGATGACACTGCTATAGTAGCCACAAGGGCAAACATTTTGGACCACCAGTCTAAGTTACAGACTGATTTTGCAAAGGTTGAGGAGTGGTTCATCAGATCACACAATTAACTATGAACGTTAAAAAAAAAAAAAACTGATGCACTTTGCACTCAAGAATAATGATGTTTCCAACCTGCAGGTTCTCACAAACAACGTTGAATTACCTGAGTTGGTTACTGCCACTTGGGGGTAAATTTTGACTCTAAACTTACCTTTAATAAACATATCACTAAAATTATAGGCAAAGTGAATAAGAAATTAGGAGCTTTGAGGTGAACCACAAAATATTTTAAACTCAGTGACAGGAATAGGGTGACCGAACAACTCATTTTGCCTACCCTGACCTATGGGGAATTAGCGTATAGCACAGCAAACAAACAGTTACTGGATAAACTTGACAAACTGCAATATAAAATTGCTAGATACATGCTGCAATGCAGCTTTAGAACTCATCATTTGTTGTTGTTGAGTAAATTGGGATGGCAGTGCCTTCAGATGGGACACACAAAGAACTGGTTATTACTTAATCATAAATGCAAGTCACTTTACACTAAACATTGTGGATGGGATATTCAAAAGGGTTGCGCCATGCGCAATAGGGTTGCGCCTGCGCAAGTCCAAAAGTGCGCCATTCTGTGATATTCAGCAGGAGGCAGTTGCGCCACCGAAAACATGCTGAGCAACAGCGCAATGGAAATGATGGCATGCACAACCGAAGGGGGTGGATCCATGCATAAAGAGTGCAATGCGATATCCAAAGACTTGCGCAATGCGCAACAGCGGAACAGCCGGAAGTTGTGCACCAGCGGAAATGAGCCAAAATAAAAGGCTCAAGGAAGAGCGCAAGGCATACAGGGATGCCAAGTGGGGAAGAGAGAGAGAGAAAGACAGACAGTGACAGGCCAGGGCAGGCAAGGGAAGCAGTGTGGACCACAGGCTGCAGAGACCAGCGAGGGTGCCGGTGCAGTGGAAGTAGCAGTCAGGACAGTGGGGTAACAGAGCAACATCAGCCGGGGGCACAAGCCAGGGAGATGGACGGTGGCAGCTTCACATGGGCTTCTGTAATGAGGGGTGAGAATGCAAGGTACGGGGACATGGCCGTGGATGGGCCCGTCGGTATGCCCCCAACAGGCAGTACCGTTACGCATCAGCTTTGAGTTGTACACAGATGTGAGATGGTGGGCGGTACCACCTGAACAGGGCAATACTGAGGTGGCTCTGTGAGCTGTGCAGTGATGTGATGCAGGCACCCTCACGGAGTCATGCTCTGTCAGTGGAGACCAAGGTGACAGCCTGCATGTGCCTGCTCACCACGGGCACCTTCCAGAGGCCAACAGGGGACACCACAGGCATCACACAGTCGGCCACGTCATGCATCAAACCCAATTCCTCAGTGCTGCTGCCACATGCTGCGGAGCACATCCATTTCCCCAGCACCGTGGCAGGCGTACAGCAAACATGCAGGCATTCCACAGGTAGCACGTATGCCTGGTATGCTAGGGCCACAGACTGCACCCATGTGGCCATTCGCACGCCACCTGGCCCCGATGGGGCCACATATAGGAATAGAAAGGGCTTCCCCAGTGTCAACTGCCAGGTGGTGTGTGATGCCACTGGACGTATAATAAATGTCTGTGCCACACACCCTGGCAGAGCACATGATGCCTTTATATGGCATCAGTCCGCACTGTGCCATCGATTCGAGAGTGGGGACATCCCCACAGGCCATCTAGTGGGTGAGTATGCATGTAGGAAATGCAAACTCGGGGCAAGGGTGGGAATGCCACAGGTGCCATGGTAGTGGCACACAGGGATATGGGCAATATGGACCTGAACATGAGACTGATCTCCACTATCTCCACACAGGTGACAGCGGATACCCACTCCGTCCCTGGCTGCTCACACCGTACCCAGCGCCCCATGACCCCCATCGCAGCAATGCTATAATATAGAGGCACATCACCACATACAACATATGAGCGGGTGTTTGGGATGCTCAAGGCATGCTTCAATGCCTAGACACCTCCGGCGGTGCCCTACAGTACAGCCCCTCAAAGGCTTGTGGGATATTCCTGGCCTGTTGTATCCTGCACAACATGGCCAATGACTGTAGGATAGCCATACAGGTTGAAGAGGGGGACAGCAATGGGGACGCCAGTGGCACCGGTGTTGATGGTGATGAGCAGCCCCCCCTTGGACGGCGGGACCCCCGACTGATCCGGCAGGCCCAGCTGCACCGGGACACCATCACGGAGGAGCATTATGCACAACACAGGTAAGTCAAGGGGCCATGTGCAAACAACACTGTCCTGGCACAACCCACAGGCACACAGAGTAACACACCAGGGGTGCATGACGGCAAGGGGGGTGGAAGGGACCAGGCACACAAACACACCATCAGGGAGGGGTGAACAGTCATATGGACACACACACAAACACACCAGGCACAAAGCGTACATGGGAAGGTGCACAGCAGAGCAGGAACAGACATGGCAAACACACAGATCCACAGACCACACCCACCACCTGTACTGTCCAAGCACGTGTGTCAGATGCTGGGCACCCTTGCACCTTGGTGTACAGTACAATGCAGGCATCATCATGCACACGCACCTATGGACAGCAGTCAGGATGGTGTGCAGGTGGTCCATATGTCGGCGTGATGGGCAGGGCACCCACCAGTGCACTGCCCACCATGAAGCACAGTGCACACAGGGCAGCACCAGACAGGGCCCGCACTGGGAGACAGGTCAGTCATGTTGCACCGTTCCACAGCCACCGCAGATGCATGGGCAGCCCGCCGTGACCCAACAGCACTGGCAGGCTGATCAGCATGGCCACATGGGGTGGCACGGATGGACCACCAGGGGTCCCACTGCGCAATCGCGACCTTGTCCGCAGTGGGGTCTGTAGGATGCCAAACATACCTGCACCAGAGGTGCTTGGGATGCCCACAGCAGAACCCAGCATCGACAGGCTTGGTGTTGCATGACGCCGGGAATGGGGAGTGGAGAGCGTACTGTGTGGGGTGCACGGTACAGGAGCACCTGCATGTGTGCCCAATGCAGCCACGACAGCGACCAATGCCTGGGTCTGCCTGTCAATGGTGGCGGTCACATCCATCCGCATATGGACCATCTCTGCATGGTCCAGAGCACAGTCCCTGCTGTGCCGCTCCACAGCCACACACAGTGCCTCCACAGACGTTGCAACCCGCCTTTGCTTCTGTACTGATTCCCGCAGCAGGCGGGTGTGTTCTTCAAATGGGTACTCTGCCACAACGGCATCCTGTCCCCCAGGGTGGGGAAGGTCTTGATGCTTAACACCCCTTGAGGTTGGGCGCTGTTCACCAGGACCAGGAATGGGCGTATCAAAGGGTGGCGGGCATGTGCCACCGCTGGACACTGTACCCCCAGACCTGGTGGGTGACTGCTGCTGCTGCCCCTCCAACCGCTGTGCCCCAGGGACCACGCGTTCCACTGCTGTGGCTGCAACAGTGCCAGACACCTGCACAGCCACCGGTGCTGCCCAACCGGTGCTGACAGGCACAGCCTGGGACTGTGCTGACATGCTGGCACACAAGTGGGAACCAGCAAGGCCCAGGGGCATGTGCTGGCCTGCTGTGTGTCCGTCATGGGACACACACATGTCACTGCCCATTGCAGTCACTTGCATCATCAATGGTGCGGAGTGCGTACTACAGCCACAGTCACAGCGTGCTGGCATGCTTAGCTGCCAGACTGCTGAGACACAGGCTGTGCACCCCCCACACCTGACTCACCGACACCAGAGTTGGCAGCCCAGCGTGCATACTGGTGCAGTGCATGCTGGCTGGTGAAAAAGGTGGATGGACCCTCCTCCATGTCCAGCAGGTCATCCTCACTGCCTGGACCCACCACCACCATCCCCTGAAGACGAACAGGATCTGTAACAGAAAGAGAGGACATGTGAGTGCATGTGAACAACCTTCCCCCCTCCAACACCACCACCATGTCATACCGTGCAGTGATGGGCTTCCACCTGTCTGGAATCCACCTCCTGATACGCCTTCAATAGCACTGCGCTGCATTGATGCAGCCAGTCGGTCCTCAGCCGGGGTCAGCTCCACCACCGCTGGCTGGCCCCCGCCAGTGCCAGCACGTGCCGCCCTGAGGGCTGCCACCTTCTCCTTCACCCTCCTGCGGTCTGTCCCAATCTTCTTTTTGCATTCCTGCACGGAGCACTGGTGGCTTCCATGCAGGTTCACTGCCTGGGCTACCCCCTCCCTTGCAGCCACCCGGGCCTGAGGGGTGCCCCGCCGTCCACTCAGTAGTGACTCCTCCTCCAGGTAGGCCTGGAAGAGGGCCTCTGTCTCTGCCGTGGTGAAGTTGGGCCTCCTCCTCCTTCGCCCACCATCCTCACCCTCACCTTGGCTCTGCTCGGTCTTGGCAATCTATATGGGTGGAAGTGGACACTTGTCACTGTGCAGTCTACAGTGTTATCCCATGCCCATTGTCCAGAACATCCCACAGCATGCAACCCACCTCTCACCTGCAGTAACCGAATCTGGCCAGCACAGCCCAATGTCGCACATTTATAGCGCAATGCATGCAAATTAGGAGTGGAGCAACTGTAATGAGATGCAAATCGTGCTGCTGCACCTTTGAATGGCTGATCAGATGATTTGCATGTGTCGGCTGAATATTACGCCATTGCGCTTTTCGCAATACGGTTGAGGCGGCTGAGCCAATGGAGCAGATCTGTGACTGTGTGGTACACTGCATTGCGCATGCCCAGGTAGCTTACACAGGCATCTGCTGCGCTGATGACGTGCTGTGCGCGATCGGCAATTCAGGCCATGGCCACCATTGTGCCAGTGGTGCTACAGCACTGGGCACTATATGGCGCTGTGGCACTACTGCACAATAGTCCACTGTGGCACTGGCACGCAGGTGGTCGGTCAAGCAGGATGTGTAGATGTCAGATGGCGCTGTGCGTGGCCTTGCGTCATAGACCCCTGACCTGGTGTCCGGCCTTTGCCCCCTGGCACTGTTCGGCTGCCATGTGTATGGCCCTATTGCACTGTTTGGTGACAGTGCTATGTGAACCGACGGTGCTGTACGAACAGCGCGATTGGAACCTATGGTGGTCTATTGTGCAACATTTCCGTGGGGTACGCGGCTCGCATTACCTGCTGTAAAACTCCAACCAATGCGCGGGAGAGTGCCCCAATGGAGCCCAGTGGAGGTGGCCAACCTGGTGGCCCAATGGTTGAGCCCCACTATGGGGCACTGTATGTGGAGTAGCCCCTCACCATGGCTCGCACCCAGGTCTGGCTGCAGGTGGCCACTGACCTGGTGAGGGTCACAGGGCAGCACCAGTCTGCCAAGCAGTGCCGGCACAGGTTCAGTGACCTCCACAGGAGGGAGCCAGATGTGCTGCAACACCTGCGGTCAGGTGCCAGGAGGGGCGTTGTGCCTAGGCCAGGTGGGTGTACCATCTATTCACCTGTATTCTCCGTAGGGGTGTGAGTGTGTTTTGGTGGCTGTGCATGGGGGATGGCTCTGCCATGGTTAGCTGTGTCAGTGTGTGCAGGTGTGAGATGCATGGGTCTGGCTGTGTGGGCAGGCACACTCACTGGGGCAGGGGGCAGTCTGCTTTGGTGTCACACTGATGTTTTTCTCAATATTTGTCTCCCACAGGCCAGGCAGAGAGGATGCAGGCACGGGATGAGGAGGGCCGTGGCAGGGCCCAGGTGGCGGACGGTGGTGCTGCGAGGGGTGGGCCACAGCAGCAGCAGCAGCAGCAGCCACAGCTGCTTGAGGAGTGTGAGTATCATTACATCATGGATGCTATTGCATGCTGGAGGGGGTGGGCATGACCACCAGCCATGGACAACACAACCATGCATGACACAGGTGACAAACATCACTGTCCAGTGTCACTGCACGTCTGTGTGTGCATTACTGGTGGTCCATGCATGCACTGGGCACATGGCTGTGGAACTGGCATCCCACCACATTGCCACGTCACTTGACAGCCTTGTTTGTGCTGTGATGGACATGGGCAGTGTGTGTGTGTGTGTGCAGTGGTGCACATAGCTGGTGCCGCCTGGTTGGGCTTGTCATGTGCATGGTCACTGTGGGTGGGTGCATACCATCACAGGTGCGGGACATTGGGCTACATGCCTTGCAGGTTGGGTGGTGTTCAGGGTTGTGGACAGTCACAGCCATTGACTGTGTTCCCTTTTCCTAGGCCTCATCGTGCTCTGCAGGATTGAGCGGGCACTGCACCAGCTGACCCGGGTGTCCCTGGAGAACCATGACATCCTCCATGACATCCAGCGCCATGGGCTCTGGAGGAGGCACAGCCAAGCGAGATGGCACCAGGCAACAGAGGACCGGCCTGCTAGGCCTTAGACCAGCTTCCCCCCTTCCCACTTCATCCATCCCTCCCACCCTGCCTTCCCTTTCCAAGTTGTTCATCCCTACCCCTTGCCCACCCCTACCTTGTACCCCTACCCCCCCACTCTTGTAAATAGTTTTGTTGTTGTTCTTGTTCTACTTTCCATTTTTTGAAGTATATATCTATTTTGTTATGAATACTGTGGTGGTCTCTGATTTGCAGCTGGCTATGGTTGCTCAGTTGCAGTGGTGTGCATGCCATCTGGGGTGGTATGGTCCTGGGTGTGTGTGTGTGTGTGTGCATGAGGAGGTGTCTCCAGTGTGGCAGTGACTTTCTGTCGGTCTTGCCATCTGCTGCCGCCCACTGCTGGGTGCACAGGGTGGGTCTGGCTTGTATGGTTCTATGCTACACGAGGTTGACGTGTGTCGGGGGGGATGCATGGTGTTTCCTGCAGTGACAGTCACTGCACATGGGTGGTGTCTTGGGGTCACGGTGCAGGGTGTGCTGTGCAGATGGGGGGCTGATGTGCACTGTGGTTGTCAACCCCCTGTGTGTTGCAGTCTCAGCCTGCCAGTGGTTGTGCTGGGGCGTCATGGCTCTGCTGTGCTTTGTTGGCTTGTCCCCATGGGCCAGTGGATCATCCGTCCCACCCCCAGTGATGCTGTGCTTGGGGTGTGCAGGTTTCTTGTTGGTTCTGCAGTGTGTTCCTGTGCCCATGTGTGGCATGGCTGGCAGTGGGCCCCAGCCTGCCTCCCTGGTTGTGCAGTTACATTGCTCTGCTGGGGGTGGGGGGGGCTCTGCTTGCTCTATGGCACCTCTGGACTGCTCAGCTGGGCTAGCCTTGTTGTGCTATGGCGCAACCTTTCTGCTCAGCTTCCCCTTCCTGGTTGCGCTATGGCACAGTTTGTGCGATATTCAGACGTTGGCTGCGTGCGCAATTTGTTTTGCTCCATGTTTGAATATCGCTTCTGTTGCACATATGCGCAATTGAATTGTGCTTGCTCCTGCTGTTGTGCACATTTTGGGAGCAGTTTGAATATCTGGGCCTGTATTTCCCAACTTTTCCCAATAAACAGTACTGGTAAAAGGGAATCATCAAGATCTGTACATTTAAATAAAATTCACCATGTGAAAAGGAAAAATAAATATGGAGGCAGAACACTGATCTTGCAGGCAGCATTAGTATGGAATTTACTACCAGTTACACTTCGTTCACTTTCTGGATACCAGGCTTTTACTTCAGCAGTCAAGGAATTGCATTTTTTACTTGTCAGTGTTCATAGTCAATAGATTAACCTAGACTTATGCTGCCTAAATTTGAACAATTTGTATTTATTAATAGTCAATAGATGTTGTGTTTCTACATGTCCCTTTGTGTTGTATTGTGTTTTATGTTTTTTCTTTTGTTAGGTAACATAGATTGTTAAATACAGAACTGTCTTGCAAACAAGATTGTTAGAATCCTAATGACATGTATTGTCTGTATAAAAATAAAGTTTTACCTACCTTTTACCTATCTTCCGGATCTTCAGGTGAGAGGCAAGGCTGTCTATAGATCTGTGCTTTGGCATCTCGCCTGATGGCACCTCAGAAGAGTTGTATCTGGAATACACCTAGAAGCTGAGAGAGCAACTGCAGAATGCCTATCATCAAGCAGCTGAGGCAACAGCTAAATCAAGCACAAGTAACATGCAAAGATATGACCTGAGGGTGTGTCATCAAATGCTGTAAGGGGGGGGGGTCGAGTACTAATGAGGAATCTTGATGTTCAGGGGAAACATAAATTTCAAGACTGGTGGGCCTGTGATGTATATGTAGTGGCTGAGAAGCTGCCTGAGTTACCTGTTTAATAAATTCACCAAGGGCATGGTAAAGGGGTAGAGAAAACAATGCATCACAACTACTTGCTCTCTATTGGCGAGAGTGTGCCAGACTCCAGTTCACACAGTGAGATTCCTATTGTCTGGAGGCCTCAAACCAGAAGACAGACCGCAGAAAAGCAAAACACAAGTATTGCATCTCTAGGCCTCTTAAAAGGACCACATTGAACCTGAATACTGGGACTTGAATATTAGTCTGTCAGAATGTTTTGAGGAGCCCCAGAACAGTTCTCCTAAAGAGAGCAACAGTGAAGAGTTTGTGACTGAGTATTCTCTGGCAGAACCCAATCCTGCCATGTTGCAAAGGCAAATGGGCTCCAACCAACCATAGTCCTCCACAAGCATTATCCTAAGGGACCATGTACAGTATCTGTTTTGAACCCTGATGCCATACCTTTTATCCCAGTGAGGAGGCACAGTATTCCAGTGCCAGAGACAGTACAGGATATTGACATGGACAATGCTAATGACATGGCACCCTCTGCACCTGTAGTTGATGAACCTGACCTTCTTGACCCTTTACCCACAGAAGCTGCTGTTCTCCAGCTCGTTTACCTGGTAGATCTGAAAGACAACCTAATCTAGTAATCAAACTGACATCATAGAATTATAGAAATCCAATGTCAGAAAATGACCCCAACAGCCCATCAAGTCTGCCCTTTCCCCATGGGCCCTGTCCTTCCCCCCACTTACGAACCCCACATGTCTGTCCCATGCCCACTTGAAACCCTCCACCATTTCAGCCCCCTCACCTCCTCTGGCAGTTCATTCCAGGCCCCCACCACTATCTCCATGAAGAATTGCTCCTCACATTGCCTCTATATCTTCCTCCAATCTTAGGCTATGCCCTCTAGTTTTAGCCCCTCCTTCCTTTTAAATAAGCTCCTCTCCTTCACCTTATTGATCTCCTTCATGTACTTAAAAGTTTCAGTCATATCCCTCTCTACCTTCTGGTCTCCAATGGGTACAGATCCAGTTCCCCACCACTCTGCTCACATGGCTTCCCCTGCATGCTGTGCACCATCTTGGTTGCCGTTCTCTGAACCCTCTCTGTCCCATCAATGTCCTTGTGTAGGTGCGGTCTCCAAAACTGGACCCCATACTCCAGGTGCAGCCTCACCATGGCTTTGTAAAGAGGCATCAATACCTCCCTCCTTCTGCTAGTTATGCTCCTCCCAATGCATGCCAGCATTCCATTTGCCTTCCCCCACAGCTTTGCTGCATTGGCTACCTACCTTAAGGTTACATGATATTATAATCCCCATATCCTCCTCCTGCTCTATTTTTTTGCTTTCCTCATGGGTTTTTGCACCCCAAGTGCATCACAGCACACTTTTTGGCAAACAAACAGGATACCACTGCCAGGACCAGGGGGACTGCAGCCACAAGGGGAGCGGGCAACCATCTTCTCAAGGTTAGAGTCAGAGAGAATCATTTGTACGCTGAAGGAAAGAGATTTTATCTCATTTTTTTTACACCTATAGTGTGGGGTTTGTTGGAACAGGGGGGTTAAGCATCTGAAGGCACTGCTGTGACCATCTACAGATGCTGCTCTCAGTGTTTAATCTCGTGCCTGCTTTTAATTGCAGAGTCTCCTGAAACACCTATGCACTGCAAGACTTCTGTGCCCTGATTTCCTGGGAAACAGTGTGGCCGCTTTGACTGTTACATTCTAGTTCCTGGTCTCGGTACTCAAGTGGGCTACCGGGCGGGAGCTTGTGGCACAACAGCTGATTGAGGGGTGGAGACTACATCTTTAAAAGCACCTTGTTTAATATCGCCTGAATTACATCTAAAGGCACTGCTGTGACCATCTACAGACACTGCTCTCAATGTTTAATCTCATGCCTGCTGTTAATTGCAGTCTCCTGAAACACCTATGCACTGCAAGACTTCTGTGCCCTGATTTCCTGGGAAACAGTGTGGCCGCTTTGACTGTTACATTCTAGTTCCTGGTCTCGGTACGCAAGTGGGCTACCGGGCGGGAGCTTGTGGCACAACAGCTGATTGAGGGGTGGAGACTACATCTTTAAAAGCACCTTGTTTAATATCGCCTGAATTACATCTAAAGGCACTGCTGTGACCATCTACAGACACTGCTCTCAATGTTTAATCTCATGCCTGCTGTTAATTGCAGTCTCCTGAAACACCTATGCACTGCAAGACTTCTGTGCCCTGATTTCTCAGGAAACAGTGTGGCCGCTTTGATTGCTACATTCTCATTCCTGGTTTTGGTAAGCGAGGGGGCTACCAGGTGGCAGCTTGTGGCACAATAGCTGATTGAGGGGCAGAGTCTCTTTACTGACGTCTCATATATTTGGTACATCACCAGCAGCTATCCGCAGGGTGGCTGCATGTGTGAGTGGAGTATGCAGGAGTGGTGGAGTCACTATCGGGAGTCAACAGAGGGAGACTGCGGGAAGACTGCACGTAATTTACTTACTTCTATTGTAAATTAATAGTATATGTAAATTGCAATATAGGTGAAATTAGAAAGAGAGATAGATACTCGTTTATTGATTAGTTAGTTAACATGTGGGGCCCAAGGATATTTATGATGTGTTGTTGTATTGGGTTAATTCTGTTCAATCAAGGTTTAATGTGTATCATTGATCCCATTACACCATGAAATGATAAAGCTCAATCATTTACAGATTTTACATTCTCAAATTCTTTAAAGGCCTCCACCTACTGTTTTTCCTTATATATTAGGGATTTAGGCTATTTTAACAAAAGGAATATATATGAGATGAGGGCATTTTCTTTTGAAAAATCTAGGACAAAGTTTCCTCTTGTTTCCCTGTTGGTTGGTATCATGTGGTGTACTTTACTTCTATCTGGTGATGTGGAAACAAATCTGGGGTCTTTAATTCCTGACACTGTATTATATGATTATAATGTATGGTAGAACGCGGTTAACCTTAGGAAATCATCATTTCCTAAGGTTGTTAACCTATCGATGTGACATAGATATGTTGTTAATCTATCGAAGCTACGTCACATCAATAGGTTAACAACAGCGATTGGTCTACACATGTGCACACTTTTTTTTCAATGGGGAACCGACGGATCAATGCAGCAGTTAGGGAAGGGCTGAAGGGCCGCGCCGTTGACTATTTATCAAAAAGTAAGCAGCCGTTTTACTTTTTACGTGGTACCATACACTATAAAAAGTAATGTATGGTCCCTCTATTGGCAGCCGGTCACTGTTAACTGTCTCGAGGTTGCCATGGTGACGTAAACCTCTCAAGCTTCACTCTCGAGGTTTTCCACGGTCACCCTGGCAACCTCTCAACAGTTAACTGACCGGTTACCGATAGAGGACCATACATTATCCTCTATATTATTTACAAACCAAAGATTTAAGAATAATCCATCTTAATGTCTGAAATTTCATGTCCGAACAAGTGGAAATTGAGGCCTGAGTCACTAATTATGACCCAGATATATTCAGTATAACTGAAACTTGGTTGAAACCTTCAGTATTAGATAACCTTTTTGCCCTTGAAAGCTTTAACTGAATACGGAAAGACAGAAAAGGAAAAAAGAAGGGAAGGGGAATAATGGTATACTATAAATCTGAATTGGAAGTAGTTGAGATTTCTCCTGGATACAAACAAACCTCTGAATTTGAGTGGCTCCTGTTAGAACTGAAACTGGGTGGTTGTCAAAAATGAAGATATTGCACAGTGTATAATCCCCCTAAAACTGTTAAAAAAGGGTTAGATGATATTTTAAAGTTTGTAACAATGATTCAATCAGGCAGTGATCTTTTGATTACTGGAGAATTTAATATTCATTAGGACTCTACTAACAATCCTTCAATAGAGCCATTATTGGCCAATGTTGGTTTGACTCAGCTCATTAACTCATTTACCCATATGAATATGAGTAGTCAGAACCATACAATTTTAGATTGGGTCCTTGTTAATAAACAGGTTAATATTTCTAGTGTTGGTGCACTTCCCAATGTAATGAGTGACCATTTGGCCACTTATTGCATATGGAGATCCAAAAGGCCCAAATTGCTTCCTAGGTTCATTTCATACCATAGATTTGTTAATAAGGTGAGCGGAGATCTTCTTGCTTACCTACAGAAGCTTGATTGGACTTTTTTGGATGCAATCCCTGATGTGAATATTGCCGTTGATTATTTTACTTTCACTCTTTTGGAGTTACAAAATAACCATTTTCCCAAAGTGGTTAGGAGAGTTAGAGGTTCCTTGAATAAATGGATTACTACCCCCTTGTTGCACTTAATAAAACTGAGAGATTCTGCTTGGAAGTTTTATAAGGTAACTAAATCAGTGACAGATTTTAATAGCTATAGGAAGCTAAGAAATGAATGTAAAATAAAAGTTAGACAAAGTAAATCTAGTTATTTTCAGAATTTACACACTTCTAGTTTAAATAACCCAAAAAGGTTTTGGTCTTCGGTAAACACTCTAATCAATCCATCTAGGAAAGTAACTACTGAGGCTTTTATTAAGGATGGTCATGTGATCTCTGATGCTCAGGTAATCTGTTAATCTTTTTTGGATACATTTTCTGATTTGTCTAAATATTCACAGGTTTTTAATCATGGTCTGTGTGTAGATGTACATTCCTCTGATACTTCCGAACCTGGTTCTTTTTATTTTTCAGCTATTGAACCACATCAGGTTTATAATCTCTTCAAACAAATGGCAATTGGTTCAAGTGCATGTGAACTTGAGACTATGTTCTTAAAATTGATTTCTGAACATATTACTTATCCACTTACTTCTATTTTTAATTTGTTTTTGCTTACTGGCTGCTTCCCAAATGAATGGAAGCAAACAGTAATCAAACCTATTTATAAATCTGGTGACAGAATGGATATGGACAATTATCATCCAATTTCCCTTTTGCCACCTTTGGATAAGATTTTTGAGAGACTTGTGAATGAGCAATTTTCTGCTTTCTTACAGGATAATGGTTTTAGGACACCTGATCAGCATGGGTTTCGAAAATTCCATGGGACGGGGACGGCCTTGGCCAGGTTCACTAACCACACTAGTGTAGCTATGGATGAAGGTATGCTCACTGGTGCTGTGTTCGTGGACCTGTCCAAGGCCTTTGATTTAATAAATCATCCTCTGCTGATCAGGATGCTCTGAAACTGTGGTCTAGCGGAGATTGCTGTTGATTGGTTTCACAGCTATCTGTCCAAACGACCACTTAAAGTAGGATTAAATGGAGCTTTTTCTTCTAGTAGATCTCTATTACAGGGGGTGCCTCAGGGGTCTGTTCTGGGCCCACTTTTGTTTACTATGTTTGTAGACATTGTTCCATCTTTACTGAAAGACACCCATTGTCTGATTTATGCAGATGATATCATTCTGTATAACAGTTCTATTTTGGTGGAACTTTTAAATGAGTCTTTAAATAAAGACTTTACTGTACTTTGTAGTTGGTTAAAAGAGAATAATTTGCATTAAACAACTCAAAAACAAAATGTATGCTTTTTGGATCTAGAATTAGACTTACCAGAGCTCAGAATTTGTCAATCACTGACCCATTGGGTAATATGATGGAGCAGTTAAAACAATTTAAATATCTTAGAGTCCTGTTCGACCAATACTTAACTTTTTCTAAAAATGTAAATTCCATTACTTGCCAAATCAATCAGAGGCTGGGTGTCCTATTCAAGTTTCAATCATTGCTGACCTTACCAGCTAGACATGCAATAGCCAAGGGTGTATTATTTCCTCAGTTAAATTACAATTCATTTATTTTCTCAAATTTGTCTAATAGAGAGTTATCCCTTCTAATGTGTTTCATGGCATTTGTAGATTTACTCTTAAATTGCCTTATTCTACACACCATTGTGAACTATATAGAATATCTGACTGGCTTCCACCTAGGCTACATTGTCTATATAGTTTATGTTCTCTAACTGACAATATTCTCCATCAAGGTACAAATTCTCCATTATATTCATTATTACAGATTAAAAGTAATTCAAGGGAACTTCGCTCAAATCATCAGATTAAATTAAATGTTCCTAAGACCAAGACCAAAATGGGTGATGGTTCTTTCTCCTATTCTGCTGCTAAAAATTGGAATGAGCTTCCTATTGTTTTATATGGGAATGTTACCCACCAAACTTTTAAAATTAAACTAAGAAATTATTTTCTTGGCAAATTGCATTGTTATTGTTTTCAATGAGTTTTGTATTTTTATATTGCTTTAATGTTTGTTGCATTGTAATTTTGTGGTGTTTGTTTAATACTGTTGTAATGTATTGTAGTGTGAGTTTTATTCATTTTATTGTAAACATCTTGACTGTATGTATGTATATATATATATGGTCCCGGGTCGTAAATGAAGACGGCCTTGGCTCATTGTGCCTACCTGGTAAACAAAGGTTTAAAATAAAAAAATAAAAATGGGGGGGTTAACGTAGTGAGTGGACTATGTCTGACATTGTCAGGAACTGTGTGGGGGCTGCATCTTCAGGCATCAGGCATAGTGCTGCTGTAAAGAGTAACGGCACTGTTTGTGCTTTGCCATAGCAGCGAAGGGGATTGTTTTGTTTGACTTATATTCACAGGCTGAGAGAGCAGGGGGATTAAGTCCAAGTGATGTTGGGCGAGCACCGGACCAATCAGTCGTGACCAAAAGAGTGCTAATTTAAACAAAGAGAAGGGGCTTTGAAAAGCCATCTTGGAAAGTTGCAGCCTCACAAATGGGATACAGCCACCAGGACCAGGGGGATTGGAGCCACAGGGGGAGCTGGTAACCATCAGCTCAAGGTTTGGATCTGAGGTAATCATTTGGATGCTGCAGGGAAGTGATTTTAGCTCTTTTTTTTATGTGCCTATACTGTGGGGATTGCTGGTACAGGGGGTTTCTTTTTACAGGAGCTGAGCAGTAAGGCAGCTAAGAAGCAGGGAAGGGGATATACTGGAATCTTGTGCTCGCTGGAGGTGTTTCTTCTTTTCTTTACAGGAGTAGGACATCACTAATCTGGTGAGCTGTGCTTTATAGGAGCAGTGTTCCTTTCTGAAACAGGTGCAGCACTACACGGGTGCTTGTGTAGCTTGTGGTGTGCTGGGAAACAGTGTACAGGGCTCCTTCCTTTTCACTAGTGGGAGCAGCTGAAATGGGGAGGTAAACAAAGTGAATGTAGTACAGAGTGTGGCATTAAGGATCCTTAGGTGAATTTTAACCAGACAGGAGGTTGGCAGTGTGCATCAGCAGTACTAAGCTGATTGTTACTGGAGACTGCTGAGCACCTCCTGCCCACCATCCCCTCACTGTGCCCCACCCCTTGGCCCATCCTTCCCTTATAGCAGCTATCAACCATACTACTTCATGTTGATTCAGAGGTAGGTACCACCCATATCTCTGTGAAGTAATTGTGGCCTAGTAGCTACACGGCCTCTTATAGACACCTGAGGGAAGAGGACTAAACAAACTGTTAGGTAACATTAGGGCAAAAGGGGAAATAGAAAACCACAACAGGGAGATGCAGGGAGTGATGCAGTGCACTGGGAGCGGGGCAGCAGTTTTCAGGAGAAATGTCTGGATACTGCGGTGCTACCCCATTTGCAGGCACCTCTCTGGACTGAGTGTGGCACTTGCCAGTCTCCGGGCTGAGCTGGCAGGAGTACTGAGAACCTTTGCCCCCACCCAGATTCAACCATGTCCCTAGCCACTGCTACAGTGGCTATCAAGGCAGAGGGCTGGTTGGACTATGGTGGGTTCAGGGAGATACAGGGATGGGGATCAGAGAAACATTCCCCATCCGGTCCAGCTCAAGAACACCTTCACTGTTTTGGAGGAGCGGGAGAGTCCTGTAAGAGAGCCAAAGGCTGGGACCAGGAAGGATGTGAGGGTCCTCCAGCAGGGTGAACCAATGGTGGGAGGAAGAGAGCCCCAAAAGAGGAAGCTGCTCTTAGTGGAAGACTCAGTTGTCTGGGGAATGGATCTGGGCACAGATAAAAGAGAGGAAAGGAAGGTAGGGGGAAGGAAGCCAGAACATGTAGGGAGGGAGAGAGAGGGAGGCACAATGATGGGGATGGTGAGAGGAAGTACATTTGGTGGAGGGTGGATGGTTTTGCAAGGAAAGGAGCACAGAAAGGATAGAGGAGGCAGAGAGCAAATGGAGGTGCAATCAGAGGGGAAGGGAGAGGGGAACGGACAGGTTATTTGAGGATAAGACACTGAGGAAAAGGGGCCCATAGGAGGGCACACCATGAGGGAAGTGTAGGAGATGGGGGATTGAGTACTTGTACTAGGGGATTCTATGTTCAGGGGGGTGAGATATGGAGGTAAGGGAGAAAGGAAGAGCAGAACCTGAGTGGAGTGTATGCCAGGTATGACAGTGTGGAGAGTAGGGCAGTTCATTCAGAATTGTTTTAAGAAAGTGAGAGGGAAACCTCATATCATGGTTTATCTAGCAACAAATAACCAAGAAGGCAGTACAGTGGAAGAAGTGCAGGAGAGGTTCAGGGAGGTGGGGATTATCTGCAATCAGGTGGGAAGTTCAGTGACATTCTCTGAGGTACTCCCAGTACCTAGGGCAAGCACCGCTTGGAAGCTAAGAATACAGGTGTTTAATAAGTGGCTGAAGGGGTGGTGTGTGGAAATGGTGTATGGGGTAGTAGGGGAGTGGGTGAGACATGGAATAGAAAGGGGCTTTATGCCAAGGATAGACTGCACCTCAACATCGAGGGTGCACAGACATTGAAACTGGGACTGAGGAATTACATTAAAAACAAAATAGATTTAAATTAAGGGGGGGCTGAGTCAGACAGCAAGGGGGAGTTACCTTCCTGAAGAAACCAGTAGGCCTCAACCCCCTCCCCCAAGAGAGAGAGAGGAAGAGAATGAGGGGAGGTTACAAAGGCGGAAGTGTAGGATGGAGGGACTGGGAGAGGAGGGGCAGGACATAAGGTGGACAGTTGTATCACTGAATACAAGGAGCTTGGCAAAAAAGGTGGCAGAGTTTCCTGGCATTGACGGCAGAAGGGGAGGTAGATATTACCACCATCTCAGAAACCTGGGCCCCCCAATACCATGACTGGGATCTCACAATCCCGGAATACAACTTGTACCACTGGCATTGGGAGGGAGAAGAGGAGTAGGGGTCACTATTTATGTTAGGGAGGGGATACTGTGTACCAGGGAGGAGGGGGAAGAGGGGAGGCCAGAAGCCATATGGGTAGTTCTCTACAGCTCCAAAGGAAAGAATATCAGGATGGGGGTGGTGTACAGGCCACCCTCATAGACCAAGGAGGTGGATAGGGAGCTGGGGAGCAAATCAGGATTGTCAGTGACAAAGGTAGTACAGTTATAGTGGGAGGCTTCAACCTACCTGGGGTTGATTAGCAGACTGTTACTACAACAAACACCAGGGAAGAGGTACTGCTGGAGGCTATCCAAGACAGCTATGTAGTGTAGGGAGTGACAGAACCTACCAGGGAGAGGAACATACTGGACATTGTGCTAGCAAATGGAGACCAGGTCCAGGATGTGGTAGTACAGGACCCTCTAGAAGGAAGTGACCCCCGCTCAATGTGGTTCCTTCTCAACACTGGGAGGGAGTCGGCTAAAGCCAGAACAAGGGTGTTAGACTTCAGGAAGGCAGATTTTGCCATAATTGGCAGCATACTAGAGGGGTATTTAGCTGAAACTGGCCCAGGGATGGATGCTGAACAGAAGTGGGCAATCATTAGAAAGGGACTAAATGAGACAATGAACATGTGTGCAAAGTCTCAGAGTATGCAGTCCAGGTAAAAAAAAAAAAACTAGCTGGTTCAGCAAGGAAGTGGTGGGGAAGATGAGGGAAAAAATGGCTGTTATTAAGTTCAAAAAAATCTGGGTGGGAAGAGGACAGGAAGGTGTTCACAATGGTATCTAGGGAGGTAAGCAGTGCAGTCAGGGCAGTCAAGGCAGCAAAGGAGCTGGAATTGGCTCAGGAGATCGGAGAGGTGGAAAAGGGGTTCTTTAAATAGATAAGGGAGAAGAGGAGTTGTAGAGATGACATTGTTAGACTCGAAAGGGAGTGGGGATGGGCAGGAAAAAGGGGAAGACCTGGCACTCAATGAGTACTTTTTTTCGTGTTCATAAAAGAGATGGATGACCCAATACCACAGGGGAAAAGGGGAAAGGGTGGAGGGAGGGCAGAGATAACAGACTGGGTCGTCCAAAAGGACAGAGTTCTGAAGGACCTTATAGCCATGCCCGTGGACAAGGCACTAGAACCAGACGGTGTACCCCCAAGGGTCCTGAAGAAACTGGCAGAGGTCTTGGCAGGCCCCCTGACAGACCTGTTCAACACCTCCTTGGAGATGGGGACTGTATCCAGTGACTGGAGGAAGGCTCACATGGTACCCTTCCACAAGAGTGGGCCCAAGGACGATCTGAGCAATTACAGACCAGAGAACTTGACTTCTATTGTGGGGAAGCTGATAGAGACCATTCTGAAGGAGAGGTTGATAACCTTTCTCAATAGTAAGGGACTACAGGGTGAGAGATATCATGGGTTTGTCTTGGGAAGATCGTGCCAGACTAACCTAATCGACTTCTTTCACTGTGTCACTAGAGTGGTTGATGAAGGCCATGCTGTGGACATCCTGTACCTACGCTTTAGCAAGACTTTCAACTCGGTGCAACACAGAAGGTTACTGAGCAAGCTGGGGGACATGGTGGGGAGAAACAGGTGGGGTGGGTTGAGAGCTGGCTGCAGGGCAGACAAAAGAGGGTAGTTGTAAGGGGGAGTCATCCACGCCAAGGCCAGTAACTGGTGGGGTACTGCAGGGATCAGTGCTGGGCCCTGTTTTGTTCAATGTCTTTGTTGGAGACATTGCAAAGGGGGTTAAGAGTAAGATCAGCCTGTTCACCGATGACACTAAGATTTGTGCAAAAGTGGACAGTGAGGAATGGCGGCAGGCATTCAGGGAGGATCGAGCTAAACTCGAACACTGGTCATAGGAGTTGCAGTTGGGGATCAACGCTAGGAAGTGCAAGGTCATGTACCTCGTTGCCTGAAATCCCAGGACCAGCTACTGGCTGGGGGGAGTGCAGGTAGCAGCTTCAAAGGAGGAAAATGACCTGGGGGTACTAGTCACAAGAGACATGAAGGTATCGGCACAGTGTAGGATGGTGGCAGCAAAGGCAAATTGGATTCTGGGGTGCATTACCAGAGGGATCACCTGCAGAAGGAAGGAAGGAGGTCATCCTGGCCTTGTATAGATCACTGGTGAGACTGAACTTGGAGTACTGTGTACAGTTCTGGGGCTCATACCTCAAGAAGGATGTAAGACTACTGGAGGGGGTGTATCAGAGGGCTACAAAAATGATAATGGGACCAGGGGAGTTGCCTTAAGAGGAAAGACTGAGGAAGCTAAACATGTACTCGCTGGAGGAGAAAAGGGAAAGGGGGAGATATGAAAGAGGCCTTTAGGTACTTGAAAGGCATAAACAAAGTCAGATAGGGAGGATTGTTCTGCTTAAAATGGGGTAGGATCACCAGGGGGTGCAGTCTGAAGTCGGAAGTGTGAAGGTTCAGGAGGTAAATGAGGAGGCACTACTTCACAGAGATAGTGGTGACAGGATGGAATGCACTGCCAGAGGAGTTAATTGAACTGAGGACAGTGAATAGCTTTAAGAGGGGGTGGGATACAGTCAGGGGCAGGGTTAGTACAAACAAGAACACAATGGGGGGAAGGACCAGGAAAGGAGATGGAGGGAGGGGAATAGGTGGCGGGAGGGGCAACTGCAGAGGTATTAAACCGAGAGCTGCACAATCATAGAAACAGAAACGTAGACTTTGACTGCAGATAAGGACCACTTGGCCCACCCAGTCTGCCCATTTCCCTACCTACTGGATAAACTGCAGATACTAGTTAACCAACAGCCTACTTCCTGCAACCCCCCACTATAATTGCCTTATGTCTGTCCCATGTATGTTTGAATTCCTTCACTGTTTTAGACCCAACGACCTCCTCAGGAAGGCGGTTCCATGTATCCACCACTCTCTCTGTGAAAAAACAGTTCCTCACATTACCCCTGAGCTGTCCCCCCTCTATCTTTAAATTGTGCCCCCTTGCTCTTACACATCTCTTTTTCTGAAATATGCTACCCTCCTGGACTTTGTTGATTCCCATGAGGTACTTGAAAGTTCCTAACATGTCCCCCCTGTCCATCCTTTCATCAAGAGTATACATATTAAGCTCCCTCAGTCTCTCTTCATGTTTTCTGATGCAGACCCTGCACCATTTTAGTTGCCCTCCTCTGGACTGCTTCCATCCTGTCTATGTCCTTGCATAGATGAGGTGCCCAAAACTGCACAAAGTACTCCAGATGGGGTCTCACCAACTGTCTGTATAGAGGGATAAACACTTCCCTTTTTCTACTTGTGATGCCCCTTCCTCTGCATCCCAGTATCACCCTGGCTCTCCTTACTGACTTCTCACATTGCTTACCCACCTTTAGGTCATCTGATATGACTACCCGCAGATCCCTTTCCATTTTTGTTGTTGTTAGTACCTCCCCTGCTATTGTGTACTTTTCTCCTGGGATTTTGTTTCCCAGGTGCATTACTTTTCACTTCTTTGCATTGAATCTAAGTTGCCATATGTCTGACCATTCCTCTAGCCTTGCCAAGTCCCTTCTCATCTTTTCTACCCCCTTTTTTGTATCAACTCTGTTACAGATCTTTGTGTCATCTACAAAGAGGCATACCTTTCCCTCCAGACCCTCTGCAATGTCACCTATAAAGATGTTAAAGAGGTTTGGACCCAGTACTGATCCCTGAGGTACTCCACTAGTAACCCCCCTTTCTTTGGAATGTGTTCCATTCACTATTACCTTCTGTGTCCTGTTGTGCAGCCAGTTTGCTACCCAGGCGACCATGCTGGGACCCACTCCCAGGCTGGCTAACTTGATTATAAATCTTTTGTGCAGGACTGTGTCAAATGCCTTGCTAAAGTCTAGGTAGGCCATATCCAAAGCCCCTCCCTGGTCTATTACTTTGGTCACCCAGTCAAAGAAATCAATTAGATTCATCTGACATGACCTTCCTGCTGTAAATCCATGCTGCTTTGGGTCCTGTGCCCCTCTGGCCTCTAGGTACTCAACAATTCTTTCTTTCAGAAGTGATTCCATTATTTTCCCTACCACTGAGGTCAAACTTTCAGGTCTGTAGTTTCCTGATTCTGCCTTGCTCCCACTTTTGTGAAGGGGAATCAATCTTCCCTCCTCCAGTCCTCAGGTTCCACCCCATCCTGCCATGTTTTGTTAAAAAGCGTGGTCAGTGGTGTCACTAGGTCCTTCCTTAGTTCTTTTAGGATTCTGGGGTGAATCCCGTCAGGCCCCATTGCTTTGTCCACCTTGAGTTTTAGGAGTTCTTACAGGACTCTTTCTTCTGTGAATAGACTGGTGTCAACCCCGCTACCCAGAGTGCTTCTATTGTCTGGTTTAGGTAACTCCTCCTCATGTTCTTTTGTAAATACTGAGCAAAAGTATTCATTCAGTATCTCTACCTTTTCACTGTCTCCCTCTGCCCACCTCCCCTCTCCTTTATCAATCTTCACTATCCCTCCCTTAACCTTTCTATGCTCCCTAATGTACCTATAAAAGGTTTTATCCCCCTTCTTAACTGAGTTGGCTATTTTATCCTCGGTTTGGGCCTTTGCTATTCTGACTGCCTTCCCCACTTCTTTCTTCTTTAATTGATACAGTTCCCTGTTGTGCTCCTTCTGTGATTCCTTATACTTTCTGAATGCAGCCTTTTTTTCCTTAACCTTCCCTGCGACCTCTTTTGAGAACCATAGTGTTTTTTTTTACTCTGCTTTGTTTTCTTTATTTGTTTCACACAAAGGCTTGTTGCCTTTATGATGGCAGTTTTGATTTTTATCCATTGTTCTTCCACCCCTCCTTTTTGGCCATGTGCTAGTGCATACTTTAGGTATTCACCCATTTTGCCAAAGTCAGCCCTTCCAAAGTCCAGTATCCTTGTTTTTGTATGGCTTCTCTCCATGGTTGTGCTCATTGTGAACCACACTGTGAAGTGGTCGTTTGTTCCCAGATGTCTACTGACTTCTAAGTTTGTGATCCTCTCTCCATTTGAGAGTACCAGGTCTAGTATTGCTCCATCCCGAGTGGATTCCAACACTAGCTGTCTAAGGCCTGCCCCCTGCAGGGCATCGAGAATGACCCTGCTCTTGGATATGGCTGCAGTACATGTCATCCAGTTAACATCTGGCATATTCAGGTCCCCTTTCAACAGTATCTCACCTTTTTCAGCCATTTTGAGAATGTCCTCTATCATTTTCTTGTCTATTTCCTCCCCTTGAGATGGGGGTCTGTATACAACCCTTGTGCGGATTGTGATGCCATTCCCTTTCTCCAAGGTGACCCAGAGTGCCTCTTGTCCTCCCCCTTTACTTTTTAGTTCTGTAGATTTGATCCCTTCCCTTATGTACAGAGCTACTCCACCTCCTCTTTTACCTTCCCTGTCCCTTCTGTAGATTGTGTACCCTGGTATGTTGACATCCCTGTCATGGTTCTCTGTGTACCATGTTTCCGTGACTGCCACAATATCCAGTTGTTCATCTTCCATCAAGGCTACTAGCTCAGGAAGCTCGTTTGCCAGATTATGGACATTGGTACTCATTGCCCTCCATTTAATGTTGGCTTTATCCTTTTTCCCCCATCCCTGCTCTTATTGCCCTTGTCTATTTTTCCATTTACCCCTGTCCTGCTCTGTGTTGATCTCTGTACCTCAGTGTTTACCTTACTACCTGCCATGTTTTGTGGGGAAGGGTTGAAATCTCCTGCCTCATATAAGCACCTACCCCGTGGCTAGTTTAAAAGCTTGCCAAGGAAGCATTTAAACCTGTCACCTAGGAGCTTGTTTCCCTTCGTGGACAGATGCAGACCATCGTGCCAGTATTGACCTTTATCTCTCCAGGTGGACCCCCAGTCCCCAATGAAGCCAAAGCCCTGTGCTCTGCACCAGTTTTGCAACCATTCATTAAACTGCAACCATTGGCCAGACTTGATAGACCTGTGAACCTTTTTCTGCTGGCAACTTTGTATGTACGTATGTTTGTATTGAATTCCAGTTGCTAAGTTTCCGACCACCCCTCCAGAATCTTCAGGTCCTGCCTCATGGCCTCCACCCCCGAGGTGTCCAGCCTATTACAGATTTTCATATCATCTGCAAATAGACACACCCTTCTCTCCAGTCCATCCATTATATTACTGATGTAGATATTAAAAAGGAGGGGTCCCAGTACTGACCCCTGGGGCACCCAACTCATCACCCACCACACCCTGGAGTGCAACCCATTTACCACCACTTTCTGGCTTCTGCTCACTAACCAGTTTTCCACCCACCTAGTTATTTTCCATCCCACCCCCAAGCTTTCCAGCTTATTTACTAGGCTCTGTGAGGGACGGTGTCGAAGGCCTTACTGAAGTCCAGCACCCCTACCTGGTCAACCACCTGCATCACCTAATTAAATAACTCTATCAGGTTTTCCAGACATGACCTCCCATTTGTGAAGCCATGCTGCCTATCATCCTGCAGGCTGCTGTACACTAGGTAGTCTGCCACCCTTTCCTTTATTATTGCCTCCATCACCTTATGCACCACCGAGGTGAGGCAGACTAGGTGATAATTCTCCCCCACCTCCTTACTGCCCCATTGTGCAGTGGCACCACATCTGCCCTGCGCCAGTCCCTTGGCACCCACCCTGTATCCAGGGACAAGTTAAATAGTCTCGTCAGTGGGCCTGCCAGCTTTTCCTTCAGTTCCAGGAGTACCTCGGGTGCAAGTCGTCTGGCCCCAGTGCTTATTCTACCTTTAACCTGCCTAGTTCCTCTCTAACCCTGTTTACACTGATCAGTCTTGGATCCACCTTTTTGTCTTCCTTCCCTCTCCCCCTCAGCTAAGGTCACTTACCCCCCCTTCTCCATGAAGACTGAGCAGAAGTAGCTATTCAGCAGCTCTGCTTTCTCAATGTCCCCATCAGTTGTATTCCTCCCTCCCCTCAATCGTACTATCCCCTGCCTTGCCTTCTTCTTCCCCACATACCTAAAAAGTTTTATCTCCCCTTTTGGCCTGCCTAGCTATTTTCTCCTCTGTGTCAGCTTTAGCCCTCCTTATTTTCTGCCCTGCTATCCTCCGCGTCTCCCTATAAACCTACCTGTCCCCCTTCCTTTGTGTCATCCTACATTTTCTGAATGCCCTCTTCCTTTTCCTGACTGCCTCTGCCACCTCCCTTGTAAACCAGAGTGGTCTCCTCCTGTTTTTGTTCTTCATCATCTTAATGCAAATTTCAGTGGCTTTCAGTACCCTCTTATGATACTCGAAGTGCTTCCTCCGATACCCCCCTGTATGTTGCCCATAAACATATTAATCCTAGAGTCCAGGACTTTCCTCTTATCCATAGTTACTGTTCTGAATTAAGATCTGAAGTTAGGAAATGTGGGATTTTATTACAAGGTTGACTTGTTAATAGAAAATCAATATCTAGTTAGACAATAGTATGACAATTCTGTTCTGAAGGTGTGACTGTTGATTTTCTACTCTGTTAGATAGGAATCAGTTGCATAGTTACCCATGAGTTAAAGTGCTTTATTACTTATTAAGGTGATATCTTGTTGGGGCACCAATCATTTCAGCAAGAGGAGCATGTAAGTCCCCTGAATGGGCTGACTTTTGTAGGGCTACAGCCCCATTGCTCTCTGGGCAGCATCCCAATAATGGCTCCAGATGGGCTCTAGACCCAGAGATCCTCGATTGCCTGCAGCCACAATCCAACAGACTCCATGACTTGACCCCCCTGTGTAGACAGGGACTGAGCTCCAGTGAAGTCTTTGCACCTCTAGGTGCTGGAGAGGTTTGTTTTGGTCCCAGAAGCAGTGTGAGCCTCAGACTAGAATGTAAACAAAAGACATGGCAGTCTGCACTTGACTGAGCATGCGCGGCCATCAGGAGCACAGATGTAAAGGAGCCATGGCTCCCTTTATGGTGTGGGCAATTTGACCACTATTAAATGTTATCCCGGGCTCCTGGGAAGGCATGGGAGCTGAGGACCAAGTGCAATAAGGACTGGAAAGCCTCCAGTTTGGGGGGGGGGCATATGCATGTAAATTTAAGGACTGGACTGTTTGGTGCTAATGTACTACAAGATGTCAGCCCCCACAGACTTCAGAACACAGTGAGCCACTGGGAAAGGTTGTAGGGCACTGAATCTGCCTGGGATGTGAGCAGTGAATCAGTGGAGGGCTTGACAGAGAGAGAGAGAGAGAGAGTATGACTAGGACTGGATGCCTGCCAAAACAGGAGATCAGCCAGAGGGGGAGTGCAGAACAGTCTAAGTAGGCTCCTTAGCCCCATAACTGCACTAAATCCCTACAGCCTAAAAGTCCAAAATATACTGCAAAAGACAGCATAGAGTGAGCTCTGGGTTTGCACCAGGAATAAGAGTAAGGTTTTGGAAGTGGCTGCAGATGACACGGTGCCATTTTTCTCAGCCAGAGACAGAGAAAGAGAGAGAGAGAGAGAGATAAAAGCCACAGAGGGAGCTGAGAGACTGGATTTGTGCTGTTTGAATTTTTCTAGTTTGGGAACCCCTTGCATCAGAGACTGAGGGTTCCCTCCTTGGAGGAAAATTTCTGTAAGTGCATCTTCTGGCAAAGGGAAAGTCTGAGTGTGCTGTTGACCAGTCACTAAGAAATGGCCAGCCTTCCTGTGACTGAGAAAAGTGCAGAGGGATCTAGGGGACAAAACATCACCTCTCCTAGACAGAAGACTCAGGAGAGAACCTTCTGCCAAGGATGATGAAAGGCCTGTCTGGTGAAAACTGTATACAAAAGCCATCAGGTGAAGTGGGCAAGGCCAGGAAGCTGAAGATTAACTGCATCTTTTTCTATAATGCTCCTGTGTTTTTACTGTATCATCCTAATACCGCCATGGTTCCGTACAATTGTTAGTGTGACCGCATCTCAGCTGGCTGCAATTCCCCTGTATGGACTTCAAAACTGTGAGTACTCCAAGCTGCGGATTTGGGGAGTTTAATTAGCTAGCTAGCCAGATAGATTGCAGGGGGCAACCTCAATAGGAACATTGTTAAAATGAAGGGTTCTGGTAGATCCATGATTCAAGTGTTTCAAGCATTGTAAAAGTTATTTGAGCCCCACCAAGAGATTTCAGGCCTGCATCACCATCTGGTGAGGTGCCCACTTCATCAGGGACATTCAAGAGTGCACTCTATGGAGAGAGGCAAGGGTATTGTGTGGGGTTTAAAGTGGTTAAAAAGGTTGCATTGTTTGCTGTTTCCCTTCTCCCCTTTTCCCAAATAAATCTTCATATTGTTTGCATGTTAATTATTGTGGCTTTAACTCTGTGAGCTCAAGTTACTGTGTGTGAGGTAATTGTTACTGTGTAGGGAAGTTTACTAGGAGGCAAATATTGTTGTCTCCTGGGGGTGGTAACCTGCAAGTTGTGCACAGATATTCCCTGACACTGTCCCAGGTGGAGGCAACAGGCCAACTTACTGCCCAGTTACAGAAGCCAGGCAGGTCCCCTCAAAGGTGGATCCGAGGGCCCGGAGCAGCCAAGGTGAGTCAAATGGCTGTTACATATGTAATTATAATTTTCAACATTGACAAGTGTAACCCCTAGGTGGTGCTATCCCAAGGGCTAGCCTGCTTGGCTAGTTGCAGGTTGAGGGGCCTAGGTTCTGATACGGGTGCCTCCACCCAGAGGTCAGGGTTGGTAGTGGTCAAGCTGACCTGGGCACAGCCTTCTGGGACACTGTAACCCCTCTTTTCTCCTTCTAGTGGCCTGAAAAGTACATAATAATCACTTTCACAATGACCCTTATTCACCAGGCAATTACCCACACTATTTGCACTTACCACCAGGGCTGCTGGTTCCTCTAGCATGACCCTGGGGACCCCCTGTAAAACAAGGTTAAGCACAGCAAATAACAACAGTACAATATTCTTGGCATGAACTGGAACCACAGTCAGGTTAAATGCAAACAAAGTTAAATCTGATTTATTCAGGGGACTTGAACAAGGGAGGGGCATAATCAGGTTGATTTGCTTAAAAGCTATATTAATCAGACAGTTATGCATGCAGTTCAGAATCTCTACACAGTCACACACTCTGGGTACCCAGGTAGGAAAATGGTGGGCTAGCCAGGAATGTTGCAGCTGGTTGGGGCCCTGTGATGGAAGAAAGCAACATGTACAGTGCACACTATTTGTAGTCCAGAGCCGGAGGGCTCAGTTCACGAAAGAAAAGGCAACAAGACAATCAGATGACAACACTTTTAGATCTAGCTGTTGATGTAGGTAGCTACCCTGATGTTTACTCACGATACCCAATACTGGACACAGGCAGGACGAAATCGAGACTGCAGGCTGTTGAGCTGGAGTGCCCAGAGAAGCAGAGCCCACAGGAATCATCAAGGCATCATTCCTGTTCAAGGCATTGAGCAGGTGGCTGATCCCCAGGCTGGTCCCTCGTCACTGACCTTCTCTGCGTAGCAGGTATTCTGGCTGGGCCAGTGTAGCAGGGCCCAGACAAAAGAAAATGGATACGGATTCAGCCAGTGGAGCTGGATACAGCCTCCAGCAAGCAAAACACAGTTCAGACACACAGTGGGGAACCAAATCACGACCCACTATGAGCATGTAAGAGGCTGTGGGACACAGATGGACACAAACACTGACTTCTTAGTTGTAGATTCCAATGTTGTTTATTGATAAGTCCAAAGTGAAATAAACAAACAAAATACTAGTGGACTGATTCGTCATACAAAAATAAAAGAAACAAAATAAATCAGCTTAAAGTCAGCGTTAACTTCAAAAACAAAGAAATCAGCAAGTTACTTCAGCAGATCTAGTAATAACTAGTCTGGATAGGTGTTTCCACTACGACACCCTAAACCATATCTGATCTATATCTTTGCCTAGGCTGAATATATAGGGAATAAAACCTTCTGATAGGTCAGATTTCCTGTCTATCAAAGCAATGGTAGCATTTTTATTTAGCTTGCTTTAAAAGAGTCAGTAAAATATATCCTTTACGTCATCTGGATGATTTATTACAGAAACAACAGTTTTTCCAAGGTTTTCTCCTTTAAATGGCAAAATAAAACAAACATTTCCTCGAGTAAACTCCTCCCCTTGCAGTCCAGTCTATAAAAAAAATAGAAAAAATGGCCGGCCGGCTCTTAGAAATGACTGGCAGGGAGGAGTTACCAAAGCAATCACACATGAAGCTGGATCCAAGCACACAATGGTAAATGATACAATTCTGTACTTTAATCTTTTTATTTCCCTTCCTTGCTTCCTTTTGAAAATGTTGTCCTGCCAACAGAAAAAGGAGGAGGGGGTTAAACTAATAGAATGCAGAGGAGGTTTACCAATGAAATGATAGAAGCTGAGCTTTTCGGCATATTTCTAGCCGAATACTACTTTTTAATGAGCTGTCTTGCCGAGAGGTTTCCCCAGCTGATGGGAAAGTCTTCTCTGGCATAAGCTTTTCTGGCAACAGCTCCTGACATTTTCTTTGTCAAAAACATTATTTCTCCTACAACGCTGATGCATCAGCTGTATGAAATGCGAACAGTCGCACAGTAAATTCTGTATTCAGTCGGGGTTTAATTTAAGCCGTAGCAACAGCACGCTCAGGCTTGCAACTAGCAGCTTTTTACCACCGGCGATTTTAGGAGTTGAGTGGATGTGTTTACTCATATGTAGAACTCAGACTTAACTTTAGTGCTTATAATTAAGAGAGACTGACTGCTTATATAACGGCTTTATTATTTTAGTATTGGAAAGAGCAAACGACCAATACATAACTCCTATCAGCTTCACCTTGCTTATTTAGCAGTACAGAGCAACTATAATGGCCATTTTGATCCTATGCAAATTTGTTTTTATCGGTAAGACCAGTCTGAAGATATGACCATAGAAAAGGGAAGGAGGGGCTGACAAATGGGTAACATGAAAGAAAAATAATAAACATAGGTGGCCAGCCTATGTGCACAGACATAAAAACAACAAGGCAAAATCAAGATGGTATTTCTATGTCATACTTCATCCTAGTGGTATACCTTACTGTATACCCTTTTACAAAGCACACAGCACATTCACATGTAAGGAAATTCCACTGTATCAGGCAAATGGCTCTCCAGTCGCAATTACAGAGTCTCTGCACAATCCAGGAGTTCAGAGGTAGCTGGAAGTCCTGACAGGCTGGTCACATTCAACAAATCTTCAGTCTTCTTCAGGTTAAAGCCTGGTCACAATTCAGTGGCTTAATTCGTTCTCCAAGTTTGGATTCAGTCAAAACAAAACAGAAGTTCCCTCTCAGGAACAGCAGGAAGGCATGCAGGCCAAACTCTGGCCTTTCCACAGTTCTCCCACTCGAATCCACTATGGATTGCTACTCGAACTATCTTGAGCTGTTACTTCTTCACTTCCCAACTCAGGTCTAACTGAAACTGCAATCAGTGTGGGACTTTCCCCATCCAAAAGATTTGTTTGGCTGATCTGTCTGTCAGTCACAACAAGAGCTCCCCCTCCAGGTTATTTTTGGTGCAAAAAGCCCAAAACTACAATTCCTACAAGTTTTGGCCCAACCAAGCCCCTGAAGGCAGGCTCCATTTTAGAGTCACAGATGTACTGATTGGCCCATTCTGCAGTCCAGGACCAAGATGATGGAATCAAACAGAACTGTTCATGCTGCAAAGAAGGCAGGTTAGAACAAACTACAATATTATTACTACTCTAACAAATGATCAGCAACCCAGTACATCTTCTAACAGAGCTCCCTCTCAGATTAATTATGACGGCAATCCAGGCAACTCTTAAAGAGACAGTACAAAGATGCTATACAGGCACTCTCTGGCAATCACATTTAAACTGCTAAAACGCAGGACACCAGCCTGGCAGTGAGCATTTAGGCATGCTCAAGGAAGACTTTTCGGGAGCCTTCAATTGTAGGGGGGGTTACACAAGGATAACATGCATAGTAGTATCCTGCAAGTAAAACGCACACTAGCTGAGGCATGACTTGTTAAATGAAGCTCAAAAATGACACTGGTAAAAGTGGATTTTGGCCTTGCAGACTCTGATAAAAAAAACTGGTATTTTAGCTCTGCAAAACAGATTTTGCCCATTTTCAGATACAGTAAACCAGTGTCCCTGGTAATGCTATATATCTGGAGCTTTCTGCTGGTCTGGTTCACTGTCACTAACTTTAGCAGAATGTCACATTCGGGCTGATATCTAGTACAAGCACTTTTCATCATATCATACCTGTGCTGTTTTATATGCACTGGCTCCTGGTTAGATGTTATACTATCTTCAAGACTTGCCTTTTGGTTTTCAAGGCACTACACAGTCTGGGTCTTGGCTACAATAAAGATCTGCTGTACCCCTGTTCTCCAGATTGCCTTCTACTCCACTGGGGAATACTTCTTGGAGCGTCAATGGTCCTACCTAAAGGATTCCGGTGACTGAGCCTTTGTAGTTGCTGCCCTCCATTTGTGGAACACCATTCCATTTCATCTCAGTCAGATCTCCTCAGTGGAGGCCTTAAAAATGCCTTAAAGCACAGTTATTATTCTTGGGATTTTTATTTCACTAATCATCTTGCTTCTGCCTAAGTGTCTATGCTGTTTATTTTTATTTTGCTAATTGGTTTATATCTGTTTGTACTTTTTATTTATAATACCCAAAGCCTCAGGAATGAGATGTTGATAAGTAAACATGTTTTTCTTACATCAAATGCAAATATGATCCCCAGAGTGGGGTTGGTAGGAGATATTTGGAAGGTGAGGGTGAGAGTAGGCCCAAAATTGACCATGATAGGCTGAGGTCACCTTGTCTCCACAATCTGTGTCCTTCTAGGAGAAGAACAGAAGGGAGGGTTTATGGGACCCAGAAAACTGGACTTGCTAGAGACAGATGATGTCCTCTAATACCACAATACCCCAACCCCCAAGCCATCTGACCTGCCTCAATCTCATTGGCTCTTCCCTTTTACTCCCTTGCCTGTTAAGTGAAGTATCCTCTAACATATAGGGGTAATCTCCAGGGTCCTGCTTTGAGGGAGAAGCCACAAGATACTGGTCAGGAACCAGAGTAGAAGAAGTGTAAAGCATGTAGAGGGTGTCAGAACATCAGCATCTCAATGGGAAGGAAATAGATTTGAGGGATACAGAATTTGTTTCCCAAGTCAGGTCCAAGGGGGAAGAAAGGGAAGTATAAAAAGGAGTTCCAAACGATTACACAATAAAGTAAATATAGTGCTCCCTCTTTTATCCACCAACCTCTGTACATCCTAAATTTTGGTGGGTAAAAGAGGGTGGCAAATAATGGAGAGTGACAGTGAAAGGGGGAGAGAACATTGCTGGAAAATGGAACAGAAGCTCAAACTGGGGATAAGCAATGGTGACGGATTAGGAGGGGCTGATAAGACTCAGTAAGTAGGTAGGTAGGCAGTAGGACTGGGAGAACTCAATGAAGTTCTGACCCTTATTAAATAAGAACCAGAACACGAAGTTCCGTTTTTTCCTGATTAGTTCTGATTTATTGATCAACATTTAAAAAAATACAAAAAAATGCATAAAAGTGGCCAAAGTCGCTCACATTTGACACAGAGGCCCAAAGGAAATTATTTTAATGGAGTATTTATATAAAAGTTAAACCAAAAATGCTAAATAAAAAAAGCAATCTGTCACTACTATCCCCTTCATGCCTATAGTGGTGGTATATCCTGCTCAGGTCCATGACATGAGTGTGCTGGGAGAGACGGAGAGTGAGAGAGAGAGAGAGAGGAGACAGACAGATGTAAATACTTATAGCATAGCACCACCAAGCACTGCAGGCACTGCAAGGCAGCTAAGATTTCTTTTTTTATTAACGGTGCTGTGTGGGTGTTATTTTGATGGATATTCCAGTCAGAGCCGAACAGGCCAAATAAATGGATATGAATGATCAAATGATCAGCACTAACACAGCCCACCCATCCTACCCATGTGAATGATGCAACTGCTTTGCATGCCCCAGTGTACTGTGGTATATGGTACAGTACACTGTCTGGTCCAATAGGTGGTAATGTTTTCTAGTACTATGACTACTTCTACTGAATCTGATCAACATGCTGAGGATGCTGAATCCTTAAAGAAGAAAAACAAAAGACCTAGTGATTACCACCATGGCAGGCAACCAGTCACACGTCGCATTGGTCAAGTGCAGTGCAGTCATAAAAAAGTTTGCCACTGCCACCTGAAGACCTGATGACACACAACACAACACAATGACATCCTTCCTAGTTCCACTATTGCTTGCTGCCAGCCACTACCAAGTAATTTAAGTATCACTAATAAAACATAATAATATAATAGTTTACCACGCTCACACAAAACAATAAAGAAATTATATGAATTTTCAATTTAGTTGCATTTTTTCTGTGAAGTATTTGAAGCCAAATATTAGGGACATGAGAAATATACAAAGAGTATTCGGTTTCTGAACTTTCAGGCATCTGCTAAGCCATGACTGCATGAAAACTAAAATAATATTTAATAATAATAATAATATTTTTATTTGTATAGCGCAATTCCAGTGTCAAAGCGCTTCACATACAAACATCAGCAAACCATTCATTAAAATCACATAAAATAACAGATTCAATCAAGATCCACAGAATACCTAAAAGTTCAAATATTGAATGCCTGTTTAAATAAATAAGTCTTCAAACTGGTCTTGAAGCCCTCCAAGGTCCCACACTCTCTAATCTGATGAGGTAGAGAGTTCCACAGGGATGACACCATGTACATAAAAACCCTGGCACCACATGTCTTTAGCCACAGCCTGGGAACCTCTAACAACCCCTCGTCAGTTGAGCGAAGAGGTCAGCTGGGCTGTAAGGAACCAGGAGCTCTTGCAGGTAATTCAGTCCCAATCCGTGTAGGGCTTTATAGGTCAGGAGACCAACCTTGAAGATGGATCGCCACTGTAGAGGCAGCCAGTGCAGATCGCGCAGCATGGGAGTAATATGACTGCTGCATGAAGCCCCAGTCAATAACCATGCTGCAGCATTCTGCACCAGCTGCAGGCAGTGGGTATCAACCCCAGGAAGCCCTAGATATAGGGAGTTGCAGTAGTCCAGATGTGAGGTCACAAAAGCATGGATCAGCATTGGCAAATCATAGTATGGAACAAGATGCTTAATTCTGGTGATGTTCCTAATATGGTAAAAAGAAGATTTGATGACTGCCATCACCTACGCCCGCAGTGTCTGTCTGTCATCAAATACCACCCCCAGATTACGCACCCGTACAGAGGTGGGCAGCTGTACACCATCGAGCCAAAGCCCAGAAGGTAACCCCACCACCAGCCTCTCTATCCGGTGCCCCAGATCCACAACTAACACCTCAGTCTTCCCAGAATTTAATTTCAGCCAACTGGACTTCATCCAGTCATGGATTTCCACCAGACAGTTGTTAAACATTGAGACTGCACTATCCTGGTTGGGGGCAAAAGACAGATAGAGCTGTGTATCATCTGCAAAGCTTGAAAACTCAGCCCATATTGTCTTACAATGTCTCTGAGGGGCAGCCAATATACTGCAAACAATATGGGGGACAGCACTGAGCCCTGAGGTACCCTGCATGGCAGAAAGAATGGTTCAGAGGAAAAAATCCTTGAAACCACCTTCTGAGACCTGCCGGCTCGGAAAGAATGAAACCATCCAAGAACTGGGCTAGCCAGTCCACAGATGAACCTCAGGCACTCGAGCAGAACCCCATGATCCACAGTGTCAAATGCTGAAGAAAGAGCCAAAAGCACCAAGATGGAATGGCACTTCTGATCTCTCGCCATCAGGAGATCATTGAGCATCGGAACCAGAGTGGTCTCGGTACTATGTCTCTTTCAGAAACCTGACTGGAGAGGATCAAAGACATCATGGATGGTAAGGTGGTTCTCCAGTTGCAGTGCAACTACTTTCTCAATCACATTCCCAACAAAGGGAAGGTTAGAGATAGGCCAGTAGTTTGCACAGATGCCTGGGTCAAAAGAAGCATTCTTAAGAAGCGGTATCACCCCACCTCTTTCAGAGAGCTAGGGAATTCTCCTGAATCTAACGAGCACAAGACAATCTCAGCAAGGACCGGGCCAATGATCTCCATCACTCTAATACTAGGGATGTAGGGCCCGGATCCAAACTACAGCTAGCCTTGCTTGTAGAGCAGAAAGCAGCTAACTAAAAGAAGCTACATTTTCTCATTAATTTAACACTTATATCTCAGCAGGAATCAGGGTCTGTTGAGATTAAGCAGACAGATACTTTATTAGAAGTAGAAGGGGTCTTATTTAGGGTTAAAAAAGAAAGAAAAGAAAGAAAGTCAGTGTGTGTTCTGTGCTGTGAAGGGTACTGTATCAACTTACTTTGCTAAACTGGTAGGAGGAGAGACAGCATAATTGGGGGTGTGTCATAGACACTATGAAAGCAGGTGACTCGAATTACAACTTCCTGTTGCTAGCCTTTTTTCTTACTAATTGCCCTCCATCCCACCCACCCTAAGCCAGTTCTACTGTTATAGCCACTGGATTTGACTGTCAACAGGAACTTCCTGTTTGGCAGTAGGAAGGGAAGGATCATAGAGAAACATTTGTTTTGCCAACCCTGTGTGGTACCATTTGCTTGTAACTGACTGTTCAGTGAATAGCAGAACATTGTGGGAACCTGGAGGACTAGCAATAGGCTAGCATACCTCCTACCCCAAAACAACATTTCTCTGTTAAAAGCACTGTTGCCTGGTGGTTCTCTTGCCCTTTTAAGGGCTTGTAAACCTTGAACTCACAGAATTTTGCTGAATTTAAGTAAATATTGTTATTTTTACTTCGTGCCGAAACCAGAAGTGAACAGATGCTTACTTCCGGTTTTTTGGCCTAAAACCTGCCCCTCTAGAGAGTGGGGCATTTAATAGTGGCATTGCTACTGATATAGCGAACCTCTGGTGAGAGGTGGAGTTGTGCAGTGCACCAATATACTTTGATATTCCATTAATATATTTGTTTTAACTGTTGCTGTATTGTGCGGTACCATTTGCTTATAACTGACTCTTCAGTGAATAGCAGAGCATTGTGGGAACCTGGAGGACTAGCAATAGGCTAGTATACCTCCTACCCCAAAACAACATCTCTCTGTTAAAAATACTGTTGCCTGGTGATTCTCTTGCCCTTTTAAGGGCCTGTAAACCTTCAACTCACAGAATCTTGCTGAATTTAAGTAAATATTGTTATTTTTACTTCACACCGAAACGGGAAGTGAACAGACACTTACTTCTGTTTTTTTTGCTTAAAACCTGCCCTTCTATCGAGTGGGGTGAGCGTGCACGGGGCCACGCGTGGAGACATGCGCAGAGACACGCGAGTTTGTGCATGTCTGCTGTGTCTGCTGGGCACGCTGAAACTGCTAGCATTAGACAAACTTGGATAAGATAATTTTAGCATATCCTCTACTTAGTAAATATACACCTTTAATAATGGAAAAAGAACTTAATAAGTGTATGCAATGTTTGATGTATAGAGAGGAAAGTATGGGGTAGTATGTATGTGCTAATTGCCATCTGATTACTACTCTTGAAGCAGAGATAGCGTTGCTTAATATTAAACCAGTTTCTACTGATATTAGGGAATTGGAAAGTTACATTGATCTTATGGATGAACAACTTCATTCTAATGAACAATTTCCTTCACATTTAGGTAGCATTTCTATGCCTCCTGATGAGGAGACAACTGTAACGACTAGTACTAGTATACCTGTTGCCTCTGCCCCCTCTTATAAGGTGGATGATTATCTGCCCTCTTCTCATGATAATGATGACTGGACCATTATCACAAAGCCTCTTAAAAAAGGAGGGGCGGTCAAATACACAATAGTTCCCCTATTGAAACTAGTAATAGGTCTGAGCAATTGAATGTATCAAATAATGAAGTGCCACATGATTTATCCTGTGCATCACCCTCTGTTGATAATAATGGTTTAAAAACGCTTTTCAATCGGGAGTTAGTGCCCATGAATACTTGTCCTAGTAAGTCTCAAGCTACCAAATCAATACCTATTAAGTTAATCACTCCAGTGTGTATTAAACAATCACCTGTTTCTGATTTTTGTACCCCAACTGTCTCAAAACAAGTGTTAGTTCTGGGAGATTCAATCACTAGGCACATTGACAGGGCGGTATGCAATAGTGACGAGAGCAATCGCACTTGTTCTAGCTTCCGTGGGGCGAGGGTATCTGACATTACCTCCATGATGCCTAAAATTTTACAAAATGTGGGGGAAAATCCACTGGTTATCATACATGCTGGTATTAATGATATAAACAACACCCCATTTAATAAGTTACAACAGGACTATGTGGCGTTATGTAACCTGTTACTTGATAGGGGATGCTGTGTATGGATATCTGAAATTCTACCTGTCCTGAGAGCAACATCTACCATGACGCAGAAAATCAAAGCCCTAAATGAATGGCTGGGAAAGTGGTGCTTTAAGCAGGTTATACCCTGTATTACCCACCAGATCATTCTTCCTTGTTTTGCTGGGACGGTTTACATCTGAGTCATAGGGGTAGTACACTTATGGGGAAAAGTTATCACTAAAATCATAAATCATTGTTTAAACTAAAAACAATGGGGGAGAATGGGTCTATTCCCAAGTCTCTGAATACTTACCAAAATATTATTACAACTAAATGTAGATTCCTAGCTTTGAATGCACGATCTTTAAACCAACTTAAATTAGCAGAATTCAAAGCCAAATGTAAAACTTTAAATATAGCTGTGGTGGGAGTAACTGAAACTTGGTGGGATGCATCCTCAATTTGGTCCAGAGAAATTCCAGGTTATAAGTTATATCATAAAAACAGATTAGATAAGCAAGGTGGTGGAGTTTGTATGTACATACGAAATGATATTCCTTCTTCTGAAGTGTGTTCTCCCTTTCCTTTGAAAAGTATATGGGTTAAAATCTTATTGAAGGAGCAGTCCCTTGTAATTATTGGTAACATCTATCAACCTCCATCTGCAAATTCAGATTACACAACTGATATGTTTAAAGAAATTACACATTTTTCAGAATCTCAAGATACTGTAATATTTTGGTGACTTTAACCTCCCTCATATTAACTGGGACTCATTCTCAGGACAGTCCTATGCCAAGAAAGGACTAATAGATGTGATAGTTAGTACTGGATTACAACAACTTGTTACTGAACCCATTCGAGGTCCTAATATTTTGGATCTATTATTTACTAACATAGAGCAACAAATTAGCAATTTACAAATTTGGGATCCACTTGGGACCAGTGATCATTCATCTATTCTTTTTGAAATTCAACAGTTTAAAACTACACAAAGGAAATTATACTGTACAAAAATTATAATAAAGCAAATTTTTCTAAAATCAATGAATACTTACAAAACATAAACTGGGAATCTAATCTTCTTAATTGTACAACACAACAAGCTTGGGACTTTTTTAAAAACATTGTACATTATTTGGAAAATATTTTTATTCCATCTAAGAGGAAATTTAATAATAAAGGAAAAATTCCCTCTTGGTTCAACAAGACAATTAAAAATCAGATTAAAATAAAAATTAAACTTTTTAGGAAACTTAAGAATAGTTCTGTTCCATTTAAAACTACTCTATTACATACTTACAGACTATCTGTGAACAACTTAAAAATTTCTATTAAATTGGCAAAAAATAAGCTAGAATTTAAACTAGCTCACACAAAAGACTGTCACAAATTTCTTTTCTCCTATATAAATTTTAAAAAAGGTGTATCAAGGAGCATTGGTCCCATTATAACCAATGGCTCTTCTCAATCTGATATAGAAACATCTCATCTGTTTAAAAAGTACTTTTGTTCTGTCTTCTCTCAAAAATCACCTATTAGTACATTTAAAGTTCACCACGTAGATTATCATAGGTTCTATCCAACTGACATATACAGGCTATCAAAAAACACACAAAAAAAATACTAGTCCAGGCCCAGACGGTATTCATCCATGGTTTCTGATCAAAACCTCTATAAATATTTCTACACCTTTGTCAATTATCTTCAACAAATCCTTACAAGGAAGCATTGTACCAAATGATTGGCGTTCATCAATAGTTACTCCCATATTTAAAAAAGGCAATAGAGGTTATGTGCAAAATTATCATCAAATTAGCCTGACCTCAGTGGCTGGTAAATTAATGGAACGAGTAATGCAGTCTCTAATAGATTAAGATTGCAAAAGATGAGGAATTTATGGTTCAAATCAGCATGGGTTTACTCCCAAGTATTCCTGCACCACCAATCTGATATATTTTTACAATAATATAAGTATTCTACTAGATGTAGGTATCCCTACTGATGTAATTCTTTTGGACTTTAGTAGAGCTTTTGATAAAGTCTCACATGAAAAACTCATTACTAAAATGTACAATCTAGGTTTGTCACCTGATATTGTCAACTGGACTTTAAACTGGTTGACAAATCATTCTCAGAGAGTCAGAATTAATGATATCTTGTCTGATTCGGGTAGTGTGACAAGTGGTGTACCACAGGGGTAGGTCTTGGGACCAACATTGTTTAATCTCCTTATCAGTGATTTACAAACAGGGCCAAATAACTTCATGGTTAAATTTGCAGACGATACTAAATTGGGGGGCAATGTTAATAATCAAGAAAATATTTCTGCATTAAAGAAGGATTTGGAAAAATTAACACTTTGGGCAAATGAAAATCATATGCAGTTTAATCAAGACAAATGTTTAGTAGTGCATTTCAGTGTAAATTATCCAAAAACGATATATTATATAAACGGACTACCACTTCACTCATCAAATTTTGAAAAAGATTTAGGGATATATGTTAATAATAAACTTACATCAAATGATCACTGTGTTAGAACTGCTTGCATAACCAACAGTCCTTTGAGGCAAATAAAACGCACTTTTGTTAATCGCACTGAACAATGCCTTATTCTATTGTATAGGTCATACATTAGACCGTATCTAGACTATGGCTCCCCTTTCTGGAATCCAAACCAAAAAAAAGACATAGCAATTCTTGAACAGGTTCAAAGGAGAGTAACTAGAATGATTCCAAGATTAACAAACTTGGATTATCAGAACAGATTAAAAGCTACTGGTCTCTTCTCTCCTTCAAACTAGAAGATTAAGAGGTGATGTGCTTATGGTTTTTAATTTAATAAATGCACCAGATTTAGTGGAAAAATGTGGTCTAACACTCTCCAAAAGGAGACATGTTCTGAGACTGCATAATAAGCAGCTTGAAGTAAAAACTTATAAAACCAGCAAAAGGGGAACTTTTTTCCAATAAGAGCATCCATTGTATGGAACATCTTGCCCCAAGAATTGGTAGAGGCAACTAGTGCCACTGCCTTTAAAAACAAATTAGATGTTTGGTTGAGGGATAATAGGTAAATAATGTCCCACATAGTGTGGGGAACAGTATCGATGGGCTCTGGCCTTCTTCTGTTCTTTCATACCAAGTAAGTAATACAGCAAATTGGCTGCAATTCCTGGACAATCCACATGATGTCCCCTATCTCCGTTGGTCGAAAGATATTCAAGAAGACCAAGGGAAAGTAACCATACACCGACCACCACAAACCCCATAGAGGTTGTTGGACAGATTTCAGCCCTGATGTCAGCCACTTTATCTGCAAAAAAGTGAGAAAACTCATCACACTTATCTTGTGAAAACACTCCTCAAACCTGTAGACAGGCTGGGTTGCACAGCCTGTCCACGGTTCAAAACAGCTGAGCCAGTCGGTTTTGAGCAGCAGCTATCTCACTAGACAGGAACTCTGCCTTCTTATGTGAGATTGTTGATTGATAACTTTGATAGTGGTCCATCAATCTAAGGTGGTCAACATCAAGGGCTGTCTTCCACCAGCGATGCTCTAGCCTTCGACCCACCTGTCTCAACTCCCTCAAGGTCCCATCAAACCAGGGGGACTGAGGGTGGAGAGAGAGGGTATGAACAAAAAATGGGGCAATAACATCCAGAGCCTCAGTGATAGCCTTGTTATAGGCCAAAACTAGATTCTGTGGATCCTCGTCTGCCCTTGAAAATCCCAACAGGTTTAACACTGCCATAAGACTCTCTGGGGTTACACCCCTCAATGGGCAGTAACTAACCATCTCCACAAGGGCAAGCCTATAAGGGAGGGGCTGGAGATTGAATCTCATGGTGTAGTGATCAGACCAAATGACTGGCTCCACCACCAGCATCGCAGGACTCGACCCCCAGGAGGAAGACCAGGTCAAGTGAGTGACCATGATTATGAGTAGCAGAGGCAACTACCTGTGTAAACCCCAATGATGACATAAGTTGGAGGAAGTCTTGTCCAAACTGCCAGAGTTCATCATTGACTCAGGCATTGAAGTCGCTCAGGACCATCAGCCTGGGTGACTCCAATGTCGTGTTGATGATGAAGTCTGCTAATTCCTGCAGGAACAATTTATCACCCCGAGTGGATGGTAGCTGAGAATGGTCCTGCAGCCCACACCTGCTACTGTGGTAAACTCAAATGATCTGGCCTCCTCTACTGGTACACCAGTGAGGCCCAATTCTGATCTAAAAGAGATAGCCACTCCCCCGCCTCTGTGGTCCAATCTTGAGTGGTGAATCACTGAAAACCTGACTGGGACCGGCGCTTCCAAAATGGGGCCCGTGTTGTCATCAAGCCAGGTTTCGGTGATACAAGCCAGGTCTGCTGTCCCAACAAGTTCAGCGATGTTTTCTCTCTTATTTCTAATAGACCTAGCATTGCACAACAGTACAATCAGGACTCAGGATCAGTTGCTGAGGACAAAAAAAGTGACAAGTAGTAGTAGCAAGCAGTAGGACTGGAGTATGGACAAAAAGTGATAAATAAATAGTAGTCATAACTTGTGAGGGCAAAAACTGATAGTAGTAGTAGACAGCAGTACCCTACCCTCCAGATCAGTTAGTGGTACCAGGTACCACCAAGTAAGTTAGTGACATGAAATGCAGTTTCTTGCTGTATTTGGACTCTGAACCCACTGATGTTATTTTGTTTTCTATTCTGTGCTGCTCATGTGATCATAGTGGCCTGGCCTAGTCCATCCTGACCTGACTTGATGCAATTAATTGCTAACTCAAGAAGTAGACTAGTGCAGTGCAGAAATTTCAAGTTCCAGTGGAACAAAATTCCGTGGAACATTCAAAATTCCACCAAAATTCCACTGAATTCTGCTGGAAATGGAATTATGGAATTCCGCAGCATAACATAGTTGCAGAAATATTTTCCACAGAAATTAACTGTTCTGCGGATCTCAATATTTTCCATGGAAATTGTTGATGAATAATTTTCTGTGGAAAAAATACTGTTCCATGGAATATTATTCTGCGGATCACAGTAGGAGGAATTCCGCAGGTGAACAAGTGAAATTCAGGCAGAAATTCCACCAGCAGAATGGTAATTCCACACTAATTCTGCCAGTGGAATTCCACATTCCACACAGCACTATAGTAGACCCTATTCACAAATGATTTTAACTACAGGCACAAATTCTTGAAAGTGTTTTGTGCATAGGATCTGCTCGGTGCAGTCAGTGTATGTTTTATTCAGGTATCATATTTGAAATTAAAGTGAGGAATGTTGACTTTGAAAAATGTGAGCCGCTCAGCATTTTCTGGTGTCAAACAGGATCGTCTGTCAGTAATGATGTTAACAGCTGAACCGATTGTTCTAAGCAAACGCTAGTCAGAGTGCAATTCATGTATTTCATTGCAATGTTTACTAAAGCAGGCTGCATATTTTGTTTGTATTTCCAGTGTTTCAGAAGATGATCAGCATTCCAGCTGATATTGGGCTCTGCCAGGTACATTTCAACAATGGTCTGTGCTGAAGCTGTGTTAAAAGAGGCAGATGAAGATGTTACAATAACATCTTCTAAGTGACTCCAGAGACATGAAGCTGAACCAAGTGACTGGGACAGTGCCATGCTTGGCTGGTGGTGAAGAAGAAGATTCAGGTGCAGTGGCTGAGGAGGAAGATGTAGAAAATGCTACAACAGCAGAGGATGGGCCACCTCATGCTCTGCTGCTGTGTTGTGAAGAAGATTGTGAATGTGGTGCTGCTGTTGTACTCTGTTCCATGACAGCGTGCACCTCATCAATTATTTTTTGTTTGTTTCTCTCAAAACAAGTGTCATCATCATCACTCAATAGTTGCTTCGGTTTGTATCATGGGTCCAAGGTTGTTGCTTTAATGTAGTACTCAGAATGAAGCATTTTACATAGTTTGTCATCTTCTACAACTTTTTTGATCATACGGCTCGTTAGATCTTGTTGTATTCTGGAGGATAACCTATATGTCTCAGCACCACTGGCAACCTGTGTGATCATGGAACTGTCTTGCTTCTCTAACCTTTCCCTAATCAGATCCAATCTGAATTTTACAATTTTGATTAGGGGTATCACCTGGCTCAGAGTTGCTGTGTTTGCGCTAACCTCCCTGGTGATTTCTTCAAATGGCTGGAGCAGAAAAATTAGAAACTCCAGCATGGCCCACTGTGGTGGAGTAATACAGATGTATACATCACCAGTTTTATTTTCTAAGGTGTACTGCCTGACAGCTTTCTTTTGTTACAGCAGCCTTTGGAACATATAAAAGGTTGAATTTCATAGAGTAGAAATGTCTTGGATCAGTCTGTGCAAAGGTAAACTGTGCTCCAGCTGTATTTTTTCAAACAAGTGACAGGCTTTGCTTGAGTGACTGAAGTGAGTGCATATTCTTTTGCCAGTACTAACATGAGACTTAATCTCCCTGTTGTCATCAACAAAACTGTTAACTATTAAATTTAAGCAATGCGCAAAGCAGTGGATGGGAACAAAGCCTCCCTCCTCCAAGGCCTTCTTTATGTTGGACCCATTATCTCAACTATAAAGCCAACTGACAGTCCCTGTGACATGAGCCATTGCTGTATTGGTTTTAGGAGCTCTTCACCGATGTTGTATGAGATATGTTCAGATGGAAAATAAAACATTCTTTGAACAGCAAACTGTGATGCTTCACTGTCCCCAGTCTCACTTGAATTATCAAAACATGCCCGGTGTGCTGTGACAGATATGAAGAGTTCAGGCTGACAGCTTATCCAGATATCTGTTATGGGATGCACCACCCTCCCAACAGCACTGCACAACACACGTCTTAATTTTTTACATACAACATCATAAAGATCTGGAATCCCTGTTGTTGAGAAGTATTTTTGTGATGGTATACTATATCGAGGTTCGAGGTACTCAAGCAGCCACCTGAATCCTATAAGTTCAACCACATTATATGGAGGCAAATCAACAGCTATCATTCCTGAAAATGTTTTCGTTATTGTTACAGCAACATGGTGAGTCGAGGCATATTTGACTTTACGCTCATATGTTTCTAAGATGGTAAGCTGTCTCCTTGAAGGAGGAGGGCTTCTGAACACATAGTCACTTTCAGTAACAGTTGGAGGAGTCCTTTGAATGGCAAGAAGTGTTGATGGAGATGTACTGCTGTGGGGGCCGCTACTGCTTTCATCTATGGGTTTTACCCCTGAGTGTAGTGAGCTATCACTGTCACTTTCTCTTTGAGACTCACAACTGAACTTCTCTGTAATGTTATGACATCTGTCTAGGTGCCTTTTCAGTGCTGAAGTTTCCAGTGCTCATTTTTTTTTATACCCCTGCTGATTGGCCTTTTACAAATAGTGCATGTTGCTATCAACTCATTGGAAGCAGTAATGAAGAAGTATGACCAAACAAAATGTTTTTTTTAGTTTTTTCCCAGGAAGGTACAACACCTAGGTTACCTATTCAGGTCCCCCCCACCGGATTTTTCTTGGGCCTGTTCCTCTTGTGGTTTATTCCCACTGCCCCCTCTACAACCAAAACATTTCTGCCTGTTTCTTCCTCATCTGCAATTTCCATCCCATCCAGTAAACCTTGTGCTACCTGATCATTGTCTTTTTCTTTATTATTAGTATTACCCTCGTTGGGTTCAACCTCAAAAGAGTCAGTTTAGGGACTGGCAGTAGCATAGTATGCAATTGTTCCATACCATTGGGTGCCTCTGTGGGTGGTACCCACCACACCTTTAGTTTTCTTTTAACTACATAACTTTTTTTTTACTTGGGACTGATGATGATCCAAGACAGTCATCTTTTTTGGATTCAAGCGTTCACCTGGAAGACAAAACCTTAGACATGAAAATATCACTTTTTGGGGGTTTGATTGTTTTCACTTTTCAGGCTGATTGCTATCTTTTGCAGTGCCACTGCCTACCTGAGAAACAGAATGTGCCTCATCAACATTTTGTTCAATTTTTTAACAAAAGATCCCCTCTAATGTGATGTCCTTCTGATGACTCCCACCCAAAGGCCAGGGACAAATTTACCGTTGTGACTCATGACTGTACAGTGTACACACTAACAGCACACCAACAGGACAGCAGTCCACCACCACTTCCTTTCAAGATTACTGGACTGGCTCCTACAATACAGTTACTGTTAAGTGACCAAATTCAGCAGCTTTTAAGTGTGCCTCAGAATTTGAATTTAAGAGGCAGACACATCTGGTGCATTAGCAGCATGCAGCATAGCCACATACTGGGGGTTGGTTAATGCTTATATGTAATGTAAGTTTGTAACGTGATATACAATACAACTAATGACAATAAGGAATATGGGTGAAAGTTGTTTTTTTCTGCCATAGTGGAACTTCCACAAAATTTTGCAACATTCATGGAAGTTTCCAAACCTCCTCCTGTGGAAGAGTGGAAAACATCAGAAAGATTTTGGCCAAAATGTTACCGCAGTTCCACTCACCTAGACAGCGGGCATGAAAGAAAAGAAAAAAAAAGTAGACTGTTGTGTGATGCCCCTGTTCAGTGCTGCCCCACAGCCCTGCCCAAAATGAAAAAATAATAACTCCCTGCTGGCAAGTTGTCACTCCCCCCACCCATCACCCACCTGACATTTAAAAAAAAGCTTCCTCTGTAAGCCCCAGCGGCTAGTGGTCCCTCTCCCCACCTGACAGCCTGTCTGATATTAATAAAAAAATTCCCCAAATCTTTCGGAATCCCTGGTGGGTAGTGGTCCCTCCCCCCACCTATCGCCCACCCAACATTAAAAAAAAGCTTTCCCTGTAAGTCCGGGTGGCTAGTGGTCCCTCCCACCACCCAATCACCCACCCAATCACATCATACCAACACCTTTCCATCCCGATCCCCCATCATTCAGTGACACAAAATATAATCAGCAAAATAAATTATTTCTCCCTGGTGGTCTAGTGACACTTCCTCCCTAACCCCAACCAGTGAATCAAATATTTCTTCTCTGGTGTTCTAGTGTACACCCCCACTCCTGCAGGCAATGTCCCTCCAGTCCCACTCCACTTCCCTCATCCCAAACCCAAGCTGGCCACCAGCACAGCCCTCCTCTCTCCTTCACGGCTGGCAGCCCACTGATATAATGAATGAGATTAAGTGTTAGCATGATGTGGTTGGGTGGGTGATTGGGTGGGGAGGGACCACTAGCACCAGACTTACAGGGGAAGTTTTTTTAATGTCAGGCTGGTGATGGGTGGGGAAACCTCTAACCACCAGGGATTACAGGTAATTTGGGGAATTTTTTTATTAATGTCAGATGGGTTATCGGGTGAGGGGAGGGATCACTAGCAGCCTGGGATTACAAGGGAAGCTTTTTTTTTATTGTAGGGCAGGTGATAGGTTGGGGAAAGACCACTAAACACCAGGAATTTGGGGGGATTTGGGGATTTTTTTTTATAAATGTGAGGCAGGTTATTGGGTGGGGGTAGGGACCACTAGCCACCAGGGATTACCAGGGAAGCTTTTTTTATTTGAATCATAGGGGAGGCAGAATTTCTGCGAAAGTCTGACTTTCACTTCATTTCCACCGGTAAAATTTTTTTTCGCATACCCCTAATGAGTGATGATGATGACACTTGCATGTAGTGCTTGTGCTTTACTTGTGTTGTACTGTAAACATTCAGCCTGCTACAAGACACAGTCAGAGTATCTCCTGGGCCACCCAAAGTCAGCAGCACAGGTCAGGCACATTAACTTGTATGTTGTTTGAACAGTATTTTTTTAATACATGAAATCGTGATTTGTGAATGAAAGTAGGTGATGGTGATTGTTATCCATGATTGGATGGCACAAGTCAAAGATTTATTTTGCCACCCTGATGCACTTGCTCTGTACACACAGCCACACTGAAGTCAGGAAAAAAGTGTATTTGGGGTTTCTGGGACTGTTAAATTTATTGTGAGCCACCCTGCAGTCTCTCTCCCCCTCTCCCCTCTGAGTCTGGACTGGACATCACAAAGATTTATTTTGCCACCCTGCTGCCCTTGCCCTAGTGTACACACAGCCACACCAAAGCCAGGAAAAAAAAATTGGGGATTTTACGTAACTGTAAAACTTGTCCTATGATCCCCAACCAGAAATAAATCTCTCCACACTTGTTTCTGTTGGATGCATGCTGGCAATATTTATTAAGGCACACAAATTATATTTACATTCCCAATTTCATAATTTCACAGCATACAATACAGTATATCCAAAATACTTCAGTTTGCTTCTTCCTTCTGGAAACTTTCTTCCTACTTGATCCTCTTCTCCTTGCTTGTAGCACTTTGGGGTCTGGACACCCTCTGATCCAGCCCTCAATCATCACCAGAACCAGGTACCACCACCAGGTACCACCACCAGGTACCCCCACTTGGTACCCCCCCAGGCACCCTCACTTGGTATCACCACCAGGTACCCCAACTTACCCAGGTCCAACCCACACAGGATCAGTTCCCGGTCCATAACCCACTAGGTCCGGACACGTGATCTGACCTTTAATTTCTATCCCTTCCCCTCCCCCATTTACTTCCACGCCTGGGTTCCTCTGCCCCCAGCCTGTGCTGCCTACCCTCCCCCTCTCCTGCCCCCTTTTCCCCTTTTGCTCCCCCTTTCCCTAACCTTTCCTTGTTTCCTCCTTTACTGCGGGCAACCTGCTGCCCCCGCCAGGGCTCCTTCAGCCCCTGGGCCATCCCTGCCCTTCTGCAGTTCCCTGACCCTGCACGGAGGCACAATGGGATATCATGTTTTCATAGCTTCCAATTCCCTTGCCACGCCAGCCAGTGGGCTCCACCTACCTAGTTCAGGGTAGGTGGGTGGGGAATCTTGTCCCAGCAAAGAGGGAGACCAGAGGCTGCAAGCCCTTACATAGACCCTTGTGGCCCCCTCCAGCCCCCCTTTAGCCCCTCCCTCAACCAATTGAGAAGCTCTCCTATCCCTGGTTATTTGACCCTCTCTGACTGCAACAACTCCATCCCCTTTCCTATCCCCTTCCCCCCTCCCTTTAGCTTTTTCTGGCAGGGGGACATTAGACAAGCTGGCCTGCCTTTTAATGGCAAGCCCTATTGTCCCATGATCTCCCACCAGAAATAAATCTCTCCACACTTGTTTCTGTTGGATGCACACTGGCAATATTTATTAAGGCACTCAAATTATATTTACATTCCCAATTTCATAATTCCACAGTGTACAGTACAGTACAACCAAAATCATTCAGTCTGCTTCTTCCTTCTGGAAACTTTCTTTCAACTGGATTCTCTTCTCCTTGCTTGTAGCACTTTGGGGTCTGGACACCCTCTGATCCAACCCTCCCATCATCTCGGAGTCCAGACACCCTTTAATCCACCCCCCATCATCACCAGAACCAGGTACCACCAACAGGTACCCCCACTTGGTACCCCCACCTGGTACCCCCACTTGGTACCATCACCAGGTACCCCCACTTACTCAGGTCCGATTGCACAGGGTGAGTTCTCGGTCCATACCCCACTAGGTCCGGACACTTCATCCAACCCCTAGTGTCTATCCCCTTCCCTGCCTCCATTTGCTTCCACACTTGGGTTCCTCTGCCCCAGCCCATGCTGTCTACCCCATCCCCCTCTCCTGCCCCCCTTTTCCCCTTTCGTTCACCACTTTCCACTGACCCATCTCCAGCTTGTGAAGGACAATGGTGCTTCCCCCTTGCAGGCTACGAAACAAACCTGGGACCCTCCTCCTCCTTATCACCTCCCCATAACTCCAAGCAGGCCTCAGTAGGGCACCTGTCACCCGGCATACACAACCCAGCCACCCTGTAGGAATCCTTGATCCCATGCACCATGCCACTGAGATGAGCCTGGACCCCCCACATCTTTTTCCCGGCCTCATCCACCATCACCCAAGCCATTGTGGCCTGTACAGCCCCCCCTTAGGGCATACCACCCCTCTTGATGCCTGCTATGTGGCTGTCTGTGCATGTCAGTCCACTCACCACCCCCTCAATGTTTCCGGCAGGTGGAGGTCAGACCCCCACCTGCCTCTTTTACCTTGTCCATACCCTGCTGTGGCTGAGACCTGGCCCTGCTGCACTCTTCCACCCAAGGCAGCTGCCACCTCCCCCCCAAGAGGGAACCATGTGCCCCGGATCCCCAGTGGTCTGCCCTGATTCTGGGGCCCACTTCATGGCTTATTAAGCCTACCCCCCAAGACCAACTTGAGCCCTGGCACACCCAGTGCCCCACCTGCTTTGTCCACTCCTGGCTGAACTTCCCCTTTCTGCCCCTACACAGGCCACTTCCCAGTGCAGCTACACACCTGTCCCCAGTGACCCTCCACCTTTCTGAAACTCCCCTTATCTGGGCCCCCCATAATCCCCCTGCCCCATGCCACCTGTTCGACTCTGCCAGATGGCCTGTGCAGGCTGCCACCTGCACTTTGGCACCTACCTACTTTGCAAAATTCCTGGGGCTGAGCCATCATTGTGCCAGCATACCCCAAAGGTGTGTTGCATACCATTCTTCACCCTTGGGCACACTGTGCCCCCCCAGTGGGGCTCCACCTTGCCCCCGGCCCTCCCCTGCCTCATCACAGCTCCTTATGTATTGCCCCCATGACCAGGGCCCCACGGGCACCCTTCTTTTCCATGCCCTGCTCCCACTATGTGCCAAACCTGCCCCCCCAAAAAAACCCTGCTCTACCGGGTGGGTGGGTGCTTCAATCTACCCTGTCCACCTGGGTTCAGGACCTTCATGACCCATCCCCTGCCCATTCCCCACAGCATCAGCACCACAAGCTGGGCCCTCTGTTTTCTCTTCCTCTACTTGGGCTCCCATGTGCCTGCCCGCTCCTGCACATCTCCTTGAGGCTTCCCCCATGTCCTCAACAGTATACTTTGAACAGTTTGCCAAATGCCCCAGATTCTTTGCTTGATCCTGTCCTCCTGCTCAGTAAGCTGTTGCTGGCAGGCCTCCATTTTGTTGGTGTGTGTCCCTGTTTGGCCCGTACAGTTCACACCACATGGGGCTCAGGAATAGCACATCCTTGCTTGACCCGGCCAACAGTGCCCAACTCTCTCTGTTTGAAAGGAAAACCACCTGGTGTGGGAGATGGCCATACCTCCCTGTACTGCCATGGCTCGCTAGCTTCCCCAAGGGCAATGCCCTTCATCATCCCAGTGGTTACTGCATTGTTGGCCCACCTCCAATAGTCCAATAACCTAACCCCATCCCTGTGCCCTCCCCTTCCCCTTGGTTCTGTCCACCAGGGCTCCTGGGGCCTTCTCCCACTCTCGCTACCCTTTCCTTTCCAACTATGAAACCTACAAAAGATGGCTGAGGGGTATCTCTACTAAGGGCCTTGCCTGAGGGCACGCTGCTGCAGGTGGGACCATGGATTCCAACCTCCAGGCCTCCCGGTCTTGCAACCTCCAATAGTCCCCCGGTTCCACCCACTGCTGTTTAGCTCACCATCCCCCACCGAGTCCCCATTCTCAGCCCATCCTGGCCATCACCCTCTCCACTTGCCCATCGGGTCTGCCCTCCCTTTCCTCCTGAGCATGGAACCCCTTTGGACACATCCCTCCTTTCCAGATGGAAGCCCCCCGCTCTGCAACCTCCTCAGGAGTGCCGAACTCCGTGGTTCAAAATCTTCCCCCCACACCGAGCTAGTGCACCAACACCTGTCTCCATTCTAGGCATGGTAGCCACAGTTGAGGCCCCCTACCCAGGGATGCAGAGCACCCACCCAGATGCACCCTTCCCTGCCCCAGGGGCCCACTATTGTATAATCTGAACTTACCCTGGCCTGAGGCACATGCCAAGTCTCTGGGCCTATGCGGGCCTACCACGGCCCCGGGGATCCTTACCTGCTAGTCCCATTTTCCATCAGCCTGCTGCCCTTCCCTCGGCGTGCTGTTCACTGTTCATGATCACGCAATGGTGGATGGTCTCCCCTAGCCTAAAACCTAACCCCATCCCTGTGCCTTCCCCTTCCCCTTGGTTCTGTCCGCCAGGGCTTCTGGGGCCTGCTCCCACTCTTGCTACTCTTTCCTTTCCAACTATGAAACCTACAAAAGATGGCTGAGGGGTATCTCTACTAAGGGCCTTGCCTGATGGCACGCTGCTGCAGGTGGGACCGTGGCTTCCAACCTCCAGGCCTCCCGGTCTTGCAACTCTTATCCCCAAGACCTCTGTGCCATACTGCCTCCCGAAAGTAATGCCTTGGATGCTTTTGCCTCTAGAAAGTCAAACCCTTGCTGGATTAATCCTTCCCTCCTCTGCCTGTGCTTTGTTCCAGCCTCCTTCCCTTCCCCAAGCTCCACAAGCACCTTGCCAGTGTGACCAGCTTCAGGCACCCTGCAGAACATCAACCCGTGTCCACATCAGTCCCCCATGCCTGGACCAAGCTTGCCCCAAGTTAAAAATATCCACCCCACCTTTGCAAACATTGTAGACAAGAGCGTTGCACCCCCAAAACACATCCTTACACCTTATATTTTAACTGTATACAGTAACCTTCCTCGCCATGGTCTGACGGGGGCCCCCTGGTGCATTCCTTTGTACCACCCTATGCGTACCACTTGCCTTACCCACCTTGGTGTTCAGAAAGGGGTGGATCGCAGTATACCTCTCCTACTGGTCTTGACCCTGCATTTCCATGTCAGACCCCATCCACTTTGGGGTTGAGAAAATTCCCCCCAGATCCTACTAGCTGACAAACAGTTAGGACTCATACCAGCTTGAAATTACCCAGACGGCCCCTCTGTCCTTACAACGCCCCCACTGGAGAAAACTTACCCAGCTCAAATTCGCCTTTTCCTCCCCCTGTTTAACCCCCCCCAGAGCTGCACTCACAATGACCACCTCATTCCATCTTTGGTTACTCTCCAGGAAAGGATTTTTGTTCTTCCAATTTATTCTAGGGGCATGTCTAACCCTTTTTCCGACTGCTCCACCTAAAACAATTCACCTCAGTACTGGCACCGGGCCAAGCACCCCCCCACCGCTTGCTCTAAAAAAATGGCTTGCTACCTTATGACAACCATTTGAAACTACCACTAGCCCTCAGAAGTCATTCTTTGGCTAGCTTGGCCTGTGCCCCTCTAAATGTGCCTATTGTGACCCCTCCCCCACAACATCACCTCAGAGCTATTATTTATGCAGCAGGGGCCTCTGAGAAAAAACACCCATTCTGGTTCAGAGAAAGGACTAAAGCAAAAGCATCCTTCCCATGCACTTCATGTGCACCCATTACATTTTAACCCCTTTAGCTGCTTCAACCTCTAATAACTGGAATGCTTGCTTCTGATTTGTTATGCGTACTGCATGAAACAGTGTGCCCTGGTATGTTTCCACTGTGTAACTCCTCTGTATCTGCACCCCATTCAGTTAGTGTCTCAAAAAAGAAACCCCTTATCTACTGGTTGACTTGACCAGCTGCCCATATGACCCACTTGACCTGTACCACTGGACCCAGTGCCATGCCAGCTGGGCCCTGCAGCCCCTACTAGCTCTGCCTTAAACAACCTTGGGGAATTTCCCCCATGGTGCTACCACCATCAATCAACTGCTCCTGATGAATGGCACCAAACTCTTTCATAAACAATATATATTCTGAAAGTTATCCCCCTAAATATGACTGCTGCCATTCCTTCTTACTAGCTCTGCCTTAAACAGCCTCAGGGAATGTCCCTCCATGGTGCTACCACCATCAATCAACTGCTCATGCTGAATGACACCAAACTCCTTCATAAACCATATATATTCAGAAAATTATCCCCCTAAATCTGACTGCTGGCCATCCCTTTGAGGATATAACTAATGGTCTGCCTATTCTGCATTTCTTCTTCTCCTTCCTTTTCCTTTTTCTTTTTTTTCAACAACCAACCCTTGTACATTCTCCCAATGAAAATGAAAAACCAAGGAATCCTACTTGGCCTAAGGCCTAGGTACCCTGGATAGTACCTTACCCTCGGTTACCAATGCTGTGCTGAGAATCTTATCACAGCAAAAAGAGGGAGACCAGAAGGCTGCAAGCCCTTACATAACCCTCTGTGGCCCCCCTCCCATCCCCCCTTTAGCCCTTCCCCTCAACCAATTGGGAAGCTCTCCTATCCCCTGGTCATTTGACCCTCTCTGACTTCACCAACTCCTTCCCCTTTCCTATCCCCCCCCCCCTCCCTTTTGCTTTTTCTGGCAGGGGGACATTAGACAAGCTGGCCTGCCTTTTAATGGCAAGCCCCATTCTCTGATACCTGCAGTAGTCTCTCCCTTTCTCCTCTGGATGCCACAAGTCAAAGATTTTGCCAGCCTGTCCTTTCTGTACACACAGTTGCTGTCTGAGGCCAAAAACAACTTTAATTTGGGATTTTCTGTAACCGTAATCTCTGCCCCCACCCCCCAGTAGTCTGGATCTGGAATGGTACAAGTCAAAGTTTGCTAGTCTGCCCTTTTTGTATACACAGCTACTGTCTCTGAGGCTGAGAAAAAAAGTTTCATTTGGGATTTTCTGTAATTGTAATCTCTGCCCCATCCCCCCAGCACTCTGGATCTGGAATGGCACAAGCCAGATTTTGTCAGCCTGCTCTTTTTGTACACACAGCTACTGTCCGAGGACAAGAAAAAACAACAACTTTAATTTGGGATTTTCTGTAACTGTAATCTCTGGGCACCCCCCCCCCAAGTACTCTGGATCTGAAATGACACAAGTCAGATTTTGCCAGCCTGCCCTTCCTGTACACACAGCTACTGTCCGAGGCCAAGGAAAAAAAATAACTTTTATTTGGGATTTTCAGTAACTGCAATAGGCCCCCAGTACTCGAGTCTCTCCCTCTCTCCACTACTCTCATTCTCCACTCTCCTCTGGAATGGTACAAGTCAAATTTTGCCAGCCTGTCTTTGCTCACACAGTCACCAGCCCAGCATTGCCATTTTGCATCCTCCCACCCCGGACCACCATTCCCCAGTTCCTCCCCAATCTGACTCCCAATGCTCCCTCCCAAGTCCTGACCCTGACCGCCTAACCACTCCCACAAATCAGTTCTCTCCCCCTCCCTAACTTCTTCTTTGTCCCTTCCCTTTCCTCCGGGTAGATAAACTCTTTATTTTCTAATTTTTTTTTTTTTTTTTAGAGTGCTTTTGGTTTTGGCTCTGCTACTCAGTGCAGCTCCTCTGCTCCTTTCTATTCCTGGTCCTACTCGTTCTGTGCCACATGGCACATTGAGCATGGTTATATATCATGAGTGCATCATGTGACCTGTTGCCCGATTGGATGCCACCTGCTGCCTGTACGTGTTGACAACATCTCCATGGCAACACAACAAATAGAGGAAACGGCATCTCCACAGACCCAGAACTGGACTTCTACAGCAAAATTCATATTTATCCAGGTCTGTGGATTGAGAGTTCAATCTGGGGGTCTGGATATCCCACGGAACAGTCCGCCCAGCCTTAGTAGGTACGTAAAATGTTTTTCATATATTTCACATATGAACAGGAGACTCAATCAAGGCAAGCTCATTTCCAATGAGGATAAAGGTGGGAGCACTGTAATGTAATCATACACAATCAGATAAATCTTAAATTACATGTACAGTGAAGCCCACCAGGATTAGAGATGCAGTGAATTTAAAATCCGTCGGCAAAGTGAACTCGAAGTAGCCACTTCACCTTGGCACTTCGCTAAGTGGAGTGCCCCATTGGAAAGAATCACTTTACCTTGTTATTACTACTTTGCGTTGTCATTCCACCTTAAATGTGAAGTAAGGAGGAGTGGCAACAATATTAGCAGCATCCCACCCACACAGTCACCAGAATGAATGTGCATCCCCAAAGTGCTACTGTCTTGTGTCCAGAAAACTCCCAAGTGCTGATGAAGTGAAATGAGAGTGTATCAAGAAATGCAAAGTCTCCCAAAATTAATGTCACACTCAGTCATGTGCGCAGTGGTCAGGTCACACACAGAGTCACCAGAGTTATTGTGCATCCCCAAAATGCTACTGTCTTGTGTCCAGAAAATTCCCCAGTGCTGACGAAGTGAAATGAGAGCGTAACAAGAAATGCAATCTCCCAGAATTAATGGTGCCATGCAAATGCACAGACAGATTAAGATTGTGCTGCACACTCAAGGGATGCATACAAAAAGGCACAACAACACCTAACCAGTGCTTACAAGTCACAAATCCAAATCTGGAAAGGAATACATTTTGCCAGTTGAGGGAATAGTGGATGGCAGTAACAATCCTCTACCAGTAAAGATACCACAAAGCAGTATAAAAAATTCATGCAGGTGCAGTGGATAGCAGGTTCATACTGTTGCAATTACTCTGTAAAACAATAAAAGGTGTCTGATTTAATGGCACACGTTGCACACACACTCACATGCACACTCAAGTAATGCATAGCAAATTGAAAACCTTTAGTAATATAACCAAATGTTTTAAACAATTTGTACACTGCTGCACCACAACAATCAGCAAAAAAATGTCAAGAATTACTGAAAATATTACTGTGTGTACATCAACACTGTTATACAAGAAAAATATAACTAAAACAGAAAGACTGCCTTTTTCTCCCAGTAAATCTACCTACACCACAAATATGCCCTTCCCCCAAAGCACACTTCACAGTACACATACTGACTGTTCTAAATTAACATTCAAAATCCACGCACAATAAACACTCAATGATATGAGCACAAAAGGGTTTCCTACAATCGATATATTAAATTTTGAGCAAAATATATTACTCAAAAAGGCATTTTAAACAGCTTTTAGAGGTTTTGAATCACAGAGCTCTGAGAGCAAACTGTCTCCAGCTACCGCTGCACACACACTACCCAGGTCAGAACTGAGGTTGTGCCGAACAATCTAGAGCCCATGTGACCTACAATCCCATGAATAACTGCAGAATTTCATTTGGAGCTCAATTACAGGGTAAAGTGAGGCGAATTACATTGATTTCAATGTACTTCGCCTTAAAATTGGTGGAAAAGTGGTCTGGGGAAGGCGGAATAACTAAAAGTCATTGGTTTCAATGGACTTCGTGTTCCTCATTATGAAGCAAAGTATTCTGCTTCACATTGTAGAGTTCTCCACGCATTCCATGTTACTCAGTGAATCACTTCACGTAGCAAATTGGGGCCACTTGGCCCACCACTACTTACAGTACTGCAACTCACATGCTGTACGGGAAGGAACGCTAATGCCTATGGCTGTACTTCCCTGATGGGCTGTAGCACAAAACTCCCAGACTTAAAAATGCTTATTAATGAGTACAATGGTGGAGTGGTGAAGCCTGGAGAGATACTACAAAACATGCTTACAATACATCCAAGTAACTAGTCAAACAATTAGTGTTGTGATTAGTGACGTGATTGTGAATCGTGATTTGTGACTGTGATGATGAAGAACATGATTCGGTGTCGACGGTGTGAGATAACCAATATGAAAACTGCATTGGGAATGTGAATGCCTACAGCTGTACCTCCCCAATGAGCTGTAGCACAAACTCCCTGACTTAAAAATGCTCATTAATGAGTACAATGGTGGGGTGGTGAAGCCTGGGGAGATATTACAAAACATGCTTGCAATACATCCAAGTAACTAGTCAAAAAATTAGTGTTGTGATTCGTGACGTGATCATGAATCATGATTCATAACTGCATTTGTGACTATGATGATGAAGAATGTGATTCAGTGTCGACGGTGAGAGATAAACAATTAGGAACTATATTGGGAGGAATGCAAATGCCTAAGGCTGTACTTTCCCGGTGAGCTGTAGCACAAATTCCCCGACTTAAGAACCATAAAGAAGTACAAAATTCACACAGCTGCAGTAGATAGCAGCTTCACATTACTGAAACTATTATGTGGCACAAAAAAGGTATCTGATTTGATGACACGGGTCACACACATACACACACACTAAGTAATGCGTAGCAAATTGAAAACTTCAGTAATATAGCCACATATTTTAAACAAACTAAAATTATGCACTGCTGCACCACAACAATCAGCAAAAAATGACAAGAATTATTGAAAATATTACTGTGTGTACATTAACACAGTTATACAAGAAAAATATCACCAAAACAGAAAGCACTGTCTTTTTCTCCAAGTTACTCTACCTACACCACAGATACGCCTCTCCCCCAAAGCACACTTCCACTGTCTCTCAGTACACAGACTGAATGTTGTACATTAACACTCAAAATCCACACACAAACAATAAACGCTCGATGATATGAGCACAGGATGGTTTCTTATAATCGATGAACTAAAGTTTCAGCAAAACAAATGACTCTAATAACTCAAAAAGGCTTTTTTAACAGCTTTTAGAAGGTTTGAATCACAGAGGGCTCTCAGAGCAGATTATCTCCTACAGCTTCCTACACAAACTACCCCAAACTGAGGCTGTGCAGAGCAATCTAGAGCCCATGTGACCTGAAATCCCATGAATCATTGCAAAATTTGCCTTTGGAGCTTAAAAACAAGGCGAAGTGAGGTGGAGTACATTTTTTTCAATGTACTTTGCCTTAAGAATTGGTGGAGTATTGGTTTGGGAAGGCGGAGTAACACAAAGTCATTGTTTTCAATGGACTTCGGTTACCCATTATAAAGCGAAGTACTCTGCTTCACGTTGCAGAGCACTCCGCAAATTCACCTTCACTCCGTAAATCACTTTGTGGAGCGAATTGGGGCCACTTTGCCCACCACTAACCAGTATGACGTGCAGTGTCACAGGTTTACTGCATGACAAAAGGGATTATCTCCCATTGAAATTGCAGTGTTTACTGCAGCAACTCTGCTGCAGAATTCTGCAGTGCCTGCGTTTCATCATGGTGGGCTTCACTGTACTTGATTATTAAGAAGAACATTGCTAGGCACCTTGATATGGATTATGTCCGTTTTTACTGCATTTCTGAAGTTCACCCATTTTGTTCCATTCTCTGTTCAAGTTTTTGTGAGCAGCCTTACCACTTTGGAGCTGTATCTCATCAGATCTCAGAAGCTAAACAGGATCAGGCATGGTTAGCAGCAGGATAGAAGCCCTCCAATGAACACAAGGTGCTACAGGATGTGAAGTTAATGGCTCTGCAGGGGTATTCTTCCATTGGTTAACAGTAATCATGCTAATACCAAAGCATAATGTTGTGGATATTGTGCTGCCAGAGGAGCTGTCTTTCAGACGAGACATTAAACTAAGGTCCTGCCTGTGTAAGTTGGTGTTTGTTCAGGTGGATGTTAAAGATCCCATGACACTTTTCAAAAATGGCAGGGGAAGGTCCTTGGTGTTCTGGTCAAATTTCTACCCATTCACTAAAAGCCACCAACAGCTTCACATAATTCAATATCAGTCAGTTTGCTTCGGTATCCCCTCCCTTAGGATAAGCCTGAAAACAGGAAGTATTTTCTGGTCCTGCTTTCCTCGTCAACAAAAACTAAATAAAGATACTCCCCCCACCCCCCATATTTGAATATGTTTCTTGGGATGAATGTAAAATACAATGTTATGTATAATGAACAGAAGTGGATAAATAAAAAAAAAATACAAAAATCATTAATACTCTATGCCAGCACAATGTGGCAGCAGTTCAGGAGATACTTACCATGCCAGAGACATGGGTTCATGCTCTAACCCTAGAGGACTGCTGTGGGCCAGTTAAAGGAGGGTTTATTGTTCTAGATCACACTCCTCCTCCCTTGAAGGTAGTGCAACAGCTTCTGCTGTTTACCACTACCTGGGCTGGAGGCTGCTACTGGGTGGACTGGACAGATACATTGTGTCAACATTATGCCAACTTGAAAGATACCGGTGGATGTAGTTTGCTCAAAAAAACTGTCAGAAAAGGCAGGGCTTAGCATCGAGGATTAAGCCTTGCCTAACATCCAACCACCTCCTAATTCTAGCCAAGATATCAGGCTCCTCCTCCCTCAGCTGGATTTTACAAGGCGAACCCGCTGATGTGCTAACAGTGGTGATCTGGAGATGCAGCATCCCAGGGGCCAAGAGGAAGAAACAGAGTACTCATCAGTTGGGAAATGGCATTGGCTGGGTTGAAGACAGCCCTGACCAGTAGGACTGTCAAAGGAGGGAAAATTAAAAACTAAAAACCCTATGAAGAACAACAGTGAATAAACATGTTTTAAATGTAAATTTTAAAATGATTGAGACACAAAACCTTCCACATATAACTGAGTCAATTTCAAAGCTCAGAGGAACCAACAGACAAAAAAGTACAATCTCAAGTGGTACTTCATCTGTATTTGGGCACCACCAGGAATGTCTCTCCTTCCAGCATCATGAAGAAGGTATGAACATTTTGTACCAGGAGATTAGACAGGTACAGCAGGCTGGTCCCATTCCAATATGTCTGTAGGTCAGTCAATACAAAATACCATGAAATCCATCTCTTAAAAGCAGGGGGTAGAACCCACTGAATGGAATTAATCTGATCACAGTGCAAAACTTGTGCCAGTTCTCATGCTGTGGCATTGTACATCAAGTGAGCAATAACCCACTGCAGGGTGTGGTTTTTATAGGCATTTAATGCACTCCCTAGGTAGTCATGTCTATATAGTAATAATGTTCATTTCAAATGATCATACTGTACTGTTGGCAATCCCTTCTCTTGCAATAATTTTGAAACACACAACGCACATGCTCATGGCTCTGCAGGATTGGGGGCGGACACACTAATCACACAGCACCTCACTTCACAGGACAACAGCAGTCCATTGCTGCACTGGGGAGAGAGAGAGCCACAGCTAACAACAGTGGACCAAGGATATACTACTAAGAAGATTTACACAGTATTTTGACAGCTGGCTTCTCTCGCTTCCCCTCATGCTTTAATGGCTGCCAGAGTCCCTCGAGTTTATCAAGTCAGGATTGAGTGCTGACAGCCCTTTCCTTGAGTCCCTCCATGGAACCATGCATTAAAAAGGGAATTTAATGCATGGCCAGGCTGAGGGACTCCACCAATGGGGTTGCAGGTTTTTAGCAACCCATGTTATAAGTAAGCAATAACCCACCACAGGGTGTGGGTTTGTAGGCATTTAATGCACACCTGTGGTACACTGTGTGGCACAAGGCCATTATGAATACACAGTAGATGAAAATAACAATTGGACTTTGCAGGTAAGCCCACTGAGTGAGTTGTGGTTATAAGTTACTTTGGTTCTTACCTTTAAAAACATAAAACAATTTTCATTAAATATCAAGCTGGGATTTGGGCAACATAAATGCACCAGAATGATTGCCAGACACCTTAGAGTGGAATTTTGTGTAAAATGATTCACTTAAGTCTAGCAACTGGGCATCCGTCCATCCTGCCTGTCTATCTTGAGTGTGGAAATGCAAGTAAAATAGAAGGTTTTTTTTGTCAATAATTATGTTGCTTCTCTCTTCACAGTTTTATCCTCTAAACACCTTCAGAAATGTTTCTGAGACCTTTCCAAAGCATGGAATTGATTTTTTAAATAAAGGTTCTGCAGTGCCAAATGATAGCAGTGTAACCCAATCAATCTTCCACTGCCAGATAATGCAACAAGAATCTTTAGAAAAGATTCATGACACCTTTTAAGTTTCTGTCATAGGGGATTCAAGCCCTCTAGGTGCTTCTGGTTTAATGCTTCTGTAAAACTTTAAAACAACTTTTCGCCTTCCCCATGCCCTGCTTGATGCAAGCCAGTTCAGCTTACCTCAGCCCTGGAACTGGCTTGTACTCCTTTTTATTTTGTTATTGTTTTATTAAAGACATAAGAAAACGCAATTGTCCTCACTCTACCCTTTTCACCTTGCTCTTCACCCAGCACTGCTACTGTAGGGAGAGATTTCAGTCTGACTTGATAGTGTATGGCATCATCAACTGCTTTTCTTTTATTGCCCTGCTGTTTTCATAGAATCATAGAAACTCGATGGTAGAGAAGGACCCCAATGGCCCATCAGGTCTGCCTCTTCCTCCCACCTTCTCATTTCCATTTCCATGGACCCTTCCCTTCCTCCCACTTACCAGCCCCATATGTTTGTCCCATGCGCTCTTACGAACATATGAACATACGAAATTTGCCAGCAAATAAAAGCCCAGAGGCCTATCAAGTCTGCTCGAATGTGCAGCTAGCACCCCTTATTCTGCAGCTGCCCCTCCCTTCCACCCTTCCCCTTCATTAACCCTCTCCCTTGTCCTGTCCCATCCTCATTTGAAGCAGTCCACTGTTCTACTGCATACCACTTCAGGAGGTAACACATTCCACCCAGCCACCGCCCTCTCTGTAAAAAAGTGTCTCCTCATCTCCCTTCTGAACCTTCCTCGCTCCAGTCTCATATCATGGCCCCTGGTGTCCCTCCCCTCCCTTACTTTGAACAGCCCCTCTGTACTTGTCTTGTTTATTCCTTTCATGTATTTAAAGGTTTCAATCATGCCACCCCTGTCTCTCCTCTCCTCCAGTGAGTACATGTTCAACTCCTTCAACCTCCTCTCATACGATAAGTCCCCCAGCCCCTTGATCATCTTTGTTGCTCTGCTAGCACCCTCCAGTAACTAATGTCCCTCTTCAGATACGGACACCAGTACTGCACGCAGTACCCAGGTGTGGTCTAACTAATGATCTATACAGTGGCAGAATCACCTCCTCCCTCCTCGAGGATATACCCCTTGCAATACAACCCAGCATTTTGTTGGCCTTTGCAGCTGCCTTCCTACATTGCGCCGAGTTGTTCATTGACCCTGTAATGAGCACACCCAGATCCTTCTCCTCCTCTGTCTGGGATAGCTGCACTCCCCTAGCTGGTAACTCCTCCTCGGGTTCTTCATCCCAAAATGCAGCACCTTGCACTTTTTGGCATTAAAGCCCAGTTGCCAGGTGTCTGACCAGGTTTCAAGCTTTGTCAGATCATCCTGCAACCCCTGCCATCCCCCTAGGTCATCCACCATCGCGCCTACCTTGGTATCATCAGCAAACAGACTGATCTTGCTCTTGATGTCCCATGATATGTCTGCAATGAATATCCCAAACAACACTGGTCCCAACACCAACCCCTGTGGAACACCACTCATCACTGCTCTTGGGTGTGAGAGCTCCCCACCCACCACCACCCTCTGTTGCCTTCCCTGCAGCCAGTTTCCTACCCATCTCACCAGCTTTGCACCCACCCCTGTGCCTACTAACTTCCTTCCCAGCCTTCCATATGGCACTGAGTCGAATGCCTTACTGAAGTCCAGATACAGGACATCCACTGCATGGCCCCTGTCCAGTTGCCTAGTTACCCAGTCATAGAACTCGACCAGGTTGGTTTGGCAGGATCTGCCACATATGAAGCCATGCTGTCTGCTGTCCTGTAGTCCTTTGGCCTCTAGGAGGGCCACCAGCCTCTCCTTCAGGATGGTCTCCATTAGCTTACCCAAGATGGATGTGAGGCTCACTGGTCTGTAGTTTCCCGGTTCATCCTTGGGGCCACTCTTGTGGAGGGGCACCACATGAGCCATCCTTCAGTCCTGAGGTACACACCCAGAATGTAGTGAGGCATTAATAGGTCTGCCAAGGTCCTGCAAGGACCTCTGCCAACTCCTTCACTACCTTGGGGTGGATGCCATCTGGGCCTGGCACCTTGTCCACCCTCAGTGCCTTCAAACCCTCTCAACTCTGCTCTCCATGATTTCCCATCTGTCACCACTTCCCACCCTGCTTCTGCCATTTCTCCCACCTTGGGTGTCACCCTCTTCTCTTTAGTAAATACTGAGTAGAAGTACTCATTTAGTGCTTCCGCCTTTATCGTGCTTCCACCCAACCCCTCATTCCTAATCCTTACTATGTGGTCCTTACAAGCTCCTTTTCTCCCTGATGTACTCTAGATGTGTCCTCCCCTTCTTAATGCCTTGTGCCAGCCTGAGTTCCAGATGCTTTGGCTCCTTACTGCCCTTGTCACCTCCTTCGATTCTGTCAAGTACTCCTCCCTGTCCTCCCCTCCCTGTTTTCTTGTACTTCCTAAAGGCAGCTCTTTTCCTCCTTACCTTTTCCATGACCTCCTTGCTCAACCAGATCGGTTTCTTAGCCCTAGCCTTCTTGTGCTGAGCTTTGCAACAGGTTTTGGTTGCCTCCACTATCCCCAGCTTTATGAGCTCCCACCTCTGGTTAGTGTCCATACTAGATTGAATTCTGGCCAGGTACCCTTTTACCACTTCCCCCATCCTCCCAAAGTCGGCCCTCCTGAAGTCCAGCACTATTGTGCCAGATTCCACTCCTTCCTTGCCCATATCCAATGTGAGCCATATTGAGTGGTGGTCACTCCCTGACTGCGGTTCCTCCACTATAAGTTCTCTCACAAAGTCCCCATTTGCCAGCACAAGGTCAAGGGTATTCCCTAACCTGGTTGGTTCACTGACCATTTGCAGCAGGAAGCTGTCCTGGAAGGCATCCAGCAGTACCTGCTCCCTTCTGTTCCTGGTTGTTGGGGTTCTCCAGTCCACTCCTGGCATGTTGAAGTCCCCCACAATCACCACATTACCCTTTTCGCAGGTCCTCCTAATCTGTCCCGCTAGTTCCCTGTCTAACTCCTCTGTCTGAGATGGTGGCCTGTACATCACTCCCATTCTAAGAATCCTATTCTTGGAATCCTGGATTTGCATCCAAAGTGACTCCGTACTACCCTCCTCCCTTCTTCCCTTACACCTTCAGTCCTTCCTTCACATATATGTGTGCCTCACCCCTCCTTTCCCAATCACCCTGTCCCACGAAATAACCTGTACCCTGGTACAGACAGGTCCCAGTCATTTTATTGGGTGGCCCATGTTTCTGTGATGGCTGCAACGTCCACCTCTCCCTCTGCCATGAGAACCTGTAACTCTGCAGTTTTCCTCCCAAGGCTCCTAGCATTAAGGGTAACCACCTTCCACCCTTTCTCCTCCTCCCATCCTGCCCTCCTTTCCTAGCATCACCAACAGTATTTGCCATTTGTCCTTTGTCACTGTTATGTGGGGTAAGCTCATATGATTTCCTAACCTGTGGTCTCTGCATATCTCTTCCCCAATTGCCACCCCCCACTCCTAGTTTAAATTCCCAACTTCCTCTATGTACTCTCCATCCTCTGTCTCAACACTTTTCCCTCCTCACTCAAGTGTAGTCTGTCCTTGGCATAGAGACTACTGTCCTCCCAGGTCCTCCCACCCCAACAGCCCATACCCTTTAGCACAACACCAGGTTCTTAGCCATCCATTAAATTCCTCTATTCTCAGCTTCCTTGTTGTGCTTTGCCTTGGCACCGGAAGTATCTCTGAAAAAGTTACTGATCTTCCTGCCCCTCACATAATTGTGCTATTTAAAGACAAAGAACCTCTGTGCAAACACTGAGGCAAGGGTTACCCCAAGGGGCATTTGGCTGGGAAGCCAAGTTTCAAGAAAATACAAAATCACACATGCCCCCACAATGCAAAGCATCATAGGCTGCATATGCAAATCACCACAGAATGTTATGCTGGTCCAACTTTAAGCAGAATTGCATGGTGCCAAAAGGCCTCTCACACAGTTTGCAAAGGGTGCTAACAGAAGACAGTTCCTCAAACCTCCTCTGGACTGTATCTACTGTCTTGTCAGCCAGGTCGTTTGTCCCAAGATGTATAATTAAAGGAGGCTTGTCCCTACCCCTTCTAGCATATTTCAGAACAGACTGTCCCACCCTTTCCACTGTCATTCCTGGCATGGCCTCCACCCAAATGCGACTATGCCTCTCACCCTTGCTACCCCACCTAACTCCTCTTAGTACTGAGTCCCCCAGCACTAAGATTCCACCCCTCTTACTCCCTGCTTGCTTCCATTCATCTCCCTCTCTCATTTCCAGCTCCTCTTCTTCCTCCTGCACATTATTTCCCCCTTTTATCCCTGTTGCAATTCTCCCAGCAGAACTTCCCCCTGCTCCAGTTTGGTCCAGGCATTTATCAATTACTCACCTAATTTCATCATTTCCCTCCTCCACCTTCTTCCTCTCTAGCAGTGCACAACTATTTTCTGAAGGCCCTTCACAAATGCCCGCTCCCTCTCTCTTCATAGTAACCTGTTCTCTCCTTTCTACTCCATGACTTTTGCCACTTCTTCGCCTCCCCTCCCAAGTCCCTATCTCCTCCTTCCTTTTGTCTTTTGTCTCCTGACCTGGTTTCCCCGGCAATTGTTCTTCCTGGCCTGGGCCCCTTTGTCTCTGCTTCCCTTCTTCTGACCCTCTCCTTACCACTGTTGGCTTAAATCGCCCTCCCTCATCTCCCCTTCTTCCTCCCTCCAGTATTGGGCTAAACCCACCCCCAATCTGCCTTGCCTGTCTTAGTTCCTCCTGCAGACCCTCAATCTCCTTTCTAAGTTTTTCTATGTGGTTGCACACTAAACATCCTCCCACACTCCAGGCAATTTTTAGAAAGATTGGTACACGGCAGTTGTTGCAGCCTACCACCCTACCCATTGCTGTCGTTGCCCACCAGCGACCCCCCACCCTTCCAGATGCAGGATACCAAACACTCCCCCAAGTCTCCCCTCTCCCTCCTCTATCAGTGCAAAATGTTTTCTTGAATACCTTTATTGTTTCAGCCCCCACCACCTCCTCTGGTAGTTTGTTCCAGGCCTCCACCACCCTCTCCATGAAGAATTGCCCCCTCACATTGCCGCTATATCTTCCTCCCTCCAATCTTAGGCTATGCCCTATAGTTTTAGCCCCTTCCTTCCTTTAAATAAGCTCCCCTCCTTCACCTTATTGATCCTTTCCAAGTACTTAAACATTTCAATCAAGTCCCCCCCTCCCTTCTGGTCTCGAATGGGTACAGATCCGATTCCCTACACCTCTGCTCGTATGGCATTCCCTGCATACTGTGCACCATCTTTGTTGCCCTTCTCTGAACCCTCTCTATCCCATTTATTTCCTTGCCTGGGTGCAGTCTCCAGAACTGGACCCTGTACTCTAGGTGTGGCCTCACCAAGGCTTTGTAAAGAGGGATCAGTACCTCCCTCCTTCTGCTAGTTATGCCCTTCTCAATGCATGGCAACATTCCATTTGCCTCCCCCACAGCTTTGCTGCATTGGCTACCTAAATTAAGGTTGCTTTATATTATAATTCCCAGATCCCAATCCTGCTCTTTGTTTTGATTCCGGCCCCCCCCCAGAGTATAAGCTGCTTGCAGGTTTTTATGCCCCAAGTGCATCACAGCACACTTTTGGGCATTTAATTTCAGTTGTCAAGTTTCCAACCACTCCTCCAGAATCTTCAGGTCCTGCCTCACTGCTTCTCCCCACCGGGGTGTCCATTCTATTATCGTTTTTCATATCATCTGCAAATAGGCACACCCTTCCATCCAGCCCATCCTCTATATCACTGATGTAGATATTAAGAATAAGGGGTCCCAGTACTGACCCCTAGGGCACCTCGCTCGTCACCCCCCTCACCCTGGAGTACACCCCATTTACCACCTCTGTCTGGCTTCTTCCCACTAACCTGTTTTCCACCCACATAGTTATTTTCCATCTCACCCCTAAGCTTTTCAACTTATTTACTAGCCTTTTGTGAGGGACAGTGTTGAAGGCCTAACTGAAGTCCAGATAGGCTATGTCCACTGCCCCTCCCTGGCCAATCACCTGCATCACCCAATTGAAGAACTCTATCAGGTTTATCTGACATGACCTCCCATTTGTGAAGCCATGCTGCCTATCATTCTGCAGGCCAAGATCCACCAGATAGTCCACCACCCTTTCCTTTATTAGTGCATCTATCACCTTACCAACCATCAAAGTGAGGCTGACAGGGTGATAATTCCCCGCCATCTCCTTACTGCCACCCTTGTGCAGTGGCACCATGGCTACTCTCCTCCATTCCCTTGTCACCCACGCTGTATCCAGGGACAAGTTAAACAGGCTTGTCAGTGGGGTAGCCAGCTCTTCTTGCAGTTCCTGGAGTACCCTCGGGTGCAAGCCGTCTGGCCCCATTGCTTTGTCCACCTTTAACTTGCCTAGTTCCTCTCTATCCCTGTCTATGCTGCACAGGCTAGGATCAACCGTTTTGTCTTCCCTACCCCTCCCCCTCAGCTCAGGTCCCCTACACCCCTCCTCCGTAAAGACGGAGCCGAAGTAGCTATTCAGCACCTCTGCTTTCTCAAAGTCCCCCTCCAATTGTATTCTTCCTTCCCCCTCAACCGTACTATCCCCTGCCTTGCCTTCCTTCTTTCTCCCACATAACTTTTGTCTTGCCTAGCTATTTTCTTCTCAGTGTCAGCTTTAGCCCTCCTTATCTTCTGCCCTGCTATCCTCTGCTTCTCTCTATAATCCTCCCTGTCCTCCTTCCTTTGTATCATGTTATTTTTTCTGAATGCCCTCTTCCTTTCCCTGATGGCTCCTGCCATCTCCCTTGTAAACCAGAGTGATCGCCTCCTTTTTTGTTCTTCCTCATCTTCTTAATGCAAATTTCAGTAGCTTTCAGTACCCCCCCTTGACAGTTTCCCATAACTTCTCCACATCCCCTATATTCCCTTTACATGTAATTTCTTCCCTAAATATCCTCCTCATTCTGTTAATTCCATCCTCCTGAAGTCCATAATCCTCATACTGGTCCAATTTGATTCCCTCCCTGTCCTTACCCTGAATCTTACAGTTCTGTGATCACTTGTACCTAGACCGTCACCCACCACCGCCTCTTCCACACTTTCCCCATTAATGAGGACCACGTCCAGCAAGTTATCTCCCCTTGTGGGCTCCCTAACCAGCTATTGTATGAATACACCCTTCAGTGCCTGTAGGATCTCTCTCCTCCTAGCTGATACTGCAGCTGGGATCTTTCAGTTCACATCATGGAGGTTTAGGTCTCCCACTAACAGAAGCTCCCCATTGAGAGCCATCTTTGTAACTGCCTGCATCACCTGTATATCCCCATCTTCCCCTGCATAGGAGATCTGTATACTACCCCCAGCCTCAATGATTCTCCAGTCCATTTATCCAGTGTGGCCCACTGGAGCTCTGTCTCCCATTCCTCCTGCTGCCCTTCCATTGCCCTAATGTCGTCAGTGATGTATAATGCCACCCCCCCTTCTTTCTTGTCCTGTCCCTCCTAAACAGTCTGTAGCCTGGGATAACTGATTTTTTTGACTAATGTCACATGCTGTAACCAGCGTATATCCTCTTAGCTTGGATTCCCCCTATCATTTGTTACACTGACACCAGTCAAGTTTGAAACATCCCAGATCTCTTTAGGTGTAGTCTTCTGAGGTTAATCAGCAGGAATTAAAGTCTTTGTTTATATCACATGGTCCATAAACCCACAAGTGAATGACCTGTAACCCCTGTGCTGGAATGATTAGACCTTCTTTTTTAATTTTGTTTTTTATGCCAAATCTTCCAGTACCTACCACTGTTGGATAGTGGTTCCTCTATGGAGGCATCTGCAGTGGAGACCAAGGAGGATGCTAGGAACCTTCACAAAGGAGACCCACAGGAGGGTGGCATGGGATCCCACAGCGGAAGGAAACAACTCTTGGTGGCGGACTCAATCATTAGGGGGGTAGAAATGGGGGAGGAAGGGGAGAGGGAGGTAAGGTGCCTGCCTGGTGCCATGGTTGGAGGGACAGGAAGTGAATCCTGAGGATCGTGGGAGCAGCTGTATGAGGGAGGGAGCTGGATGTCATTGTCCACCTAGGGACAAATTACCTGTCTAGGAATGGGATCATAGCAGTACAAGAGGAGTTTGTAGAGTTGGGGAAGGGCCTTAGACAAGTAGCGCATACGGTAACCTTCTCGGAGGTGCTGCCTGTCTATGGCAAGGTGATGCTAGCATACTCCTCACTAGGGAATTCAATGAATGGTTGAAAAACTGGTGTGGAGCTCAGGGTTTTGGCTTCATTGGGGACTGGGGAGCCACCTGGAGGGATGCAGACCTATACTGGTGCGATGGTCTGCATCTGTCCAGGGGTGAACCAGGATCCTAGGTGAGAGGTTTAAATGCTTCATTGGCAATCATTTAAACTAGCCAAGGGGGGAGGCACTGAAAAGGAGAAGGGAAATCCCAGCCTCACCCCACAAAATACCATAATTAGTGAGGTAAACACCAAGGTAGAAAAGTCACTAGTGAACAGGACAGAGGTAAATGTAAAAAAAGGCAAAGGCAGTAAGGACAGAAATGGGGCTCAAAGGGGTAAGGCCATCAAAAAGTGGAGGGTGATGAGTACCAGTGCCCATAGTCTGTGTAACAAGCTACCTGAACTAGTGACCTTGATGGAAGAGGGTTGCCTGGACATTGTGGCAGTCACAGAAACATGGTACACAGAGAACCATGACTGGGATGTCAACATACCAGGATACACAATCTACAGGAGGGACAGGGAGGGTAAAAGAGGAGGAGGAGTAGCTCTCTATGTAAAAGAAGGGATCAAAGCAATAGAACTAAAGAGTAAACAGGGAGCAGATGAGACACTCTGGGTCACCCTGAGACAGGAAATGGCACCACAATCTGCATGGGGGTTGTATACAAACCCCCATATCAGGGGGATGGACTGGACAAGGAAATGATAGAAGGCTTTCTTAGAATGTCAGAAAAAGGAGAGATATTGTTGATGGGGGACCTGAATATGCCAGATGTTAACTGGTGCACCTTTGCTGCAGGCACATCCAAGAACAGGGTCATTCTTGATGCCCTACTGGGGCCATGCCTCAGACAACTAGTATTGGAACTCACTCAGGAGGGAGCAATCTTAGACCTGGTATTCTCAAATGGGGATGGAGAAAAAATCTCAGATTTAGAAGTGGGTAGCCATCTGGGAACACGCGACCGCCAAACAGTATAGTTCACGATAAACACAGCCATGCAATCAAGCCATACAAAAGCAAGAGTATTGGATTTAAGGAAGGCTGCCTTTGGGAAAATGAGAGAGTGCCTCAGAAAAGCACTAGTAAACAGGCAAGAAGGAGGGGTGGAGAAACAATGGGGAGTAATCAAAACAGCCATCACAGAGGCAACAAGCCTTTGTGTAAAGCAAATCAACAAAACACAACGAAGGAAAAAATCGCTATGGTTCTCAAAAGAGGTGGCAGGGGAAAGTTAAGGAGAAAAGGGTGACATTCAGGAAATATAAAGAAACACAGAAGGAGCAGGACAGAGAACTTTATCAGTTAAAGCAGAAAGAGGCCGGGAAGGCAGTCAGAATAGCAAAGGCTCAAACTGAGGAAAGGATAGCCAACTCTGTTAAGAAAGGGGATAAGACCTTTTATAGGTACATTAGGGAGCAAAGAAATACCAAAGGAGGGATACTGAAGCTTAATAAAGAGGAGGGAATGTGGATAGAGGGTGACAGTGAAAAAGCAGGAATACTGAATGAATATTTCTGCTCCATATTCACAAAGGAAGAGGAGGGGGAGGTACTTAGACCAAACAAGAGAAACACTCTGAAGACGGGGGTCGATAACAGTCCATTTACAGAAGAAAGGGTTCTGAAAGAACTAATAAAATTGAAGGTGGACAAAGCAATGGGGCCTGATGGGATTAACCCAAGAATTCTAAAAGAACTAAGGGAAGAACTAGTGACACCGCTGACTACTATCTTCAACAAATCATGGGAGGATGGGGTGGTACCTGAGGACTGGAGTAGGGCGGATGTGATTCCTTTTCACAAAAGTGGGAGCAGGACAGAGGCAGAAAACTACAGACCAGTTAGTTTGACCTCAGTTGTAGGGAAAATGATGAAATCACTTCTGAAGGAAGGAATTGTTGTGTACCTAGAGGCCGGTGGGGCACAGGACCCAAGGCAGCATGGATTCACAATGGGAAGGTAGTGTCAGACAAATTTAATAGATTTCTCTGACTGGGTGACCAAAGTAGTAGACCAGGGAGTGGCTGTGGACATGGCCTACCTAGATTTTAGCAAGGCATTTGATACAGTCCCACACAAAAGATTAGTACACAAGTTAGCCAGCTTTGGAGTGGGTCCTAAGGTAGTAGCCTGGATAAAAAATTGGCTAGACAACAGGACTGGAGTCCACAGTGAAGAAAGGAGGGTTACTAGCGGGGTACTGCAGGGTTCAGTACTGGGACCGGTCCTTTTTAATGTCTTTATAAGTGACACTGCAGAGGAACTGGAAGGAAAAGTATGTCTCTTTGCAGATGACATAAAGATCTGCAACAGGGTCGATACACAATATGGAGTGGAAAGGATGAGAAGGTACTTGGCAAGGTTGGATGAATGGTCAAATGTATGGCAGCTCAGATTCAATGCAAAGAAGTACAAGGTAATGCACCTGGGGAGCAAAAACCCAGGGGAAGAGTACACAATGTGGGGTGAGATACTGACAACAGTAAAACTGGAAAGGGACCTGGGGGTGATTATATCAGATGACCTTAAGGTGGGCAAGCAATGTGAGAAGGCAGTAAGGAAGGCTGGGGGGTATTGGGATGCATAGGGAGAGACATCAATAGTAGAAACAGGAAGTTGTTATCCCTTTGTACAGTCAGTTGGTGCGACCCCATCTGGAGTACTGTGTGCAGTTCTGGAGACCCCATCTCCACAAAGACATAGACAGAGTGGAGGCTGTCCAGAGGAGGACAACTAAAATGGTGCAGGGTCTGCACCAGAACACATGTGAAGAAAGACTAAAAGAGCTTAATATGTATACCTTGAGGAAAGGAGGGAGAGAGGGGACATGATAGAAACTTTTAAGTACCTCAAGGGAATCAACAAATTCCAAGAGGGTGGCATCTTTCAGAAAAAGAGATGTGCAAGAACAAGGGGGCACAATTTGAAGATAGAGGGGGGATGGCTCAGAGGTAATATGAGGAAGTATTTTTTCACAGAGAGGGTTGTGGACGCATGGAACAGCCTCCCTGAGGAGGTCGTGGAGTCAGGAACAGTGGGGGAATTCAAGAATGCATGTGACAGACATAAGGCAGTCCTAGTGGGGGGGTAGGAGGAAGTAAGCTGTTGGTTAACTAGGATTCGCAGCTTATCTGATAGATAGGTAGGAAAATGGGCAGACTAGGTGGGCCAAGCGGTCCTTATCTGCCGTCAAATTCTATGTTTCTGTGTTTCCATCCTCAGGTGGACTGCCACCTCCTCTTCACACTAGTCTTATGATACTGCCCCAATCTCTGACCCAGATCTACTATTTGTAGTGGCACCCCAGGGGAAAGCCTCACCTGATGAAGATCCCAGGCTTCATATGACTTTACCACCACACAGGGAATGAGGCATGGAAGATTTCATGAACTGCTGGAGCAGCTGATGTCACGTGTCTTAAAAGGTTCTTTTTTCCCTCCAGATTTTTCATCCTATCCACCTCCTGCAGTGCACTAGGGCCTCCTTATGCTGAACCGGGGCAGGAAGTTGTGTGGTCACACACAATGTCATATGCCACTTGATGTTTCTCCTAAGGGGTGTCAAGGTAAAGAGCATGCTAAACCCTCCAACAGAGCCTGAGAGCTTTGCTTCCATGGTGCTATCACAGCTACCATATCCCAGGATGGGTGGGCATGTTTGCATAGTAACCCTTGGTTATCCACATGGGAGTGTGACATACTATGCCAGTGTCAATGGGCCAGGTGACAGACATGCTATAGCAAACTAAGGCTGTCTTTTTGTTCTTTAGTTACCCTCTATGAGGACACATGGGAGTGTGACATACTCAGTGGGAGGCCAGTAGGAGGGTTAGGGGGACCAAGGTTTAGACAAAGCTCAGACTTGCAATGGGACAGGGTGAAGCTGGGAGACATTGTAGATATTTTTAACTGCTCATTGGACATGAGTGTGATCCTCCTGGACTGGAAGACATCTGATGTTGTCCCTCAGAATGCAAGTGGGATGAAGGACAAGCCAGACAACTATAGATTAGTCTGTCTGACATCTAATGTGGAAACAATTCTTGAGGCCATACTGTGTGAAGGGCTGGTGGGCTTCCTCGAAACCCATGCATTGTAGGACAACAGTCAATATGAACTCACCAGAGGAAAGTCATGCCAAATGAATATGCTGGCAGCAAAGTCTAGAATTTAGAGTAATGAGCTGCAAACAAGTTTGGTACATTCAGTACACCTAGGTCAGAGTCTCAAAACCTCTCTATGCATACTGTGGGACTCTAAGCAACTCACTTAGCCTCCTACTGCTCCCAGGTCACCACTATAAGTGGGTTCTGTGCCCAGTGGGCCTTACATGGTTACCAAAGCATACAAAAAAAATCCTTACTGAGTTCTTTAAGTCAGTGACCAGAGCAATTTACAAAGTATAAGCAGCTGATACACTGTACCTAAACTTCAGTAAGGACTTTGACTCAGTCCCCTACAGGAGCCTGGTCAAGAAATGGATGGGACTGGGGTGGTATAACAAATAGTAGCTTGGGTGGAGAGCTGGATGAAGGAGAGGACTCAGTCGCTGTGGTAAATAACAAATACATTGATGTTAAAGAGGTCACAAGTGTGATGCCACATGTATTATTCCTGTGCTCTGTCCTCTTTTAGCACATTCATTTGTGACATGGGAAATACACACAGGGCCAGATCTTCCCCATTGCAAATGACACCAAGACCTGTGCAAGGATGGACACCTAGGAGGAGATTAGAGAATTAGGTGAGGACCTGGGTAGGCTGGTAAAAAGAGAATAATGGATAGTTTACTGTCCATTACCGGGGAGTAATGCCATCAAGAGGTTCCAATGTATCCAGAACCTTGAGATGGTAGGACTTCCCAGTAATGGACACTAAGCTGTCCATTATTTTCTTTTAATATATGATCTGAGGTGAACTAACTGACCTCCGGTTCGTGGGTCTAGTCAGAGGGTCCATGTTGGTGTTGGCGATCATCCTGTTAACATTTGGTGGTAGTGTGGTCTCTGTTTAGTCGCCTTTTTTTTTTCATGTTGTCTGTGATATCAGTTGGCCACAGTAGTGGGATGAGGGGCTGAGGAGAATTATGAATTTCTCAGTTCATGAATGGGCAGATGAAGTGGGAGTACACAGGAGACTAAAAATGCTGCTTGTCGGTTTGAGGATTTCTCTTGCTAAGTAAGAGAGCAAGCTGCCATGTTTCAAAACTTGTTGTGCCCGCCCAGACAGGAAACTCGGCCAATCGGAGGGCATGCTTAGCAGAACGTCGAGGGCAGATTTGTGCTTGCGCCATTGAGTTTCAGTGATAATGCTATCATTCGGTTCCCGAACAATACTATTACGGGACCCGAACGATAGTATTATCAGTCATGAACGGTGCTATTATCAGTCCAGCACCGATGGTATTACCGGAATTTTTTTATATGCTTTTGAATAGTATTAATTTGAGAATCCATATATTAAAATGGTTTAAGATCTGGCAGCTGAACTTTAATGTAAGAAATAGAAAGTAATTCACATTGTGAAAAATAAAACCACGGGCACAAAACTCAATGTTAGGGGTGGAACAAGAAAAGCACAGCAGAGGTCAAAGACCTTGAGGTTATAATATCAGAAAACCTGAAATGCATGCATCACTGCAGTGTCATCTCTCTGGTTGTCCACTGTTTCTTGGCCAAAGAAGGTTGCCAATGGATATCCATGGTCATCCTGCTCTGTCCCTGATCTTTGTCCCTGATAACTTCACCCATGGTTGCTTATGATTCATGGACTCAGTTGTCCGTGGCTGATGCACAAATGCCTGGAAAAAAACTTACAATCAACACAGACTACTCAGGAGAACTAAATCAATTTTCAAAATGGAAAATATAACAGATAATAAAATAACATTTTACATTTTTTCAGGCAGCAGCTATGATTGCCTAAGATCTAAATATGTGTTTCACTGTTCATGCTCGATATCTAATGGTTTTCATTGTTTGGGTTTTAATTCTGATGCAGTATACTGTAAGTCAAGTGTGTTCTCTTTGTATCCTGTTTAAGAATATTTCAAGGACGATGTCTTTTTCAGTATAAAAACATTGTTTCTATCACAATAATAGTTCCCTCATTTCAACCACTTATGGTATAGATTTTACCATAACACTGTAAAAAAATATTTCTAGTTGTCAGTTTAGCCTCATTTTGAAATGGTTCCACTTAAGCACTATATAGAGATCTAGATAATTGTAATTGGTGTTAGACTTACCAGTCTCAAGTGTGTATGACAATAAGATTAAAAGATACAGTTTTCTTGATGTACTTTATTTATAGTAAGCTATTTTTTAAGTTTATGCCTTCTTTTATTTCTACTAATCATAATCCATCCAAAGTATTGCCAGGCTTAGTTTAATTCTTAAACTAAATGAGGTCAACTCTTATTCCATAGTGTATGTATGTGTGTATGTGTATATATATATATATATATATATATATATATATATATATGTGTATGCACACACATGTATATCTATATATTTTGTTATTCAAAGTAAAAACAGTTTCTCATTTATAGTTGTATTCATGAAAATCTATAGTTTAGCAGTAGATATCTTAAATAATAAATCATTTTACATATGAACATATGAACATAACAATTAGCCAGCAGAAAAAGGCCATTAGGTATATTTAGTCTGCTTGTAATTGCAGGGTTCTTAGCTTGATCTACTGACCTTGCCCCCTCTCCCCAATTCTGCCAACCTTTCCATCCACCCCTCCCATAACCTTTACTTCCCCTTATGTCTATCCCACCCTGTTTTGAAGCTGGCTGCCCACCTTTGTCAATGAGACCACCTCTTCTAGCTGTGCATTCCAACTGTCCACCACCCTCTCAGTGAAAAAGTGCCTTCTAGATTCCCTTTTAAGCTTTCTGACATCCATTATTTAGTGATCTTAATAGTATAATGTGTTAGTGAACAAGCTTTCCTCTTTAATAAATGTGAAAAAAGGGACATTTGGTCTTAGCAGGCCTACCTGGTTAAATAAAATTCAATAAATAAATATATAAATTTAAAATAGTGCCCTGTTGTGTTATGGTTGCCACTTAGCCTAAAGAAAGCCTCCTTATCAACTCTATTTATTCCTTTCAAGTATTTGACAGTCTCTATCAAGTTCCCTGTCTTCCTGTTCTCCTCCTGCTAGTACATGTACAGGTTTCCCAACCTTTCCTCATAGATTCTACCAATTTGTCAACTGTTATTGGTCAAATTTGATATGGAATATTTCATGAATGACCTCTGTCTATTATGATCTTTCTCAATATTGTTTTCTAAATGTTCTGGACACATCATGGCTAATGATGGTTCACCATGGTTCATCCATGGTTTTCCATGGTTTGTCCATAGAGGTCCTATATTTCCTTCTTTTATCAAGGTCCATATGTTTGGAATTCCATACAATAAAGTTAAGATCAAATGCTAGTTCAATATCAATTGGCAAAATCCAAAAGTGGTTTATTTTAGAAACCACAGAGACACTAAACTGTTGTTCCAGCTCTAGATATGGCTAAAGTGTTGTGGGTTTTATAGTAATTTACCCTTGCTGAATCTTTGTACAGAAATGTTTACTTGATTATTAATAGATGTTTACCCCTTTTCGATGCACTGTTTGAACTATGTATTGTTAGCTGGCAGGATTCTAGGCATGTTGGCAAAACATAACACAGAAGCCCACAATATCATACAAAGAAGTTTATTCCAAAACATGCAGGAAAAACAGTGCACCTGCAGGGAGTTCAGAAACCTTCCAACACCATGGTGTTGTCATGCAATCTCAGCGAAAAACAGTCTTACATACATTCTTATATTATAGGTAATAACTTATGAACTCTTCCAAAAAGGCAGGAGAACAGAATGCAGCAATTCTATTGGTGGGCAGTTAATGCTTAGGACAGCCAGATCATTACCTGTTCTGCACGTACACCCTGAAAAGAGTAAAGCTGACTAAGGCTACTTTTGGGTAACAATACAGCGATTTATGAAATATGCATGGCAAAAAGCTGTAGGTGGTGCACAAGCACTGCCATATAATCATGCTGGATAATGGTTCCTAAGCACATAATAACAAGTGTAAGTAAATACAGATATACCTTATGCTGCAGTAATGCATGAAATGGCATACTGTACATGGGGTATATGGGGTTTCCAGGTTTACATATTTCCCCATTGTTGCCTGAGAAATAGGCGACACCAAAGGACTAGCACGGTATGCTAAAGCTTGGTGGATTGGGTGGTATAGAGATAACATAATTGTGCATGATGTTGTTGGAGAGTGCGGCATAAGCAGCATAAGTTAAAAACCAGGAAAACGATTAAAAATGCTTAAATGATAAAAAAAAACCTTTAAATGTAAGTTCCAAGCAAATGTTGGATAATGCAATATTTCAATCACAATCATGAAACAGTTCATTAAAAGAATTACCAACTTTAGTAATATTATTATTAATATGAATAATATGTGTATCCTTTCTATCTAGTAAGGATTTGAGATTCATGGTGAGAGGATCATTGTGCACATTAAAACTGGTAGATACTGTTCTATAGCATTGACATAGTCAGGGTCACTATCAATATAATCAAGTTCTGGGGTGGGAACAGGGGTGATAGCAATATAGCCAATGATAGTGTGGTCCTGTGGTACAAAACATAAGTTGGGCATGTCAACACTGCAAGTGAGAGATCCATAGGAGAAGGCCTTGTCGACAAGGAACAAACCATTATGGTTCACAAAGGAGGTGGCAGAGAAAGTGAGGGACAAAAAGGGGGCTTTCAGAAAATACAAAGAGGCTCAGAAGTAGGAGGATAGGGCAGTATACCTAGAGAGAGAGAGGGAGGCAGGGAAAGCAGTTAGGAGCGTGAAGGTGCAAACAGAGGAGAGACTAGCTCAGACAGTAAAGAGGGGGAACAAGACATTTTATAGCTACATTAGCGATAGAAGGAAGGCCAGGGGAGGGATTGTAAGACTCAAAGGGGAGGAAGTGGTGTGGGTAGAGGGTAACCTAGAAAAAGCATCGATACTGACTGAATACTTCTGTTCGATATTCACAGTGGAGGAAGAGGGACAGGGACCATAACTAGGCAGCAAGAAAAATGGGGAGGAGAGAGAGGTAAACACCAATCCTTTTACAGAAGAGTGAGTCCTGGAAGGACTCAAAAACTGAGCATGGGTAAAGCAATGGGACCTGATGATATACACCCTAGGATATTAAAGGAATCATGAATGGTGCTAGCAGCACTGCTGGTGGCCTTGTTTAGTGAGTCACTTAATATCGGGATAATTCCAGAGGCCCGGAAGGGGCCAAATGTAGTCCCTCGCCACAAGAGTGGTAGCAAGGAGAAGGCAGGAAACTATAGAACTGGTCAGCCTCACCTCAGTAGTGGGTAAGATTGTGGAGGTGCTGCTTAAGAAAAGGATTGTGGAACACTTGGAAAATGTGGGAGCACAGGATCGAAGGCATCATGGATTCACAGCAGGAAGGCCATGTCAAACAAATCTGAGGAAGTGAATCCTGGTGGGGGACTCCATCATAAAAGGGATCCAGCTAGGAACAGAGGAGGGGGAGGACAGGGAGGTGAGATGCCTACCAGGTGCCATGGCATGGAGGGATGGAAGGAAGATCCTGGAGATCACTGGGAAGGCAAGACGGGAGGGTGAGCTGGATGTCATTATCCACCTGGATACTAATGACCTGGCAAAAGGGGAGCCAAAGGAAGTTCGGGAAGAGTTTAGGAAATTGGGGAGGGGTCTCAAGCAAGTAGCTACTTCTGTCACTTTCTCCGAAGTACTACCTGCGAGAGGCAAGGGAGAGCATAGGAGTGCATGCACCAGAAACTTTAACTCATGGTTGAAGAACTGGTGCTGTGAGGAAGGGTTTGGATTCATTGGTGACTGGGGACCCACCTGGAGGGATGGAGGTTTGTTCAAGCCTGACGGCCTGCATCCATCCTGGAGGGGAATCCAAGCACTCAATGATAAGTTTAAATGCTACATTGACAAGCATTTAAACTAGCAAAGGGGGGTGGCAGGCCAGCAAGGAGGGTACCTACTTGCTCACCCCCCACAGCTAGCAGTGGAACCAGTGAACCAGAGGAGTGGCTATCTCTGCAAAGCAGTGTGCAAAAGATGTAGATTAGTGCCCAAGAGGTGGATAGGCAGAAAAGGGGCAAAATTCAGCAGAAGGGCAGACAGCAAGGAGAACCAGGGATAAAGGACAACCAAGGAAGGGGCTGGAGTAGAGCAGCGAAACAGTCTAGGGAGGTCAAATCATGGAAAGCCATGTGTGAAAATGCCAGGAGCCTTAGCAACAAGATGGAAGATCTGGAGGCTGTCATGGTGCAGTCAGACCTGGACATTGTGACCATCACTGAAACCTGGTGTAACGATAATCATGACTGGGAGATGGCCATACCTGGATACAACATATTCAGAAGAGACAGAGCAGGCAGGAAGGAGGAGGTGGCATTGTATGTGAAAAATGACATAAGGGCTACAGAGATCCAGGAGGAACAAATGGGAGAGATACTGTGGGTTAAGCTGGAAAGGAAATGGGACAGCCATCCGCACAGGTGTGGTCTATAGACCACCAGCCCAGGAGGAAGAAACAGATAGGGAGCTGATGCTAGCCATCCAAAGGATGAAAGACAAGGGTGAAGTAGTACTGGTTGGAGGCTTCAATATTCCAGACATGGACTGGAGCATCCCAGCAGCAGCATCAACTAGGAGCAGATTTATCCTGGACTCCCTTCAGGGTGCCTTCCTCAAGCAACTGGTCATGGAACCAACTCAGCAGAAGGCAATACTGGACCTTGTGCTCACAAACAGGGACAGTGTGATGGAGGTAACAGTGAGGGAGCACCTGGGGAACAGTGACCACCAGTCATTGTGGTTTGAAATCACAGAAAGAGCAGAACCAAACCACACAAAAACACGTATCCTGGATTTTAGGGGGCAGACTTTGGGAAAATGGGGAGATACTTGAAAGAGGCATTAAGGGGAATGGGACAGGAATCAGGGGTTGAGGAACAGTGGGCAGTATTTAAAATGGGCATTACAAGAACAACAGAATTATGCATTAAGCAGGTTAGCAAAAGGAAAAGGAAGAGGAGACCATTATGGTTTTCCAAAGAGGTAGCAAAGAAAGTGAAAGCCAAAAAGATTGCGTTCAGGCAATACAAAAAGACACAGACAGAAGGGGATAGGGAGAAGTACCAGGAGAAGCAATGGGAGGCAGGGAGGTCAGTAAGGGAAGCCAAAGCTCAGACAGAAGGACACATTGCAAAATCAGTGGGTAGAGGGGACAAAATCTTTTACAGATACATAAGTAAAAAAAGAAAGACAAAGGGAGGGATAGTGAGACTGAAGGGGGAGGATGGAGGCCGAGTGGAGGATGACAACAGTAAAGCTGTCATATTGAACAGGTATTTCTGCTCAGTCTTTACTGAGGAAGGGAAGGGTAATGGGTCTGAAGGGAGTACAAGGGGTGAGAATGGTACAGAAATGGGCACAAGTCCCTTTATATGAGAAAGGGTCCTGAAGGAACTGGAGTAATAAGAGTTGATAAAGCAATGGGGCCAGATGGGTGCACCCAGGGTCCTTAAGAACTAAGAGGTGGTGGTTGAACCTCTGGCTATCCTGTTTAGCTGATCACTGGAAACAGGAGAGGTACCCAAAGACTGAGCACAGCAGATGTAGTCCCTTATACAAAAGTGGGAACAAAGAGGAAGCAGGGAACTACAGACCAGTCAGCCTCACCTCGGTACTGGGGAAGATCATGGAAGCACTACTGAAGGAGAGATTGGTGGAACATCTGGTTGTCAATGGACTACAGGACCCAAGGCAGCATGGTTTCACCAGGGGGAGGTCATGTCAGACCAACCTCATTGAATTTTTTGACTTGGTGACTAGAGAGGTGAATCAGGGGAGGGCAGTGGACATGGCCTATCTGGACTTCAGCAAGGCCTTTGACACTGTGCCACATAGAAGATTATTACACAAACTGGGGAATATGGGTGTGGGCAGGACAGTAGTGTGGTGGGTAGGTAACTGGCTGGGTGGAAGGACACAGAGGGTGGTGGTAAATGGCTGTCACTCCACAGAGGGAAGAGTGACCTGTGGGTACCACAGGGATCAGTGCTGGGACAGGTCCTATTCAACATCTTCATCAGTGACATTGCACAGGACCTAGAAGGCAGAATTTCACTGTTCGCTGATGACACAAAGCTCTGTAACAGAGTAGACACACCAGAGGGTGTAGACAGAATGAGAAGGGACCTGCAGAAACTTGAAGAATGGTGAGGGGTTTGGCAGTTGAAATTCAATGCAAAGAAGTGCAAGATAATGCATATGGGGCACAAAAACCCTGGCACAATATATCAGTTGGGAGGTGAGGATATAGCATGCACCAAGCAGGAAAGGGATCTTGGGGTTATCATCTCTGATGACCTCAAGGTAGGGAAACAGTGTGGCAAGGCAGCAGGTAAAGCAAATAGGATGCTGGGATGTATAGGCAGGGCATCACCAGCAGGAAAAGGGAGGTCATAATTCTGCTATACAAGACACTAGTGAGGCCCCACCTGAGTACAGTGTACAGTTCTGGAGACCATACCTATGTAAGGACATAGACAGGGTAGAGAAGGTTCAGAGGAGGACAACAAAGATGGTGCATGGATTGCATCACAAGTCCTATGAAGACAGGTTGAAGGAACTGAACATGTACTCCTGGAGGAGAGGAGGGAGAGGGGATATGATAGAGACATACAAGTATCTCACAGGAGGAACAGGGTGCAGGAATACACTACTTTTAAGAAAAAGATGTTCCAGGACTAGAGGGCATGGGATGAAGTTGGAGGGAGGACGATTCAGAGGAAACATGAGGAAGAATTTCTTCACAGAACGGGTGGTGGACAAGTTGAACACCCTGCCAGAGGAAGTGGTGGGGGCTGAAACAATCAAGGGATTTAAGAATGCATGGGATAGACATAAAGGAATTCTGGAGGTCAGGGGTAAGGGGCAACAGACTTCTAGGAAAACATAAACTGAACTTACAAGCTCAAATGGGCAGACTCAGTGGGCCATAGGCCCTTATCTGCCGACACTGTCTATGTATCTATGTATCTATGATTAACTTTTTTGACTGGGTGACGAAGGAGGTAGATTATGGAGGAGTGGTGGTTATCACCTACTTCAATTTAAGCAAGGTCTTCAACACCATAGCCCCCAGCAGACTGGTGAACAAGCTAGGAAGCCTAGGGTTAGGCCACGAAGTGGAAAACTGGGTTAGAAACTGGTTGAGGGACAGGAAGTAGAGGGTGGTAGTAAATGGCATTGTTCGAGGAAAGAAGGGTGACTTGTAGGGTGCCTCATGGCTTAATCCTGGGTTCAGTCCTTTTAAATGTCTTCATCAGTGACATCAATGAAGGGCTAGAGGGGAAGGTTTGCCTATTTGTGGATGATACCAAGATCTGCAACAGAGTAAACACTCAAGAGGGGAGCAAAAGAATTAGGAGGGATTTGGGAAAGCTGGAAAAATGGTCACAAGTGTAGCAATTAAACTTTAATGCAAAGAAGTGCAAAATCATGCACCTATGGTGAAGAACCCTGAGGAGACCTACAGGATGGGAAGGGGGCTTGCTGACAGTCACCAGGGAAGAAACGGATTTAGGGATAATCATCTCAGATAAACTTAAGGTGGACAGTGTAACAAAGCTGCTGGGAGGGCCAGTGGGATTTTGGGTGCATATTAAGGGGTATCACTAACAGAAGAAGGGAGGTGGTGATGCCATTGTACTAAGCACTGATCAGGACTCACTCATTTAGAATACTGTGTTCAGTTTTGGAGGCCATATCTTCGCAAGGACATAGACAGTTCCATCTGATAACAGCTAAAGAATAAAAAAGACCACAACAATGGTGACTGCAAATTGCTGAAAAACAAAATGGCAATCAACATAATAGTGCCTGTAAGAAACATTGACGGATGCCTACTGTCTCTTTGTGGGTGGGTGATCAAATAGTGAACTCTGGGAGGGGAGAGTTTGGCACTGAAGAAATAAAATTTACTCCATCCAGAAAAATTAAAAACCACACAGCCCATACTGAGCCAAGGGCTGCCACACAAACAGGAAGCACTCCTACACTTTAAGCCATGGTGACGGTTTGATTCCTCTCTCACAATTTACTACCTACATACGTCATTACCTCAGTCCCTACCTTGCCTATCCCTCCTACAACATTGCTAATATAATCAATCTGTGTTTAGTCCATGTTGCTCAATTTGGATTCACTATTAACTACTTGCTCATATTGACGCACCCATTTTCACTCGCCCTTATCATGGGTTACCGACATAAACAAGGTGGAGGCACCAGATAAGGGTGACCAAGATGGTGCAGGGCTTGCATCAGAAAACATATGCGGACATATTGAGAGACCTTAATATATATTCATTTGAAGAGAAGAGGGAATGGTGGGATATGATAGAGACCTTCAAACATCTTAAAAGCTCGAACAAAGTGCAGCTGGGTAACGTCTTTCAGTGCAAGAGTTGCACAAGTACAAGGGGGTACAATATGAGATTGGAGGGAGGCAGAATAAGGGGAAATGCGAGGAAGTTTTTCCTTCATAGAAAGGATGGTAGATGCTTGGAATAGCCTACCTCAGATAGTGGTGGGTTCTAACAGAGTTAGGGGATTCAGACTTGCATGGGATATATATATATAAGGGAGCCCTAGATGTGGGGAATAGAGGCAAAGTCCAATGACCAAGTAGGGTCAGAAGCTGCTGATACAGGCAGGGAGTATGAACAGATTAGGTGGGCCTAGCAATCCTTATCTGCTGTCAGCTACTATGTTACTATGTTTGGTCACTATGCAGTATTGCCCTTCACTGTTGTAGGTAACACAAACTTGAGGAAGGCACCACTTCATGAGTTGCACAGGGCAGGTAATGGAAGCATTTGTCATCTGGCTGGTGAGGCATTCCATGGCTTGTCACTGCAAGTGTGTTGCATTAGACATTGGAGGAGGTGATGTGACATTATCAGAAGCAGTTTCAAAAAGGTAATCATCAAAGGTATATGACCAGTAGACAGTATTCATGGAGTAACCACACACCGGCATAGTTACATCAAAAACATCACATCTATACAAATATTGGTAACCACGTATGACACTACAGTCAGTATGTGGGTTTACCGAGGCATCCAGTTGAGGATGCAACACCAGCAGAGGAGGCAGACTGATCCATTCTTGGTAAATTCTGCCATCGAGGTGGCCATGGAGTGGACTTTAGTCAGTTTACTGAAGACTGAAGAATCTTTGTCAAAGATTGGTAGGGACACAGGGAAGGAGACTTACAGGGTGTCCTTAATGGCACAATGGACTGTCGTGTAGCAGGGTCCTGGATTCAGATGCAGTGTGACATAACCCAAGTTCCAGGCTGTGGACAATGAAAAGGACACAGTCCTGGCCATGCACTTGGTTGTACAGGTCAGGGATCTACAATATGTGCAGTACCATTTGGCCATACATTTATCGTGGATTAAATCAGGAATCCACCATGACTCCAGACCTCAGATGAGATTGGTGATAGTGTTCATGGCATAACTACCATAAGCTGAACAAACAATTTTCCAGCCTATGTGTTGCTCTGTAGCTTCATTATTGTATAGTAAATAAATTCATTGATTTTGTTTTGAGTCTCATTAAACAAACATGCTATATCTTGCATTTTATACACCGTGAATCTTTCCTGCTGAGATAAACCATCAATACCATGTAGCAAGGGCTGTATTATATTTTGAGCTTGTTTACTATTGAAATAGTTGATATGACACTTCATTTTTGCCTAATAAGCTCTGTTCCAGATTGACAATCAAGAGCCAAAAAACCTGTAACAGTACCTGCAATTTCTGCTAGGCCTGTGAAGCCCAAACTCCATTTAGGGCATTTGGAGAGGAACACTCCTCGGTGTTTGATAGTATGTTACTCAGCTACAGGATCTTGTGCATGTACTTGATAGGCTACAAGAAGATCCAGTATCATGGTTGCATGGCATTTGGATACATTTTTACTGGTGCAATGGCAAAACTCGGCCATGTTCCAGTGTGTAAGATTAAAAACAACAGGAACATGCATAAACTGAACATTATTAATAAGAGTCCCAGGAATGGAAGTTGCTGATAGGCCACTGGGTGGACCTGGTTCCATCATTGGGCATTGTAAGGGTTCATCCAATGAGGCTGGTATGACTGTAAGGAGATGAGCAGCAGTTGCAGTCAAGTAGGTTTAACAATAATGGTGCAAGGAGGTGATAAAATATTGACTACAAAAGTCTGTCCCCATTGTTGCTGTAACATTGTATGATCCTGCATGATGTTGAGTTCCACTGGGGCAGATGCTGGCATTAGGCCAACCTTAAAAAGTTCCTTTTGCAAGGTGGACCACTGGGAGGCCCTCTTCTGTAGAATTACCAGTCCTCCATTCGATTTGCACAGCGGAATTGTCTGGAGTGATCCCCATGGCATTAAGATAGGCATCTTTTCCTTCATGCACAGTCACATGGGTAAATGGGAATTTGATGGCCACATCTCCATTGGGGATGTGAAGATGTGGGCTTCAGGATGTACAGGATGTAGGTGATGAAGGAGTATCTGGAGATTTTTCGGGGCTGGTTCCAGTACACTCGTTAAGGCACACAGTAGAGGGTAGGTGGTGAGTGATGACATTCTGAAAAACAAAACAAGGATAGGTAAAAATAAAGATCCCCCCCCACCATTTGGAGAAAAGACCACTAATCACCTTTGTATAGTTTCAGTTGATTAGTATGTACTACTTGTTCAGGCGTTCTTATGGTCAGTCAACCGCACTTGATAGACAGCAGGGCTCAATTTGTCCACAGTGTGGTAGGGGCCAGCCCACTTGCTTGACGGGATGGGCTGGTGTGACAAATCGCAGTACCATGACTCGGTTGCCTATTTTCCAATCGACTTCTTTGACATCTTTGTCAAAGTACATTTTGGACTACTGCTGGGACTTGTCCACGTTTTGGGGAGCAAAATGATGAGTTTGGGCTAAAGTGTCCTTCAGCTGTTCAACATAAGTGTCTGTTGACAATCTGTGCATGTTTGGAATGTTGAGATATATTCACAAATGTTCCAGCCATCTCATCTGCTGGTCTGCCATCACCTCAAAGGGTGTGCACTGGGTTGCTGCAGCAGGGGTAGCTCTGATTGCCATTAGGAGTACGGGCAACAGTGTCCCAATTTTTGGCATTTTCACTTGCAAACTTACACAGCATCAACTTAATTTGCCTATTAACCCTAACTACCTGTCCTGAGGACTGTGGATGATAGGCTATGTGGAACTTCTGTCTAACTCCCAACAAATCCAAACAATCTTTTATAAGTTCTCCAGTGAAGCTAGTTCCCTTATCGGGGTCCACCTTGAGGGGTAGGCTCCATCTGGTAAATACCTGTTCTACCAGAATCATAGCAGTGGCTTTTGTGGTGTTCTTTCTGCAAGGAAAGGCTTCAACCCATTTGGAGAAAAGATCTGTGATCACAAGTACATACTTGTTGCTCCTACTGGTCTTGGGCAAATGCCCAATGAAATCAATATGTAAGGCATTCTAGGGATCGGATTGCCTCTGTGGGTGTAGTTTAGCATTTTTCTTACCAGGAAATGGGATTAGTCTGGGCACAGGTGATACAGTTGTCGACATATTGTTGGATATCTCTTGGCTGACCAGGCCACCAACCCACAGTTTTCAGTCTATGTACAGTGTTGTCTACACCTTGGTGTCCATCTATGTGTATGTCATGCACCTGGTAGGTAAACTCTGATCGGAGCTCCTTGAAGACCACCCCCAATTTTGCATTGCCTGATTGGTATAGGATCAACTTCTGGTCTGCAGAGATCAGGAGATTTTCAGAATATCTCTTGAAGGGATTTTTCCCAGACATTTCTTTTTCTGTCTCTTTGGCAAGATATTTATATGCCTCTTTTATCTCAGGGTCTGCCATTCATGCTGTGGTCAGATCAAGTGGGGCCACTCAAGTCCTCTTCTCCATGGCCACTGGGTGGACCTTAGTTTGGGATTTCATCACCCATACCTGCCCCCCCACCTTGAGCACTGGCCTTGGTCAAGATATCCACACGATAATTGTACTCATGGTATTGGTCACACCTTGAGTGAGCTTTAATCTTGTGAATGTAAAGCTTGAAGAGAAAATGTTTAGCAAGGCTATCAATGTACCTGAAGAGGTCTCTGTATTTAACTGGAGTTCTTTCTGAGAAAGCATACTCATGGGTCTTCCAAAAAGGGAGAAGCTTTATAAGAGAGTTACATCAATCAATCAATCAATCAAAATCTTTATTTATTCAGGCGAACATCATTGAGCGTAGCTCATTTACAAGATGGACCTGAGTGGTCATACAAAGAAGGATACAAGTTTTGTACAAAGACATGTGAATAACATAACATTAGTACAATCAATTAGATGAGAGATATATACAAAATTTACAGATATACAAGGTACAAAAACAATAACTTAAACCTGTAAAAATGAAGAGTACATTTGATATAGAAGGGATAATATTCAGATAGTAGGGCTTCTATAGGCTTTTTATACGAAGAGTGACAACAGACTGGGTAGAAGAATGGAAACTAAACATAGTGGATTACAGAAAGGAGGGGCGGAGGTTGGGTGGGAGACTAGGCCTTATGGAAGCAGTTGCACAGTTCTGGGAATAGGGTGGTATATAATTTTTTGAAGGATGGTAAGGGTAAGAGGGTATTCAGATTCATAGATTTTTGGAGTGACCGGAGTACATAACTGGGATGAATCAAAGAACATGATAGTATCCTCCTCCTCTTTGCCATGGATGATCTCCAAGGCACAGGCAATGGCTGCCAGTTCTGCATACTGTGAGAATCGAATAGTACACTGTCTGGATACCTCAATGGTGTCACCCCCCAGACAAAGTACCAGAACCCCAAACCCAGCCACTTATTCTTCCTCTTGGTAGGAAAAGGAGACATCCATAAAAATAAGACAGAGAGCGGGATCTGCCAGGATGGTTTTAGTGATGGGTAGAAAAGGGCCTAGTTCTGGCAGAGTGGGTGGCTCAAAGCCACATTCATGAAGGTCTCCTTGATAAAGGAGTCTGTGTGCCAGTATAAACAGTATTTTTGTGGGGTGCACCACAGTGATATCTCGGTCTTGTAGGAGGAAAGACCAATGGGTTAGTCTGGTGTTTGAGACATTACCATCCTTGACTCGGTCTGATAACAGAAAAGTAGTGTGGATGTGGTTGGTGTGCAAAATGATAAGAGAAAAGCCTATGATACAGGTGAGGTGTTTAACAACCCAGAATGTAGCAAGAAGGTTCCTCTCACAGAGAGAGTACTTTTGTTCCACTGGTTCTTTCTCTTCTGTCCTTCCACAGTGCTGCAAGCCCCAGTCCTGCTGCAGTGAACCCCCCCCCGCCCGGTGCAGCCACCTTACCACCGGCCAAACAAGCACTGCAATCCCCAGTCCTGCTGCGGTGAATCCCCCCTACCTTCCCTACCCAGAGCAGCCACATCACCAGCAGCCAAACAAGTGCTGCAAGCCTCATCCCTGCTGCAGTAACCCCCTTTCCTGCCTGGAGTAGCCACCTCACTGCCAGCCAAACAAGCACTGCAAGCCCAGTCCTGCAGTGGTGAAACCCCCTCCCTTCCCTACCTGGAGTAGCCACCTCACTGCCAGCCAAACAAGAGCTGCAAGCCCCAGTCCTGCTGCGGTGAAACCCCCCCTCCCTTCCCTGCCTGGAGCAGCCACCTCACCACCAGCCAAACAAGCGCTGCAAGCCCCTGCCCTGCTGCGGTGAATCCCCCCACCTTCCCTGCCTGGAGTAGCCACCTCACTGCCAGCCAAACAAGCACTGCAAACCTCAGCCCTGCTGCAGTGGAACTCCCCTCCCATCCCTGCCCAGAGTAGCCACCTGATTGCCAGCCAAACAAGCGCTGCAAGCCCCAGCCCTACTGTGGTTAAATGCCCCTCCCTTCCATGCCCGGAGCAGCCACCTCACTGCCAGCCAAACAAGGTAACACCACCAGCCACTGCACCACACCACATTACGAAGATCAGGAGCTCTCCTCTTATTTGAATTTGACTCCTTTTTTAGGATTGTTAAATTTATTGTATCAGACTGCTTACTGAAGTAATGTGTTTGGGCTAAAGTTTCTATGCATAATTAATTCTGTTGATGTTGTTCTGAATTCTGTTGACATTGATTGCAGAATTTTTACTGATTTTGCTCGTGTGTAACTCTTATTACTCTGCTCTGTATTTCTCTTCAGCCCCTCCACTCTCTATCCTCTTCAGCCTCGCCGGTAAAAAAAACCAAAAAAAAAACAGCTGCTCCCTTTCTTCCCAGCCCGCTGGAAAATACAGCAATTCTCCCTAATCTGCTCTGCTAACTTACTTATGTTTCTACCTGCTGTGCCCTGTACCATGGAGTAGTCTTTTTCTGCCACTCACCCTGAACTATCCCCCCTCTCCCTAGTGTGCCCCACATGAGCCATGCAATTAAAAGTGGACTTTTCACTAACCTGCCCTCTTTCTCTTCTGTCCTTCCACAGCACTGAAAGCCCCAACTCCTGCTGTGGTGAAACCCCCCTCCCTTCCCTGCCCAAATCAGCCACCTCACTACCAGCCAAACAAGGTAAAGCTGCCAGCCACCATGCCTCACCACATTACGGAGATCAGGAGTGCTCCTCTTTTTTGAATTTGGCACCTTTTTTGGATTATTAAATTTATTGTATCAACCTGCTTACTAAAGTAATTAATGTATTTGGGCAAAAGTTTCTATGCAATTCTATGTTATATATTTGTGCTCCTTATCCACTGTAACCTCTCTGGGTCACCTTGAAAAAGGGACTGCATGATCTCAGCGGGCTTACCTGGTCACCAAAATTCAAATTAATTAAATAAATAAATAATTCTGTTTATGATGCCCTAAATTCTGTTGACAATGACTGCTGAATTTTTACTGATTTTGCTCATGTTTAACTGTTATTACTCTGCTCTGTATTTCTCTTCGGCCCCTCCACTCTCTATCCTATTCAGCCCATTTGGTGGGGGGAAAAAAAATAGCTGCTCCCTTTCTTCCCAGCCCCCTGGGAAATACAGCAACTCTCCCTAATCTGCTCTGCTAGCTTACTTATATTTCTACCTGCTGTGTCCTGTACCATGGAGTAGTCTTTTTCTGCCCCTCTTACCCTGAACTATCCCCCCTCCCCCTATTGTGCCCCACATTGGCCATGCAATTAAAAGTGGGCTTTTCACTAACCTGCCTTCTTTCTCTTCTGTCCTTCCACAGCACTACAAGCTTCAGCCCTGCTGTGGTGAAACCCCCCTCCCTTCCCTGCCCAGATCAGCCACCTCACCCCCAGCCAAACAATGTAATGCCACTGACCTCACGCCATGCCACATTATGGACTTTCCTGATGCCACTTTGTAGCGTCTCACCCCTCCCCGCCCACCCTATTTGAACATTTTCTTATATAGCTATAGTGGCACCATCCTGTTTGCTGTTTTAATCTATCTCCCCAATTTGAAATTGGTTTATTATACTCACCAGATGCTAGGAAACAGTTCCAGCTAGTCAAGCCAAATGGACATTAGTTGATGCCATTAAAAGCACACCAGCTGTAGTTTTACTATTGAAACTTTTGACTATTTTTCCACCTTTCCAATCTGCCCATGGCTCTCTTTCATTTTTATTTTGAAACTTTCACTCTCTTTTCTCTTTTCAAACTGCCTACGGCCTCCTTGTCTTTCCCTTATCATTCATTCCTGCCCAGTGGTTTGAAACTTCTCAATCTTCTCCCCACTCCTTTATCTCACATTAGCGTCTTTCATCCTGACCAGTAGTTTATGGAACTACTCAATCTCCCCTCTCTCCTCAATTTTTCTAGTAACAGAACTCTGTACTTCCTGTCCCCCAGTCTAGTAAGCACATTTTCCCCCTGTTTAGCAATGATTGCACCCACACGTTTTCTCTCATTAATCCTTCTCTACCATTTAGCCTTTTTGCCAAGCTCTTCCACCCCTTCCCCCACGTTACGGATGCTGCTGATAGAGACCACACAGGTTGACAGTGTCCATTTCCAGCTGGACTCTGGAGGCTTGTCATGCACAGTAACTGTCAGCTCGAGACCCCTAAGACTGCCATCCACCCATGTACCCCCAATTTAGTCAGAGACGTTGCTTACTTTCCACTCAGTCACTGCATGCAACACTGCTGCCTCACAGTGTTCTGCCACCCCCTAGCAACCAAATATATCAGACATATGGACACCACTATGCTTAATCATCTATGCAAAAACTAGAGGCTAACTCATCTATTATTTATACTGCTTCTCCTCTCTGGCTCCATTCACCCCAACCCAGGACCAGTACCCACTGATCTCACCCTCCCCCACTGGCTGTGACAAGAAATTTATCAGTATTGCCCACCTCAGCATTCAAAGTCTCATAGCTAAGAAAACTCCCTTCATAGCCTGGGTTGAGTACAACAAATTTGACATCATCACCCTCTCAGAGACCTGGCTAACCCCCAAAATTTCCTCACACAAATCACTATGAAAGGCTATTATCTAGTTAGAAAAGATAGAAAAAAAGAGGAGGCGGCTGCCTGTTCTTTATATCAGAGAGGCTCTCATACACTGCACTAGACCTTCAAAATGAAATGTCCATGCTCGAATTTGAAGATGGGGGGTGGCTCAGGGGCAATGTGAGGAAGTATTTCTTTCACAGAGAAGGTGGTGGATGGACAGAGTGGCCTTTCTGATGAGGTGGTGGGGTCCAAAACAGTGGGGGAATTGAAGAATGCATGGGGAAGACATAAGGCAATTCTAGTGGGGGAAGGAGGAAGTAGGATGTTGGTTAACCAGGATCTGCTGCTTATCCAATAGGTAGGGAAATGGGCAGACTGTGTGGGCCAAGTGGTCATCATCTGTTGTCAAAGTCTATGTTTCTATGAATCACTCTCCATAAATCTTATCATAGAAAAAAACAAAATGTTTACTATTACATCTGTCTACCTACCCCGAACACCTTTTGGTGAGCTTGAATCCCTCCTCTCGTACAATTCTTCCTTCTCAAGTAACAGAGAATGGATCATATTAGGGGATTTTAACCTAAACTAGGACAGCAGTCAGTCCAACTGCACCAAAAAACTTCTTGCCAGCACTAGACTGCACCAATTAATATCCACCCAAACAAGAACAAATTATAAAATGGGAAAAAGCTCCACCATTGACTGGATCATAGCTTCTAATCCCACCAGCGTGGTAGCCTTAGGTAATCTCCATGACACCATTAGCGATTACTGTGCTGTTTTCTGTCGCTGGTCAGCCAGAGTCCCAAAATTTGCTCATAACTACATCTTCACTCGACAATTAAAAAATGCAAATATAGAAGAACTCTCATATGCATTAAAATCAACTGACTGCTCCTTCACGTCAGATATAAAAAACATAGATCTCACCTTAGATGTTTTCACCAAAACTTTTAATGCCATCTGTGACTCCCAGATCCCCTTAAAGAAGATTACAGTTCATGGGTGATCTAGCGAGTGGATCACACCGGACCCTTCTCAAACTTATGCGTGCTAGAGACAAGGCTTGGGCTAGGTACAGGAAATCACCCACCTCTGGTTACCAATAGTATAAAACACTCTGTAACAGTTAAAAGTCAGCAGTTCACATGGCTAAAATCAACCATATTAAGAACAGCCTACTATACAACAGAGCAAATTCTAAACAACCCTGGGGAACATTGAACTCCCTATTGGTTAACGACAAAAAGTGTGAGCAGATTACACCTCTGGCAAAAGGGAAATTAAATGACTAAACATGCATGGCCAACTTGTTTAATTCCTTCTTCAGGGACCTCGACAAAGTACAAGACCCCCCCTTCTGCTTCCCCCAAGCAACTTCCCATACCCACCCTTACACAGAAAACCTCCTACCCCACTATCTATTTCAAAGCTCTTTTGCCTGCTGACAGTATAAATATCATAAGAGAAACAACCCTAGACCCAACACTGAGCCAGACGGTCTTGATTTTTGCATTCTAAAATTAATTATAATGGAAATTGCCACCCCTCTCACAAATATTCAGAATTTCTCCTTCTGTTCCGGTTCCCGTCCCGCAGTGTGGAAAACTGCTTCCATCAGGCACCTGCACAAAAGTGGTTCTAAACAAGAAGTAAACAATTACAGGCCCATTTCACTTCTCCCACCCTTTCCAGAATCATGTAAAAAATAGTTCATCCACAAATTACTGAGCACTTAAACAAATATGACATCATGACCAAGGCTCAACATGGTTTTAGGGCTAGAAGCAACACAGAAAATGCTCTCGTTAGGTTCACACAGGACATATACAAGGCCATGGATGATGGTCTAAACATGGGTGCTGTCTTCATAGACCATACCAAGGCTTTTGACTTGGTGGACCTCAACCTACTACAAATTGCCCTTGTCCTGATGAATTTCTTTACAAATGTAGTCAACTGGTTTGGTAACTACCTCCACAAAAGGTACCACAAAACAGGTATTAAGGGACATCTTTCATCAGAATACCTTATTAAGTATGGAGTTCCACAAGAGTCTATACTTGGGCCCCTCCTTTTCCCTCTGTTTATTAACAACATACCTTCCATCTGTTCACATACTAACATCATCCTGTATGAGGATCATGATACCTTATACTGTAAGGACATTAACCCCTCCACCCTTGTCTCCAAACTTCAAACAGATTTTCACAACATACACTTCTAGTTCACCACACAAAGAATGGTCCTGAACTGCAAAAAAACTAAATGTATGGTTTTTACAGGCACATGTAAATCATCCAATTTCTGTTTCACCCTCCTAGATAATGACGGCATTGTTACTGAGCGGATGTGCACATTTAAATACCTTGACCTAACGTTGGATGAGCACCTCTCCTTCAGCCCACACGTAACTCAAGTAATAAACAAAATCCACCAGATACTCACGCTTCTCTACAGGATCATGCAATTCCTCATCCCAGAATCTAGAAGCAGGCTGGCTTCCAGCTTACTCCTACCTCTCCTGGACTAATGATCTATCATCTACTCGCCTTAAACTAATTCCGTCATGTTCAACAAGCTCAAAATGGCCTACAATAACATTATCAGATGTGTGACTGGGCTCCATCGTCATACCCATAGCTGTGCTCATTATGAGATAGTACACTTTTTATCCCTAGAGGACAGGTTCACATGGAAGGCGTCCACATTTCTCTATAAAATCCTTAACAACCAATTACCTCACAGTGTCACCTGTCTGTTCAAGAAGGCCTGCCCCATTTGGCTTTCCAAGAGCGCTGCCACATCCCCTTTTTGTGTCCCTTATTGCAACTCCTCCTTGGGGCAGAGGTTGCTTACTTACAGAAGTCCCAAGTTTTTTAACACCCTTCCTTCTAACCTTGTGGGAAGCCCTTCGCTCAGTACTTTTAAGGTTAAACTAAAGGATCACCTGCTCAATAATCCCCCCCTGCAACTGTGCTAGGTAGTATATCAAAGTTCCTTTACTACTGCCCGAGTCAAACCTAAAGAGCACCTGCACAAATAACTCCTACAGCTTCTGCTAGTATTTTCCATTATATTTCTTGAATGTCCACTTTTTCTCTAATCCTGTCCACCTGACTGTTTCCATGCCTCCCTCCCAGTTTTAGTTTTCTCTGCATTATTCTCCCACCTTTTTCCCATTATGTTTTCTTATGTATGTTTGTACATATTGTAAAGACTTGCTGATATTTGTGGTTGCTATTCATAAGCTGATTTTACTTTCCCACATTGTGTGAATTTGACTTTCATTGTATATAATTCACCCTGTGCTTGTGCCTAATTTTTCTGCTTTGTATGTTTGGCCCAAATTTTATATTTAAAAACCATGTGTTTGTTACTAATTGTATATATCCACCTCTGTTACAACTGAACAACTGAATGCTTGTGAAAATGGGCAATTTGCCCACATGCTTTTCCAGTATAAAATAAAAGTTAAATGAAAATGAAATGGGGATAGCACCTGGGAATCACAGGCAATGGGCCTGAGGGTCCCATTCACTTTTTGTGCCAATACTGCAGTCATTGCAGTGTCAGAGGTAGCAGTTTCAAGATTTCTAGATGGAATGCTAGTTCTGGGTTAGGAATGACCAAAGCTGGGGCTGAGGCCAATGCCTGTTTTAGAGAAGTAACAACAGCTGTATGTTCTGGTCCCTATGGCCAAAGAACATCCTTCTTCAGTAACTCATACAGGGCTGCAGCTTTCTGTGCAAAATCACAGATGAAGTCTTGGGAGTAATTGACCATGCCCTAGAAGCACCAGTAAGAGTGGAGACAATAGTTGGCAGAGACAAATCCTGGATAACTTGGACCTTGTACAAGGCATGACTCCTGCCTTCTGCAGTAATGCACAGGCCTAAAAAGGAAACTTCTGGGAGACCAAGCTCTACTTTTGCAGGGTTGCACTTGAGGCCTGGCTGGTCCAGAACTACAAGAAGCTCCTCTATGAGCCACAGATGTTTCTCCAGGTCAGCAGTGGCCAAATTAAGATCATTCACATATGTCCAAGAGACAGCCAGTATAGGAAAAACCTTGTATGACATCCCTTGTGTGGATTTGGAAAAGGGAGCTGCTGTTGTAAAAATCCTGGGGGACGCCCTTCAAAAGTAAAGACAAACTTGTACTGGCTCTCAGGGGCCAATGGCAATGACCAAAAACCACTGGTGTATCCAGGGTGCTGAACCATTTATATTGGGGTTTGAGGAGCCTGAGCACATATGGGGCAGATGCCACGCTAGGAACACAACTTGGGGTTGCTTGATTTAGCTTCCTGTAGTCAATGGTCAACCTCCAGTTGATGTTTTGCTTCTTCACAGGCCAAATCGGAGAGTTGACTGTGGAGATGCAGGGCCTAATTACCTCTTGTTTCAGAAGGAATTCTACTGTGGCCCTAAGAGAAGGGATTGCCTCCTTTGGAAAAGGTACTGCCTTTGGTGTGGAGGGTACCCACCTGTAACCCATATAAGGGTGTTCATTCTGCTGTAGTCATGTTTTTTCTTGGCAAAGGTATTCTGGTGCTTTTCCAAAATAGGCCTCAATTCAGCCAAAAGAGGGTGTTGCTGGAACATGAGGATGAGGTCATATTCTGTATCATTTGCCTTCACTGCTGCTATGATGTACGAGACAGAAATGAGAAGCAGATGACCAAGGCCTGGTACCTAAATTAGTAACCTGTTGGCTAAATCCACCAGGCACCCATATAGAGAGAGAAAATCTATACCGAAGATGCTCTGATGATGATGATGGAGAACCAAGAGGTCAAAGCTATATTGAATGTATACGGTACCAATGATGATGATGGGAATTGGTTTGGACTGGTAGGTCATGACCAAGTTCCCCTCAAAGGTTTGACAGAAGTGATCTTTCCCATTGACCAGCTCTATTTGGGATCATCCTGGTGCAACACTGAAACAGCAGCACCTTTGTCCAGAAGTAATTCAAGCTGGTGACCCCCGACCAGCACTTCAACACATGGACATCCAGAATCATTGGTAACCAGAGAAGTAAGTATTCAGACTGGGGCTTTGCACCATCAGTTTAATGCTTTACAATTTTGCAAGGCATCATAGATCATCGGATCCATCTCATGAAGCATATGTGCTACTTCAGAATACAGGGACTTTGACTGTCTGCCCCGTTGGAATCTTGTTCTGCAAGAGAAGTGGGACCTACTCCAGAGATGGCTGCTATGAGTCTTGTGGGCTGTGATGTAATCAATTTGATTTTGGACTTGTATGCCTGAAGTCAGTTAACCTTGGCTAACAACTCCTTGTACGAAGATCCGGTGTCTGCTTCCAGCTGTTATTTTCTTTTGTATCCAATTAGCTCAACTTTGGTCAATATTTCTGTTTGTTATATCCCCCTTGCATTTGGTAGGAGGATTTGCCTTATTGAGGGTCTTTTGATTTCCCCTCCACCTTATACTGAGTAGAGGAATCTGCGCCGTGTTGTGCAGCAGCTACTTTGGGCTTGGAGCGTGAACCCAGGTCCATTGCATGGATCTGGTATACACATTCCACCTGCTCCATGATTTTGCTTAGGTGATCCCTTTTAGAGAATACAGTGGCTTCCACTTTTTCACAGATGGATTGCTGGAGGTTTTTCAGAAAGAAGCATTTGTAATCTATTGAGTCCTTGTCTGGATGCTTACTGGCCAAATCTTTGCCGGTGCTGTACGCAAGCCACAAACAGCTGTCGTATTGGGCTGGGATTTACCCTTAGGTTGCCAGAAGATTCAGAATGCATAGGTTTTTAGGACAGAATATTATGTCGGGGGTAGCCTAAGTTAACATACTGCTTCACCTGGGTCACTAGCATTATGTTGATCATATTTGGGTAGTGCACCATCAAGATGTGAGCCGCGATTCTGTCAAAAGGGACTTTGATGTCATTACGTATGTCTTCTGGCAACTTCATCCACAATGTGGGATCCACGGTTTGCTTTAAAACCTGGACTTTGTACTCAGTCAAGAGGCTGAGCATTTGGAAGTGGTTCTGCACTTTTTCCAAATGGCAGCAAATGTCACTAGTGGCCATGCAACCTTTTTTGTCCACAATGTTCTGTATGGTTTGCACTGACTGCAGGGTGCTTGGGACCATTCCCTGTCTGACAGTGGTTTTAGCAACTACCTTGGCTGTGGCATTGGCCATGCCCTGAAGAAACATCTTTTTCTCCACCTCCTTATGCATATAGCATAAGCATACTTATATATATCCTTATGCAACAAAAGCTAAATAAATAAATAAATATCACTGACTGCTTGCTTCAGGGCTTTGGCCTGTGTGTCAGTAATCCCAGCTTTTGAGATCTCTTTCTGAATCAGGCTTGCCACCTCTTCCATGTCTTTCTTATTCAATGCTGCTACTGGTGGGTGAGACCTCAACCCTCCAGAGTCCCAAGGGGCACCATCATCATCACTGTCATCATCCCCCGATGATGACAATGCGATAGGTGGGGCAAACAGCATAGCTTTCACATCTTTCAGTATTGCCAACTGCTGACATAACTTTGTCATCTTAATTCTGCACATCAAGTGATCCACACTGCCTTTAACCTGTCCCTTACCAACGTGATGCTGCAAAATTCCTTACACAGTGCTCACATAGTGGTTTCCCTCAGCTCCTTTTCCAGTACATTCTGACATCTCTCAAACTCTCGCTTCCAGCTCTTCATACTCACTCCTCAATAAATCATTCATACTTGTAAGCAAATCATTCAATTGTAACACATGCTTCTTTTCCTCCTGTAACCTCCAATTCTCTTCATTCAACCTAACAATTTCCATATCTTTTTCCTGTACCACACGATCAAGTTCCTTCTGCTTCTCATTCTTAAGCTTTTCAATTTCTTATTCCAAATCTTTTTGTTGCTCGCCCACCTCTCTGGATTTGGAGCCTAACTCTTTTCTCAGAGCTAGAACTTCATATTCCATTGCTTGGAATAAAGCATAGAGGGTGGCAATCATAACACCTTTTTGGTCATGTTTCTTGGCTGCAGACTTTGCCTCCATGTACACTGTACTAGATTAGTCTGTGATTTCACATCCTGCGCAAAATAATTTCAACCTCCATGGGAAGTCAGAAAGTTTAAGACATCTAATTTGAGCTCAATATTAATGGTAGTTGTCGGAGGTTCCCCTTTACTGCACTAACTAAAAGTCTGAGGCATACCAGTTTACCTCAACCCCAACAGCTAGACAACCAGATGTTCTAATGTGGAGGTCCTATTGGTCTGAAGCCACAAGTTGAATGAGAGGAAGAGGTTCAAACACCTGTGTGATCCCTATCTCATTCACCTGTGTATCTATTGGTGTACTAGTTTGGTTCCATCCAAACAGGTCTTACCACAGTCACCAGTTTGTTAGCTGGCAGGATTCTAGACCTGTTGGCAAAACACGGCACAGAAGCCCAGATATTACAGAGAGAAGACTATTCCAAAACATACAGAAAAACATTGTACCTGCTGGGAGTTCAGAAACCTCTGAGCACCATGATGTTGTCATGCAAGCTCAGTGAAAAATAGTTTTACAGACATTCTTATACTATATATAATAAATTACATTACTAGGTAATGAATTCTTCCAAAAAGGAAGATGAGCAGAATACAGATATTCTGTTGGTAGGCAGTTAGCACGTGGGACAGTTAGATCATTATTTGTTCTGCACGCACACACTGATAAGAGAAAAGCTGACTAAGGCTACTTTTGAGCAACGATACAATGATTCTTAAAAGATGCTGACTATTGCAGCATGAAAAAAAGCTGCAAAGGGTGCGCAAACACTACCATATAATCATGCTGGATAATGATCCCTAAGCACATAATATGAAGTGTAAGTAAATGTGCAGACTGTGAATCATGCAAAATTTGCCGTGGAGTGCAAACATTTCACCCACTAATAAAAACATAGAAACATAGAATTTGACAGCAGATAAGGACCACTTGGTCCACCCAGTCCTCCCATTTCCCTACCTGATGGATAAGCTGCAGATTCTAGTTAATCAACAGCTTACTTCCTCCTACCCCTTCCCCACAAAATTGCCATATATCTGTCCCATACATTCTTGAATTCTCCCACTGTTCCTGACTCCACAACCTCCTCAGGAATGCTGTTCCATGCATCTACAACCCTCTCTGTGAAAAAATACTTTCTAACATTACCTCTGAGCCAACACCCCACTATCTTCAAATTGTGCCCCCTTGTTCTTGCATATCTCTTTTTCTGAAAGATACTACCCTCTTGTACTTTGTTAATTCCCTTAAGATTCTTGAAAGTTTCTATCATGTCCCCCTTCTCTCTCCTTTCCTCAAGGGTATACATATTAAGTGCTTTAGTCTCTCCTCAGATGTCTTCTGGTGCAGACCCTGCACCATTTTGATTCCCTTCCTCTGAACAGCCTCCACTCTGTCTATGTCTTTGTGGAGATGGGGTCTCCAGAATTGCACGCAGTACTCCAGATGGGGTCTCACCAACTGTCTGTACAGAGGGATGACAACTTCCTGCTTTCTATTGTTGATGCCTCTCCCTATGCATCCCAGTATCTCCTAGCCCTCCTTACTGCCTTCTCACATTGCTTGCCCACCTTTAGGTCATCTGATATAATTACTCCCAGGTCTTTTTTGATTTTTGTTGTTATTATTATCTCACCCACTCCCCATTGTGTACTCTTCCCCTGGGTTTTTGTTTCCCAGATGCATTACTTTGCACTTCTTTGCATTGAATCTGAGCTACAATATATTTGACCATTCCTCCAACCTTGCCAAGTCCCCTTTCACCCTTTCCACCCCACCTTGTATATCAACCCTGTTGCAGATCATTGTGTCATCTGCAAAGAGACATACTTTTCCTTTCAGGTGCTCTCCAATGTCACCTATAAAGACATTAAAGAGGACCAGTCCCAGTACTGAACCCTGCGGTACCCCACTAGTTACCCTCCTTTCTTCACTGTGGACTCTGTTTACTATTACCCTTTGCGTCCTGCTGTCCAGACAGTTTTTTATCCAGGCTACCACCTTGGGACCCACTCCAAGGCTGGCTAACTTGCATATTAATATTTTGTGTGAGACTGTGTCAAATGCCTTGCTAAAACCTAGGTAGGCCATATCCACAGCACCTCCCTGGTCTACTACTTTGGTCACCCAGTCAAAGAAATCTATTAGGTTCATCTGACATGACTTTCCTTCTGTGAAACCATGCTGCCTTGGGCCCTATGCCCCACTGGCCTCTAGGTACTCAACAATTCTTTCCTTCAGAAGTGATTTTATCATTGTCCCTACCACTGAGGTCAAACTAACTGGTCTGTAGTTTCCTGCCTCTGCCCTGCTCCCAATTTTGTGAAGTGGAATCACATCTGCCCTCCTCCAGTTCTCAGGTATGACCCCATCCTTCCATGATTTGTTAAAGAGAGTAGTCAGTAGCGTTACTAGTTCTACTATTAGTTATTTTAGAATTCTGGGGTGAATCCAATCAGGCCCCATTTCTTTGTCCACCCTCAGTTTCAAGAGTTCTTTCAAAACCATTTTTTCTGTGAATGGACTGATATCAACCCCCCTATTCAGAGTGCACTTTGCAGTAAACTTCAATCTCCATGGCAAAATTCGTACTGGGATTCATGCAAGTTGCATGAAGCCAAAGTAGTTGGTAGGAACAGGGGAAGCTTTGCAAACTCAGCAAAGCATGAATTTTCAGTAATTTGCGCAAACATCTCCCGTGAAGATTTACTTCACAACATCTGTAATGTGGGTATATGGGGTGTCAAGGTCTTCAGTATAATCATTCTCTTGATAATGTCTATCATGAGTTCATACTGTGTATACTGTACAATACAATTTGGGAAACAGATATGAAATGCTATGTATTTTACATTCTGTTTGTATTGTATTTATTCTTGTAACCATATTGTATAAGCTTGTGGTACCCAAGCTGAAAATGAGCTTCAGCTCAATGGGGAATGCCATTTTCATATTCAAACAAACTAAATAATGTAATTGCTTACTTACTTATTTTAGCAAACAAGTTAGAACAATTTCTGTGCATATAAAAATGCAGAATGTGACATTTTAAACTAATATACATACTCAGAATAATAGCAGTTTGGGCACTTGATGAACAGAAAATAAGGTTTACACAATGAAATTCATTACTTGAGCATAAAAAAACATTAATATGATAACTTGCCATTTCTTAAAAGAGTTTAGTTTTAAGTGGTGTAATTAAGAAGTAGACCAGTCTATCAGTTATCAGTCAGGAGAGACTCCATTAGAAAGAGGAATAACAGGAAAAATGGATAAGTAAATAGAATTATTTCAAAAATATGTATTTGTATTTTGTGTATCCATTTACAGAATTATAGGGTTGTTGAAAACATTGAAATACTGTGAACTGAGCTGTGTAGACATTTGTTTTACAGTATAATGTAGGAAGCATCTGAAAGTAACACTGTTGGATAACCATGGATGACCATGGGTCTACTTGAACAATTCTCAAACTACTGTATACTGACCATGGTCATCAATGGTCTGTCCTTGGGCCAGTTGCCATCAGTGGTTGTTCATGGATTACTGTGGTAAAAATCATGGACAAATCCAGAAAACCATGGTTGCTTAGTTGCTGATCAAGTATAACCATTATTTAACCATCTACAACAATTGTTTATCCATGATCTTAAGAGTGGGACAAGGCTATGGGCATGTAAAAAGAATTCTGGGGTGCACAGTAAAGGTAATGAGCAGCAGTACCTGGAGGTGATTCTTTCATTGCACAGATCTTTAGTAAGACTGCATCTGAAATACTGTGCAAGGTTCTGGAGTCCATACCTGTGGAAGAACTGTGAGAAGGTGAAGGCTATACGGTGAATAGTGACACAAATGATCCAGGGCATGAAGGGAAAGGCATACTAGGAGAGTCTAGAAGAGTCTGGAAGACCGTGACATGTTTACCCCGAGACTAAATGGGATAGGGAGGAATTGATAGAAACTTACAAGTACCTGCATGGGAGAAATAGATTGGATTACAAGGCCATATCTGCCTTGACCACGAATGCCAGTTCAAGGGAGAATTCAATAAACCTGTCTGGAGGAAGATTTAGGAGGGGTGTCTGCAAGCACTGCTTCCTTGTTGTTAGTTTGTGCAGTACAACTGGTTACCATGGAAATGATAATAATGTAATTAGCAGGGAATTATGACATCATGTGTAGACAAGCAGCAGGACTGGGTGACATCTACAGGATTAGTACACCCTAGTCTCTGCACTCCCCAGTCACTTGCCACAGTGCTACCCTGTCAGTACAAACTGCTTCTAGCAGCTCTAGGGGGTGGTGGAGGCATGCAACAGATAGTGGTGGTTAATGTTAGTAATCTTCACTTTGTGAAAAACTATGTGAAGTACAGCTACTTCATTTATTGCAAGGTGATAATTTGCACAGTTCTCTACATTGCAAAGTGGTCACCTCTTGTTGTGAAGATTTCATTAAGTAACAGCTCAGTAAAATGTTCACACCATGTAAAATAGCATCTGAGAAGAAGCAGTTTGTTGGCAAAGTGATACATTTTGTTATTTTAATGATGCCTGTAAAATAAAATAAAAAACAAAATAATCCCCCACCCACATAGCTCCTTTACACACCCTCCTTCCCATAGCCTTGATCCTTAGAAATGACCCACTCAACACCCTTAAAACACCCAAGTCCACCCTTCTTTTTTGTTTAAATCATATGGCCTATGAACATCAGAGAGTAGCACAGGAAGATCTGTTAGAGAAATGAATCTATACTTCCGGTACTAGATAGACAATCATTAATAGACCAGACCTGCTTTTATTGGGCTCTATACACTACTGTGAGGATTGACTATGCACCGCCTATCTGTGGCATGTAGCCACTCCGCACCCATTGGGGCCCACATGCAGGACGCACTAAGAGAGCTGTGCAGCCCTTATGCAACCCGGAACCACAGCCACATAGACACCAATGTGCTGGAGATGCATGAGGGGCGTGCAGTGGGCGGCACTATGCACCATTCACACATGTGAGTAGTGCTGCACATGGGGGGGGCATAGGAGGGTGTCTGCTACACCAAGGAGAACCCTGCAGTAACTGCCTTACATGCCCAGCCCCATGCACACAGCCCTCTGGCACCTGTCTTTAACCCCCCCAAACACACATCCAAGCCCTCACCCATGGAGGAATAAGGCACCCACCCCTAACACACAGGTGACCCATGCTCTGAAGCCATAGACTGCAGCCACCCACTCCAACCCACAGTGGTGACCGGACCCTGGATATCAATGCCATCCCCCCTCCACCACATACCACTGCCCCATCCTGGTGTATGTACTGTCCCCCCTCCTGCATGCACTGCATTGCAGTGCCTGGCACATATGGCAGGGCCAACCACCCCCAATACCTGATCTCAGACCCCCCACCCACACAGTGATGGGTAGTGCCTCCCAAAGTGATGCACAGTGCCCCTCCATGGCACCAACAACCCCCTTATCCCCCATTCCAACCAGTCAGTGCATTGCCAGGAATGGCCAGTGGCACAGCCCTCCACACACCTCCTTGTCTGCTGGCTGTCCTACCACTATTGGGAGAGCACTGCCTATTTATAGGGGTATGCTTCCAGCATCATGTGGATGGCCAGCAGCTGACGCAGTGTGTGGAGGGCTATGCTGCTGGCCATTCTGGGGCAGCTGCACTGATAGGCAGGAATGGGGTCAGGGGGTGGTGGTGCTGTGGGTGGGAGGTTTGGCCACTGGTCACCAATGATGGGTTGAGTAGTATGGGACAGGGCTGGGGGAGGAAAGGTGGGTGTGCAGTATCGGGCATAGGACCAGGCATGGCAGTGTTGCAGTGGGGGTGGCGGCTTTTGCCACAGACCATGATGGGGGGTGTGAGCGGGATTGCTGTACTGCCCCAAGGCTGTGGCCCGACGTGTGTGTGGGGGGTCTGGCACAGTGGCACAAGGCTCAGAGTGGACCAGTGCTGTGGCAGGGTGGGGGGTGATTGGCCAGCTTAGGGACAGGGCTCCATGGTGTTGGGGTGGGGATGCCCCGGCTCTTCAGGGATGGGGCTTCTGGGTGCTGGAGAGGCTTGTACGGTGGGGTTCAGGATGCCCAGTGACAAGCAGCTCAGGAGATGTGGCACATGCAGTAGCACAGGTCCGGGTGCCTGCAGGGGATATTCATGGACCTGGACATGTGCCCTACTGTGTAAGGGATTCACTATGGGACCCATGCTGGGCATCCCTTTGGATGCATGATTGGGTCTGTGACTCCACCCCTGCCTGCCCTGTGGAGTACTGCTCCCCAGGGTTGGCGCTACGGAATGGTGCCAGCCGGTGGTGAATGCTGGCCATGTGCACCTGTCCTCAGGTGTGGAATTATGCAGGCAGGATACACGCCTCTGGCATGTATTTCCTACCCTATCATGCATAGGCCCCAATGTTCTTTAGTCACCCTGCAACAGGCTGCTTAGTTTGCACAATATCGCTGTTTTCTCAGTCTATGTGAGCAGTAAGATGGTAGAAAAGGACTAAGTTATGGGAATTGTCTTGATGTGATGCTAAGTTTTCCATTGTGGTTAGTATGAATCCTGCTCAGCTGTAAATATTACCCAGATGTAGAACTAGATGTGACAATCCAAATCAATTTTGATGCATAGAATTCAAGATTTCTGAAGTGATTTGGTGACTTTATTTTTTTTTATTAAAATGTCTTATACAGAGGTATACACTAAAGACACATGTCTTAGTTAGGTTGTCACCCTGCTGTGATGACAGCCAGTTTTGGTTACAGTACATATAGTATGTCATTACTCTTGTTAACATTAATATAGTGACACAAAACTACAATACAGGTGATTTCACTGAATATTTAAGTAGAACACCATCTACGAGAAGGGTCATCCCTGGTGAGGCCATCCTGGAATGGTTAATTAAAGCTAGTGCTTCATAATTCCCTCTTCACTTTAAAAGCAATCACATGCAGATTTCTATGTGTCAGTAAGGACCTTTTTTTTGCTCCTTTTCTCTGGAGCGGTCCTACTCAGCAATGGTGGCATCCCAGTCCCGCCCTACCTTCTCTGTTACTTACCTCCACCACCACTTTACCCCAGTCTTTCTCTTCTGTTGTAGTGCCTGGGCAGCTATAGATAACCTTTGCAAGACAACCAATTTATGGCTGGTGGGTTGAGCAATCCAGTCTGTGAGGCATGAGAGTAATGGTGTCATGCTGCTGTATTTCAGGAGTTAACCAGTTTCACTTTCCCTGCCCTTTGGATGTCAAGAACTATGGCTCAGTGGTGTGTACAGTATGCACATGTGAAAACATGCCTTGTGTGCTGGATCCTGTCAGTATCCCCACTCCCTTGCTATAGCTGCAAGTTCACCACCACCTTTGATGACCAAGATGGCAGCAGAGAACTAAATATTGGCTGCCCACTCCTCTGAAGAGAACATCCTATGAGACATTATATCCCCCCCAGCTCGCCTGTTGCATTCTCTCCCTTAAACTGATTCATCATTGTCTGCCACACCTCCAGTGTGGATATGCTGACCCATAATGTTTACAGGCATTCTCTCCATTCTCTGCCTGCCCTAGGAATCCCTGCTGGAATGTTGTGCATTTCCCTTCCCAAGGGATGGCTACCACTGCCTCAGGCAGGATATGCACACAGAGCTGCTCAAATGTTAAGAAAAATGCAAACCAGAGTTTATCTTTTCTGCGCCAACAAGTTTTAAAACAATACTATAATGTTCTTAGCTCTCCAAACTTCTCTGGACAGTCACTGTTCATGGTTGTAATGGTTATTCAGTTTTCCAGTTCAGGCCATCTAACCATTTGGCACTGCATCAAAGAGGGCAGCCAAATACTATTCTGTGGTTCCTTTTCCACACGAGTTAAATCCTATGTGAGATATTAATTATGTTTACAAGTCTTAACCAATAGTAAACATACAATTTTAACATGTGTACTGTAGAAGATTGAATAATAGAATGGTCATGACTGCAGTTAGGGAAAGATGCATCTATATTCAGGTTCAAGTCATCTTTAAAATAACACAATTAAAAACAGTCTCCTTAAAAGACAATATTTTTTTTCTGTTTGTTTACCCAGGATGACAACATCTTATCTGTAGTGGAGTCCTGCATTTACCCATTTCCAAGGCTGTGTGGGCTGAGCACTGAGATGCTAAGTGACTTGCCCAAAGTTGAACAGTGAGGGCCTCATATTCAAAAGTGGATAGCTGAATCATGCAAGTGCCTGCACCGCTCATCTGAGATATGCCATCCCAAAATAATGCAATATTCAGAAGATGCACTGCCAGATGCAATTGTACATGTCTGGCTGAATATTTTGAAGATGCATGATCTTGCAACTGGAAATGTGCAGTGCAACAGGGCATTTTTGAAAATGAGAAACTGCACGACAGGCTGGGATTTGGGAGCACAAACAGGGAAAGCATCCCAATGCAATGGCACAAGTTGGATGGGTGGTGGTGCAACAGGAAGAACCCAAGGGGACAGGAGAGGACAGTGGTACAGCACAGTGTCCAACATGGACAGAAGCAGGGCCCCTGAGTGCATAGTACAAAGCACCACACAAATAACACCAGCCATTTGGAAAGCCATGCACACTGGGCAATGTCGACATACATGGTAATGGATAGGGTGCCACAGCAATGACCATGCAAATGGAGAAGGCCAAATGCCCAAGCAGAGTGAAAACAGTGCAGATGTGCCAGACAGATCTGTGGCACAGAGTGCCACTGGCACAGTACCATAAAGGCTGGGGGCTGTAGCCCACACAGGGGGCAAACACTGACAGTGAGACATGGCCACTGACAAGTGCAGCAAACAACCACAAGGCCCATGACAACAGCAGAGAAGGGCACAGTGTCAGCACGGGGAACGAGTGTAAAGGGACACAAGGAGCACCAACAAGAACCCCATGCAGCCAGGGCAGGGAAAACTGTGACAGACACACTGGGGACCACACCCTGGGGACAGGGTGTGTAGGGTGAGGTGATAGCAGGCACACACCTGTGCAGCTGTGTGCATGGATATGTAGGCTACATGTACCACACAGCAGTCAGCAATAACCACTAGACAAAGGAACACACACACAGAGGAATGGTCAAAACCAATGCAAATGTTCACTAGTGAAAAATAGTCAACAATAGCAACAACAGTAACAAAAGTATGCAAAAGAATACAAAACTAACAAACAGAACAATAGCAACAGAACAATATAAGACAGGAATTATGTACAGGTCCACGGGGGGGGGGGCGAGTGGAACAGGGGAACAAGGGATGCAGGTGGGGAAGCTATTTACTTGGGATCGGCAAGGATGCAGGTGTGGGGATCAGTAAGGGTTATTTACAAAATACACAAGTCCAAATGGGCCATAATGGCCCAGCACTGTGCCTGGTGCTGCCACGTTCCCTGTGAGGCAGCTTGCATCTGGCCACCACACGGGTCAGTGTCCTAATGGCTTGTAGCATCACCCCCTGCCACCTGTACTTTGCCATCAGTAACTCCTGAGTGAAGGTTTCCCTCACTCTCACCATGAGGCACCCATGTGTCCTTCCCAGCCTGGCCTGACATCCCGTTGTGTCGAGATGTACTATGGGAGGAAAAGACAAACAAAGCATGGCCTCAGTGCCACAACTCACCCAGTCACACACAGAGCCCTCCCCCCTGCAATGAAGGTGATGTGCACACCTGCAGATGCACAGGCCAATGCACAGGGCTGCCATGCTGCCAAGCCCACAACTGACAGGTGAAATACCATGCAACAGTGCTACTCTTAGCACACAGCATGGGATGTGTCAAAGGAAACAGGAAATAGCAGGTTAGGACATGCACTGGATATGTACAAGGGACACGTAGTCACATACCATGTGGCTGTGTGACACAGGTCCAGGGTTCCCTGCAGAAGTGCACTGGCCACGCACAGTGGTACATGTATGTTAAGGTGAAGCCTGGGCAGCCCCCACCACAACAGTAGTAGAGGCAGGGTCACAGATGTACACAGTTGTTAACAGAAAGCCACACATGCAGGTAGCCTTGGATGGCATGCCGCATGCCTTCCTGCCTGGCCCAGTCATGAGTGCCACACACCTGCTGGACACACAGACAGACACTGACTTATGCACATGACCAGCACCCCAAGGGCATGGGCAACCTGCATGACATGGACCGCAATTGTCAAAGCACAACCCCCCATGTGCCCATGAAACATGTAACAGAACATGCACACTCATCTTCTGCATGTTGTGGTGAATACTTTGCTGCACCACTGTTGCGGTCCTGTCCCAGTTTCCCACCGACATTATCACCCTGGCTGTGGGTGGCTCTCCTGGCCTGGGCGGCCTCCTCCCTGCCTGCAATGGAGACAAAATGAGAAAGGCACTTTGAGGATCAAGCCGTTGCACACTGCCGCCAACATCCGTGAGCAATCCAGTTATGTGATGCCCCATCAAATACACATGCCACACTGCATCCCTATAGGCACAGATGCAGAGTAGACAGGCAGTGATACATGAAAGAGGCCTGTATGAGCACACAGCTGTCACAGGTGCCCATATCAGATATCGCCATGTGACACTGAGCATGTGCTGGTGGTGCAGCATGGTGTTTTGTGTGATACTGCGGTGTGCCAACAGGCCCCTGCCTTGTGTGACATGCACATGGTGCCCGTACCCTAGACAATGGCACAGGTGGATGGCAACACTTGTTGCCACTGCCACATGGTACAATCAGGCATCACCACAGACACCATACAGGGAGCTGGGCATGGTGCCTAACCTGGGGCTGGGCATGGTGCCTGACCTGCGTCACAGCACAGCACATACTGGGAATGCACAGCAGCAAGGTGCCACACACCTGGAGCCTACATTAGATGCTGTGTCACCACTGTGGGCCACCATGGCCCTCACCACCACATGGCAGCACACACCATGGCATGGCCCTCGATCCACATGTGGGGCCACATGACCCGTGGTGGTGCTGGGGCCAGACAGTGATGCACACTGCATACTGGATCCCAGAACACCAGTACACACCCTCCGTATATCACTGGTGACATGCCATACTCCACGACCGACACTGCCTGCCACAGCCACACATCTGTCATCACCCAGTACCATAAATGGTGCTCACAGTCACATTATGTACATACATGGGGGTGGCACTGCTCCCTATCACATCAGATCCCTCAGGCGTTCCAGCACAGCTGTGTCCCTCTGCCAGAGGTCTCCATATCTGTGATGGCACTGTTTCCCTATTCAGGGGATGCCTGTGTACCTAGTGAGGTGCACAGCAAGCCTGGCCCACTTCTGGCCCTTGCCTCCTGGAGCTCCTCTTCTGCAAAGAGTCGCCCCTCCAGAGGGGCCACAAGGTCCACCAAATTAGCCAGCTCCACCTCCCCCCAGTTGTTGGAGCGGGGCCTGGTGATCGCAGATGCAGTGGCACATGCCATCTCCAGCTCCCTGCTGTACCTGGGTCACTGTGCTGTTGTACTGTTAGGAACTGCAAGGTGTGTTGGTCGCACTAGCTGCACAATAGACCACACAGTCTTGTCCCCGCACAGCATGCTTCTGCTCCATAGTGATGTATGATAGGTGTACCATGGTGCAATACTGCACATACGCATTAGTGGTGGGCCACTTGGGAAGCAGAGGTTGTGCATCCTCCCAAACATGCATGTGTGACTGCGTGTCACCACCATGTTGGGGAGGTCAGCCAATGCCATGACCACAGCCATCTGCATGGTGCAAGTCTGCGGTTATTCACCATACGCATCCACCATGCACTACACGATGCACCAACTCTGACATTCTTTCCCCATGACCACTCAGAGCTGTGACATATACGATTACTGTACATGCGTCAGAAATGAGCAATGTGTTTGGCTGTGTTGTGATTAAATGCGTGATGCACTTTGGGATGTGACAGGCCCAACTTTGCAATATTCATGGTAATGAGCTTATTGCCCATTTCTGGCCCATCTCACACATTTGTATCTCATTACAGGTTGCTCTGCCCTTCATTTGCATGAGGTGAGCTATAAATTGGACCAAAATGCACCACCCCACCACACAGGTGACCGGAGGTATTGCAACCTTTGAAGAAAGTATGTTTACACTTTGACATTATCTGTAGTACCTGTAGTTGAACCTTACCGCTGCATGTCTCTCATTGTGTAGCAATGACGCTGTACCTGTCCCTGTGAATTCTCTGTCATTTTCACAGGTACCAGTATGGAGAATGAGGAGAAAAAGAAGAGATGGAAGCTAAACTTCACTTAAGATGAGCTCACGGCCCTCATCAAGATCTACAGTACATCCTTAGGGAGGACCTTCTGACCTGACAGTTGGGGACCCAGCAAGAATGGGTAAAGGGGTGATCAGAGGTGGCTGAGGCAGTGAATGCTCATGGCACATATAACAGAACCCCCCCAGGAATGTGTTATATCAGTGTCAGTGGCTCAGCAGGTTGCACACTCACCTCTGAGGCCGGATGATCAGAAGGCTTTCAGTTCTATCCCCACACCAGGCACTTGGGTTAAATCCCAATACTGACACTGTAGTGCAGCATGAGGGGAGTGCTACGCTCCTGAGGTGCCATCTTTCAGATGAGTCGTTAAACCGAGGTCCAATCTGCCTGTTCTGGTGGACGTTAAAGATCCCATGGCAGTTCTCGAAAAGAGTAGGGGAATTTTTATTTGAAAACACATCAGTATAAACATTAATACAACCATAATAATCTCAAAATAAGTTACATCAAATTTCTTCACATAACAAAACAATTATCTACATACACTGAAGTTTAAATTTCCTTAACAAAAAACATCCAAACCCACCACATGTGTTATCTTACTTATTTGTTTTTCACTTTCTCCCCTCTCATAGGTTGTTATATCCTTTGACACTTTTTATTATATTTATTCTTCTTTTTTTTCATAAGGACTTTCCTGTAGAATCTTGCAGCACTTATTTAAATCCTAAGTGGATTAAATTATTTATACTTTATATACATAGAAAACCCTTTCCACCATTTAAAGACCTTGTTTCAGGGATGCAGAGCCTTATCTTTCATATATACTGAATTCATTGCTTGTGTTACTAAAATACTAAAGGTTTCATATGTCATCAGTTTTTGTTGAAGAACCTTTTGGCACCTTGCCTGCCATAAGTAAAATTTTAAACAACAAAAAAGTACTGCTACGGTCCCTGTGTCACATCGACTGCATGAGAGAGGAAAGTGACCTATCACTAAGGTGTCATTCATAATCAAGATTCCTTAGCCATCCTAAATTCCACTTTTGTGCCAAAAAATCCCATAGAGGTTTCACATAAAAACAAGAAAACAAGAAATGTTCCATTGTTCCTGTATTGCTTGGCAGGAATTATATGGGCACACTTTCATTCTGCATTTTGTGTTTGCAATTGCCTCTAATATTCAGCCTTCCATAGGTCAACAGCCATAGAATTTCCCACATATGCACAGGAATCCTATCAATGTTTAATTGTTTCAGTACTTTTGATCTCGAGGATGGAGGGCAAATTTTAAACTCAGGTTCTATTGGGTAAGTTTGTGACATAATTAAGTTACACAGTTGAGATCCTGAACTCTGACATACTTGAGTTTTAGACAGTGCCCATCTGTATAGTTTTTGTGCACTGGGTTTAAAGAATCCTGGATGTGTAAATGTGGGGATACTTTTGGGGGTATCTCCCCATAGCTGAAAACAGTTGGCTAGGTTGTTTTGGGCACAGCAATATTTTAAAGTGACAGCAGGCTGAAGGCCTGTTCTAATATTTTGGGACGTGAGGAGGGAATGAAAAAGGTTATAGGGTCCACTATCCCTAGACCCCCTTATGCCTTTGATGGTATGTATAACATCATTTGATGGGGTTCAACCTGCTTCCCCATAACATTTGGAAGAAGCAAGCATATCATCTTGTTTCAAGGGTGGGGGGGCGGATCATTGCAATATATAGAAGGCAGGGAATAATAAATCTTTTTATAATATGAACTCTGTTTTGATTTTTGGTAACTTCCACCCTTTCCATCTGTGTACCTTGTTCTCCACAGCCCTTAAGGCAGAGTCCCAGTTTTCCTGTGGACAAGTTTGGTGCCCAAAAGTAACTCTTAATATTTTGAGTGGGTCTGCAGAAATCTGTATGCCATTTAGTTCTATGGAGGCAGGGCAGGGAGAGCCAATGAATAAGCCTCTACTTTTTCATATATTCAATTTAGAATTAGATACTGTTGCATATTCATGTAACTCCTGAAGAAGAGAAGGTATCTGTGTGACATCTGACAGGAATAGGCATATGTCACCTGCATATGCTTGGACTTTCAAAGTATCTTGGTCAGAATCCCCTGAGAGCCCATGCAAATTTGAAGTATTACTTATTCTTCTAAGAAGAGGGTTGATGGTAAAAATATATAAGAGAGGGCTTAGAGGGCACCCCTGACTTACTCCTGATGAAATTTGTTATGCAAGGGGTGACCCTTCCCTTGATTACTGGGTGTGCAGTAACAGAGGACTACAATAAATTTATCCATTTTATGAACTCAGATGAAATTCCATAATGTTCTAGTGTGGAAGACAGAAATGAATAGTAGACCCTGTCAAAGGCCTTACATTGAGCTAGGGAAACTATGCAGCCTTGTTTTTATGACTGTGGGCGTAGCCTACAGGAGTTTTGCATGTACAAAAGGAGTGATGTCATGTTTTCTGTCCGTGGAACTGACTGAAGGTGTAAATAGTCTCCTACACCTACCCTCCTCCAAGAAATGTTTTCCACCCTCAAATGAATATGCTTTCATGTTACTCAGTGATTGCAGGTACTACTTTCTTTCTTAAATGGGTGGTACAAGAACTGGAACCTGAGTAGTGGGAGGCAGCATTGTTTTTTGGGGGGAAGTAAGATCCAATTCCCTTCCACCCAAGAAGCTCCTAAAGATCCAGCCAACCTTTTTTTTCATGTGGGAGGAGCATGAGGTGGATCTATTATGTTGAAATACGATTCACTAGTTTGGGACCTGGACCTAGGAACACAAGAAGTCTGCATTTTTTTAAGGAGTATGAGAACAGAAAATACTTAATACCTTCAAACTGACTTAAAAACCCTTGGAAAAAATGATTATCAGAGTCACCTGGTGTCTCCAATGGAAAGACTAAGTGTCTGGAACTACTAAGGATTCACCTTCTATGGAAAATAGACAACTTTCAGGTATTTCTTAAGCATTTGTATACTAAAATTGGCACAGTACTTGGTAAATACAGTCTGTGATGAAGTATATTTTTCTTTTTAAGTTTGAGAAGTGGAGTTGACTTGCACATGTTAAAAATACCTGTTGCAATTAGCAACTCACTTTAGAAACAAAATTCTGTTTTTTTCTTGTCCTGTTTACATTTTTCCTAGCTCAGTTTATAGTGGAGTTGACTTGGTAACATTCCTCCCTAGTTAATTACTCCTTGGAACCTGTAATTCCAGTTTTTACGACTGTGTCCCTAGAACTTTGTACATGACAAGTTCCCATAGGCACCTCACAGCATCTCATTAAACCATTTGACAACACCATCTTTGCTGGACACTGCATAATAAGAGACCCAGCCTTGCATTTTTCCAAATAATATACCAACTTCATTCTCAGGCAGGCAGTTCTGGGGGGGCACACTGGATTTCAGTTGTTTATTTGATATTGGTCACAACCAGGAGCCCCTCTAAAAATAATTAAATAAATTTATAAAGCCAGGGTTGAACAGATCACACATTGAATTGGTTTATGATTAGGGGAAAGCTGTGATCACTTTCCTAGTGATTTCCTCCCAGCCACACCTAGCAGACTGCACTTTATAAATGTGAGACGACGGAGCTGGACTATTGTCTTTGCAAACAGAGAATGAAACAGCTGGACTCTAACTCAGATCAGCAAGGTACTTTTTACATTATTTAAAGTGCAGGACCAAACCGATTGGGGCTACTTTGATGTAGTGGTTTGGCATGTTCACATTTTGGCCAAAGTTTGATAACTAAAAGCCCCTATTTGGGACATGAAAGATGGAAAAATCCTCCATTACAGGCCTTTTTGGGCAGTTTGGGGGGGCACACTGGACTTCAGTTGTTTGTTTGATATTAGTCACAACCAGAAGCCCCTCTAAAAATAATTAAATAAATTTATAAAGCCAGGGTTGAGCAGATCACACACTGAATTGGTCACAGCAGCAGAAGAAGCATGTTGGCATTAAAAGCTTAGTGGCATGGATGTAGAGACACCAGTATTTAAGCATGACTTTGGTAGAGGATTAATTGTGACTGGGGAGTGAGGGAGGGAATGAGTCTTGATATTTTTAGCATAATGGTTTTTGGAAAATTCAACCTTCAATGGCTTAGACTTTGTAGCCATCTGTACAGTATACCACTAAGCCACATGCAGTGGGGTATGGGTAAAACCCACATCACCAGACCCATGCCAGAGCTGTAAAGTATGGACTCGGCACAGCTTGTGCAAATATTGCTGATCCAGTGGAGCAGCAATAAAGATAAACTATGCAATACCCTCAATAACACACCTACCCCGTTTACATTTACCTGATGCCCATTTTTAGGCCTTATATAATAGTATCTTCCTTCAACAGAATGGCTTGTAATGAAATGTGTCTAATTTACATTGACATTCGGGCATATGCACTTTAATAGTACATAAATTTTGTGTGTGAACTGTATATCAGTTTCTAAAAAAAAAAAATGAAACACATCAAATGTCTTCAAAAACTTGTCTCAGCATTGTGTTTATCTTCTACCTTGTCACAACATACAGTTGTCTCAACACTGTTTTCAGTTAGGGTATAGTACCTTCATGTGTATGATGGCATGGTTCTGTTGAGTTGATTGCTATAACAGTGCATAGAATAAAATGCAAAACATATAGGTAACTGTAATACAGATGGTGGCATTATTTTTAATTATACAATGGCAAGGACAAATGTAAGAAGCTGGCTGCTGACCCACTGAAACAGTGATGTTATTACACAATAATATCACTGTAGCTTTGGATTTGGATCATTCCTTGCATTTTCTCTTAAGAAATATTTTTCCACACTAACAAAAAATCCTTTAAAATTTATTTTTTATTCTGTATATAACAACAAGCCATTGTATAATTGCAATAAGACACTCCGGGGTGTGTGTTATCTTGTAATATTGTCACTCCTGGGGTGGTGGAAGCATTCAGCTTTGCCTCATGCTTCAACCCACCCCAGGATTGACATTATTACATGACACACACCATGTTGTGTTTTATTGCTTAAATATGCCCTTTCTCACTGTACTGTACTTTGATTCAGTTAGTATATATGCAACAGCCTTCGTGTGAACACTCTGGGCTTCTCTTTGACTCCTGATGTCTATTTGCTTTAGCTATAGTATATTGTTTGAACTGCTTTGGTCTTCTTGATGTGGTGCCTGTGTGCCTAAACTATGTAATCTGTTTATCTACTGTTACCCATGCATCTCCAGTGAATGATTGTTATAACAGTCTGCTCTCCGGAGTCATTGTTTTTTTGACTTGTTAACTGTGCTGTCTTTGTATTAGTTTCAATGAGATGCCTTTGCAACTCAGTCTCCGACACAAAGGTTTGTAAATCTGGTATTTTTTAAATAAATAAATGTTTATGTTTAAGCCCATGAAACACCCTTGTCTAGTTAATGCATTCACAGTCGTAATGGCTCTGCCAGAGCTTGTTTATGTAAGGTGAGATATAGTATTTGATTACATCTCTAATTGTCATTATGGCATGTTGAATCTTTCTGTTTGGAACTCCACAGACCTGAGATGGGTGGATCAAAACACTAGCAATCCCCCTTAACTTAACATTCAAAATTTGGGACAATAAAAGCCCAGAAGTAAAGTATGAGGGGGACTGTTTTAGACTATAAAAGATAAGCAAAAACTGCCTCTAAACATACTGAAAGTGTGCTTGCAAAAGTTTCATAAAACTGATAAGGGAGGTCATCGGGTCCTGGAGAAGTCCCTAATTTAAGAGTTTTTATAATTACTTCTATTTCAGTGGCTAGAATAGGTAAGGACCAGGCCTGGGCTTCACCTGCAAGAGGTGGAACCTGAACTTTCTGGAAATATGAAATTATATCACCTGTCTGTGGGGGAACCATTATATTACGGGACTGTAAATGATTATAAATTTCATGGTGTAGTCCTTCCTCAGATTCAACAATGTTCCCTACTTCATCTTTCCAGGCTATGCAGAGAGAGATCCTCTTTTCTGGCCTTGCAGACCTTGAAAGGGTCTCCAATTGGGGATTTCTGTGTGCCAGACTGTACTGTAGTTCTGTCCTTCAAGTTTGGGCTCTGTCATACTGAAACTGTTTCATGTAATTTTTTATCTGTTCTATTTGGGAAGAATAATCATGTCTGGATGTAGAATCCAAGGTATATAAATACTACAGCTGGTTCCGTAGTTGCAAGTATCTGAAAAACCTGGATCTTTCTTTCTTTTTCCCTAAATTTTGGAATCATTTTGTATGTCCATTTTAGTATCAGCCCACAACTCCCCTATGTTAACATAAAGATCACAGACTGAGGTCCTGGCCCATAGTAGTCCCATGATTCGTTTTTGAACTGAGGGGTCTGCTAAGATTGATGTATTAAGTTGCCAACTCTTTTTTTTGTTTGTTTGTTTTAGTGGGGTGTGTGTATTGAAATAAATTTTTAGCAGCAGGTGATCTGAATATTCAAGGGCAAGGGTACTAAAAGTGGTAGTAGGCATATTTTTTGAGATAAAGAAATGATCAATGGCAGAAGTTATTCTCCTTCTTCTGTACGTATATGAAGGCCCGTATGTCTGACATTTTGCATAATCAATCAGCTCTGCTAAATTAACACTTTTTCACAGAGCATTTGATTCATAATAGTTCTTTTTCCCTCTAGGGTGCTACCATTTTTAGGCATTTCATAATTGAAATCTCCTCCTACTGTGACATATGAGGAGGATATCAGGTAGGATTGTAGTGAAGCTAATAAGGCCACTCTTTCAGCCCTAGATTGTGGGCCATATACTATGATAAACCTGTAAGATGACTGGTTCCACATGCCATCTAAAATCAATCACCTACCAGGCAGTAGATCTATTAACCTTGATAATGTAAAGGAAATAGATTTAAAGAGAATGCCAATGCCATCCACCCTGTGAGGCCCAACGGACCAGAAGGAAGGTCCCCAGACCCATTCTGCTTGAAAGAGCCAGGCCTGGTCTAGAGGAAACATCCAAGTCTCCAGTAGAAAGCAAATGTAAATGTTAGAGTCATGAATATATCAGAAAAAATGCATGTCTTTTTGTAGCATTTATTAGGCTACAGCAATCAATCAACCCTGAACATAGTTGTGCCATAGATTACTGAATTAAGTTCAAGAACTGTTTTTTTTTCTTTTTCCCTTTATTTCACACTTATGACATGTTTCCTTGCTTTTGGGAAAGTGAATCTGAATCTCCAGTTTCCATGTCAGAGTCCCCTCATGAAGTAGCTAAGGCTGTGTAGGGATTTTCAGATTCCACTTTTAGAGCCTCTAATGGGGGTGTATGGGGGTTACTCCTCTGTCCCTTCCCAGCAAAAAATAATTTGGAATATGCGCTATTTCATTTTCATTCTGATGCAGTTTCACCTCATATTTCCACCCCTCCATCCAAAAGAGTTCTGAGTCCAAAACTGCCTCTGGTGTACTGAGAACCTCACACTTTTGGGACAACCAATAAGTTATATCCTCTACATGGACTAGGTTTTCTGGCCAAGGCACCAAGCTTCACCTGTGCTCTTTTCTTCTAGGTTGCTTGAAAGGACAGAGCAAAGAGCCTTACCAGAGCAAGGGAAAGGATTAAGGCTTCTTTTGGCTAGGCAGATTTATGGTGTGTTATTTTTATTTTGTACTCACAGGGATTGTTACTGTTGGACTAGGTTTGCTGGCCAAGGCACCTAGCGTCACCTGAGCTATTTTCTTCTAGGTTGCTTGAAAGGACAGAGCAAAGAACCTTACCAGAGCAGGGGAAAAGATTAAGGGTTCCTTTGGCTAGGCAGATTTACTGTGTGTTGTTATTTTTATTTTGTACTCACAGGGATTGTTACTGGTGGTTGCTAACATTTTATTGCTTTATTTTTCTCTGATTCAAATTGTGTGTTGCTGAGTATACATTCTGCTGCATTATTACAGGGTGTGCCTACAGGCGTGTGCTAACAAATTACTGATGTAATCTTCTGATACAAATTGTCTTTTACAAAGTATATCTTCTGTTACTGCTTTATTTTTCTCTGTAGCAAAGTGTTTCTTACAGGGTATATCTTCTGTGAAATTATTACAGGTGATGCTTTATAGGTTTTACAGTTTTATCTATCATTAAGATAAGCCTTTAGGGCTACTGCATTTGTTGCTGGCTGATTGTTTCTGCTCTAATCTCTTTGTTTCTTTTGTCCATGGTTCTTCTTGTTTGGCAGGGTAAGGGCCCAGCCACCCACCCCCCATCCCCAACCACCCCACACTACACTCCTTTTATGGGGTAGCACAGTCATGACATTTCCTGTGGCAAAGCAGGAAGGGGCGGCTCAGAGGGGTATCCACACAGTGACTTCATTTACAGGGGCTCTAATAATTTAACTTGTTATAACAAGTTATACAAAACAAACAAACAAAAGACAAAATCAAACTTTTGCTTTCATTTTCTTCCTTTTAATTACTCTGACCAGTTTATAAACCCAGCAACTTAACTGGAATGAATATCATTAACTGCAGGTAGTACAGAACACTTTTCAGAAAGGCAGTCTTACAGGATTTAGGACACTGTCCTACATGCTGGGCCATTGAAGATCTAAGGGGTCAGCTTCAGGCAGCATGGGCAGAGATTGTGTGCCTCAAATTGCATATTCAAGAAGAAATATATTATAAGAACCACCTGCCATTTCCCCAACATCCAATAGAAGCACCTCGACCACAGAGGGTAGTTGGTCTGGGAGGTTGGCAGGTGGTTAGGAGGGGCAAATTGGGTGCCCCATCACTCGGTGCTCTCCAACATATTACCTCCACAAAGCATATAAAAACTACAAACAGGTATCTGCCTCTATCTCTGAAATGAAACATAGGGGCAGAGGAAACTGCAGAGCAGGACACTTCGGCACAGGAGCTTGCACAACAAAACTCACCCAAAACATGAACCAAAACAAAAAAAGCAAAAAGGAAATCCAAAAAACTTTTGATCATAGGACACTCCATGATTCGGGGAGTTGATACCCATCTCCAGCCAGGGATCATGGTCAGATGTCTCCCAGGTACATCAGCATGGAGAGACACTGACTGCATTGCTAAAATTGTTCAAGAAGCAGGAGAAAACATTGATGTCCTGGTACACATAGGGACTAATGATCTCACCAGCTGGTCAGTTGTGGAGACCAAGGAACACCTGACCAGACTGGTTGACAAACTATCATCCATTTCATCCGGCATCTCCTTCTCTGAGATCCTGCCAGTCTTGGAGAGGGGGCAGATGGACAGAAGGTCAGAGAAGGGGGGATAGGGGAGGTAAAAATGTGGCTCAAGGGCTGATGCCAGGAAAAAGGACACAAATTTGTAGGGAACTGGCAACAGTTTGGGGAGCGAAAATTCTTTAAATTTGATGGACTACATCTGACTAAGAAGGGGGTCAGTGCATTGGGGCAGAAATTTGACATCTTTGCAGAATATTTAAACTAGCAAATGTTGCATGGGAAGAACACCCTTCCCCCCTCAGCTAGTGGTCAAACAGAAGTTCAGCATCTTTTGTAGTACATTTGCATCACCAGGTAAGGAGAAAGGTCCAGTTCCCCATACAACGCATAGAGGAAACCCCAGACCTCACCCAACAACCAACACACTGAAATCTGGCCAATGGAAAATCATGTACACAAATGCTCACAGTCTGGGAAACAAGATCCCAGACCTGCAGGCACTAATGACAAAGGCTAAACTGGACATAGTAGTAATTAGCGAGACGTGGTTTACCACTAACCTCACTTGCTAAACTTCAGTACCTGGCTATGTACTGTTCAGAAGAGACCGAGATGCAAAAAGGGGGGTGAGTGGGGTGGCCCTGTATGTCAATGAAAATATAAAAGCTACAGAAATTCAGAATACACATAAGGAGCCAGAAGAACTGTGGGTCACCTTGGAAACAGGAAATGGGACAGCCATAAGAACTAAGGTTCTCTATAGACCTCCAGACCAGGGGAAGGACATAGACACATTACTGCTAGAAGATATACAAAACACGACAGCTAAAGGGGAGGTTTTGATAATGGAAAACTTCATCATGCCAGATACAGATTGGTCAATACCAGCAGGAACATCTGCCAGAACTAGACACATGGTGGATTCCCTACAGGGGGAGGGCCTCCAACAACTGGTACAACAACCCACAAGAGACAGGGCTATCCTAGATCTAGTACTGACTAATAGGGAAAGGATCACAGATCTTCAGGTAGAAGGTCACCTGGGCGCCTGTGACCATCACATGGTATGGTTCAGTTTGGCCACTTGAACTAAATCATCCCAATCCAAGGCAAACATATGGGACTTCAGAGGAGCTGACATTGATAAGATGGCCAACAGAGTTAAGCTAGCCCTGGCAAAAAGAAATACAGCTGAGGGGGTACAGGCAAAGTGGGAAAGCAATAAGGATACAATACTTGAAGCAATATCCCATTACGTTAGATATAAAAGGAAGTGCAAAAGAAAAAGGAAAGCACTTTGGTTCTCAAAAACAGTAGCAGAAAAGGTCAGAGCCAAAAGGCTGGCCTTCAGGAAATATAAGGGAAAGCAGCAGGATGAAAATAGAGAGACATACCAAGCTTCATTAAGGGAAGCAGGGAAGGCAGTAAGACAGGCAAAGGCCCAAACTGAGGAAACACTAGCACAAACAGTAAAAGAAGGTGACAAGACTTTCTATAAGATACATTAGTGAAATGGGAAAGTCCAGAGGGGGTATTGCTAAGATCAAAGGGGATAAGGGAGCATGTGAGGAGGAGGACCATGTAAAAGCATCTATCCTAAATAGATACTTCTGCTCAATATTTACTGAAGAGAAGGTAGGGCAGTGCCCACAGCTCAGCACCATGGACGGGGGGGTGTGTGCACTAGTCCCTTCACAAAAGAAAGGGTCCTAAAAGAGCTCGATAAGCTCAGGGTGGACAAGGGAATGGGACCTAATGGCATACATCCCAGGGTACTAAAGGAGCTAAGGGTGGAACTAGCAAAGCCATTATCATAACTCTTTAGTAAGTCTCTAAGCACAGGAGAGGTCCCAGAAGACTGGACAAGGGCTCATGTGATCCTGCTCTACAAGAGTGGTAGCAGGGAGGAGGCAGGGAACTACAGACCAGTCAGTCCTACCTCAGTAGTGGGAAAGATTATGGAGGCACTCCATACGGAAAGGATAGTGCAACACCTGGAATACATAGGAGAACAAGATCCAAGACAGCATGGGTTTACAAAAGGAAGGTCCTGTCAAATTAATCTCATAGATTTCTTTGACTGGGTAACCAGAGTGGTGGACCAAGGGGGAGCAGTTGATGTCGCCTACCTTGACTTCAGTAAAGCTTTCACTACTGTTTCACATAGAAGATTGATTAATAAGCTGGGTAGGCTCGGGGTGGGTCAGAAGTTGGTCAACTGGGTGGCAAACTGGTTGACGGGTAGAAAACAGAGAGTGGTGGTAAACGGTATACAGTCAGAAGAGATGCAAGTCACAAGTTCAGTACCTCAGGGATCAGTCCTGGGGCCAGTCCTCTTCATTATCTTCATCAATGACATTGCAGATGGACTGGAAGGTAAGGTTTGTCTGTTTGCAGATGACACCAAGATCTGCAACAGTGTAGATGATCCAGATAGGATGGGCAGAATGAGAAGAGATCTGGATAAACTGGCAAAATGGTCGAAAGAGTGGCAACTGGGGTTTAATGCAAAGAAGTGCAAGATCATGCACATAGGGAAGAGGAACCCTGAAGCCACCTATAGGCTGTGAGGGGAGTTGCTGGCAGTCACAAGGGAAGAAAGAGACTTGGGCATCATCATCATCACCAATGACCTGAAATCATCCAAGCAGACCACTAAAGCAGTAGGTAAAGCTAGGGGGATGTTGGGGTGTATTAGTAGGGATATCACAAGTTGGAAGAGGGAGGTAATAATCCCTCTTTATAAGACACTGGTTAGGCCAGTCCTATCGGGAGTACTGTGTGCAGTACTGGAGGCTACACCTGCACAAGGACATTAACCAAATTGAGGCAGTCCAGATAAGGTCAACCAAAATGGTGCAGGGACTGCATCAGAAAACATATAAGGACAGATTAACAGAGTTCAAAATGTATACTCTAGAGCAAAGGAGGGAGCGAGGTGATATGATCAAAACATTCAAACACCTTAAGGGCATTAACAAGGTGAAAGAGTCTAACATGTTTCAATGTAAGAAAAATAGCAGGACAAGAGGACACAACATGAGATTAGAGGGAGGCCGATTAAGGGGTAATGTGAGGAAGTTCTTTTTCACAGAAAAGGTGGTGGTTGCATGGAACAGCCTACCTCAGGAAGTGGTGGATATGAGTACAGTGCAGGGCTTCAAACAGGTATGGGGTAGGCATAAGGGAGCAATACAGATGAGTATGAATAGATAGGCCATTGACAAGAGCAAAAGCCGATGGCACTTTCATAAGGTAGAAAAAAATGGGGCAACTGGATGGGCCTTGGGGTCCTTATCTGCCGTCAACTTCTAAGTCTCTATGACACCCTCATTCCTACATATGACTGTTAACAAATGTTATTAATGGTTTTGACAGGAGAATCACAAAAAAGGGGTTCCAGAGAGGGGAAAACTTAATTTGATTGTACCTTTGCCAAAATAGGTCCTAAGCATAAGAGATCAAAAACTAATGTCAAAGTCGTCCTCACCTGAGATATTAATAAAAGCCAAGATCTCATTAGGAGAAAAATTTAAACATAATTTCAGCAATGCTCTCCCAACATATTGCCTATCTGGCCTTACTTCTAAACCCCCCTTATACCTTATCCTGACTGCATTCCTTCTGGGAGCTGTCTCTTTTTTTGTTTTTGAAAATAGTTCAGAAAGTAAGGGTCTTTGATGGGGATGTTCCTTTGAATTTCCAGTGTTTCCTCCAGAGGGAGTTTGTTGGTTGGGGTGTACCCTTTCTTTATCTGACTGGGGACGGGTAGTATTCAACCCCATGTTGTTTTGAATAAGAGGAATAGATTGATCAGAGTGTCTCCTTCCATTGTTTTGTAATTCTGGATTAGCAATTTCCACCCCTGGTTCTGTTTTTATGGTGATGCAGGTACCTGCTGTTCTGTGCCATTCCAAGGAAAGTTGAGATAAAGAGTCTTTTGAAGCTCAGTATGGGTCTGACAACCATTTGCCGTCTGGTATTTTCTTCCAGCCAGCGTCAGTCACAGCTTTTTTAGGAGACCAGTGTGAAAAGGTGTCAGTGGATAAAGGTTGAACAGAAAAGGGTGATTGAATTACTGCAGTAGTGGATTGTGGCTGATGAATGGCATCCTGCGGAGGGAGTGAATCATCCATGGAGTCATATCCTATGTTTGGTAAGTCTTGGGGAATATTCCTCTTTGCGAGGGTCAGGGCTGTTTTTTTTTTTTTTTCTCGTTTCAGCTGTTTTGCTTGTTTGCCCCTTAGCCATGAAGGAAAATAATGTTGCGCCCGCCTGATTCAGTGGGTCAAGTTTTTTGCATAGTAATGGTGGCCTGCTCTAAGGGGGGGGGGGTTCCCCTTGCATTGTTATAGAGTTAGCTTCTTGCTCAGGGACTCCAGAATAACTAGTAGTTTCTGATTTTTTTCCCACATGTTGGGTTTGCCTGAGGCTTTGTGCAGACCAGGAGCCACAGTAACTACTTGCATAGGAGGAGCCACTTTGTTAGAATTTTTGTCCAAAGGGCATTGTAACCCCACCCAGAGCCATGGAAATTTTGTAGGTAACAATTTTACTTATTCTAGCGGCTTTTGGCACATTCTACTTCTAGCATCTTCACTGCCAGCTACGTTGTTTAAGCTGCCATCAGAAGAAGCAAATGGAATATTAGAACTGTCCATGTAATTTCCAACTAAAGCAGCATTTTCCTTTGATGCTAGTGTGTCATTCATTAGTTTGACATTTGGGTCGCCCCCACTGACAGGAGTGTTCCCCACCCATAGCTTCTCTAGCTCAGACTACAGAAGTGATTTAAATTGTGCATGTCTAAAATCTTCTTCAGCTAACTTTTGCAACATCATTTCCTGAGATAACACTTCATTTAAGGAGTCAGATGTACTTATCTCAGGCACTGAGCTCTCCATGTTTTGTTCTTCCTCTGCTATACTTAAATCCTCTGTTAATTGAAAAACATCATTTTCAGTGTCTTCATTTTTAGATTTGGTTAAATCCACACCATTTGTAGAGATCTCTTGCAGCAAGAGTGCAGAGGAGGAAGCCTGCTCCCAAGGCCGGTTTTAGGCACCAGCAAACCCTGCAATCGCTGGTTGCCCCTTGCTTATGGGGGGCCCCAACTAGAACAGTTTACCTTAATTATTTTAAATCTTTTTTTCTTATTATCATCTTAAAACAGCAACAAAGGACTGTGCAGATTTTGATGTGGGATCATGACTTCATGAAAAGCCTTACTTAGCTATGACCCAGGCAATAAGAAGCATATGGGTAACAATGGATGTGAGAAAATGAACAGTATGTGCTGACACTGCAGTCTCTCTTTAAATTTTTTTTAAGATGCCACTAGTACTGAAAATATAGTAAAATGATGTGTGCATTGGTTACACTCAAACATATGGGGTGATGGTTGGCCAAGTAGGGGGGCCCCCATGACTTCATTAATCTGCTGGGGCCCCCCCAAACCCTAAAGCCTCTGAGACATTCATCCCTTCCAATGCCTTGCACAGAGTGGCCATCCTGGAGATGGCCAGCAATTCCCCTACAGGTGAGTAGGGGAATTGTATTGAGGGACAAAGGGTGTAAAATTCAAACAAAGCCGGTATAGTTCATCCTTATACATTTAGTTTCTGTATTCATGACTTTTCTTGGTCTATGACATATCTCTTCTAGAGTAATATTATCGGTTCCATACTCTTCTTTGCATCTACATTTACCTTTTATGACTTTTTTTCAGTATCCTATCTCTCATGATTTACTGAAATAAACAATCCCAAAATTTCCATAGTTGTGCTAACACTTGTCGTGAGACCCAGTTTTCAATCTGCTTCATATACCTTTTGTATGGAAATGTGCACATTTTTAAAAAGTATTTCATGAGTCATCCATTGTTGCTATAGCACCCACTTGCATCGAGTTTGCCATAAATAGTACTTTAATATTGAAAAGATGACTTGCAGTGTACTATTATTATACTTTTGCCTTATGGGTGAATAAATTGCCAAACATACAGTAGGTCAGCATAGGTAAGAGAAGAAAGGTATATATTACCCCATAACTGTGCTACCTTTTGCCATCATTCTTGGGCATAACTACAGTCCAGAAACAAATGTCCATGAGTTTCTAATATCTGATTACATCCTTGTCTGGGACAATACCTTTCTACAGTATGTCTTGCTTGTGCTTATTATTATTATTTTTAATGCTGAGGTGTCCATGAGTGCTGAGCTACACCATATCCCTTGCATAAGCTGGGATTCTCTTATTCTGTAGTTGGGATAAAGCCTCCCTAATGTGATTTCTTGGGAAGTTGGGCATTATCAAATCTTCTTTTATGATAGCCCATATAATATTCTCATTTAGAAAATGGCAAGAATCAATCTTGAAACTTGATTGTCTGAGACAGGCTCCAAGCTGGGCATTTATTTTTCAATAGATGCCCAGCTAAAAATAAGATCCAGTCCAAGTGCCACTTCACAGTGTAGTATTTTCCAGAGGTGCCCAGCCTGCTTTCTATTTGGCTGAAAGCACCCTAGAAAATTTGAAAAACCTGTCATGTTTTTTCTCTCACTTAGCGAGAAGTACAACTGCCCCCAACACTACTTCCTTCAGCCTTGATGGCCGCTCTCCTCCCATGACCCAGATAACAAAAAAAAAAAAAAAAAAAGAAAAACTGTTTTGCCATTAAATGGCACAGTGTACTAAACGCTTCACTCTGATGCTAAAACTACTTACTGTAGTGAGATACAGAGACCGCTATCACCGAAACAGCCATTGAGCATGAGGGCATATTTCCTTGCTTTTCATACTGTACACGGACGTCCATCTGCGGTACGAAAAATGAAGAAAATACCAGTGTTCTCATACACAGTAGCAGTGTCGAAGATACCGCAGTCTCTGCTTTCCTGCAGGCTCCAATGTGACTGTTATCTGCAGCATTTTCTATTTTTAAGTCTTCTCTCATCCTTGCTACAATAACCTTTTCCAGCGTGTCCAGCCTCCTTGCCCCCACCTCTGCCTGTCGTTGATGCCCACTCCTAAAACAGTTCTATAGAAAAGAAAAAGAATACAGGGATACTGGTAAAGATGATGCTGATTGATGCATCTTTCTACCTCCCCTGCTCCATTCCTCCCGCCGCTGGTAACATTGCGTGTATGCTCCATTCTTCTGGTAAAACTTTTAAAAATAAAATAAATTCTCCTCCACCTCCTGATGTCTTGCAGGTGGTCACGATCCTCTCCTGAGCGACTGCAAATGATGCAAGAATAAGAAATACTGCTAGTCTGTTGGTTGGCATTACATGCAGCTCAATACCTAAACAGTAAGGGTTCCAGCTGAAAAAAAAGCAGTCTGCTGTGGAGCATTAACTGCATACAGCCAGCTTTCAAACTATGGGGTATGCTGTAGGACAAAAAGCCTTCATTCTGATGAAGGTGGAGGAACTATTTAATTAAGAAACATTTATTTTTTTTTTGTATTAACAATTTTCCCATCAATTTTTTTTTTACAATGCCCATTTTCTAAGTGCAATAATACCCTCCAGAGTGGGCAGTATTGGTAAATACCAGACCTTCCAGGGGCAATAAGGGCAGTTTGATATTTCCCAATACTGCCCACCCTGTCGGGTATTATTGCTTACATATGCCCTGTCTAGTAGTAATAATTGTATTGTGATATGGTATTCCCCATTTTATTACTTTTGGAATAGATTCTTTACCGAGAGGGGAATAATCTGGACTCTAGCCAGTATTCAGTTTTTTCCTTCTATCCATGCTTGTTTACATATTGTTACCCATTCATCAATGGCTCCCTTCCATGGCTTCTGTCCTGAATTTACTGTAACATTAAAGAACAAAAATATGCTGAAATAAAACCCTAGGGGGTTTACCATTCCCACCCACCCTCTGGCATGAATCTGTAAGTAATTTCCCTTTTAAGGGGTTTAAGTGGCTCCCCCAAAATGCCAGAAAAATATGCTATATAACCTGTTTTCTATTTGTGGGGGGGGGTATATATATATATATATATATAGCTGATATATAGTAATATGGGCAAAATCAGATTTTTTATTAATAATACTCTTTTTTGTTTGGAAATTTGCTTTTGTTTCTAGCTGATTATCATCCCTTCTACTGTCCTTAATTTTTATTCCCAATTCAAGAGTGCCCAATCCCCATTCCAAATTGGACTCCTAAAATTTTAATTGGTCCCTGTGAAAGTGGGATGGCTACATATTCCCTTCTAGTACTTAGTGGACCTATATCTATGCATATCCCTGTTCCTTTCCCAATATTGATTGTGGAACCTGAAAATTCTGAATATTGCTGTAATTAGTTTACCACCTCCACTTCTTTGGTATCCCTCCCTACCATAATTACTACATCATCCGCATAAGCCAGGGTTTTTACTGGTATTCCTGTACTGGTAAGAGAGATACCTTGTATATTCCTTGATTGCTGTATGTTTCTTAACAGTGGGTCTATACAATAGATGTATAACAAAGGGCTCAGGGGGGCAGCCCTGTCTTTCTCACCTTTCCAGTTTTATAGTAGCCCCTGTCCATCAATTCACTCTTGGGGTCACTGTGACATGAGAGTCTATACAATTTATCCTTTGTATAAATCTGTTGGGTATACTATAATCCCTTAATACTGTAAACATATATGTATCTGATATTGAGTTGAATATTTTTTTGCTGATCCAAGCTAAGGATCATTGTTTCTTTTTTTTATATTTCTTTTATTAATATCCTGTTAATTTTGCATATCAGTTCCATAACATAAAACAACACAGAATATAACCATATAGCATACATTTTTTATTTCACTTACATAAGTCTCCCAAACTGTAGGAGAGGGTTCAATAACAAGAATACTAAAAACTGCTGTAATACAAAGCCAGGGAAAGTCCATAAGAAAAGGACTAACTAAAAAATATATTAACTACTCTATGCCAGTGGATTCATTTAATGAGTGATACATAAATATGTAAGAAACTCTTAGGATGTTTGCTATCAATGTGTGCACAGAATCAGGGAATCTTCTATGTCGCTCCTTAAAATGACCATAAGGATCTAACGGGGACCCTGTGAGGAGTCCTAGGGTTGATGGTATATACTTATTTCAGTTAAGTCTCATCACATAAACCATCATATAGTAACAATCAGGACCACCTGTTCTGGTAAAGCTGTGTTCGTTGCCTAAGGGTGAAGGTTAATCTTTTCATCTGATGTATAGTTTCCAGCACTTCTACCCAATCTGACACTTCAGGGGCTGAGGTCTGGAGCCCTCTCTTTGTAATTGACTTAAGGGCAGCATCCACTAGTATGGCCCATAGATATTGCTCATCCTTCCCCTTCAATTCCCTTGGGATCAGTCCCAAGACCATATGTTCCGGCACAATTGTGTTTGTATTATGAACATCCAGGAAAGGTGTTTCTGGACTCCTGCTCAAAACACTGTCAGGGCAGAGCAGGACCAGAATATGTAGGCCTGTGTGGTACGCTGTTCCCCGCATCTCCGCCAGCACCCTGTTGGCATTTCTGCTGTGAAATGGGCAGACTAGACTGGTACTGAAAAGTACCTGACCCTAAGCTTCCAGCAGAAGTCCCTTCAGACCAGGGACTCAGCAGTGGTCCACGTGCTTCTCCAAATCATGGGCACTGCTGGTCTGTAATATAAATCTGCAGATCCTGCTCCCATTTATTTCTTATGTGATGTGAAGTGATTTCCATATCTGAGATATAATTTATGTACAGTCAATATACGGCATGGCACTCTCCCCCAGGACCCCAAAATGTATGGCATGGTGATCTCATTATACATGTTTCCTTTATTATTGACACTTTCTGAATCTTTTTATTTATTGCATCCCTAAGCTGAAAATAGCAAAAACTATCTGCAGGAAGAAAACCACACCATTGTTGGAGTACCTCAAAAGACAGAATATGGTAGCCATTCAACATAGGGTATGGTGAGTGAAACCCCTTCTAACCTGCTGCTGGAACCTCTTGTCCAGCTTAGCTGGCTGAAATTGTGGGTCATAAGCCCACCATTTGTATTTCTAGAGTTGTCTTTGTGTTTTCCCTCTACAGGTACCTTGCCTTCACCCAGCTAGGACTGCTTTCGTACCTAAATGTCCCTGCAGCCCCATTGGCCCTCCCTCTAAAAATAGGCACACCTGAATGGGGAGATCACTCTGAAGTCCAATGTCCATCCTCTTCTGATGTGCATCGTAGTCTGAGTTGCCCCAGAGAAGGGCAATCCTCATCTGTGCTGCAACCCAATAACCTTGTAAATTTGGAAAAGCCAGACCCCCATCTTGTTTTGAAAGGTACAACAGTATCTTTCATACTGTAGGTCTCGTTTCCCCAAAAGAAGGCAAGGAAAAGATTCTGCCATGTCTTTAAGTCCCATTTGGCCACAAAGCATGGCATGCATTGAAATAAATACAAAAGGTGTGGTAGGGCATTCATCTTGAGTGCCTGGGCTCTGGCATTTAAGGATAAGAGAAGCAGTGACCATCGCTGGAAGTAATTTTTTAATTGTTTTATGACAGGAGGATAATTACATTCCCACAAATGTGCAGTGTCTTTGCTGATATTGACTCCTAAGTATCTTAGGGACTTAAGATCCCAACGCATGGAGTACTTAAGCTGGGCAGCCCTGTCAGGTATGTAGTTAAAACTAAGTATCTTAGTCTTTCCCGTATTGAGTTTATAACCTGCCAGAATAGAAAATTCTTGGATTAATGACAACACTACAGGGAGGGAAGCATCAGGGTCCACAAGATATAAAAGCACAGCATCTGTGTACAATGCCAATGTATGTATCAACCTCCCCAGGTGAATTCCCAGAACTCCCGGGTGTTGTCTAATCCTTTGAGCAAGGGGTTCTATATAGAGGGCAAATAATAGAGGTGAAAGTGGGCACCCCTGTCTAGTGCCAAGCTCCAGGTTAAATGCCTCTGATATATGACCATTTGCCCTGACGTATGCTCGGGGGGCCTCATACATCCTGAACAGGGCCATGACAAACTGCTGCGGGAACCCAAACCGGGAAAGGACACATCTCAAAAAGGGCCAGGAGACCCTATCAAAGGCATTTTCTGCGTCTAGGCTCATCAACATGGAGGGGAGTTTCTTTCTGTTTATGTAGTCAATTATATGTGTTGTGCATCACAAGTTGTCTTGGGCTTGCCTACCTGGGAAAAATCCCATTTGGTCCATGTGTATTAGGGATGGGAGATAAGTCTGAAGGCGTCTCACCCAGATCGACATCAGGATCTTATAGTCCATGCTCAGTAATGAGATAGGGTGATAAGACGTACGCCTGGCAGGGTCCTTTCCCAGTTTTGGTATCACAGAAATGACAGCCCTGGACCAGGAAGGTGGGGCAGCCACCTCTCCCCCCATCACCTCTGCAAATACCCGGAGCAGAGGTTGAACCTGTCCCCCATGCACTTATAGAACTCTGATGGAAAATCATCAGAACCGGGGCACTTACCCACCTTCATCCTACTAATCTCTGCCTTCACCTCCTCCCCCATTATAGGGGCCAGTAGGGATTCCCCTTGCTCTGTCAGGAGCCCAGGAAGTTTTAATTTTCCTAAATAGATCTGCATTGACTCCCTCTCTATGATTGTCTCCTCCTTATATACTGTGGTATAATATTCCTTGAAGGCTTCCGAGATCTCATTTACCCCCTGGACCATTGCCACCTCCAGGGGTGCCACACTTGTGTAATTGTGGCCTGAGCTCTCTGTGCCCGAAGTCTACTGGCTAGCAGTCATAAAGAGCATGGGCCTCCTTCATAATATCTCTGGCATAATAATAGGAGCTCTTGCTTGACCTGGTAATCAAGAATACCTGAAAGTTCCCATTTGTAGTTCAAGAGCTGTTGAGCACGCTCTCTATCAGGTTTCTGTTTTTGCTGCCATTCTAACTCCTGCACATATCTGGTTAATTCTGTTTTGTGGGCCTCACTAGTCTTCTTGTTCTGTGAGGCTATCTGTATAGATTTCCCCCTTAATACTGCTTTAGCTGCATGCCACAGGATGGATTGGGAAGTATTCTGACCTGGATTTTCAGCTAGGAAATTCTTATATGTCTCAGTTATTAAATTCTGTGTCTCCTTATCTTTCAAAAGGGAGACATTCAGACACCTAAAAGTATTACATCTAACTTCTCCTAAATCTATCTGCATATACAAGGGCGCATGATCTGAGAGAAGAAACGCTCCTATCCAGGAGTCATAAACCTGCTGTACTTCATCCTCCTACCCCTTTCATAAGAGGAGGCAGCCAGGTCCCTAAATCCCAACTTTAGGAACTTATTATGTTCCTGCATCATCAGATGAGTTTCTTGTAGGAGCAAGAAGTCCACAGAAACATTTTTAGCTTGACTTGTAATCTTGCTCCTTTTTATAGGATTAGTGAGACCCTTTACATTGTATGAGCAAATTAAAGTTCCCTGTTTATCCATATTTAAAGCTAAACATTCCAAATGTCAGCTCATTGAAAATAATTCCTCCTCCTTCCCCTGAGCCATCCACCTCCCATTCCCCAGTTATTAATACAATTAGAAGTATAGCACATTCCTGGCATGTAAAGTTAGAACTATCGGGACCAATAGATATAACTAAGATAATAAAAAAAAAAAAAAACAACACTTGTCAGATCCGGTCAACATGACCATCAACTTTTTAAACCAACAGTGCACTTCCAAAAGTGGAGACCTTAATTCAAAGGTCTCCATTCTTGCCCACTTCCAAAATCTGTGTGAGACAAGCGTAGAGGGGTTTTGGTGTCTCCACACTGAGATACCCCCTCCAATAACTTCTAGATGAAAAATGAATAGCTCCTCACCAATTCTAGAGGTTAGGATGAGATTGGCCTCTAGTGGCTATAGTAATGTTAGTAAACACCTACCCCTTTAATGGTAAAGGGTTAGACAGCTATGTGTGCTCATAGTGAGGTAGAAACCCATTCAACCTTTGTTGTCAAATGAAGATTTTCCACTGGGCTGTGGGGAGTACATTCTAGGAGCTCCTAAGACACAGGGACCCCACCTACCCAGGAAGCGATGTGCCCCAGGGAGAAAGAGGGAGAGCGAGGACCATTCCCAACTATATTAATTATTCTGTTGCTACCTATTAAGCAGACTATATTTCATGTTTAAAAACTGGCTAGTCCATTAAGGCGAGAGCCGCCCCCACCACCCATTTGATAGAGCTGACCATCAATGCATTACAGAGGACTAATGTGGCCCCCAGTATCTCCCATCAGGTGACCAACAAAGGACACCCATGAGATGAGTACAGAGCCACCGTGCCCTGTTTAAGTGCTTTAGTCAGATTCTGATGGGGTCAAAATTGCTCTAAACCATCCTCCTTAACATGTTTTCCAGCCAGTCTGATTGACAGGGTGGCTCCTCACTCCACAAACCAGCCCCCCATTTATATTTTCCTAGTATGATCCTCAACCCAACTCCCCCCCAAGCCACACACACTCCCCAGGAGAGGCGGCCCTCCCCAGCTCCATCTGCACCTACTCCCCACCCCTGTACTCTTTATCCACTCTGCATTCAAAAAAAAAAAAGCAAGACCCACTTTCAATCAAAATAGGAAATGAGTATTGTAGTCTGTTATTATTTTTCCACCCCTAGGTCTATCGTTACCAAGGTCTTTGAGCTCTCTCTCCAGGGAACAAAGTCACACATAGAGGTTATTGAAGGAATTCCTTCAAAGTTAAAACTACTTGCATTTTAAACTTTGTGAGTTCAGGTTGCAAATCCTGCTTCATTCCTCGTGCAGCATGGTCTTCAGGAATATTCTGTTTGGTCTGGGCCACTCGATCTTGTTCTCCGTAACAAGAGTATTTTTGAGCCCTGACTGTGTCCCATAAACAGGAAGTGTCCATGTTAGATTTAACTCCCTTTCTTTTCGGGCATTTCATCGTCCAAGTTCTCCTGCGCACTTGTGGCTGCATACTGGACATTGTCATCAGATCCAGCAGGGCAATCCCATATTGAGCCAAAAATTCAGAGCCATCCATCAACTCCTGAAAGTGCAGCGGACCCTTTTCAGCAAGTATTTTGAGTCGGACATCAAAAAAACAGAGTAAACGCACTCGGTTGGAGGTGCTACAGACACAAAGCGCATATTACTACAAAAAGTTAGTCAAGCACTCACCACCAATTGTGATAAAAGACGCTGCTCTCTGAGAATGTGTTTAAATGCCCATAAATCTATTTAGAGTGCCACACACAATACCTTGATGCGTTTCGGATATCAGTCCTTTGTCTGGCATGGTATTCCACATAGGATCACATCTCTTTCTATTGGAGTAGCTTGACTACTGTTAGTACTTGACTCCATGTCACTAAAAGCTGGGGTGTAAAGTCATGATCAATATATAACCGAGTATCACCAAATTCTACACTTTTCCTGAACCAAGTCAAGGAAAGAATCTCTTCTTTTACCCTATAGTCAAGAAAGGCCAGCACAACCGATCTTGGTGTAGCTTTTGGGTCTCGGGGTCTTGGAATAAGTGATCAGTGTGCACAGATTATGTCCAGAGCTTTTTCCTTAGGTAGGTTCAGAATTTCATGTAGGAAAGAATCCATGAAAGATAGCATGTTGCCGGATTCCGTACCTTCGGGTAACCCATGAATTCTGATATTGTTCCTATGATTATGGTTTTCCATTTCTTCAAGTCGTTGTTCTAGGGTAGAAGTACATTGGTTAAGCTCAAGGAGAGCCAAGTTATGTACATCAGTAGTTTGGGTGTAATCTGTAAGAGTAGTCTCAAGAGTGCCTATGCGGTGCTCAGGAACTTCAATTTCCTTCCCATGATCAGAAACTTTGGCTTCCAAGCGCTGCAAGGTTTCCGTCATTTGTTTAAGAGTCTGGCAGAGTTGGCATAAAGTAATAGTACAGTTGGCCTCCTCAGGGATTAGTTCCAAGGACTGAGTGCCCGCAGTAGATTCCTGGGCTGTATAGGCCACTGCTGGCTGTGTTCCTTCTGGTGTATTTTTGTTTGATTTGCCACCACCATTCGGCAGATTTTCTTTGAATCGCTGCTTCAGGGCCATAAGGTAAGCTGTTATACTGTGTTTGGAACACAGGATGAGGGCTCAATCTGGACGATGTTAGTGGATTTTTCTCGGTCAATCTGGGAGCTTGCAAACTAAGCCGCCATTAAGAGGTGCTCACAACCAGATGCCAAGGATCATTGTTTCTTCTACTCCTTTGCTACTTCTGTGAAACAATTCTCTCAAGAAAATCTAATTATCTTGTATTCCCCTATGTGGGACAGAACAAAATGTCTGAAACTTCAGCTTGTCTTTTAGATAGAATTTTACTAAATATTTTAAAATTTTGATTCAAAAGACTAATGGGTCTCCAGTTTTTGATGTGTTCCGTATGCCCTTTTTTATACAAAATATGAGGTCTGCTTGTGTCATTGATTTTGGTAGTGTATTGGTCATAAGTATTTAATTAAATACTAGCATTAATTCTGGTGCAGGTAGATCAATATGTTTTTTATAAAATTCAGTAGTAATCCTATCACACCCAAGAGCTATATAATTGTTTTGAGCTTCTATTGCTACTTGAAAGTCTTCGGGTCTAATGGGCATTTTCAGTTTTTTTTTGGCTGTCTATTAATAACCTAGGTATTTGTATGTTTTTGAAATATTGTGGTTTTGGATTAGTTTCTGGTGATGTACCAAAAGAAAGTTTAACAAATTTATTAATAATCTCTATAAGGCTGATAGTGTGCTGTGATTTTGTCCTATGTCATCTTCTACTTGCAAAATCAGTTTTTTATCTACTTTCTTTTTACAGTCTTTGAAAGCATCAAATGTTTTTTTTTTTTTGCATTCAGTTCCAAATTTGGCTTCTTCATGTTGGGTTTTAGCTCAGTTATACTGTTTTAAATACATCTCCTTCTTAAGATTAGCTATTTGTGTGCTGTAATCTAGTTTTAAAGTTTCTGTTTTGGAAATAAGGGCATGCAGCTGTTTCCTTAATTGCAAATAATCCAAACAGGTAGGCATTGCTTGCTTTTCAGCCATTTTTTGAAAAAGAGATTTAAAATGATGTTTAGAATCTTCCCACCAATCCAATAGACTGTCGTACATGCATTGTACAGACCTCCTGGCTTCCCACAAATTCAACCATGCTTTATGGATTCTTTCATTCCCCAGTAATGTGGCACTGAGATGCCAGGGGCTCTTTTTTACGTATGGGGGTATTCCCACACAAGATTGTCATATTTACTAATTTGTGGTCTGGGTATGCTACTGTACTGGTTTCATTCTGTTCCACTGATAAATTTCTACAGATACGAAAGTATTTGAGCCTTGTAGATAAGACTCCCCTAAAATAAGTATTCCCCACCCATGCTATATTTTAGTCTATAGGCATCCTGTAACTGTGCAGAAGATAACATTTCTTTGAGAGCATTGCAGTCACAGTACATGTTTTAGGTTTTGCACCCTCAATCTGATTGTTGAAGTGGACAATTGAAATCCCCGCCCTATATCACCATCCTTCTAGTGTACAAATACTACTGGAGTTTCTTAAATAACTCAATTCTATGTGTTTTAACTTGTGGGGCATATGTGTTAATGATATGTATATGAGCTGTGCCAAATTGTTTATCTAATACCATTGTCCTCCCTCATTCTATATCTAATAATCTAGTGACCCTGAGTTGGTTATTTGAAAATAGAATCCTTAAGCCATCACAAGTAACTATTCCTTGTGACCAGAAGGTGGCACCCTTGCCCCAAAGATTGATAGACTGTGAAATTTCAAAAAAAGTTTTTAATCCGGTATTTTGAATACAATATATATCAGCAGTTTGTAAAGCAAGTTCAGAAGGAATGGTTAAATGCCTTTTCCCATTTGTGATACTGTTAGTGTTCAGTGACAAGATTTTAAGGGATGCCATCAAGATGAAAAGGTGAAGTAATCTAAACACGGGCATTATAGCTATTGCTTTGTTCCAGTGTTCCATTTTTTTTGACAGTGTCCCCTTTGCTTCCATCTTCTTTTTCAGAAGAATGATCTATAGATGAGGAGGAGATGGAGGATGAATCAGATTCCACATCTTTGTTCTCAATGTCACCCTAAGTTTTTTCCACGGGTAAAGCGGTGTATTTATTCCTAGCTTTAACTTTGCCCTTAGGTTTAAATACATTCCTTTCTTTCTCCTTTGGCTCAGTAACTTTCCCAGCTTCAACTGTTGATCTTTTTTTTAAGTCACTTTTCTAAATGTATTGCCTTGTGTATCTGGTATGGGGGGGCATTGACCCATGTTCTTGAGCAGTTGTTTTTTCCTCCCTTGATAACACAATCTGGACTTCCCTTCAGTAGCCATTACAACTATTCCTTGATTCTCTACCACCGGGGTCTTCTGGGTTTACCAAGATGGTATTTTCTTTTTCTTCTGCTAATATCATTTCTTCCAGCTCTGACATGTTTTCCTCCATTGTAGCTTTTATGTCTCTGTTTTGTTTTCCTGTTTGCTGTAGGTTTTGTTCTTTCTCCCTCTCTTTTTGTTTCTCCTTTCCAAGTTCTTGGACTTTATGTATGGGCTGCATTCTGAGTTCAGAGGCCTAAGCACAGCCTTTTTGGGGGCCTGAGTTATTAGGGCTTCATGTGCATTCCCTTCGTCATTGTTATGAGATGCTCAAGGGCACCAAACATAGGCGTGCCCTTTTTCTTCACATAGATTGCATCTAAAAAGATTGTCGTAGGCTGAGGCTACATGCCCAAGTTCAAGGCAATGTGTGCACCTTGGAGTGTCTCATGCGTTGCTTAGATGTAAATGAGAACCGCATCTGTGCCATGATTTAGGCTGACCTGGATAGAATAATTTCTACCTAAGAAAAAACAACTTGGTAGATATATAATCCCATTGTCTGACATTATCAACTTGCATCTCAGTCTCCAAAACTGCTCTGAGTCAATAATGCGGGTGGGGAGGTCTAAGACTTCACAGCATTTCTTCAACCAAAATTCAATATCTGTGACATTGACCCCCTTCATTTTTAAACAAGATGGTGATTGTTCTGTTGGTTTCATGATGGGTATCACTACAAAGGGTGACCATAATGGAAAGTCCTTGAGTGCATCATATTTAGCCCAAAATTTATCTAAACATTCCACCGTTTCAAAGCTGATATCAAAATTGTGTTCATCAGTATGTATTAGTGCAAACACTTCAGATGCATAGAATTTGAGGGAATTTTTCAATAAAGTTCTTCCTATATAAACTCAGTCTGGTGGATTTTCCAGACCCCCCATGTACAGTAGTCACACAGTGTTCTTCTGTGGTGTGGGTCCACCCTTGTTTTTAAATAAATCAGACTTGCACAACATAGGTTTAAAATTTTTTCTTTGGTTTGGGTCTTGCAATTTCTATCTCCCTATACCAATTGGCAGGCCTTGTACTTTCTCCTGCTTCTGAATTTTAGGGCCTGAGTTATCTTTGTGTTCATGGAGATTCATTTGGTCTGGGTTAGTTTCTATAAGTAGTACCTGGGGCTCAGCTTTTGATGTAGAAGGTCTTTAAGTATCCCTTTTAGCAATAGCCCCTGCCTTCTGGATATTATCACAGTCATGTTTTACAGTTCCCTCATCATTTCCTACTGTAGCTACTATGGCCCTGTTAATATCTAGTACAGTTTCATTATTTGGAACAATAGTCTCAGTTCATGTACTTTTCTTAGGTGAAGGAATAATTTTACCTGTAGGAGTGACTTCCATAGCTTGATATAGATCTACCCTAGGATCATTGTGGTTCAGTGTCCAGATACCTTCCTTATCTATTAGCCAGTCTGCACTCTCCAAAGCGGCTGTCTGAGACCAGTCAGCATCTTTCTGCAATCCAGGTCCTTCGGGTATTGCTTTGTGTTTTACTGAGTCCTTACTTCTTGCAACAATACTTAAAGTTTTCTAATCACACAAAGAAGACCACACTTCTCTAAAATAAGGTGTAAGCTTGTAGGCATATACCAGTATATAGAGGAGTGCACTTTAACAGGATACTTGTAGACAAATCAAACATTCTTCACAATCCAAAGACAGGGGAAATCAAGGTCAGCACTCCATAGCATTTAGTAAAACTTTTTTACTCACTTGGTGTAGACTAAATACAAATGGTAGCAACATACAGCAGATCTGAGCAAGCGTCAGTACATGAAACGGCTGGTCCACAAAGCGGCTATATTTTACAACAAAGTTAACATTTTGTATATTCCACGGACTTCAACTACCAAGACGCAGCTCATCACATACTTATTTACGTTTCAGCGTCCATTACTGACGTCGTCATCAGAACATCACCTAACATTTTCTTTGTCCCCTTTTTTGATGAAAACAGTAGTCATCTCTTGTTTTGTTGTAGTGGGAACAGCTGGGTCCTGTTTGGGTATGGCACCTAGCAATGCAGCCACCGGAGTGGAGTGTTGCGATTTAGCTCTGTCACCAGAAGATTTTAGTAAGTCCGTGGTGATTCAGTATTTTTCTTCTTCCTCTGCAATCTCCATCATTGCCTGGCACTTTTTTTTCTCAAGTGCCTCTTTCAATCTGGCTTCCATCGATGAGAACTTCTCTTCTTCTGCAGTTTCCATCAGAATATTGAGGTCATTCTGTGGTAAGGATAGCCCTTCCACTTGGCAAGTACTATTTTTACTGTATACATCATCCAAGCCAGTAGGTACAGTGACATTTGTTCCAATATTAGCTGTATTTGAGCCACACTCAGATGTTGTGGCTCCAACATTTTCTCCTTCCAAGTCTAGTGAAAAGGAAATTCCTTCCATTTCTGTAGTCTCTAATTTTGTTGAGGTTAAGGAGGAGACCAGCTCCTCAGCCTCCAGAACATCCTTCTCCTTCTCCAGCTCACTGTGAGTGGCCATTTCACAGATGGCCAACAATCCCCCTACTGAAGAGTAGGAGAATTTTTTATTTAAATCTGAACAAAATCATAACCAAAAATATACAAATCGTTAGGACATCATACAAAAATCCAGAACTGAAATTGAAAGCACAAATAAGTATTAAGTCATACTATATCCTCAAAGGTTAAACATTTTTTTTTTTATACAGAGTAGGAACAAGTTTATGAAATCATAACCATTCATATAACTCAGTATGTCTTCATACCTAAACATAAGAAAAGGGTAAATCAAAAAACACAAATAAGTATTGTTCCATACTGGTATTTCAAACATAAAAAAAAAAATTTACCCACACCCCCCGTTTTCCCCACTATAAGAAAAAAACAAATCTCTCATAATCAATTCATCAACATACTATCTACCTACTATAATGCCATTTTCCTAAAAAATAATTTTAACTAATCAGATGAACATTTAACCTTTCCTCAGATCTCAGCATTACTTCTATAATACCAAATTCATCCCCTAACACTACAAGTTTATATTCATCTTTAAAAGGAAATAGAATAGAATTTTTCCCCACAATTAAAATATTGCTAATTTTAGTACATACGTTTATAATATCATATATGGTCAGTATTAGACCACCAAAAATTCCATTTATCTCTCCCAAAAAGTTTAAATTCTTTCTCCTTCAATTTCCTCAAATCCATACAAATCATATAGAACAGTTCTTGGCTCAATAAATGTTGTTGTTGTAGAACTAAATGGCAACGTCCAATCCAAATCCAGTAAACAAAATAAGCTCAGATCACTCTCAAGGTGCTGTCATACAATTGTTTCCTCCATCTCAGAATTATACCAAACAACAGTAATGACGAATCCGGAGGTAAAAAAATTCCATCTTTCCATCTGTTTTTTACAATGTCTCAGAACTGAATGATATAAGGACAAGTATAATATAGGTGATCAATTGTTTCAATTTTAGAGATACAGCCCTCCCTAGGACAATATTGTTCTGTGAGTGGTTTATGTATTTGGTTACTTTTCACATTTATTTTTGAATGTATTCCCAGCCAAATCGTGTCCCATATATGTTCTGTTAATCTTGTATCACTTATATATTAAAAATATATTAAAATAAAATCCTGGTCAATTTGTGAAAACCCCGAAAATGGGTGTTCCAAATATCGTAACATTAGGATTTCTTCATACAACTGTCGTCTAGGCAATATAATGACCGTTACATATGCTATACCCCATTTAATAATGTAATCAAAAACCCCTTCCCAGTGCTTCACCAACCTCTGGTTTCATTTATTCTTATGCAAAAAACAGTTCCCTTTCCATTTGGTCAAAACCCCCTGAATTAGCACTAAACTATTTTGCCCCAAACCTAAAACTGACCCTTTCATAATGGGGAGCAAATCTGAATACAGAAAAATAGTGAAAAAAAATATAGGATTCAACATATTAACACCCCCTGCTTTTATATCTAAATAGAGAACATTACGCTTAATTGGGTTCAATCCACTTCACCAAAAACAGGAGAAAAAACAACACATCAGGGATACTTCCAAATGTTTTGGAATTAAAAAGACAACACTGATATATAAAAATATTGGAACTAAAAAAGTTTTGATTAAATTAATTCTTTTTTTTGATCATTTCCATCGATTCCATCTGCTCACTAGATCTTTCCCAATAATAAGCGCTTGTTCCCAAATATAACTTGCCATGTCAAGTCCCCCATAATAAATACCCAGAATCTTAATTCATGCTTCTGTTACTGGAACACCCTCCAAATCCTGTATAACGTCCTCAAATCCTTTTAAATTTAGACATTTCGTTTTAGCCATATTAAGACTTGCCCCTGTAATCATACCTACCCCTTTTAATAGTCTATTTGCCTTCTCATAAGACTGTCTATCCCTCATCAGAAGACAGAGATCATCAGCATAAGCAAGGATTTTACAGTTGTTTAAAAGACCTCCTGCCAATCCATAAATCATAGGTGATCATTGTAACAACCTCAGTGTTGGGTCTATCATAAATACATAAAGCAGAGGGCTAAGGGGGCAACACTGATGGACTCCTCTCTATATCTGACATCAGAAACTGGTGTGACCATTATCATACGGCAACACATAAGCCAGCGCATAACATAATTTTAACCAATTAACAAATTCTTCCGGTAGACCATATGCCGCCAAACTAAGCCATGAAAATGAATGCAAAACCTTGTCAAAGGCTTTCACTTGATCTAAGCTTATCAGAAATCCAGAATCATCCTTCCCCACTGCTCCCTTGACCACTACTCTAAGGAGAAGTAAAAATCTTTCTATCTGGCACTGAACAGTATTGTTGAGGGCTTATTAGTTTCCCCATAACACTAGCCAATCTGTTCCCCAATCATTTGGAAAATAACTTAAAATCAATGTTAAGCAGCGTAATCGGCTGCCAATTATTTACATCGTTTTGTAAGGAAAAACCATAAGCCCTTCATACATTGCTGTCAGCAGAAAGGTTTCCTCAAGAAAATAATTATATAACCCTAGTAATTCAATGGGAATAACTTCCCACAAAACCTTATAAATTTTGCCAGGAAGGCTATCTGAGCCTGGCAAAATTCCATTCCGGAGACTGCATATCACCTCTGTCATTTCCAATCCAGTAATAAGGTTTATCATATGGCTTACCTCACCCTTATCTAATTTTGGGACATCTGCTGCTATTAATAAATGTTGGGTGAAATCTGACTCTTCTACCGGAGTCCCAAACAAGCTTTCCACAAGTTCCTCTAGTACCTTCATAATCCCCACATTGTCCATAACTAATTGACCCTGATGAGTCTTTAAACCTACTATATGCCTCTTTTCCTTACTTATCTGACTACTGATAAATAGAGATGCAGCAAATTTTAATTCCATCGGTGAAGTGAACATGAAGTGGGCACTTCGCGTTGCCGCTCCACTACGTGGGGTGGGCAATGCAAAGTGCTCACTCTGCCTTGTCATTACCACTTCACATTAAGGCAGAATGGCAATGCGAAGTAAGGCGAAGTCATCATTTTTAATGGACTTCGCATTCCTCATTATGATTCTAAGTGATCTACTTGGTGTTTCAGATATGGCAGCCCCCAAACACATCACATGGCTTACAGTACTGTAAGTCACATGATCTTTAGCTAGGCAGGAAGGAAGTGAGTCATACAAGCAGGCACTTTTACTTTCTCCTGTGCAGATGGAGAGAGAGAGAAGTGTGTTTTGTGACTTTAAGATCAGAGCGAGGAGGAGATTTAAACTTTGATTTAGACCCAACAGCTTTTTTAAAAGCTACATGTTTTTGTCTTTTCTGTACTCTTTTTTACTTAATTTGTTCTTTCTGTAAATGTTATTTTTCTTACTTTTATAAGTAGTTAGTTGTTTGTCCCCCCCCCCCGGAAACAGGACCAGCATCACCTCCTGTCCTGACTCTGAGGCAGTTGAACCACCACCACCAAGTCCAGCACCAGGTCCTCTGGAGTAGGATGTGCCTGTTCCCCCAGGCCCAGGTGTGGATCCCATCTCTGTTCAGCACTGTGACCTGTTGGCTGCCAGTTCATCTGGCCCTCCGCTGCCTGTGCCTGGTCTTCCCCACACCTCCATTGTTTGGCAGTTTTTTGACTGTGTCGGGGTGGACAGCAGTGTGGTCAAGTGCCACTTATGTGAGGTGGAGGTACACTGTGGCCCCCAGGGGACTCACCTGGGGACTGGGGGCCAGCACACACATATGCTCAATTACCACCAGTTGGAGTGGCAGGCTGCATCAGAATGGACCATGCCTGCACCTGCTGGCCATTCTGTGGCAGGGGGTGCAGCTGTGCATGACAGCATTCCAAAGAAGAGGAGGGCCACAGCAGCACCTGCTGCTGCACGAGGATCACATAGAGGGACATCAGTTGCAAATTATGTCCATGCTGGAAATGCTGCTGGATCACCATGGGATCCCACATTAGTATTTTTTCCTCACACCATGTGCCCCTTACACCTTTCTTGCTGTATTATAAAATGTATTCCTCCACCATCCCCGATCCTTGTATGTAATTATGCCCTTTTTTGTTGTCTTCCATATGCGTGACACTTTGTATTCTGAGCAGTGCAAGTATACTGTGCTAAACTGCATGTGTGCAGTCAGTCTTCTTTCCAGTCTGTGTATGTACTGCAGGCACTGTCCAAATCCCTGACTTGAAAAAACTTCTTAATGAGTACAATGGTAGGATAGTGAAGCCTGGAGAAATACTACAAAACAGGCTTACAATACATCCAAGTAACTAGTAAAAAAAATTAATGTTGTGATTTGTGACGTAATTGTAAATCATGATTTGTGACTGCATTTGTGACCATAATGATGAAGAAACATGAATGCCTACAGCTGTACTTCCTTGGGCCCCAATGAGGTGTGGCACAAAACTCCCTGACTTAAAAACACTCATTAATGAGTACAATGGTGGGGTGGTTAAGCATGGAGAGATACTACAAAACAGGCTTAAAATACATCCAAGTAACTATTAAAAAAAATTAATGTTGTGATTCGTGACATGATCGTAAATTGTGATGTGACTGCATTTGTGACCGTGATGATGAAGAACAGGATTTGTATCATGAGTGACTTGTGATGATGGTCCTGACTTAAAAACACATTTGATGTGTGCTATGTTCATGCAGAATTATGCACCACACCTGTCCAGTACTCTGAAGGGAAGCCAAGGAAACAACTGTGACTTAAGTTAGAGATGGAGATTGGGCCCTAAAGAGATGCAAATGCACAGAAAGCTTAAGATTGCGCTGCACACCGAAGAGATGCAGATGCAAAGGCACAATGCCTAACCAGTGCTCACCATCAGAAATTCAAATCTGGAAATAATTCCTTTGCCGGTTGGGGCGGGCTGCGGGGGGGGGGCAGTGTACTGCACTGCTGCAGTAACAGTCACTAGTACTAGTACTAGTAAAGATACCACAAAGAAGTACAAAAATTACACAGTTGCAGTGGATAGCAGGTTCACATTGCTGAAATTATGTGGCACAATAATAGGTGTCTGATTTGATGACACGCATCACATATATACTCACACACACACACACACACTAAGTAATGTGTCTCAAATCGAAAACTTCAGTAATATAACCACATATTTTAAACAAACTAAAATTATGCACTGCTGCACCACAACAATCAGCAAAAAATGGCAAGAAATATTGAAAATACTACTGTGTGTATATTAACACAGTTATACAAGAAAAATATCACCAAAACAGAAAGCACTGTCTTTTTCTTCAAGTTAATCTACCTACACCACAGATACGCCCCTCCCCAAAGCACACTTCCACTGTCTCTCAGTACACAGACTCAATATTGTACATTAACATTCAAAACAGCTTCCACTTGCATACTGTGTGACCCTGAGCAAGTCACTTAACTTCCCTGTGCTCCCAGGATGCTCCTGTAAAAAAGCTTTCAGCTTAGTGTGCTACTCCTGGTTAAACAACTAAAAAAAAAAAAATCCACACACAAACAATAAATGCTCGATGACATGAGCACAGGAGGGTTTCCTATAATCAATGAACTAAAGTTTCAGCAAAACAAATGACCCCAAAAGGCTTTTTTAACAGCTTTGAGAAGGTTTGAATTGCAGAGCTCTCAGAGCAGATTGTCTCCTACAGCTTCATACACACACTACCCCAAACTGAGGCTGTGCAGAACAATCTATAGCCCATGTGACCTGAAATCTCATGAATCACTGCAAAATTCACCTTTGGAGCTTAAAAACAAGGCAAAGTGAGGCGGAGTACATTGTTTTCAATGTACTTCACCTAAAGAATTGGTGAAGTAGTGGTTTGGGAAGGCGGAATAACGTGTAGTCATTGTTTTCAATGGACTTTGCGTTACCCATTATAACGCAAAGTACTCCACTTCGTGTTGTGGAGCACTCCGTGAATTTGCCTTCACTCTGCAGATCACTTCGCGGAGTGAATTGGGGCCACTTCATCCACCACTGCTGATAAAGGGATTTACATCTGCTGCCTTTCCTTGCATACCATACGCCTGCTCTTTCTGTAATGAAAGAAACATATCATATTGGTAATTACTCATTTTTATTTTTATCTGATGAATTTCATCCCATAAATCCACCTGTTCCACACATTGTCTGGTTAAAATCATTCCCAATTTTCTCCTTAAGCTTAAATAAATCTCATAAGAGGTTGCTGCTTTAAGTTTCCCCAAGGTATTGAAAAAACCTTGTCATCAGTATTTTTAAATCTGCCCACCATTCCTCTGGGTTGTCATAAAGAATCATAGTTGAAGCTTTATCTACAAGTAGGGCCTTAAAAGTTTACAAAATCTTTGGATCCTCTAATAACAAAACATTCAGTCTCCAAAACCCTCAACCTGTTTCTCTGCGGAGGGGGGGGGATTGCAATCTATACACCTATTAAGGCATGATCAGATGTTTCTTTAGGAATATTAAAGGTGTGGGCTACTGGTAGGGATTGTTTAATAAAAAGGAAGTCTACTCAAGAGGATAGACAGCCCTTAAAGAAGGTAGAACATGCTGCCCGTTTCCCACCACTATGAGCATCTCTCAATCCAGCACAATGAATTACCTGTCGAAGAAAAGTTTTATCACAGTATTGTTTTCCTCCTGCAATAGCTTGTTGCTCATTGATATTGAAATCACCTCCCCAATACAATTGTCTACTTGTATGTAAATACGGTTGTACTTTTGTTAATAAAGCTATGCATAATGTGTTTTTTGAGGACCATAAACATTCACTAGCTTACATGAAAAAACATTTATCATAACATCCAACAACAAAGCACATCCTGGATCAATATCAACAAGGTGCAGTACTGTGACTTTGGTGGAACGAAAGCAAATACCAACCCCACAACACAATTCTTCCCCAAATGACCAGTATGAGTTTCCCCATACCCAATCTTTTGTTGCCTGAGTGACTTCTATTAATGAATGCAGTCTTGTACCCTGTAAGAAAAATACGTCAAAATCTAAGGAATGCAAAATACTAAAGGCATTTTTATGTTTATACTCAGATTTGATACTGTTCATATTTATATTTGCAACCTTTAACTGCAGGGGCTCAGGGAGGGGGTTTAAACACTTTTGTACTAGATCTAGTCATCCGTTTCTGAGGTTCTATTTGTTTCTTTTTCTGTGGTCCTGAAATTAAAGGAAGCTGAACCGGCTGTGAAGAAGGAAGTTCTTCATCCTCCAGTGGTGACTCCAAATCAACCTCGTCTCCCCAAGCTGAAAACACTGAAAAGTGGTTTGATAGTGGCAAGGGGGGCAGGGACACAGCTCGTGGACCGATGTTTTCCTGTTAGGGAGAAGGGGGTGAAACCATTACTGTGGGTATGGTCTTATCTTGTTGGGTATCCTGTAAGGGGTTAGATGATTCTATTATAACCTTCCTGTTCTGGTCCAATGAGCTATTGAGCAGAGGTGGAGAAGAAGGTTTCCGTATCTCAGAGAACCTCTCCCTCCCATTGTGACTTCCCATCCTACTACTAGTAGAAGTACCTCTCCCTCTACCTCTACATCCAGGAGGATTAAAAGGTGCTTCATCTGTATCCAGGGACTGTATGTTAACATGTCTGCCTTGGGAAAGTATCAAGTCATGTTCTCAAACATCCTCTGAATTATGTGCGGCCGAGGGACATTCTTGAAAAACATGATCCTCATCTCCACACAGGTTGCAGACTGGGGGAGCTGTACATTGCATTGCTGAGTGGCCAATCATCCCACAGTGGAAGCATTTAATACTGTCACAGTCGTTATTTAAGTGTGCCAAAGATCCACACTTATAGCAGCTTTTTGGCTGACCAGTGTAGAACAGAATGCCTCTATCTCTGCCCCAAAAAAAGGAGCTCGGAAGATGTTGAATCCCTTGTTCTGTCTGCTTTAGTTGAACCCTAAAATGCCAATCCCCTGTCCAGAAGCCATTATCATCCATTATGGGCATCGGATGATCGAAGATAGTGCAATGCTTCTCTAACCAGAAAATTATGTTTGTTACATCCACACCCTCATTGCAAAAAAGCAGAGTAATTGTCTTAATTGTAGGTTTCATAATGGGAATTGCTACAAAATCTGACCAAACCTCTTTATCTTTGACTTTGTAATAACGTTTCCAAATTTTGTCCAGTAGATTCATTGAACAAAAACTAACATTGTATACTCGATCACCTAGTGCATGAATAAAAGCACATACTTCTGAGGGTAAATAATCCATAGAGTCTTTGATCAAAGTTTTACCAACCCATAGTCTATTGGGGGGGATGGGAGTTAGCCCTTTATATCTTAGTCGGACCAAAAAGTGTCTTTTGGCTGCTTCTGCAGGTTTTCAGAATAGACCTGCATACGTTTCTGGCCTACGGTCCTTGGTCAAGGGAGAATTAGGTTCGGCTACTGCTGATATATGCTCAGTTCTTGTTAAGCCTGACCCCATATCCTCTGAGTCTCTCCTTACCATTCCTGAAGTTTCCTCCTGTATAATTGCAGCCACAGTAGGTCCAGCCATCAAGTTTTCATCTTGTAATCGTACGCGATAAGGCCGTACTGACCCCTCTGTGTCTGTCACAGCACTCTGTTCTCCAGCATCCACTTCATCCCGTGCAATTGCAGCAGTACTTGGCAATGACTGCTGTACCTGCTTCTGCGTTGGTATTGGAAGGGATGGAACCTGGGCTGTCTGGTTCTGTGGTAAAGCAGACAATCCTTCAGGAGATCCAGGTAGGGGCAATTGAGGGACAGGGATCTATTTTACACCATTGTATAGCCATCCTGCCTGCTGTAAAGCTTCTTCTGGGGACCAATCCTCCGTATCCACTGGTTTTGGTTCATTCTCCATATCCATGGAAACTACCACTTCTCCCTGACCTGTCAGTGTATCATTCAGGACTATTACTTGTACTGCTGGTAAATGCTTATCTTGTCCTTGTTGGGGGCTAACTCCCATTCATTTCTTTTTTTCCTTTCTTCGTCCAATTTGGACCGACTCAGCTGAACCTCTTGTTCTGCCATTGTTATCATTTCCGGAGGTTGTTTCTTCTTTTCAGTCATTTCCATCTGAAGTTTTACTTCTTCATCATTTTGTAGGGAGTCCTCACCAGATATATCAAGGTGCGCTTCTGGGTAAATTATATCTCCATCTTGAAACTGTATAGAATTACCACCAGATTCCTCTACATAGCCATCCTGAACTTCTGCAGGAGCTCCTGGAAGTGAACTGCACCCTTCCCTCTCATAGAAACATAGAATTTGACGGCAGATAAGGACCGCTTGGCCCACCCAGTCTGCCCATTTCCCTGCCTACTGGATAAGCTGCAGATCCTAGTTAACCAGCAGCCTACTTCTTCCTACCCCCACCCCCTAGAATTGCCTTATGACTGTCCCATGCATGCTTGAATTCCACTACTGATTTTGACTCCCAACTTTCCTCCGAAGGCTGTTCCATGCATCCGCAACCTCTCTGTGAAAAAATACTTCCTTAAATTACCTCTGAGCCACTCCCCCATCTTCAAATTCAGCCCTCTTGTTCTTGCACACCTCTTTTGAAAGATACTACCCACTTGGACTTTGTTGATTCCTTGAGGTACTTGAATGTTTCATCATGTCCCCCCCCTCCCTCCTTTCTCTCGAGGCTATACATATTAAGCTCCTTCGCCTCTTCATATGTCTTCCGGTGCAGACCCTGCACCATTTTAGTTGTCCTCCTCTGACAGCTTCCATCCTGTCTATGTCTTTGCGGAGATTGGGTCTCCAGAACTGCACACAGTACTCCAGATGGGGTCTCACCAGCTGTCTGTACAGAGGGATAATAACTTCCTGTTTTCTACTGGTGATGCCTCTCCCTATGCATCCCAGTATCCCCCCAGCCCTCCTTGCTGCCCTCTCACATTGCTTGCCCACCTTTAGGTCATCTGATATGACTACCCCCAGGTCCCTTTCCATTTTTGTTGTTGTTAGTATCTCACCCCCCATTGTGTACTCTTCCCCTGGGTTTTTGTTTCCCAGGTGCATTACCTTGCACTTCTTAGCATTGAATCTAAGCTGCCATACATTTGACCATTCCTCTAACCTTGCCAAGTCCCTTCTCCTGTTGTCTACTGAGGTCCTCCATGCTCTCCTGCAGTGCTCAAATGCCCCCTGCAGCAAGAGTAGGAGAATTTCCCCAGTGTCCTTGTCAAATTTCCCCCATTCACTAAAAATACCACCAACAGCTTAATCTGGTTCAGTTTTAGTTGATTGCCATCTGCCTCTCTGCCCCTGAAAAGGGACTTCTAGTCTCAGTGGCCTATCCGTCAACAAAATTCAAAAAATAAATAAATAAACAGTGAGTGGATACTGGGCATGGGAATGATTAGCCCAGATCTGAGCATCCCTCACTGCCACTGGGGGGCCATCATCAGTGCCCGCCATGATAGCACAGGAGGCCCTTGTAACCAGCACCCCGAGCTGTTCCTCTGTTGAGGATGTCCCCAGGAGTGGATTTGATACAGGAGGTGTGCCATTGCTGCACTGTGATTATGCATTGCATAGGTATTGTGATGACCTGTATGTGGTGTTCACAGGTGGTGTCTGGCATGTCGTACCGGCATTGTAGCACTGTGCAGGCACAGAGATATGACTGCAGTACACTTGTGCACAGTTCTGTGGTGGGCCAGCAGGGACTCCTTATATGGGTGTCTCTGCCCATGTTGTGGGATAGGTACACGCAGTACCACACATGTCTGCAGCCACTGTCACCTGTCAGCGCCCCATATCACAGTGCCATGGGTGTAGTGTGGGACTGTACCCCTATGATCTATGCCACATGCTGGCTGCTGTGCAGGACTGTGGGCCAGTGGGGCAGTGCTGTTTCAGCTGTACCTCACATGGGGCATTGTGTGGCCACACACATAGTGCAGCACAACCCCACCTGTCAGTATGTCATGTGTGCCATGTGCCACACCATAGTAGTCTTGGCCATGTGTGCCACAACCTGTTCACCTGTGACAAGCTATGCACCTGCATGTCACTGGCACTGTTTCATAGTCCTAGGCATACAGCCCTGACCATGCTCTCCACTTCTGCTTTCACAGCTCCATCACATCTCAGGAGTGCAGAGGAATCATGGGTTCAGCCTGGGGGACAGCAACCAAATGAACCCATAGCCAGCACATCAGCAGGTGCTGTTGCCACTGCTGTTGTGGCAAGCACACACAAGGTGGAGCAAGATTTTTGCCTTACTGATCTGGACCACCTGTTCAGGATTGACTTCCTGGATGATCCTGCGGTGATTGTCACAGCCACAGATGATGATGATGATGATAATGACACCACCCAGTTGGGGAGCAACATCCCTGACACCATGGACAACACTGGCATGCAGGTTGCCTCACAGGTGACCTTCAACAGCCATCATGGGAAGTCACGGGAGCAGCCCCTGCCATGCCGCATGCCAGTGATCACTGCACTGGCTGTGGTTGGCCTGGAGCAGGGTGCTTTTTTTTATGTTACTTTCCTTTTTATCCCACCTTACTGCCCCCTCTTTCGACTCCTTCAGACCTCTGATCATCCCTTCAGGTCCCGCCCACAGAGTCTGCTGCTAGAGTGTCAGGCTTACTCCTTTATCCCTCCTACCTTACTCCTTCTCCTTGGAGTGCCTGCACAACAGGGTCTGTCCTGCGGGCAGATGAGCCAAGGTGGATCGGTCGTCATCTTGGCCTGAAAGGGTTTTTTTTCTCTTTCTCACTCCTTAGTCCTTCCTTCCCCTGAGGATGTTGGTACATAGGACAGACGTCCAGTCTTATGGCATGCTGGTGCATACTGCCGACAAATGCCCACAGCGTCCTCCCCTCCCTGACTCTCGAAGATCCACCTGTGCACTGATGCCCATGCTTCCACTGTCACAGGTGCATCAATTGTGCAAGACACCCCAGGCCCCCACCCCTGGAGGAGTGCATCTATTGGGATATGCAATCTTCCTCCGCTCCTCTGACCTCCCAGCAACCCGAGTCTGTTCCCGAACCTGGGTCACCAGTGTGGTGCAAGGTGTGGCATCCAGTGCCTTAACCCCCAGTGCAACCAGGCCGGGCAGGGTGCTTTTGTGTGATACGAGTGCATCATATCCATCTCCCAGGGTGATCTTTACCAGCAATGGCCTGCAGAGGCACATGTGGAGGCTGACCTGGCACCTAGTGTGCCTGCACACACACAGGCCCCAGGCCAACAGCAGCCTGCTGTGCAGCAGCCACCGGTAGTGGCTGCAACACAGCAGGCCAGAACACCCCCTGCTTATCAGCGACCACCCCAAATCATGTCCCCTGCTGATGTGGCATATTCCTGCCAGGAATATGCCACAGGCTTTGTTTGGGCTGTACTGTAGGGCACCACTGGACCTGTTCTGACATCTGAAGTGCATCTTCAGCATGCTGAACACAATGAGCACACATGGCTCCTGTCGAACTCCATGGAGTGCCAGGTGGCACTCAGGGAGGCCATGCATGGGTTGCATGTGGTGGCTCTCCTAGATGAGCAGAAAGCCATTTGGCATGCTGAGGTGCTCAAAGAGCTTCTCCAACTGTGGGTGGACATGACCACAGAGCTGATCCTCCTGCAGGCACTCATGACTGCAGATCTTTACAGGATTGCACAGACCATTGCGGTGGGCTTTGCGGCCAGGGCAACACAATCCCTTAGCAGGACCCACCACATAACTCGCAGCAACACCAGCACCCACACCTTGAAGCAGCATGCAGCCAATATGCTCCAGATGTCATCCTCTGCCATTGGTATCCCTAGCAATCCTGGTTCCAATGTGCATTTCTTGACACCTCCATCCATATGCAGCCAGTCACAGTCATGTGGTTCTGCCTCCTCAGTGGTGGAGGATTCATCCCTTGTGGCAGGTGGTCTCCCAGTGGAGTCACCCTTGCACATTATTTGTGGCCGCCCATATGTCCACGGTGGCCACACAAGCAGACACTGATGTGTCCTGGCAGCAGTTGGCATGCACATGTTGCCCCATGGCTGTTGCTGGTCGTACATCATCCCTATCAGGGCTGTGCAATGTCATTGTGCCACACACATATGCATGCCTGTTGCATGTTTGTGCCTTCTGTGTGGCATTCGGGCCATGGATGCAGGCCATGGTGTCATGGTGGTGGGCATGGGAATGATGCGTGCAGTTGTGGCCTGTGTGCATCCTTGGCATTGTAGCTCCTGCTGTGGACATGTGTGCATGTGCATTGTGCACACATGTATTCCTGTCATGCCCGCATGACTGCGTCTGGCTGTCATGCCCTGGAGGGGCATCATGGGTTGGACTTACTTGTGCATGTGTTTGCCTGCACTGTCACATCTGCTGCTGATACTCACCTTCGGGGTCTGAAATGATCATGCATGATGGCGTCCTTATGCTGCCATGCCCTCAGTGCCAGTCTGAGGTCCCTCTGGGCCAGTGGTGGCTGCCCACTCTCATACTGTAGATCCTCATCCTCTGAACTGTTGCCCTCAGGTACCATTAAAACTATTCCGTTGTCTATGATCATGTTGCGTAGCATGTAACAAGCCAGGAATATGCCACAGGCTTTGTCTGGGCTGTACTGTAGGGCACCACTGGACCTGTTCTGACATCTGAAGCGCATCTTCAGCATGCTGAACACATTCTCAATTATGTTCCTTGTAGCAATGTGTGCCTTGCTGTATCTCTTCTCTGCCTCAGATGAGCTCCACAGTGTGGGGGTGGGCAGCCATGGGCAGAGGTGGAAGGCGCTGTCACCTGTGTGTGGGACAGTGATATGTTAGTCTACCGTACACATCTATTCATGTCCCACAGGTGCCCCCCACCATGACCTATGTATGCTGGTTCTGTCTGTCCACACTGTTCACCTTGTGACTGTACACACTGTTCATCTGTCCAATGTTCCCACCTGCATGTACCCTCACACACCTCTGTATTACCCTCCCCGCCATTGCTTGCCCACTGTCACTACCACCATGGCATGCCTAGCATCTGCTCTATGGAGCATTACTGTGGCACAGCCTGTTACTACCTCATGTCACTGTCCTATCACACAGTGTCACACTCTCCTGCCCCCCACACAATGGCACCTTCAGGGGGTGTGTGGCTGCCCCCCTGTTGCCTGTGCCTACTGTGTACTATCACATTTGCTGGCACACTCATTGCTCCAGAGATCTTTCTAGTTTCTGTCAGTCTCTGGGACCCAGTCTGACAGACTCACTCCATCCGGTTTGCCACATGTCTGTTGGCCATTACATTATCTCTGTCACACTGATCCCCTCCCCCCACACACAGCCACTCTCAGTGGTTTCTGGGGACATGTGGGCACCATGTCCATGGTTCTTTGTACCACTCACCCAATTGGTGGCCAATGGGTATCTCCCCAGACTGGAATCGGTGGCACAGAGCTGATTGATGCCAGATATAGGCATCATGTGCACTCCCAGGATAACTGGCAAAGACATTGCTGATGCCCCATGTGGCACTGCACACCATCTTGCAATTGGCTGAGTAATATCCTTTCCTGTTTATATATGTCTTCTTGTCAGCACCAGGTGGTGTGCAGATTGCCACATGGGTGCATTCAATTGCCCCAGCATACCCGGCCATGCATGCCACCCCATAGAAGTGCTGCATTGTTTCTGTGTGCTCTGCTGCTGTGCTAGGGAATGTGATGAACTCCATAGCATCAGGCAGCAGAGCAATGAGGAACTGTGTGAGGAGATGGGACATGGCAGAATGTGTGATTCCAGTTGTGTCACCCACTGGTATCTAGAAGGTGCCCATGGCAAGCAGGTACAGTGTTGCTGTCACCTTTGTCTCCATCAACATGGTGTGACATCTGTGTATTGGTGCCTGTAGTTCATCATGAAGCAGCTCACAGAGCTGTCTCAGAATTGCCCTGTTGAGACATTACCGGTCCACGATATTGGTGTCAGTCAGCTGTTCAAAGGTGTCACGGTTCTGGTACCATCTCTGGTGGGCATACCACCTACAGGCCCTTCTCTGGCCATGTTGATGTTCTCGTCTCCTCATGTCATCTATCACAGCTGCCATGTGGAATGCTATGCTTTCCATGGCTGCAGTTCTGCACCCTGCCTATGGGTGGCTTGCAAAGTTAGGCTATCTTCTTTTATACCTGTCTTTGGGCTGCTCATTTTTGGGTTGTGCTGCACTTGCGCTGCTCATTTTGGCTGAATATATGGCTGCACTGCACATTCATGGGAATGCCCCCAGTATTTGTGCAGCTGGCATAATTGCTGCACTATCGCACATTTGGATTTGGGCAGCGCATCTCCTCCTGTTGAATTTTGCACTTCAGTGCATTTTCCAGGATGTGTTGCACATCTCTATTTTGGGCCAGGCATCCCCTTTGAAAATGTGGGCCTGAGTATTTGGTTCCAGTAGGTTTGAGCCCCTAATTTCCCAATTCTCCAACCAGTGCTTTTTAAATAGTTCAAGATCATTGTATGAATAACACCCAGGAATGGAATACTTTGGACAATCAAATACTGTATTTCTACAATTATTGCTAATGCTGTGTATTTATTTGCAGCAATGTAACATTTTGAAAAGACAGTTGGACATCAGTGACTGAAAAACTCATCCTACTGTAGCTGAAATAAACTTTTACATTTTCTGGTACAAGTCATGTGGTTCCTGCCCTAGTCAGTATGTTGTTTTCTTTATTTTCTTAGTACTGCTTCCTTTCCAGGTGCTTCATGCCACTTCTGATGCACTAATTATGGTGCACTGATCCTACAACACCTGACTAGCTTAATCCTGATGTGGACACTTTGTGGACCATGTGCAGAGTTTGAAACTAACCTGATGTTAGAGCAATGGAGCATAAAAATAAACTAATGCAATATACTGTAGAATAAATGTTTCTACTGACAAAAAACAAAACTAAAACTGACTACCTGTTCTTTCTACCAGTGACCCAATACTTTGAATCCATGGGGGTGTTGCCCATACAACCTCATGCTTGGATAGCTCCCCCATATTGAGCACAGCTTGAGAACCTATAATACTGACACATGGATCCGAACCTTGTGCCTGTCGCTATATATTGTATCTGCTAACACATTTTGTCTTTTACTTGTCAACTTTGTTTAATTTCTCACTTGTATGTGTTGAACCCTTGTCATGTACTTGTCGACTTGTATAATTCTCAGTCATATGTGCTGAACCCTCTTTTCCCCTCTAGGTACTTGTAACAAATCCCCGGTTGCCCCTGAAAAAAGAACCGTCATGGTCTCAGTGGGCCTAACCAGTTACCAAAATTTAAATAAATAAATAAATATAAAGCAGAAGTGCATCACATGGTTAAAATCATGACTATACCACTCTTATTCCATTGAAGATAGTTCTTTTTCTCCTGTTTTGTAACAAACTCCATTTCCCCATTTTAGGTCTGCTTTAATATTTCTTTCAGATCTGAAATAATTACAAATTGTGGGGGTCTGGGATGAAAGGGGTTCCTTTAAAAAAATGAAAACAGGATGAGAGGTTAGTTTTAATGATGGAAAATGTATGGAAACCACTAAATAAGACTTTGCTGACTACTATCAATGTCTTGGAAAGCCTATGCAATTTTTTTAATTATCTGGCCACCAATTAACATTAACCCTCCTGTTTTGTGACTCACTCATTGCTTCCTAAGAGTGTAGTCCTAAGCTATATTAATGTATAAACACTTGAATAAAATAAAGCATATGCAAAGCAATATGAATGAGTTTCTACAGTATATTCTTTGTATAAACAAGAAAGTGCAGGGGTCTATTGCAAGCAATCAATCAAAAACTGAGGGAAAAAGACCTTAGAATCAATGCTTACCTTGTGTTCTTTTTCACATAACATATTCCCAATATCCTTTTACCTTCTATCACTATAACAATTACTAGAGTTTGAATTTCATTCTCTTGTTTTAAAGTTACCATTACCTGTTTTAAACCTCTTTATACTGCTGAAAGGGGGCATTGTGGGCCATACTACCAGCACCATGGTAGTGCTACCTCTTGTGACACTGTTGATCTGGGTCTGGAAATAAGCCTAGAACATCAGAAAGCTAGCTGTGTGTGTGTGGAGGGCTGGGGTGGATTGAGCATCCCCTGGCAGGGAGTGTCCTTAGTGCTTGAATTTGGTGCATTGCAGGTGGCCTAGGGTCTAGCATCAGTAAAGGAGGTCTTCAGGATGATGGGAGGAGGCACTGTGAGGGCAGAAAGATGCTCTACCCCAGGGCAGTGAGGAGCATAAATAGTTGAAAAAATGGGGTATTCTCTTGGTCTGCTAACTTCATTAATGAGGAAAAGTGTATGTATATATATATATATATATATATATGTATATATTGCAAAAAAAATATAGTTATTGCATCAGTTAGGGTTAAAGCAACAAAAGAAGGGAAATGTTGCATTAGGGTTTTCAAGTTTTAAGAGGGAGTGGGGCAAAGCAAAAGGGAGGGTCTGGTTGGCAGGGGCTGAGGCCATCATGGGAATGACAGATGGGGAGGGGGTTGGGGCAACTGCAATCTAGGGTGCTAGCTGCACACTCAGGCAGACAATGATAGACTGGGTGGTCTGTTTCTGCTGGCAGAGTCATATGTTTGTATGTTCCCCATGCTCCCCACCCTTCAAGAATGAAGAGGCATCGGGGATGGTACAGGGGTCATCAACCCCAACGCTCACCCCATTCCGTTAGTATATAAGCTAGTTGGGTGCAGCATACGAGAATGGGATTTTCAACTTTGGTGCATAACTTTGCCATTTTTGCATATTTTGACACCAAATAGTCAACATTGCCTTTTGGGGTTCCCACCTCATGAACAATATGACTGTTGCTATGCAACTTCCACCTGAAAGGGGATTTCGTGGTTGCTTGGCAAATTCACCTTTCAGGCAGGATTTGCATAATGAAAGCTATATTGTTCATGAGGTGGGTCGTAAGAAGGTTATGTTGAAAACTGAGGGTCAAATTATGCAAAAATGGCAAAGTTATGACCATTTGTTGCAATGTCATTATGCATGCTCGTAACTTTGGAAAATTTTAATGACTTGGACCCCAAATTTTCAAAATAGACTTCTTATTACCCCACCTCATGTATGTCACAGTTGTAATTTCTCAAATCCTAGTCAAAATGTGTCTTTGCACCTGTGGCACAGAATGGCATTGTAGTTGCTCAGAATTACATTTTGCTGATGATTTTGAACATTTTCTGTACCAGGTACATGAGGTGGGGTAATAAGATGGCTATGCTGGCATTTTGGTCACTGTTGTCCTATAAATTGGAGTGCAGGACCCTTCCACAGAGACATACATATACACATCTATGGAGGGATGGGAGCAAAGGGCCCAAAGAGCACTGCGCTCCCACAAGCAAATAAGGCTATGATTACACTATCTCAAAAAGTAAGGACATTCTTTGCAGAAAACTATGTTAACACATCAGTTAGGGTTGATATCAAACCATAAAAAGAAGGGAAATACAACATTAGGGTTTCAACCCTAACACCCCACCCTGTCCCTGCACACATCAACAGGCATCAGGGGTGTGCCTTGGTGATCGTCAGCCCTAATGCTCACCCAGTTCTCCTATACTGTACCCATCTCACCTTCTGCACTTACACATGGAATGGGGTAAGAGTTGGGCCTGACAACTCCGTGGAACACCCCAAAGTCTGTTGGTGTGTGATAAGGGTGGGGGGTGGCAACCCTAACACCACATTTCCATGCTTTTGTTACTGTGCTATCAACCCTAACTGATGCATTAAAAAAGTTTTTGCAATGAATTTCCCTTCTTTTTGATGAAGAGTAATGTAACTGGTAACTAGCATGTGTTAGTGGGAGCGAGAGCCCTCTTGGCACTGCAGTCCCTTCATATTGCCCATTTTTTGCATAATGGTATGCCTATGTGGAAGTGCAGGCCCTCCAGGCCCTATGCTCCCACTTACACATAAGTACAGAGCCATACAGCAGTGCCATAATACTCCAAATGAACCCTTGTAACTCATTTTTGGCAATATCTCTGTAACCGTAGAACATAGAAAAAAGATTCCACTAGAGTTGTAATCATGACTTCCACACCTCCACGCATGCTTAGTGCACTGTGGGTAGCAAAAAATCAATATCTCACATCATTTCCGAGATACGGGTGCCGAAAGGTGCCATGAGCGCCACAATGTTATCCAAAAGGAATTTTCTCAATTTTGGAGCACTGTAGCTATGTGTCTGTTGAGTGTTTTGGGATCAAACTACCAAAAGGCACATATGTTGGAGCAGGGCTTGCTACCCTCCAAATTTCAGGTCAAAAGACCGAACCGTTTTGATGCAGTGGGATGGCAAATCATCTTTTGGGGGGGCAAAGTACTGCTGCAAATGGAGACAGTTTTGCAAAAATAGGCACACCACTTTCGTGATTTGTGAAAGTGTCATGGTAGTTTCTGTTGCAATTTGTGACACTACTGGGGGTCCGATCTTCACAAAGGCATTTCTGAGGGGTTTTGCCTCCTCAAAACAAAGTGCTGTGATCCTCAGGATCTGACTAGGTAAACATGACAGTCAGTGTTTACCTAGAGGGTCCCAAGTTTAAAAGCCAGGCATTTTTCTCTCTTGCTAACTTAAAACAAGATGGCCACCACACAACAATAAAAGGGCCATTTGAGACAGTAAAAAGCAGTGGCGGCAGCTTTCGAGAGACACATTTAATTTTTTCCCGTTGACCATAATGGGAAATTTGTTTTTTGAATAACTTTTGAACGGTTTAATATTTTTTTACCAAATCTTCTAAAACCACATCCGTGACCTAGACTGCATCTTCCCTGAAGATTACAGACCAAACAGACAAATCATGAGGGCTGTAGCCACAAGCAATGAAATACACAAAAACCCTGGGTTTTTTTTGCATTTTTGGGTCCTCTGAAGCTCTTCAGCCGCTCATCCGACCATAATGCAACTTGCCAGATCCAGAGATCTATGGTACCAGACCATGCATGCAAAATTTCAGGCAAATCCATCATATGGTGCAAAGTTATTAAAGTGCAAAATTTGGGGTTTAACATAGAAGTGGCTGAGCAACCCTAGCTATACTGGCACTGCTCTGCCAGTATAATATATGGTATATGACATGGGTGGGAGTGAGATAGCAGAAATATTTTCATGAGTTGTTACTGAACTCTTGATATCCCATGAGTGGCGAAGCCACAAGTGGGATACAAATGTTCAGTGACAGCAAGTGGAGATATTTCTTCTGTCTTACTGCTACCCATGTTATATTTGATTTGTACAACAAGGGGGGTCTCTCTTTTTTCTGTTTCACAGTTATTTGCATTTGATGTTGCACAAAGTGAAAAAATAAAATTTTCTGCTGTTTTTTTACTAAAAATAAAAAAACTCAAAAGCATCTGTAAATGAAACACTGCTCATTTTGTAGATCTTTTTGTGCTAAACAAATTTTGTTCTCACAGTACCATGCTATCATTTTTATTTTAAAGTTATTCAAATTTATTTGTCCAAAAAAGTGAAAACCAAATAGAATTTTCTGCTGTTTTTTTGCCAATTATAAAAAAATAAATAAAAAGTAGCTATAAATGAAACACCAATCATTTTGTAGATATTTTTGTGCCGAACAACTTTCGTGCTCACAGTACTATGCTATCATTTTTTTATTTTAAAGTTATTTGCATTTGAATAAGATTAGTATTGCTACTAAGGCTGTGCATTCTAAATGAGTTCCGAAACATTGTGACATACCACCATGAAGATATCCTGATATCTCACTAGTGGCTCACGAGATATCAGTAATAACATCACTGTTCCAGACCCACACCTGTTTTATGTATATATATATATATATATATATATATATATGGGATACATGATGGGCATGAATGTGATATGGAAAATATCTTCACTCCTACAGAGTGACCTCTGAATGCTCACGAGTGGCGAAGCCAAGAGTGAGGTTTCAGAGGTCACTGTACAGGACTGAACATATTTCACATATCACATGAGTGCCCATCATGTATCCGATATATACAATGGGGGCCTCATTGTTGCAAAATGTACCATTTGCGGGGCTTTGAGCGACTTGTGCAGCTTTTATAACACCCTGGTGAAAATAACATAATTTATCACATCATTTACCCTATACCCCATTGTGTGTGTGTGTATATATATATATATATATATATACACACACACACACACATAGTGGTGTCCCCAGGATGAAACTCATTTTAGCACTCTGCAGTATGCTGCAGCAGACCTACTGAATAAAACAATGTAAATGCAATGGCAAATAGTTCCTTTTGTCATGCAGGAAACTGTGGTATTCACTTTATCATGGCATTGTCACATTTTCCTGAATCATAAAAGGGACTAATTGCCATTGAAATTACATTGTTTTATTCAGTAGATCTGCTGCAGCATTCTGCAGAGTGCTGCAAAATGCTACAGAATTGGGTTTTATCCTGGGGGATGCCACTGTGTTTGTATATATATATATATATATATATATATATATATATATATATATATTTATGTATATATTTATACAGTGGGGTGAGGTGATATGCTATGAAGTAAATGGTGTTATTTTCACAGCCATTGTATAACCACTGTGATGACATCACCACTGTGGATTTATTTCCTGATAAACCCACAGTGTCTACATCACCAGCAAATATACAACAATGGTGATGTCACCAGAGTGAGACCATCTACACTGCAGCCTGCATTTAATAGCTTCACAGTTTCTCTTTCTCACTGAATCCTGCAACTAACTCAATAAGCATTGTAAAAGACAATCACCTGTGTCCCATAGTTATTCTGGCAATCCTAGCCCATTACTGTGCTGCTCTAATGTTCAAACTAGCCTCCTTCATAAACCAGTTTCTCTTTCTGATTGCTGACTGCAACAGTTTCTCTGTCTCAATGAAGCCTGCAACTTACTGAATAAACAGTCTGTTTCTCACTCCTAGCTGCAGGTAACACAATTATCATTGCAAATCACATGCACCTGTTTCTCATAGTGTCTAACAGTCTCAGCCCATTCAGAAACACTTACACACACTCAGACCACACACAAACAGTGCTGTCGGTATAGCCTAGAGTTTAGAATAACAGGCAATGAACAAATGTCCTACATCCAGCAGCCCAGACCAGTGTTTGATTCTCACAACTTCCATTTCATTACTGTGTGACTCTGAACAAATCACTTAACTGCCCAGTGCTCCCCGGTCCCCCCTAAAAACTTACCCAGTTACCAAAATAAAAAAAAAAACATAGTAAACAGGGAGAAAAGACAGAAAAAAAGTTCCCAAAGGATAGTAGCCCTATTGTATAAATCGTTCACATGATGTGTGACTTGTGGAATATGGCAAACATTTGCACTTGTGCAGAGTGAACTGCAATAATATCACTCGTGATATTATCACAGTTCACTCTGCACTCGTGCAAATATTTTCCATATTCCACAGTCGCCCATCATATCCCCCAATATATATATATATATATATATATATATATATATATATATATATATATATATATACACACACAATAAGAGTGAGAGCAATATCAGTGTGATAAACTTGATTATTTCCACTGCAGTGTGATACATAGTGATGACATCACTAGGGTGATAATAAATGCTGTTTATACATACTGTGCTGATGTCACCACTCACTCACTAACTACAGCCTGCATTCTAAATTGAACTGCTTCACAAGTCTGTTTCTCGCTGCTACTTGCAAGTAACTAATAACATTGCAAAGGAAACTCACATATTTCCCATCATGTTTCAACAACTCACAGCCCGTTACTATGTTACTCTCAAATTCAAGAAAGACTGCATTCTAAATGATGGTGCTGCACCACACAGGTTCTGTTTCTCACTGCAAATTGAAACTAACTCAATTAGCATTGCCAAACACATTCACCTGTTTCCCAAAGTGTTTCTAGCACTCACACACACTCAGAACACACACAAACAGTGCTCTTATGATAGCCTAGAGGTTAGAGTAATCAGCTTTGAACAGCCTTGGTGCATTCAGCACACCAGACCTGGGTTTGACTATCTCAACTTCCACTTCCACACTGTGTGACTCTGAACAAGTCATTTAACTGTCTAGTGCTCCCAAATCACCCTTAAAAACTTACCCAGTTACCAAACACTAAAACAAAAGAGCAAACAGAAAAACATAACTATACTTCTAAAGCTCTCATGCCCACTGTATAAATAGCAGATGGTGTGCTATGTAAAATATTCTCACTCCTGCATCATGAGCTCGGGATAATCTTACTTGTGCCTTCGGCACTCATGAGATATCCAGAGCTCACTCTGTAGGAGTGAAAATATTTTCCATATCACACTCCTGCCCATCATGTATCCCCTATGTATATGTGTATATATATATATATATATATATATATATATATATATATATATATCCGGTCTGGTGGTACTGAGGGTTGAGGTGCTGGACACCACATCTCACGCAAGGTTGGCAACCCAAGTTCGGGAGTGAGTTTGGGCCACCAGGGGTTGGACAGGGGGATGGTGCAGAGTTGGTTCAAGCAGCCACAAGGCAGCTCTCTTGTCTTGGGAGGGAAGTGAGGGTTCCCTGACTCTTGGCTGCCACCAAGTGGAGGCTAGGTGGTAGTGCCAGGCCATAGGGAACCCTGGCACTAGGCCGGGTGGTTGAAAGGGGCTGTCACTTGAGCCACGGAGTGCATGTGCATCTCCATGTGCATGCGCAACTGCGTTCTGGGGTCCCAGGTAACGGAAGAACATCAAGAAATACCATGGATCCCCTGTTGACAAGTAGGCACAGGAGGCAATGGGAGAGCAAAAGCTATATGAAAAAAAGGAATATATATATATGTATATATATATATATATATATATATATATATATATATATATATAGAGAGAGAGAGAGAGAGAGAGAGAGATACATACTGTATATATTTATTATAGCTGCAGTACCGTGCAGCTATAGTTAGGTTTGCCCGGCTATTTCTTTGTTAAACCCCCAATTTTTTTTTAACCTTGTATTTATCCACCTGACCTGCCTCTTCCCTCCACTCTCTCGGACATCCTCAGTGGATCCCCAGACCCCTCCATGGTCTGCCCCTAGAGTGCCTCGATCACACACACACACACACCCTTGAAGACCCCCCCGGTATACCCCCAAGTAGGGGTGGAGAGAGGATGCCCCGTGCTTACCTCTATGTGCATGTGTGTAGATCTGACACAGTGGAGTCTGCCTTGATGAGTGGTTGGAGAAGTCCTAGGGAGGTGTAGTTGCCTAGGAGGGATGAGGTGTTTTTCCTGTTTCTTCCCCCTGACGTTGGCGTGCAATGAGGGGCTATGAGCTGGGAGGCATGCTGAAATGTACCTCCTGCTCCGCCCCTCTGCTGACAGTAACCCAATCCACTTGCTTTTTCTCCACCTACTGCGCTATTCACCTGGGCTCCTCTAGGTGGTAGCATTGCAGTGGGAGCCTGCAGTCACCTCCCCCCCGGAGAAGGAGAGCTGCCATCGGGTGCTCTATCCTTCTCCGCCCCAGGCCCCCCCCCCCAGTGACCCATTCTTGTTCCCGAACCTGGGTTGCCGGCGTGGTGCGAGAAGCGGCGTCCAGCGCCTCAACCCTCAGCACCACCGGGCCAGCCGTTAAACCCCAAATTTTGCACTTTAATAACTTTGCAACTGTATGATTGATTTACCTCAAATTTTGCCTGTGCTGTGTGGCAACATAGTTCTCTGTATCTGGCAAGTTGCGTAACAGTTGGATGAGTGGTTGCAGGGCTGCGACATGCCAGAAAATGTAACAAAATGGGGGTTTTGCATATTTCTTTGCTCGGGGCAACAGCCTAAATGATTTATCTGGTCTGAAAACATCAGGGAAGATGCAGTCTGGGTCACCTATGTGCCTTTTGAAGATTTGGTGAAAAAATATTGATCCGTTCAAAAATTATTCAAATTTTAATTTTCCAATTATAGTTAAAGGGAAAAAAATAAATGTGCCTCTCAAAAGCTGCAGCCAGTACATTTTATGGTTGAAAATGGCCCTTTTGCTGTCGTGCCAACATGATCTTGTTTTCAGTTAGTGGCAGAGAAAAAGCGCTGTAATTTAAAACATACTGCCCCTAGGTAAACATCATCAGTAGTGTTTACCTAACTGGGGGCGGAGGAACACAATCCTGCCGTTAGATTTAAAAAAATAATGGCTGAAAATATGTTTTTGCACTTCGGCCGTTAAAAGTGTCACAAATTTGTGAAAGTCCGTTTGTGGAACTTTTGCAGATTTGCAACACTTTCTCAAATTTGCGAAAGTTCCTTTGCCAAACTTTCGCAAATTGGCAACATGTGGCCCCTTTGAAAAGGTCAAAACCTTTTCTGACCATAATTTTTCAGAACTAAAGGCATGATTGTCTTCCTCAGCCCCCATTGGTGTTTACCTAAAAAAAGGATATTTCTATCCTTTAACTGCCTCCAAAGGGGTGGAGGAATATTTGCATTTCTTTCTTTTTTTCAAACAAACAGACCTCCTTCCCTCTGTGTGCTGTTCCACCCTCCACACTCTGCTGCCGGTATCCCCATCCCTCAATGGTTCAAAACCCTTTCCGCTACCTCCCTCTATGCAATGTCCCACCCTACACCCTCTGTTTACTGTGGCCCCGTCCCCATTAAAGCAAAAACCCTCCAACTCCATCACTCTGTGAAATGTCCCACCCTCTGACCTCCATTACCAGTTCCCCATGCCAGACCTTTTTGTTTTTTTCTTTCACGACATTAGCCAAATCCTTTGTCAGCATTCAAAACCCCTCGTTCTGGGTACTCAGGGACACTGGATAGCCCCTTCCAGTGTCCCAAATGTAGTTGTTTACTTAAAACTGTTAAAAAGAAAACTGTCCCCGATGTCCTTTATTTTTGTACCTGAAAAGAAGAAAAATGGTCCTCATTGTCTCCCCACCCTGCCCTCCCTCTGTGCACCCACCTCCCCCACACCCCCACTTATCCCATACTTACCTCCGGTGGTCCAGCGCTGTTATCTTCTATGGGCCGGGACATGTCTGCACTCTTCAAAGGCAAACTGCAAACTGAAGAATCAAGGTAAGAGCCGTATAATGGCTGTCAATTGGGTTTTCAACTTATTTTGCTATCTCAGCCACTTTTAGGAATTTGTTCCCCAAATTTTCAACATGGAGTTCTTGGGACCCCCAACTCATAAACACTGGCACTGTCATCTCATTAATTGGACCCAAAAGGTGACTTCATGGTCGCTGCACGAAATCACCCTTTGGGACTGATAATTTTTTTTTTTTTTATTTTATTTTAGTCTTTCGCTAAGGCCCACTAGGCACAAGTGCCTGTTTTCAGGGGCGACCTGGGAGGACTGGGCAGTTAAGTGACTTGCTCAGAGTCACACAGTATGCAAATGGAGGTTGTGAGAATCAAACTCAGGTCTGGTCTGCTGGATGTATCAAGCTCGTTCACACCTCGTTCCTCTAACCTCTAGGCTATACTGCTAGTCCAACGTTAATGAAATGCCAGTGCCAGTGTTCATGAGGTGGGGTCCCAAAAAGCTCATGTTGAAAATTTGGTGCAAAAATTTAAAAAAAAAATGACTGTGTTACGAGCGTACATTGCACACTTTCTACGCATGCTCATAACTTTGCCAACTTTTAATATTTTCAGTCCAGGTTTTGTACATTGCCATTTTTTCACACCTCCTCATGAACAGTATAGCTGTCATTTCTCACATTCTGCCTGAAATGTGTTTTCACACCTGTGGAGCAGAAAGGCACAGTCGCTGTATGAAATCAACTTTCAGGATGGATTAATGAAATCACAGCACCAATGTTTATGAGGGGAAGTCCCAAAAAGCCCATGTTGAAAATTTGGTTAAAACATTCACAAAAATGGCCACATTATGAGCATGCATTGTGGTTTCTATGCACACTTGTAACTTCGCCAATTTTTCATATTTTACCTCCAGATTTTTAACATTACAATTTTTCACACTTCCTGATGAACAGTTCACAGCTGTCATTTTTCACATCCTGCCCAAAATATGCTTTTGCACCTGTGGCACAGAATGGAATGGTCACTGTGCGAACTCAGCTTTCATAGAAACATAGAAGTTGACAGCAGATAAGGACCGCAAGGCCCATCTAGTCTGCCTTTTTTTTCTACCTTATGAATGTGCCATAGGCCTGTACTCTGTCAAGGGCCTTTCTATTCATACTCATATGTATTGCTCCCTTATGCCTATCCCATGCCTGTTTGAAGCCATGCACTGTATTCATATCCATCACTTCCTGACGTAGGCCATTCCATGCATCCACCACCCTTTCTGTGAAAAAGAACTTCCTCACATTACCCCTTAATCAGCCTCCCTCTAATCTCATGCTGTGTCCTCTTGTCCTGCTATTTTTCTTATATTGAAACACATTAGACTCTTTCACCTTGTTAATGCCATTAAGATGTTTGAATGTTTCTATCATATCATCTCTCTCCCTCCTTTGCTCTAGGGTATACATATTGAGCTCCTTTAATCTGTCCTCATATGTTTTCTGATGCAGTCCCTGCACCATTTTGGTTGCCCTTCTCGGGACTGCCTCCATTTTGTTAATGTCCTTGTGCAGGTGTGGCCTCCAGTACTGCATGCAGTACTCCAGATGGGGTCTAACCAGTGTCTTGTAAAGAGGGATTATTACCTCCCTCTTATGACTTGTGATACCCCTACTAATACACCCCAACATCCCACTAGCCTTACCTACAGCTTTAATGCTCTGCTTGGAAGATTTCAGGTCATCTGTGATGATGATGCCCAAGTCTCTTTCTTCCCTTGTGATTGCCAGCAACTCCCCTCCCTACCTATAGGTGGCTTCAGGGTTTCTCTTCCCTGTGTGCATGATCTTGCACTTCTTTGCGTTAAACCCGTTTCCACACTTCTGACCATTTTGCCAGTTTATCCAGATCTCTTCTCTTTCTGCCCACCCCATCTGGAACATCTACTCTGTTGCAGATCTTGGTGTCATCTGCAAACAGACAAACCTTACCCTCCAGTCCATCTGCAATGTCACTGATGAAGATATTGAAGAGGACTGGCCCCAGGACTGATCCCTGAGGTACCCCGCTTGTAACTTGCATCTCTTCTGACTGTATACCGTTTACCATCACTCTATGTTTTCTACCTGTCAATCAGTTTGCCACCCAGTTGACTAACTTCTGACCCACCCCAAGCCTACCCAGCTTATTAATCAATCTTCTATGTGGAACAGTATCGAAAGCTTTGCTGAAGTCAAGGTAAGTGACATCAACTGCACTCCCTTGGTCCACCACTCTGGTTACCCAGTCAAAGAAATCTATGTGATTAGTTTGACAGGACCTTCCTGTTGTAAACCCATGCTGTCTTGGATCCTGTGCTCCTATGGATTCCGGGTGTTGCACTATCCTTTCCTTAAGGAGTGCCTCCATAATCTTGCCCACTACTGAGGTAAGATTGACTGGTCTGTAGTTCCCTGCTTCCTCTCTGCTAACACTCTTGTGAAGCGGGATCACATGACTGGCCTCTACTGTACTCCCTCAAGGCTGTGTCCTCAGCAGTGACGTCTTTCACTCTGACCCTAATGGCACTACAAGATAAGCATTTCCCCTTCACAACATGATGGGTCTGTGACAGCTGCTCACACAGGATCACCAAAGATCTTCTCTCCAACATGAAGAACGGGGATCATGTTTGGACTGCCTTCAAGGCATCACCCTCCCTGGCCCCATGGGATGCCTACAGGTGCCTGAGAAACTGGTGCCAACACCTGGCTAAATCTCTGAAACACAACTACTTACATAACCTTTATGAGAAAATTCTTAGTGACCCTAAGAAATTCTGGCAGTCTATCGGATCACTTCTAAACCCCCAAACTGGCAAGTCAGACCCACATCTCAAATCCCCTACTGGCCTGGTAACTGATCCTCAAGAAGTGGCCAAGGATTTTAATGATAAATTTACTGACCTCTCTGCACTTCTCTCCAAGCTCCTGAGCAGCCCACCCGGTGGATCGTCCTACCCCCCAAAACAACCCCTTGCCTCCTTCCCCCACTCCCCTTTTTATTTCAAGGCTGTCTCCCCCATTGACACCGCTAGGCTTCTCAGATGCATCCCAAACCATGGTTCCCCGGTCCAATGGACTCTACCCCATCTTCCTCAAACTCATCTCCCCTGCCATAGTCAAGCTACTTATATTCATTTTCAACATTGCCCTATCCACTTCTACCCTGCCTGACTGATGGAAAATGGCCAGAGTTATGTCTATTGTCAAAGCCGGTGACCCCCCACTCCACTAACAACTATCAATCAATTTCCATCCTCCCCCACCTAAGTAAGCTCCTTGAGAAAATTATCCACCACCAGCTCACCAAACATGTTGCAAAATACAACCTCATGTGTAGACAGCAACATGGCTTTCGCTTGAATCACAGTACCGCCACTGGCCTCACACTATTGACTGACCACATCCTCAGGAATATCGACAATGGTCAGTCCATGGGTGGAGTTTTCATTGACCTCTCCAAGGCTTTTGACTTGGTAAATCATGCCCTCCTCGTCTCAAAACTACAGCTCCTAGGATGCTCCCACGAGGTAGCAAGCTTGTTTCACAGCTATCTCTCCAATCGCTCCCAAATTGTCTGTGTGGGCACCGCTTGCTCCCCTACCCTGCCTGTCTCTACCAGTGTCCCCCAGGGCTCCATTCTAGGTCCCCTGCTTTTCTCCTTATTTATAAATTCCATTCCATCTAACTGTCTTACCTGCCACTCCCTCCTCTACATGGTCAACCTTGTCCTGTTTGCTAGTGACAAATCTCCTTCCCACATTTCTTCCATCCTTACCCATAAATACGGAGCTGCCCATAAATGGTTTGCAACCAACCTCCTCCTTGTAAACACTAAAAAACACAATGTCAATACTGTTCGGGTCTAAACCCTTTTTTGCCAAGCTCAAATCTCCCTCCTCTCTCCACATTGTCTCCCCGATGGCCTGGTGCTAGAAAATGTTGACACCTTCAAGTACTTTGGTATCTTACTTGATCCCTCCTTCTCCTTCTCTGAGCACATTAGCTCAGTAGTTCATAGGATTCACCAAAGGTTGGATATAGCCTACAGATTCAGATGCTACCTCACCCCAGAGGTCCAGCTTGCTATTGTCTAGGGTAACCTACTTCCCATAATCGATTACTGTTCCTCCATCTATTCTAGGGCTTCCTCTTCCCTCACCACCAAACTCTCCTCCACCTACAACAGTGCCTGCCACTTTGCCTTACGGGCCTCTTTCTCCACCCACCACTGTGTCCTATATCAGTCACTAGGTTGGCTCCCACTCCAAGGCCACTTTAACCTCGCGCTTTGCGACTTGGTCAACAATGCTGTCCGTATCAGCCAAGAGTCCCCTCTTGCATCCCTATTGCAAGTTAGAACCTTGCACCACAGCCTATGCTCAAATGCCACCCCCTCCACATTTCCAGGGTATCCACCAACATGGGTGCAAGGGCCCTATCTGCTGCTGCACCCTCACTGTGGAATAGATTGCCAACCGGGCTTTGCTCCCTGGCTATACACTGTCTGTTCAAAACCCACCTCAAAGACTAACTCTTAGCAGAGTTTTGCTGTCAGTGTTTCTTTGGCTAGCCTTCCACTCCCTTCGTCCTCCCCTGACAGCACAATGTCTACCTGACACTGTGAATCCCCATCTGCCTCACATTTACCTATAATGTTTCATCTGTATTTAGATCCTTACCTAATGTTAGCAAGGTTGGGGGCTGTGGGCTAGCTGAGGATCTGTATGGACGTGTTTTAGAGGAGCTCCATCCTGCTGAATAGTCTTACAAAAACTGCCTAAACAGAAAGATACTGGATCCCCAATGCCTGCTCCATCTAAATCAGCTAAAAAACAAGCCAAATAATGCTTTAATCAACCACCAAATTCTGCAGCTTTAGTGGGGCCTACTGACCCACCACACTGTTCTCCAGCCCTGGAAAAAAGTGTAGAGGAGGAACCAGGCACTGAATCTGAGAGTTCAACTATGGACCTGGGATATCAAAACCTGCAAAGGTTGATTTGGGATCTCAAATATGATCTGGGGACTCAGATGCAGTCTGGGTTTGATAACATGACTGCGCAAATCCAGCACTTGCAACAACTGGTAAATGCCACCTCGGTGACTGTGGATGCTGATGGGGTGCGCCTTAATGAAGCAGAAGCTAGAATTAGCACACAGGAAGACCACACAGCTAGAATATCGATGGATTTGCAGTGGGCTTTAAAGGATATTGAATCCCTGAGGCAAGTGGTGGATGACCACGAAAACAGAGAAAGGAGATGCAACATCCACATTGTGGGCTTCTCAGAGGGCTTAGAAGGGACTGACTGTATGGCCTATATGGGGAATTGGCTGCAGAAAACCCTACAACTCGCACCAGAAATCTCCCTTGAAATACAATGAGCCCACCATTCCCCGGGACCACGTCCTCCTCCGGAGCAAAAGCGAAGGCATTTCCTCGTAAAATTCTTGCAGTTCCAAGACTGCCAAGCAGTCCTGGCAGCTGCCCGTAAGAGTGACCCCATTGTGCTACAGGGATCGAGAGCCAGCATCTTTCTGGATTTCTCAAGACTGCTGCAGAATCAATGACAAGCTTTCATAGAGGTTAAAAATAAATTGCATGAACTAAACTGCCCTTTCACACTGGCTTACCCAGTGAGACTGATCATTTGCCATCCTGGGAGTAGGCAGAGGGTCTTTACAGATCCTGGGGCTGCCATGGAATAAGGGAGAAGCCTGGGGAGAAATGATGATGCTGGTCGAGAAAACCTGCAAGGAGAGTGATCCTGGTCATCTAATGCTCGGTAGGCTAATTTCAAGTGAGACTGTCTTGGGGAGGGGTTTTTTGGGAGGGGACCAGCTTGGCCCATAACACCGGGGACTGGATGCCTATTAGGGATGGGCCAGGGCTGATCCGTGAACTATCCAACCCTCTCTACTGAGAGCAGACTGGTTCCAGAAAAGATGTGGGACATTCATATGCCGGTGACTGGATCTGAGGACTAGTTATGTTTTCTGGACAGTTTTCATAACCGGACTCTGGCTCTTATAAGTACTTTTTTAATCTATATACCATTTTGGCTTGCTAATTTTTCATCTAGGATAATGTAGAAATGTTTCACTGTTTTTGCATGTTATGCTTTTGCAGACATAGGGAGGTTTTCAGTTATCGCATCAACTTCGCGGCTGGAGGGGGCAAGGGACCATTTAACATGTACATTAGGAGTGGGGGGATGACTGCATGTACCCCTCTGGGGAGCTTCAGGCCTAGAACATATACCCCTAGTAAGAGGGGGAGATACCTGCACGATATCTGTAGGGGTTTGATGGGGCACATTGGTGACCAAGGTTATATGGTGCAACTCCTGCGCTCCTCAGGTCAAGATATGAGTGGACCATAACAAGGCTCGGGAGGGGGAAGACATTGGAACATGCCCTTCTCTTCTCCTTTGGGGGATGGGCATGTCCCCCTCTGCTCATCCTTCATTCTCTCCCAGCTGCAGATCTGTGTGTAACAAATTGGGCAGCAAAGAGATATGGGAAGTTACGGAGTGCAAACTCCTTCTTTTAAACTTCGGGGGGGTAGCGGGGGTGACTTGCAGACACCTGTTGCAAGCTAATGGTACTATGGGGTAAACAGACCCTATGTAAATTTAAGGGGATACTTAACAATATTTTCAGTAGACCTATACACACAACCTGTAAGAAGCATATTAACGGAAGGAGGAGATTCCCCCGCATCACTCAGGACGCAGAAAAGGGGACCCTCTTGACACTACCCCATTTTTTGTCCATATCAGGTTTTGGGGGTGTCTGTGGGGGAACTTGGCACTGCCCTAGCTTGTGGAAGCCTGCGATTGGAGGGGTCCTCTGGTTGCGGGACTTTCTGACACCCACAAATAACTGTGTACTAGCAGGATATGGAAGTGATGGCAATGTTTCCAGCATATAGTGGATTTGGAAGCTCAATCCAAGAGGAGCAGAGGGTAATAGACCTTTTGGATTGTCTGGAGGGTAACTTTCATGGCAGTGGGGATAGACAGGGGGAAGTGGGATCTGATCATTTAGTTGTACTAATGGGGTGACTAAAGGAGGAAGATGTGGGATGTTCTGGGCTCTGGGAGATGTGGGGGTATTCCTTTCTAGAGGGTGTTGCTTTAGATAAGGGGAACCAGGGTAATAGTTTAGGGGTATACTGTTTAAAGTTTTTTGGGGGATGTCAGAAGGGGTTATATATAGTATATATAGTATATATAGTGAAAGAACTCAAACTACTAAAGGGCAAATTAAATCAGGTGGAGTTTAGGAAGCTAGAAAGGGATCTTCTAGTTACTAAATCATATGCACACTTTGAGGGCGACAGGGTGGACAAGTGGCTGGTTGGTCTTGTAAAACATAAGAATGCGGAAAGGGCTAGCCTCAGGATGGCAAAACCAGATGGGACTTGCACATTCGACCAGAGGGAGATAAATGATGTCTTCCGAGATTTTTATTCCAGCCTATACACCTCTCAAGTGCCACCGGATGGTGACCCTTAGAAATTCCTCCAGGGGGTTGTCTTGCCCTCTCTGGGTGAGGACCTAAGGGAAGACTTGAATTAATTCATTACTCTTAACAAGATTACAGTGGCAATGTGACAGATTAACAAGGGGAAATCTCCGGACCCAGATGGCATACCTATTGAGTTCTACAGGCACATCTGGGACTCCTTGGGTCTCCTTATGACTGAGGTTCTTTGCAGTGCCTTAGAAGAGAGGGTCCTCCCACCATCCCAGAGGCTAGCGATAATTTTGGTCCTCCCAAAACCTGGGAAAGATACCACAAAATGTGTCTCTTATCACCCTATATCCCTCCTCAATGCTGACTACAAAATATTAGCCAAAACCCTAGCTACCAGACTGGAAAGGATACTCCCAGATTTGGTACATATTGACCAGAGGGGGTTTGTCAAAGGCCGGCAGGCTAAACATAATCTTAGGCGATCCATCAATGTTATCCACCAGTGGAGCAGGGGGGACCCAATATAGGCCTTCTCGCCCTTTATGCCAAGAAGGCCTTCGATCAGGTCGAGTGACCTTTTATGTTTGCGGTACTCAGCAAATTTGGTTTGGGAGAGCCCCTCTTCACCTGGCTAAAAGCTTTATATACCAGTCCTCGGGTTCAGATATTAACTAACAGTACCACCTCAGCCCCATTTGAACTATCTAGAGGGACCAGACAGAGCTGCCCTCTATCGCCTCTTGCTCTATGTCCTTACTATGGAGGCCCTGGTGTCCACTATACAGGGAGGCCCAGCGATACGGGGATGTGTTGTGGGTGAGAAAAATCAGGATATCTCCCTTTTTGCCAACAATGTCCTTTGGTTTTTAAACAACCCTGGGGAGGCCCTGCCGGCACTGGGAAAGATATTTGAGGAGTATGGCCCCCTATCGGGACATAAAATCAATTGGGATAAGAGTGAGTGGCTCCCACTGGGAGGAAGAAAGACACCCATCATGATTGCAGGAACCACCATTCATCCCACTAAACAAATAAAATATTTGGGAATCCTTCTCTTCAGTAAACTTTCTCAAATAATTCTGATTAATTATAGGCCACTGGTACAGAAACTCAAAGAAGACTGTACTAACTGGAGAGCTCTTCCCACGAATCCTACTAGGATGAGTTAACTTGATAAAAATGTACATATTACCAAGAGCACTCTACCTCTTTCAATCTATCCCTATCCATCTCCCACAGAAGTACCTGCAGGTGCTAGAGGGAACTTGTACTCAGCTGTTGTGGCATGGAAAGAAACCCAGAATCAGAAAATAAATACTATGGAGCACATAGGGGGACTGGGATTACCCAATATGCATTTATACTACTTAGCCATGCAACTGGCCCATATACAGGATTTGTTGAGGAGGGAGGGGAGATAATCCAACCTGGAGGGACATGGAGAATATACTGTAGGAGATATGCAGCCCTACTATAATTTACTGGTTGACTCCCTAAGGGACAGAGCCCCTCCCAGGATCTTTAATCCTTGCATTAGGGCAACCTGGAAGGCATGGTCAGCTGCTCACACACTACTAGGGGATGTCTCACACTTATCAACTGACATAACCCTAGGGTCGGTGTTGGCGGGAGATGGAGGCCTCTCAAAACATGTTGCTATGGGCCTCAGAGCCTGGAGGAACTGCTGCTTGCTCAGATTGGGTCAGTTTATGGAAGGGGGGGGCAGTGCACCAATTTTATGCCTTAAAGAAGGAATTTAATTTAGCCACATCACAGTACTTTCTTTCTTTTAAACTTAAAACCAAAATAACTTGCAGGGCTGTCTCAAGACGCAAGTTCCCGGGCTTTACAACACATACCTTTAGAAGAGATATTCTCAAAATTCTCTAACACCCAAGGGTTTAAACCCCTAACAAGGTGTTATAAGATGCTACTGGGGAGTTTCCCAGATGCTATGGGGAAAATCAGGAAATCCTGGGAGGAAAACATCTATCCAGATGCACTTACTGGGGGAGGACTGGCGATTAATCCGTAAAGACATGTTGAAGTGTTCTATTAATAATTGCTTGAGAGTTATCCAGTACAATTTTTTCATGCAGGTATGCTATTCTCCCAAATTAGTACATAAAGTAGATCCTGGGAGCTCCCCATATTGTTACAAGTGTTCTACACAAGAGGTCACCTTCTACCATATGGCAAAGGAGTACCCTAAAGTCCAGCTTTTCTGGACGGGGTGGTAGTCATCATTTCTAGAACCCTAAACTATGTACCTAGGTTGGACCCAGTTGAAATTTTGTTGGGGCTTCCAACACAGGGGATCTGGAAACCCACGAGGGGTCACAAGTTATGGAGAATGGGCATAGTGATGGGAATGAGGGAATTGACACTATATTGGAGACTTAAACAAGTCCCTACGATAGCTGCATGACTAGCTTCCCTTTTGCAAGTAATGAAGCTGGAAAGAGCAAAGTACATAGTCAGGAATCAACTAGGCAAATATGAAGAAATTTGGCATCCTCTGGAGCAGGGTGTCTCCCAGGATTGGTTCCCGGGGTTTTGAAAAAGGAATATAAATCCATTGACAATGCTCATATTTTCTTTTGTTTGTCCCTAATCCTAATAGAAAAAAAGCTGCTAGGAATTTGAACTGTATAACAACTTACTGTATAAATGGAGATACACACTTAGCATTTACTTGATCATTATTTATACTGCTAGCTGAATCCTATTGTCACTTTTGTGATAGATGGTTTAAGCACTGTGCCTGAGTTACTTGTATATAAAGGGACCCTCCCATGAAGGGGTAGGTGAGACGTGTCTGTATAAGTCCAAATTAAATAAAGTTTACAAAAAAAAAAGCAAGGTATGTTGTTTGCACTATCTTACATCACAACATCACCATTGTTATTCAGTTGTCATCTATGCTCCATTGTACTCTGCATTTGAATTTTCTTGTGTTTAACATTTTGTCTTACTGGTACTATTTTGCATTTATGCCCTATTGTACTTCTGATTTGTATCTTGTGTTTGTACTTTGTCTAATTGTTGCCTCCTGTGCTATTTGTCATGGCCTGGGCCGTGCTTGAAAACAGTCCCAGGGATCAGTGTACTTACCTGGTTATCAAGGTAATAAAAAAATTAAAATAAAAAAAAATCATTGTGGAATGAGCTCACCATTCTCTATGTCCCCAACCAGCTTCTAATTCCCAGTCTAGACCATTCATTTTTAAACTACCTAACTTTCTTGATAAACAATACATTTTACAGAGAATGAGACCTTAAAGAAATTTCTTGCGAGGGTGCCCGAGTTAGGATCTCACAAGACTTACTGGCCACTACCAGGCAAAAGTAGGTTACCTTTCATTCAACTGTCACTAAGCTCATAGCAGCAAGCATAAAATTTCATGTCCTCTACCCTGCCAGATTACAAGTATGGATACTGGAATCCTGGCATTCATTTTACACCAGAGAACAGGCAGCCATGGAAATGAAACTTCTGCAGGACCTTTTCAAAGACAGATGATCCTCTCCGATATTCCATCAAGTAAGTGGGCACTGTCAGAAGAATGAGTACAGCTTTTGACTGTAGGTTTCTCCTGTTTGCCTTTACTCGAGGAGAGCAGCAATACCGGGATCTCCTAAACAATTCCAGCCCAATGCCTTTTTTTCCTTCCTTGCTTGATCTGATTGGTTGTGATGGTTAACATGGACTATGCCTTTTTTGTGTTTCCCTGACTTTGTCCTTGTTATGGTTCCCTAAAGCAGATTTTGGAACACAAAAGTACGTATTCAAGGTATTTTAATATCTAGTGTGGCCACCTTAACATCCCCAATAATACATTCTGCTGGTTTTATACTCTCGGCAGCTTTGACTGAGAATCCCACTTCGAAATAGGGCTATGCTTTGCTCTGTTTTTGGGATGAAGTAGCCAGCCCTGCCTGTTCTATTTTCTCTCCTGGTCTTATTTGCCAGCATTGAAAACACACTTAACTACTCTTCAACAACATCTGAAGCTAATCTCAGGGGAGGAATTGAGGAAGCCTGCTCTTTAACATGTTTCCTAATCCAGCATGCTACTGGTAGGTGCTCCTTTGGTTTGTATTGCCCCCCCCCCACCCTTTGTTTTCCATCGAACTGGGATCATACATCGAAGCTGTTCACCCTTGCTTCAAATTACCAAACTGGAGACCTGCTTCTCTCTACTTCCTATTTTAAACAGAACGGGAATCCTGGCAGATCTCTTCCCCACAAGGGGTCACGGAATTTTTAAGTCTTTCCATCAAAATCTTCTGATTTAACAGAGACAGGTTGGACAATGTTTACCCTCAGTTGTTCTCACTGGTCGCATTCCCTTTCAGATTATTTGAACAGCAACGGAACCTGGATAGCTGTCTATCTTCTTATGAAGGTTGGAAAGGCTAGACTTTTTGGGTAGCAGATCTATGGTGCTCCCATGAGGTGTCGCAAGGACTTATGCCCCACCTCCTATCTTTGGTTCTGAGTGTGAGTGGCGGAGGAGACAGAATTACTGACCTTGGCTTTGCCTTTGTGGTTTAATCATCATACTTCCTGGTCTGGTAAATTCCTGGGTGCCACCCCTCCCTCCTCAGCTGAGGTCCTTTAATAAGTGTTGAACTTTCCTGACTGGAATTTTGACCTTTTGTTATTTCCTGCATGATTTGAAAGAATACTGAATAATGTAAAATCATCTTTTTTTGTTTCATGTTAGCTCGTTTGTCCTATCAAGACCACATTACCTAAGTTGTTTTTTCCCTTTTGTAAATACTAAAGTGGTAATGTTAGTTTCTCCCACCAATGCTATTTGTGCAAGAGAGAAATTATGTCTTTCTTTCTTTGCTATGGGTGGGGTTGGGGGGAAGTAGGAGGTGAACGCTGCTGATGGTTGCAGGTGTCATGAACCAAAATGAAGGATGGAGTTCCGGTGTTTTCCATTACAAAGATGTAATTTTACATTTTTCAGTCTGAGGAGTCACCACTTTTTTCCCCTTACAGGCAGTATATGGGGTTCTTTGGAGTATTTGGTTCTTCTCTGTTCTCTTTTGGGCTAAGACCTTTGATTTGATTATGCCTGGTTCACCTTCACTGCTATATACTGTAACTTGACACTTATCCAGTCAGAATACCTCATAGGATAGATTTTGTCACAGTCACACCGCCATCATCTGGGGTTTGATGGTTCCTTTATATAGCAAAGATTATAGAGAGAGACTAGATGGAGACTCCTGGGACCAACTAGGAGAATTTACTGTTTGGGGCATTTTGGTTATGTTATGTATAAAAAGATTGGGTAGAGTGTGGAATTCTTACCAACAAGTGACCAGAGACCATTCCTGCTGGATGGGTCCCTCTTCTCTGAGGGGGAAGACACTGGGGGGACAACCAGTGCAATCTCTATTCAGTCCCTGGGTGCTGCTGAGGTGGTTCTGGGGACCCAGGGCTTGCGCATCGGTGGTGGCCAGCAGCTGTCATCTGGTCGGGTGGGAAGCTGTTTTTCCCATTTTCTCCGGGGGGCATGGCATTTCACAGACATCAAGGCACACGCCGATGTCCACCCGCCCCCTACGTTCAGCAGGGCATGCCAAAATGCACTCCCGGCCTCCACCAAGAGTCAGCACACACCGAGCTGCATCCCCACCTTCCAGGGAGCCCTGGAAGTAGGCAAGCAGTCATTGGATGCGCGAACCTTCTCTCCCAGGCAGGCCCTCCAGTGACCTGGGTCCATTCCCAAACACAGGTCACTGGCATTGCAAGTGGAAATCCAACTGCTGGCCGATGGATGGCCTACATGACTAATTTATATAAAAAGTTTAAATCTCTTCTTACTCCTATATTGCTTGATACCTTTAATTACATCTCAGGTGAGAGGCTTTTGGACCCTTCACTCACTGAGGCTACTATTGTGGTACTACTGAAACCCGGGAGGGACCCCTTACAAATTTCCAACCATAGACCGATTTCTCTCATTAATGTAGACCTTAAGATCTTTGTTAAAATACTGGCCAACAGACTAAACCAGGTCTGGGCTTGCCTTATCAGTAGCGAACAGGTAGGCTTTGTGCCTGGCAGGCTTTCAGCTGATCATCTGCACAAGCTCTCTCACCTTAACTCTGATTAGAGGGAGTCCTACACCCTTGCGTTGTTGGCCTTGCTGGATGCAGAGAAAACCTTCGATAGGGTTTCATGTGATTACCTGTTTAATTTGTTACCTAAATTTCACCTTGCATCAGCATTTATTCACTGGATAAAAGTGCTCTACACTCACGGAACAGCCCGGATTCTTTCTGTACAACAAGGTACCAAGCAATGTTGTCCCCTCTCCCCCATTCTTTTCAACCTCTTTTTAGAACACCTAATTAGGAAAATTAATATCACCCTAAAAATCTCTGGCATCCTCCTTGAGCATGATCAATTCAAACTATGAGTCTATGCAGATGACATTTTATTGCATGTCATTTCACCAGAGGTCTCTTTGCTTGCTACCTTGGAGATTATTAAGACGTTTTGAGAAATCTCATATTATAAATAAAATATAGCTAAGTCTGAGGTGATGCCCCTGAATGGCACCACTATGAAGGCTTGTGTGGAGCACCTCCATTTTTTGAGGGCTAAAAACAAGTTTAAATATTTGGGAATTTACCTTAGTGTTTCACCACTCAAAATGAAACAGTATAACCTGGATTCAGTTGTGGCCAGTATTAAGACAGATCTAGATAGGTGGTCGCTTTTGTCTATATCGATGTGGGGACATCTGAGTATTATAAAGATGAATGTCCTTCCACGCCTTTTATACCCTCTCATGAAGGTTACCCAAATCCTGCCCCAATCCTGGTTTAAGTACATACATAGGATTATTTCTCATTTTATATGGCTTAATACACTGCTGAGCAGGGCCTTGTATAATCTGATGTGATCTTAAGAAATGGGAGGACTCAAGGTACCTCAATTTTTTTCTATACTATTTGTCCATCCATTGTTCCAGACTTTTCCTTTAGTTAACTCTGAAATCAGATGATACTCTCCTTCCTTATACTCTACACTGGCTGGATATACTGTAGAACAGGACCGATGTTCTTGGTTGGGCCTCGATATCCATGCTATTCTTTACACTACTTGTAAATCTCTACCTAGACCTCTGAAGGGATCACTGATAGAGACATCTCTTAAGATTCACACAAAATTATGTTCTATTTTCAAGGTCCAACTGCAGCGTGACATGACTCAACCGCTCATTGGGAATCCCAAATTTTAAAAATTCGGGTCACCCCCTTACCAACACTTTTTGGCCTTATAAAGACTTAAACATGGTAAATTGTGTTCTATGCACTGGGAAATTGCTCACTTTGTGGGATGTGCAGGAGACATCTCGTTGGCCTTCCACCTTATGCTTTAAGTACCTTCAGCTGACCCAATGTTAACGCAGCATTTCAGGACTGATATGTGTCATAGTCATCAAAGTACACAAATTCTATCATTAGTCCCAACTGTACCCATACCTCACATTATTTCATATTACTACCATAAAATAGGTGAGACCTTAGCTAATAGGGAAGGTGAGGTGTTTTATTACTGGGATCAGGCACTTCCCAAATCCAGCTCTCCTTGTGACTGGCCAAGCATCTGGCACCACACATACAAATTTTTAAAATGGGATAGGTATAACCTCATGTAGTATCAAGTCCTCCATAACCTCTACTATACCCCACCTAAATTGCAAAGAATGTGTAGACTCTCCTAGGATATTTGCTCCAGATGCAAAAAGCATCTGGGTACATTATTCCACATCCTGTGGTCCTGTGAAAAGGCTACCCCTTTCTGGAACAGTATCTGGTCACGTTTTGGCCCTATGTTAAGCCTAGCAGGAGCTTTCCTTCCTGAAATCTGCCAGCTAGGTGAATTCGGTGACAACCTGATTGGTAACCTCACATGTCCCTAATCTCGGCCTGTGCCAAGAAAGTAATCATTAGACATTGATGTGACTGGTCCACCCCTCAATTTCTAGAATGGTACAGAGAAATCCTGTTCACCCTTCAAGCAGAAAGGATTATTACCAGCATGGCAGATCACCTCTCTAGAGATAAGAAAATATGGAACCGTTGAATGTTCTTTTAACTTTATGAGTGGTTCCTCTGGGTTTTACTCTTTTAGTCGTGGTGGATTTTCAATGCACCCCATGGCCCAGATTGTCAAACTGCACCCAAAAAGTGCATAATAGCAGGAGCAAGCACAAGTCCATTGCACCCATGTGCAAGAGGCATGATATTCAAAAAGTGAGCCGTCCAAACTGCGCCTACAGCTGATGACTGAATATCGCACCACCTGTGCCATAGCGCAACTAGGGAGGGGAAGCTGAGCAGATCTGATGCGCCATAGCCCAACAAGGGATGTGCAGCTCAGCAGTCCAGAGGCGGCATAGCACAACCAGGGATGCCTCCCAGCAGCAGAGCAATGCAACTGCACAACCATGGAGCTAGGGGCCCACCACCCATGCCACAGATGGGCACAGGAACACACAGCAGAACAGACATCGTCCCCCCACACCCCATGCACTGCACAACTGGGGGAGGGCTGGAATAACCACTGGCCCATGGAGACAAGCAAACAACCCACGGCTGGGCCATGGTGCCCCATCACACCCCCTGGCAAGCTATGACTGGCACACAAGGAGGGCTGACCACCCCGTGCCACACCATCCCCCCAATGCAGAGCACACCCTGCACCATGACCCCTAGACACCCTACCCAGGAGCAGCGACCTCCACTGCAGGAAACCCCATGCATGCCACTACCACCACTGTGACACTGCAACCCTACGCACCACAGAACCATGCAAGGCAGCCCCACCATGAGCACCCATCAGCGGGTGGCAGCACACAGCGATGCAACAATGGCATACACAGTGCCACCATGCACAGTCCCCCCAAGGTACTGCTGAGAGACCAACCATGCGTCGGCACATGATGTATCCCACACAGGACAGGGCTTGCCCCAGACACCACCACCAGTGGTACAGCACCCTGCACAGTATCCCAATGACACACCCCAACCCAGCACTGGCCACAACCGCCAGCACAGACAACCACAGTGCTGTGTGGAAGCATGCACCACACTGGATGCCACACAGTGCATGGACAGACACCCACCCATACCCAAGGGCACCACAACACAGGGATGCAGTGGTGGGGCAACCAAGCCCCCAGCATGGGCCCATGTAAACTGTGTACACAAAACCCGTAGTCCTCCATGGCACTGGACTGCCAGCCACCCTGCGCAGGCACTGTGGACCTGTACGCCACCAGCATTTCCCAGATCACAAGTCACAGACAGTGAGGCACATCCCCTGCAACACACACAAGGCACAGCATGGAGGTGGGACAACAACTGTGGAGGCCACAGTGTCACCCAAGGCAGACATGCACCACACCAGTGACAGGAGGCAACCCAGCAGTGTGACAGGTACAGTGGCTGCCCTGCATGGACTGCCACCACTGACATGCCAGTGGACCATGCAGTTCACAGACATGCATGTGTGTCAGCTGCACAGGCCATGGACAGGATGATAGGGGTGCCATGGACACAGAGCACGCACCATGGACCACTGCACACAGTCATCCAGTGCACTGGGCACAACACACACACCACAGACACTGACTGATAGCTACTCCCACACCATAGTCACCTCCACACGGACACACACACATACCCATGACCGCACCACCCCTGACGCCATGCACACCACTGCAGCTGAGCACCTATAGCCCGCTGCAAATCAGAGACCACCACAGTATTCATATCAAAATAACTGTATTGGAACAACATATAAAAGTTAACTATTTACAAAATATATACAAGATGGGGGGGAGGGCCACAAACAAGGTGGGGGTGGGTAAGGGGCAGGGGTGGACAAATGGGACAGGAAAGGAGGGGTGTGAGGGTGGGTCCAGTGGGGTAGGGGATTTCAGGGGCAAAGGGACTTCTAGCGGGAGCACCGCTCCCCACTCTGGCTCTGTCGCTGTCGGTGCCTCCGCAGGACCCTGGTGTCATCAATCCTGTGGAGGATGTCGAGTGATGCCCTCACCACCTGCAGGATCTCCTGAAGTGCCTCCCTGATCTCTCGGAGCTGGTGTGTACCTAGGACAAGGGAGCACAGTCAATAGGTGTGAATGCACAGCCCCATACAGCCCGCCCACTGTGCATGGCATACGGCCGTGGGACATACCTCTGTGATGGTGTGTGACCACCCACAGTGATCACGTCCACATGACCTGCCCACTCAGGTGCATACCACCATGCGGAACACTGCACACACCCACCGGCCAAGTCACGCACAGCACCACCGTGGCCATTTAGTGACATGGCTATGTGGTGCAAAAGCAGTGGCACAGCATGTACCCGGTGCACGCATGGACCACCATCGATGCACTCCCAGACATGCATCGCCACTGGACAGTGTTGACTGTAACAAGTTGCGTGCATGGCAGTGGTGTCGATGGATGGTGGCCATGCCCCGCTGCCCACCCTGTTACACAGCATGCAATAGTAATCATGGAGGTATGGCACTCACCATCATCGGGCCGGTCCCTTGGGCAGTGTGGACCCTCGCCCCACCTGGCTTCCCTCTGTTCTTCATTCTGCCACAGATCACAGGCAAGGCGCTGTTCCTCCAGGCCTGTGGTGCAAACATGAAGAGAGGAACATCAGTACAATCCCGTAGTAAAGCTCCCCTGCCCCCAGGTGTGTGCCCTCCCACCCAGCCAGACGCACCCACCCCACACCCTGATAACACCTCCAGAGCCAACCCCAGACTTTCCCTCCCCCATGTGCTGGACACATACAACTGTGATACCCATATGGAAGATAAAAGTGTGTTGACATAACACCTACCTGGCCGTGGCACTGTGCCCCTCTTGGCACGTGCCCGAAGGTGGGCTAGCAGCTCCGGCTCCCTCCACCGCAGGTCCCCATACCTGTGGCGGTACTGCTCTGTGCTTCTCCTCCATCCAGTGGCCTCCTCGAGTGCAGTGACCACCTCCTCCCACACCCAGCTCCTGGACCTGTCCAGGGGTGCCTCCCCGAACAGTGGCCCATGGTGTGGCTCCACTATGGCCACTAGGTTGGCCAGCTCTACCTGTGACCACTGAGCAGCCCTCCTGTGCGCCATGCTGTCTGCTTGATCTGCAAATATGGCGCTCTGCAGAGCGGCTCCCCATGTGCAGATGCTGTGCGGTACAGCGCTGCCATTCCCTATTGCGCTGTCACCAAACAGCGCGATAGTGGTGCACCCATGCCAGATGCATGGCACCTAGGGGGCAGAGGTCGGGCACAGGGTCTAGGGTCGCTGGCGCACGGACACGCACAGCGCCATTGGAACCCAATACATGTAGCGTGATTGGCTGCCTGTGTGCTACCACCAGTAGTGGCCTACTGTGCTGTTGCCCCGGTGCTCCTATGATGGCCCAGTGCCACAGTGCCATGTAGGTGACTATCGCTATAGCGCTACTGGCACAATGATGGCTGTGCCCTGAATTGCTTCCCGCACACAGCATGTCAGCAGCACGGCAGATGCCTGCGTCAGCAACGCGGGCATGCGCAGTGAGGTGTGTACTATGCATGTCACAGAACTGCACCATTGGCTCAGCATGTTCAACACAATTGCGCAAAGCACAGAAGCGCGATATTCAGCTGTCATATGCAAATCATCTAATCAGCCATTCAATGGCGCAGCACTGCAATTTGCATCCACTTAAAGTTGTGCCTCGCCTCATTTGCATGGGTTGAACTATAAAAGTGCGACATTGGGCTGCAGTGGCCATAGTCAGTTACTGCAGTCTATTGGTGAGTTGCATGCTGTTTGGGAGTGTGGACTGTGGATTTAGGGACATGCATGGGACTGCACAGTCACAGCTAACAACTGCCATTCTTACAGGCTAAATAATGACCGAGCAAGTTGTGGGAGAGGAGGAACACAGTGGTGGGAGGAGGAGAAGGCCTAATTTTAACAAGGCCAAGGCTGAAGCCCTGTTTGAGGCCTACCTGGATCAGGAGCCACTTCTCAGCGGATGGCAGGGAACACCTCAAGCCTGTGCTGCTGCATGGGAGGAGGTGGCACGTGCTGTGAACCTGCATGGCAGCCACCAGCGCTCCATGCAGGAGTGCATGAAAAAGATGGGCACGGACAGGAGGAAGATAAAGGAGAAGGTGGCTGCCATCAGGGCAGCATGAGCTGCAACAGGTGGGGAACAGCCGGAGGTGGTACACCTGACCCCACAGGAGGAGAGGATTGCTGGAAGCATGCAGCATAGTGCCATTGAGGGTGTTCCAGGTGGTGGCTTCCAGATGGGTGGTGGCCCATCACTGCATGGTAAGTCATGGTCTGTCTATGGGGGGGCAGGGTAGGTCACATGCAGTAACGCGACTTTGCTTTCCCTTACAGATCCTGAGCATCTGCATGGGTCAGCGGTGGTGGGCATGTCCACTGAGGACAGTCAGCTGGAAATGGAGGAGGGCCCATCCACCTCCACAGGTATACTTGGCTCAGTGCGACAGTGGGGCTGCCTGGCTGTCCACACTGATGTTGTTGTAACAGGTGTGGAGGATGCCCTGCCTGTGTCCCAGCGTGCCGGCATCCACAAATGCCAGCATGCTGTGGCTGGGGCTGGTGCCGAGTCCATCACAGATGATGATGTGGTTAACGGCATGGGCAGTGACATGTGTGTGCCATGTGATGGCCACACAGCAGGACACATTGCGGCCATGGCTGTGGGTGGTGCTTCCGTGGAGGCCTGCGTGTCAGCACAGTCCCAGCCTGTGCCTGTCAGCACCAGTGGGGCAGCACTGGTGTTTGTTCAGGACAGTGAGACTGTTGCGGCCACTGCGGCAGCACCACTGAGCCCTGGGGCGCGGCAGCCAGAGGGGCAGCATCAGCAGTCGGCTAATGGGTGTGGGGGTACAGGGTCCAGCGTCGTCGTCTGTGCACCACCTGTGGACATGCCCAGACCTGGTCCTGGTGTGCAGCGCCCACCCTGAAGGGGTGCTGAGCATCAGGGCCATGCACACCTTAAGGGATAGGATGCCGAGGAGGCAGATGACCTCTTGGATGAGCACACCCACCTATTTCCAGCATCAGTCCAGCAGCACATGCGGCTTGCGAAGTCGGTGGATGCACTGCGTGCGACTCTGGAGTGGGCAGAGGAGCGTCGCAGCAGTGACACCATTCTGATCCTGGCAGGGATGGACCAGATGCGGGAGGATGTGACCGCTGCCATTGACAGGCATGCACAGGCATTCAGTGCTGTCATGGCCACAATGGGCACACAGTCATGTGCCCATGCGTCACAGACACCACGCAGTGCACTGTCCACCCCCCATTCCCGGCATCGTGCGACACCCTCCCTGTCGACACCGGGTTCAGCTGTGCGCATCCCGAGCACACCTGGCGCAGGCATGTTCGGTGTGCTGCAGACCCCTGCATGACCATGGTTGTGTTCACACAGTGGAACCCCTGGGGGACCATCGGTACCACCCCATGAGGCCAGTGGTCAGCCTGTCAGTGCTGGCGGGTCTCAGTGGGGCCACCCACGCATCCGTGGTGGCCGGGGCACTGTGTCACATGACTGACCTGTCTCCCAAAGTGGCTACTGTCTGGTGCTGCCCTGCGTGCATTGTGTCTTTCAGTGGGCAGTGCACAGGTGGGTACTCGGCCCTGCACGTGGACACACTGTCCATCTGCACACCCTCCTGGTTACTGTCCGCAGTTGCATGTGCATGATGATGCCTGCATTGTGCTGTACACCAATGTGCAATGGTGCTCAGCATCTGACACATGCACATGGACAGGCAGTGGGCGTGGTGGTCTGTGGACATGTGTTTGGCTAGGGGTGGCATTCTGGGTTGGTGTGCCTCCTGCCCTTTGTGCAAGTTTGGTGTGTTGTGTGTGTGTCCATCTGCATGGCATATTTGTCCTCACCCATCTCTGGTTGTGTGTGTGGTTCCATGCCCTGCCACTTCCCTTGATGGCATGCACCCCTGGTGTGTGTCCATGCGTGTTTGTGGGTTGTGCCTTAGCCACTGTTGGCTGCACATGGCCCCATGACTTACCTGGGTTGGCTGAAGTGCTCCTCCGTGATGGTGTCCCAGTGCAGCTGTGCCAGCTGGAGCAGTCGGGGGTCCCGTCGGCCAAGAGAGGGCTGCCCATCACCATCGTCACTGGTGTCCTCATCGTCCCCATCACTGTCCCCCTCTTTGACCTGTACAGCTATCCCACATTTGTTGGCCATGTTGTGCAGGATGCAACAGGCCAGGAATAGCCCGCAGGCCTTTGAGGGGCTGTACTGTAGGGCACCGCCGGAGGTGTCCAGGCAATGGAAACATGCCTTCAGCATCCTGAACACCAGCTCAATGACATTACGTGTGGTGGCGTGTGCCTCATTGTAGCGTTGCTGCGATGGGGTCGCGGGCTGCCGGTAGGGTGTGAGCAGCCAGGGACGGAGTGGGTATCCACTGTCACCTGTGTATAGAGGGTGGAGGTTAGTTTGGAGATCAGCATCACCCTGCCCCAGGCCATGTAGGCCACTACCCATGTCACCTCTGGCCATGCCCCCCCAGGACCTATGATTGTCCATGTGGTTTGCATACTCACCCACTAGGTGTCCAGTGGGGATCTCCCCAGTCTCAATTCTGTGGCACAGTGCAGACTGGTGCCAGATGAAGGCATCATGTGCACCCCAGGGTGCGTGGCACAGACATTGATTATGCACCCCCTGGCATCGCACACCACCTGGCAGTTGATGCTGGCATAGCCCTTGCGATTGATGTATGCAGCCCCCTTGGGGCCAGGTGGTGTGCGTATGACCACATGGGTGCAGTCTATTGCCCCTAGCATGCCAGGCATACATGCTACCCTGTGGAACTCCTGTATGTTTGCTGTGCACTCCGCCGGTGTGCTGGGGAAATGGATGTACTCCGCAGCATGTGGCAGCAGTGTGCTGAGGAATTGGGTGATGTGGCATGACGTGGCCAACTGGGTTATGCCTGTGGTGTCCCCATTTGGTCTCTGGAAGGTACCCATGGCAAGCAAGCACATGCAAGCTGTCACTTTAGTCTCCACTGACAGGGCATGGCTCCATCGTGTGAGTGCCTGCATCACATCACTGCACAGCTCACAGAGCCACCTCAGAATATTCAGGTGGTACCGGCCCACAATCTCGGTATCACTGTACAGCTCGAAGCTGGTGTGGGCTTGGTACTGCCTGTTGGGGGCATACCACTGACAGTCCCTTCCACAGCCATGCCCCACTGCTGCCCACCTTCTCACCCCCCTCATTATGGCCTCCATCTGGAAGGTGGCACTGGCCATGTCCCTGGCTTGTGTTCACCCCCCCGGCAGCTGTTAATGTATTCCCCTGCTGTCCTCACTGCTACTTCCCCTGCACTGGGAGCATCTGCCTGTGGTGGCCTCTGTGCTGTGTGGCACTTCCCCCTTCTACACTGGCTATGGCTCCCCACACCTTCCCTGTGCCTCTGTGTTCAGGGTGCCCTTTCCCTAGCCTGCCCTGTGTGTCCCTCCTGCCCTGTCTGTGTGGCTATAGTTCAGCCTCATGTGTCTTCCCTGTAGCGTTCTTGCACCTCTCCCTTGCTCCTTTTTATTTTGGCTCATTTCCGCTATGGCACAACTTCTGCTTGCTCCCCTATTGCGCATGGGGCAAGTTGTTGAATATCGCACTGCACCATTTATGCATGGTTCCTCCCCCTTCAGTTGCGCATGCCTTCATTATCATTGCACTGTTGCTCAGTGTGATTTAAGGGGTGCAACTGCCTTCTGCTGAATATCGCAGAATGGCGCAATTTCGGACTTGTGCAGGCGCAACCCTATTGCGCACAGATCACCTCTTTTGAATATCTGGGCCCATGTGTTTAGAGTTAAAAAAACTATATTAGACTCCTTTCTTTATGTACCTTTTCATTTCTGATGTGCTTTAATGAGGTATCTGGCCTTCCGGTGGATGTGTGCGAGGGGGTTAGCGGTAGTGGGAGGGATTTATTATTACTTGTTGGGTGTTGTATTGCACTTTCCATTTATTGTTATTGTGCTGTTACTCTTCTCTGTAAACTAGTCTATTTGTTCATTTTCTATGTTGTTAAAACAAATGGTTTATAATAAAGTTTATTTAATTAAAAAAAGAAATGTTCTTACTTTGTGGCAAAACGCCATTCCATGCCACAGGTATGGAAACACGTTTTGGGCAGGATGTGATAAATGGCAGCTATACTGTTCATAAGGTGGTGTGAAAAAATGGCTATGTTGAAAATTAGGAGTAAAAATATTAAAAATTGTCAAAGTGACACGCATGCATAAGAATATTTCAATGACAGCATTTAACTTGGCATTATTATAGTGGTTTTGAGATCCCACCTCATGAACATCTAGCACTGTTATTTTGTTACTTAGTCCTGAAAGGTGATTTTGTGCATCATCTGCAAAATCACCTGACAGGTTTGATTAATGAAATGTCATTGACGGTGTTCCTGAGAAGGGGTCCCAAAAGGCCAGTTTGGTTCAAAAATACCTTAAAATGATTGCGATACCGACATTAGCTCAAAACACAATTAACAGCCATTATACCTTGATCCTTCTGTTCGCAGCTCGAATTTGAAGAGTTCAGACATGTCCCAGTCCTCGGAAGATGACACCTGATGACCACCATTAGTAAGTATAGGACAATGGGGGTGTGGGGTGGGGGGTGCTCAGTGGGAGTATCTGGTTGGAGGAGGGGGACAGGGGAGATGACAAGGGTCTGTTTTCTTTTTTAAAGGGGTTAAAAAAATAAAAAAAGAAGCTGGAAGCTGTTTTCTTTTTCACAGAGCTAAAATTTAGACGATCTTTGGAGACACTGGGGGTGGGTCCCCTGTGTCCCACACTGCTGGGGGGATGGCAGTTCATATTTAGGGACACTGTCAGTGGGCTCCCCAGTGTCCCACTCTGGCGGGGGGAGGGGGGCTTACAGTGCCAACAGAGGGATTGGGCACCTTGCTGTTGGCAAATTGAGAAAAAAACATGTTTCAGGACACTGGGAGGGAGTTCCCCAGTGTCCCACACTGATGGAGGTGGTTTTAACATGCTGACGGGGGATTGGGCACCTCGATCTCAGCAAATACATGAAATGCATTGTTGTGTTTGTTCAAAAAGAACGGTTCTAGCAGTACACTTTACAAAAGATTATTTACACTTCTGATTAGGCAATTGAGCCAGGAAAAAGAAATCAATGGCATCGCCGAGTACAGTAAATGGTACTGTGACTTTTTTTTGTATAAAACTTTGCCGAGATATGATACATTACAACTAAATTTAGACACACATTATATGTGTCAAGGAACAAGTTGAAAATTATGGATACTGCCTTGAATAAAAAAAAAAAACAAGGTTATTTTTAAGAACAGAAGAGTGAATAATCTTTTGTAAAGTGTGCTGATAGACCCATTCTTTCCGAACAAACACAACAGAAGATTACCCTATTGTGCACCGTTTACCGATCTCCCTAATAATTGAATGGGTTTTGAGCACAATCACTGTTTAGATTTACTACTGTGCTAGAAACATAAAATACATTGTTCAGGACTTTGGGAGGGATGACTTACAGAGTCAGCAGTGGGATTGGGCAACCCACTGTCAGCAAATGCATTAAAAACATGTAACATGTGATTTTGCATTAACATTCCTTGGCCCCCTTCCCCTTACAATCACTAAAATGAGGAAAAAGGGTTTCTTTAGGTAAACAGCAACAGGTGTTTACCTAAACAGGGGCCAAGGAATCAGATTCTGGGGTCTGTTTGGCCCCAAAATGTACAGGGGCATTTTTAGGAACTCCTTCCCATACTGTCGCAATACCAGAACAGTGCCACAATTTGCAGCATTTTAAAACTGGTTTTGCCGTAATTTGTGGCATTTTCACAAAGATACTGTAGTGTCGCAAATTTGCAGCATTCCCAATGTCCAAACTTTGAAAAACAATTCTGGGCATTATTTAAAAAAATTATGTGAGAATCATGTTCCTCAGGCCCTGATTAGGTAAACACAACTGTTAGTGTTTACCAAGGGGCAGTATTTTTTGAATTATACTGTTTTTTCACCATCACTAACTGAAAACAAGATGGTGGAAGCAGGAAAGAAGTGAACCTATTTGCAAAAGAGAAAGTGCTTTCAGAAAACAGAAACAATTATTTTGCATGGGACAGCTGATTTTTCCCATAGGAAATAATGGGAAACTTAAAATGTTAATACATTTTGAATGGATTAATATTTTTTCACCAGACTTTCAAAAGGCACATCTGTGACCCAAATCTCATATACCCTGAAAGTTTCGGAGCAAACCACTAAATGGTTTTGGAGAAACAGCGTGACAAACAAATTGTCAAAAAAGTGGTATTTTTCACATTTTATGATATTCTGTAGCTTGGTCCCATACATTGGACTGGAAAAAATCTTGCCAGATCAAGAGATCTATGGGACCAGACTGCACATGCGTAACTTTAGACAAATCGTTCAAACGGTTGCAAAGTTATTAAAGTGCAAAATGTGGGGTTTAATATAGAAGTGACCATTGTACCCTAACTATAGTGACACTACAGCAAAACTATAATTTCTATAGATGTGTGTGTGTGTGTGTGTGTGTGCATGTGTGTGTGTATATATATATATATATATATATATATATATATATATATATATATATATATATACCTCTTTACCAAGATTAGTCCCAAATATGGACATTCTGCAATAAAGCATAAGAAGTTTCTATGTTTAGCTGTTGTGATTCTTTATTAAACCATAAAGTTATTCAGTATTATAAAAAGGGTCTCAGAAATGCTGCTATCTGATTGGCTGTCATTTGGTGAGACCCTATACACCATTATGTGCAACCTCATCACCATGGCACATGAATCCTCCTTTTCAGCATTCCATGCTTTAGCACTGCTGATTGACTGGAATGATGCACTCTGATTCTGAACCAGCATTCCTAAACAGTTGGTGGATGAACTACTGTATTTGATTAAAAAAAAAAAACTCCCTCTTAATGAGGAAAACATTCACAGTGCATGCTTCTAATACTGTTTCATTCAGTATGATTTTTATAATAGCAATAAGGCACTCACAGGTTAGTCAATTAATCCCTCCCAATGGGCAATACGGCACTTGACTGCACCTCATTATGCTCCTAGGGGTTGATTAACAGACTGTTAATCTAACCCCTTGGTCATGCCTTATTATTGAATTATAATGACTAATAGAAAGGTCATCTCAAATTACTTTCCTTCTGTTTCTTTCCCATCGTTTTCTGATAATAAAAAAGGAAAATTTGACCTACAGTAACTACTGCAGTTCCTTTACTTATTAATGATAAATGTGCACTTCTCTTAAGAGCATGCAGTAGTTCATATCTCTTATTCTATGTTATGAATTCTTTGCAGCATGCAGAATGTGTTTGGAAGTCATTTATATGTAATCTTCCCTAAGGAGCTGTGCAGCCAGTTCTGAGGTGTAGGGAGCATTGCACTACAATGACATTACCATCCAAGATCCTAATCTCAGGGAACAAAATGCTTCAGTTTAAATGGTGTACTGTATAAAGTCTTAGAAAGTGAAAAAAAAATATAAAAATCCTGACTTTAAAAATGGTCACTATACAGGAATTTATTCTAAGTGGAAAATTTCACATATACCTGGTAGAACATGATGAGCCAGATTCCAAAATTAGTGTTTAATATTTTGTGCTGCATTTATTTGTCCAGTTCTAAAGACAGTAAGGGAGTGTATGACTTCATGCAGAAATCAGGACTGTCATTAAGAAAATTCTCAGATTTTTTTTTACCCCAAGAACTATAATTGTGTTAAGAGCAGGCTTGGAACACAGCCTCAAAAACAACTGCCCTGATGTTCCATGTGTTGAGTTGTCTCTGCTGTGGCTTGTTCTTTCTGTGGTAACATTTCAAGTGGAGCTGTAGAATGCTGATTGTAGCCAGGTGTGTATCGCTGTTTGTGGCTGAGTTATGTGTCATGCACTGCATGGTGTTTGCCATGCAGTATCTCACAGTTGTGTCTGAGTTAGACACACTTACATGGATACCCCTCTCCCACTATGGTGCATTGAACTGTTGGGTACATACTGTGCATTATACACTGGTATGCTGCATCCTGTGTATGGCATTTGATGCTAACGACACCGTTTGTCACCTTACTGGTTGACTAATTTATTTTATTAATTAAATTTTGATAACCAGGTAGACCCACTGAGCCCCGAAGGTCCCTTTTTCAGGGGCAACCCGGGGATACAGTACGTGGAAAGATACAGGAGGAGAGAAGGTTACAAAACAAATCCAAGTACAGTAGTTACAGTTTTTTTTGTCATACATGCAGACCACTAATGTCAGTCTATCTACAATGGACTAAGGGACAGGGCCCCTCCCAGGATTCTTAATTCTTGCATTAGGGCAACCAGGAAGGCATGGTCAGCTGCTCACACACTACTAGGTGATGTCTCACGCTTACCACCTGACAAGACCTTGGGGTCAGTGTTGACGGGAGACGGAGGCCTCTCAAAACATGATGCTATGGGCCTCAAAGTCTTGAGGAAAGGGGGCTTGCTCAAATTGGGTCAGTTTATGGAAGGAGGCAGTGCGCAAGTTTCCTGCCTTAAAGAAGGAATTTAATTTAGCCACATCACAGCATTTTCTTTATATTAGACTTAAAACCAAAACTGTGGGGCTGTCTCTAGAGGCAGGTTCCTGGGCTTTACAACACACAGCTTTAGAAGAATTATTCTCCAAATTCCATAACACCCAAGGGTTTAAACCCCTAAGAAGGTGTTATAAGATTTTACTGAGGAGCCTCCCAAACCCTATGGGGAAAATCAGGAAATCCTAGGAGGAAAACATCTACCCAGATGCGCTAACTGAGGGGGACTGGCGATTAATCAGTAAAAACATCTTGAAGTGTTCTGTTATAATCACTTGAGAGTTATACAGTAAAATTCTTTCATGCAGGTATACCATACTCCCAAATTAGCACATAAAATAGATCCTGGGACCTCCCCATATTGTTACACATGTTTTACCCAAGAGGACACCTTCTACCATATGGCATGGGAGTGCCCTTAAGTCCAGCTTTTCTGGACAGAGGTGGTAGACATCCTTTCTAGAACCCAAAACTATGTACCTAGGTTGGACCAGGTTGAAAATTTGTTTGGGCTTCTAACATGGGATCTGGAAACCCATGAGGAGTCACAAGTTATGGAGACTTGGCATAGTGGTGGGAATGAGGAAATCGGCACTATATTGGAGACTTAAAGAAGTCCCTATGATAGCTGCATGGTTAGCTTCCCTTTCGCAAGAAATAAAGCTGGAAAGAACAAACTACATAGTCAGGAATCAACTGGGCAAATATGAAGAAATTAGACATCTTCTGGAGCAGGCTGTCTCCCGGGATTGGTTCCCGGGCTTTTGAAAAAGGAATATAAATCAAAAAACAATCCTCATATTTTCTTTTGTTTGTCCCTATCCCTAATAGAAAAAACTCTGCTAGGAATTTAAACTGTATAACAACTTAGAGTATAAATGGATGTACACATATAACTTTACTTGATCAGTATGTATACTGCTAGCTGAATCCTATTGTCACTTTTGTGACAGATGGTTTAAGCACTGTACCTGAGTAACTTGTATAAAAAGGGACCCTCCCAGGAAGGGGAAGGTGAGACGTGTCTGTATAAGTCCAAATAAAATAAAGTTTACAAAGTAAAAAGCAAGGTCTGTTGTTTGCACTATCTTACATCATGATATCACCATTGTTATTTGGTTGTCATCTATGCTCCATTGTACTCTGCATTTTGAATTTTCTTGTGTTTAACATTTTGTCTAACTGGTACTATTTTGCATTTATGCCCTATTGTACTTCAGATTTTTATCTTGTGTTTGTACTTTGTCTAATTGTTGCCTCCTGTGCCATTTGTCATGGCCTAGGTCATGCTTGAAAACAGTCCCTGGGATCAGTGTACTTACCCGGTTAACAAAGTCATAAAATAAAATTAAAATTAAAAAATAAAACATTGTGGAATGAGCTCACCATTCTCTATGTCCCCAACCAGTTTCTAATTCCCAGTCTAGAACATTCATTTTAAAACTACTTAACTTTCTTGATAAACAACACATTTTACAGAGAATAAGAGACCTTAAAGAAATTACTTGGGAGGGTGCCCGAGTTAGGATCTCACAAGATTTGCTGGCCACTACCAGGCAAAAGTGAGCCACCTTTCATTCAACTGTCACTAATCTCATAGCAGCAAGCATAAAATTTCATGTCATCTACCCGGCCAGACTACAAGTATGGATTCTAGAATCCTGGCATTCATTTTACACCAGAGAACAGGCAGCCACGGAAATGAAGAAACTTCTGCAGGATCTTTTCAAAGACAGATGATCCTCTCCGATATTCCATCAAGTAAGTGGGCACTGTCAGAAGCATGAATACAACTTTTGACTGTAGGTTTCTCCTGTTTGCCATTACTTTAGGAGAGCAGCAATGGCGGAATCTTCCGAATGATTCTAGCCCAATGTCTTTTTTTCCTTTTTTGCTTGATCTGGTTGGTTGTGATGTTTAACATGGACTATGCCTTTTTTGTGTTTCCCTGACTTTGTCCTTGTTATGGTTCCCTAAAGCAGATTTTGGAACATGAAAGTACATATTCAAGGTACTTTAATATCTAGTGTGGCCACCTTAACATCTCCAATAATATATTCTGCTGGCTTTACACCCTTGGCAGCTTTGACCGAGAATCCCTCTTCGAAATAGCGCTATGTTTTGCTCTGTTGTTGGGATGAAGTGGCCAGACCTGCCTGTTCTATTTTCTCTCATGGTCTTATTATTTGCCAGCATTGAAAACACACTTAACTACTCTTCAACAACATCTGAAGCTAATCTCAGGGGACAAATTGAGGAATCCTGCTCTTTAACACGTTTCCTAATCCAGCATGCTACGGGTAAATGCTCCTTTTGTTTGTATTGCTCCTCCACCCTTTGTTTTCCATCGAACTGGGATCATACATCAAAGCTGTTCACCTTGCTTCAAATTATCAAACTGGAGACCTGCTTCTCTCCACTTCCTATTTTAAACAGACTGGGAATCCTGGCAGGTCTCTTCTCCACAGGGGGTCACGGAATTTTTAAGTCTTTCCATCAAAATCTTCTGATTTAACAGAGATAGGTTGGACAATGTTCACCCTCAGTTGTTCTCACTGGTGGCATTCCCTTTCAGTTTAATTGAAACACAGAAACATAGAATTTGACGGCAGATAAGGACCGCTTGGCCCACCCAGTCTGCCCATTTCCATACCTGATGGATAAGCTGCAGATCCTAGTTAACCTGCAGCCTACTTCTTCCTACCTCCACCCCCTAGAATTGCCTTATGACTGTCCCATGCATGCTTGAATTCCACCACTGTTTGTGACTCCACAACCTCCTCTGGAAGGACGTTCCATACATCCACCACCCTCTCTGTGAAAAAATACTTCCTTAAATTACCTCTGAGCCGCCCCCTTCTATCTTCAAATTGTGCCCTTGTTCTTGCACACCTCTTTTTTGAAAGATGCCACCCTCTTGACTTTGTTGATCCCTTGAGGTACTTGAAAGTTTCTATCATGTCCCCTCTCCCTCCTTTCCTCGAGGCTATACATATTAAGCTGCTTAAGTCTCTCTTCATATGTCTTGGTGTGCAGACCCTGCACCATTTTAGTTGCCCTCCTCTGGACAGCTTCCATCCTGTCTATGTCTTTATGAGATTGGGTCTCCAGAACTGCACGCAGTACTCCAGATGGGGTCTCACCAGCTGTCTGTACAGAGGGATAATAACTTCCTGTTTTCTACTGGTGATGCCTCTCCTATGCATCCCAGTATCCCCCAGCCCTCCTTGCTGCCCTCTCACATTGCTTGCCCACCTTTAGGTCATCTGATATGACTACCCCAGGTCCGTTTCCATTTCTGTTGTTGTTAGTATCTCACCCCCATTGTGTACTCTTCCCCTGGGTTTTTGTTTCCCAGGTGCATTACCTTGCACTTCTTAGCATTGAATCTAAGCTGCCATACATTTGACCATTCCTCTAACCTTACCAAGTCCCTTTTCATGCTTTCCACCCCACCTTGTGCATCAACTCTGTTGCAGATCTTTGTGTCATCTGCAAAGAGACATACTTTTCCTTCCAGTCCCTCTGCAATGTCACTTACAAAGACATTGAAGAGGACTGGTCCTAATACTGAACCCTGGGTACCCACTACTAACCCCCTTTTCAAGTGGACTCCATTTACTATTACTCTCTGTGTCCTATTCTCCAGCCAGTTCTTTACCCAGGCTGTCATCTTGGGACCCACTCCCAGGCTGGCTAACTTGTATATTAATCTTGTGTGGGACTGTGTCAAATGCCTCATAAAGTCTAGGTAGGCCATGTCCACAGCCCCTCCCTGATCAACTACTTTGGTCACCCAGTCAAAGAAATCTATCAGATTTGTCTGGCATGACCTTCCCGCTGTGAATCCATGCTGCCTTGGGTCCTGTGCCCCTCCGGCCTCTAGATATTTAACAATTCTTTCCTTCAGAAGTGATTCCATCATTTTCCCTACCACTGAGGTTAAACTAACAGGTCTGTAGTTTCCTGCTTCTGCCTTGCTCCCACTTTTGTGAAGGGGAATCACATCTGCCCTCCTCCAGTCCTCGGTACCACCCCATCCTCCCATGATTTGTTAAAGAGGGTAGTCAGTGGTGTCACTAGCTCTACCCTTAGTTCTTTAGAATTCTGGGATGAATCCCATCAGGCCCCATTGCTTGTCCACTTCAGTTTTAAGAGTTCTTTCAGAACCCTTTCTTCTGTAAATGGGCTGTATCAACTTCTGTATCCAGAGTGTTTCTACTGTTTGTTTTAGGTACCTCCTCTTCCTTTGTAAATACTGAGCAAAATATTTGTTTTAGTATCTCTGCCTTTCACAGTCACCTCTGCCCACCCTCCCTCCCTTTATTAAGCCCTCACTATCCCTCCTTGGTCTCCTTCGCCTCCTGATGTACCTATTAAAGGTTTTATCCCCTTCTTAACTGAGTTGGCTATCTTTTCCTCGGTTTGGGCCTTTGCTGTTCTGACTGCCTCCCAGCTTCCTTTTGCTTTAACTGATATAGTTCTCTGTCCTGTTCCTTCTGTGATTCCTTGTACTTCCTGAATGCTTTCTTTTTCTCTTGAACCTTCACTGCCACTTCCTTTGAGAACCATAGTGGTTTCTTACCTCATTTTGTTTTGTTTATTTGCTTTACACAAATGCTTGATACCTCTGTGATGGCAGTTTTTATTATTCTCAATTGTTCTTCCACCCCTCCTTCCTGCCCATTTGCTAGTGCATTCCTTAGGCACTCACCCATTTTGACAAAGTCAGCCCTCCTAAAATCCAATACCTTTGTCTTTGTATGGCTTGACTCTATTGCTGTGTTTATTGTGAACCATACTGTTCGATGGTCGCTAGTTCCCAGATGGCTACCCACTTCTACATCTGTGATCTCTCTTCATCTCCATTTGAGAGAACCAGGTCTAAGATTGCTCCTCTCGAGTGGGCTCCAATACTAGTTGTCTAAGGCATGCCCCTGTAGGCATCTAGAATAACCCCACTCTTCAAGTGGCTGCTGCAACTGCACCCAGTTAACATCAGGCATATTCAGATCACCCATCAGCAATATCTCCCCTTTTTCTGGCATTCTAAGTATACTTTCTATCATTTCATTGTCCATTTCCTCCCCCTGAGAAAGGGGTCTGTATACAACCCCTGTGCGTATTGTGGTGCCATTGCCGGTCTCCAAATTTACCCACAGTGCTTCTTCTCCTCCCTGTTTACCCTTTTGTTCTGTTGCTTATGTAAGCAACTTATGTAAAGAGCTACTCCTCCTCCTCCTCTTTTACCCTCCCTGTCCCTCCTGTAGATAGTGTATCCTGGTATGTTTACATCCCAGTCATGGTTTTGTGTGTACCATGTTTCTGTGACTGCCACGATATCCAGATGTTCCTCCTCCATCAAGGCCACTAATTCAGGAAGCTTGTTACTCAGACTACAGGCATTGGTACTCATTGCTCTCCATTTTTTGATGGCTTTACCTTCTGTTGCAGCATCCCCCACTGACCTTTCTACCTTGGTCTTTTTCTCATTTAGTACCCTGTTTTGTAGGGGGAGGCCGGGATTTTCCTGCTGCTCATCAGTGCCTCCCCCCTTGACTAGTTTAAAAGCTTGCCAATGAAGCATTTAAACCGATTGCTCAAAAGACTTGTTCCCTTCCTGGACAGATGCAGACCATCCTGCCAGTATAGGCTGGTGTCCCCCCAGGTAGAAGCCCAGTCCCCAATGAAGCCAAACCCTGTGCTCCACACCCATTTTTTTCAACCATTCATTAAACTGCATGGTGCAGCATTCTCGCCTCACTCATTCCATTGACAGGCAGCACCTCTGAGAAGGATACGGTGTGTGCTACTTGTCTTAGGCCTCTCCCCAATTCTACAAAGTCCTTCTGCACTGCTCTAATCCCATGATGAGCCAAGTCATTTGTCCCTAGGTGGACAATGATGTCCAGCTCAGACTCCCATGCAGCTGTTCCTGTGATCCTGAGGATGCGCTTCCTGTCCCTCCAAGCCATGGCACCAGGCAGGCACCTTACTTCAGTTTTCCCTGCTCCCCCAGTTCTATCCCCCTACTAATTGAGTCCCCCACCAGGAGCGGCTTCCTTTCCTTGTGGTGTCCTCTGCCTCCTTCCTGTGGGCCTCCCTTGTGACAGCTGTCCTCAGCCTCCTTAGTCTCCTCTGTGGGTGCATCCATAGGGGAGCTATGCTCCCCCAGAATGGTGTATGGATTGTGGAGTGGAACAACTGACTGGGTGTGCCTCTGTTCCACCATCCTCACCCTTCCTGAGCCCAATGTGGTCCAACTGCTGTGTTTTCCTCGCAACAGCAACAGAACCTGGATAGCTGTCTATCTTCTTATGAAGGTTGGAAAGGCTAGATTTTTTGGGTAGCAGATCTATTATGCTCCCATGAGGTGTTGCCAGGACTTATGCCCCACCTCCTGTCTTTGGTGCTGAGTGTGGGTGAGGGGGAGACAGAATTACAGACCTTGGCTTTGCCTTTGTGGTTTAATCGTCATGCTTCCTGGTCTGGTAAATTCCTGGTTGCCTCCCTTCCCTCCTCAGCTGAGGTTCTTTAATAATTGTATAATTTTCCTGACTGGAATTTGGGTCTTTTTTTTTATTTTATGCATGATTTGAAAGAATGCTGAATAATGTAAAATCATATTTTTTTGTTTCATAATGTTAGCTCATATGTCCTATCAGGACTACATTACCTAAGCTGTTTTTTCTCTTTTGTAAATACTAAAGTGGTAGTGTTAGTTTTTCCCACATATGTTGTTTGTTCAAGAGAGCAATTATCTCTTTCTTTCTTTGTTATGGGTGGCAGGAAGTAGAAGGTGAATGCTGCTGATGGTTGCAGGTGTCATGAACCAAAATGAAGGATGGAGTTCTGGTGTTTTCCATGACAAGGATGTACTTTTACATTTTTGGGTCCAAGGAGTCACCACTTTTTTCCCCTTACAGGCGGTATATGGGGTTCTTTGGAGTATTTGGTTCTTCTTTGTACTCTTTTGGGCTAAGACCTTTGTTTTGATTATACCTGATTCACCTTCACTGCTATATAACTCGACACTTATCCAGTCAGAATGCCTCATAGGATAGATTTTGTCACAGTCACACCTCCATCATCTGGGGTTTGATGGTTCCTTTATATAGCAAAGATTATAGAGAGAAACTAGATGGAGACTCCTTGTCCCAACTAGGACAATTTATTGTTTTGGGAATTTTGGTTATGTTATATATAAAGAGATTGGTTAGAGTGTGGTATTCTTTACCGGCAAGAGACTGGAGACCATTCCTGCTGGAAATCTGGAAACTTTCTCCTTGGGCAGCTAACAAATCTTTTGTTTTTGCCTTCTTCTGGATCTTTTTTGGAATAAGTAAGAAAGGTATGTGGGCGTCCTTGAACTTGTTTATATTTGGCATGGTTCTCTTGTTGTTGTGGTTTAAGTCATGTGGGAAGGGGCAGGAGGGGGTATGGGGGGGTACTACTAGAAGAGGGTTTCTATTGTTTATTTTTTCAGATTAGTTTCCTGTTTTTATTTACTAGGTAGTGTCTATATGTTGATATCTACTAAAAATGTCTATTGGTTATTGTTTCTGTTCCTGGAATATTAAGTGTGCTTAAGCGCCTGTGAAAAGGGTGAAGGTTCTGCTTCATTTAAATAAATTACAGGTAGATGTAGCCGTCCTTTAGGAAACCCACATGCTCCCAACCTAGGTCTCCATTTCAGGAGATCCTGGGTGGGGTAAGCCTTTGGAGCTGGCTCTGACTCCCGCAAGAAGGGTATTGCCATTTTGGTGACCAGACGGGTACAATTCCATTTGCTCCAAGAGGTGGCAGATCCCCATGGGTGATTTATAATTCTACATGCTCTACTGGGGCATTTGGAAGTCATTTTTGGTGCAATATATGGTCCCATGGCAGACAATCCCAATTTCTTTGCATCTTTAATTTCCACATTAGCTCCTCAGACCTCTCTTCCCATTCTTTTGGCCGGTGAATGGAACATTGTTTTCTGCAATGATTTAGATCAATCTAGTCATTGCCAGCAAGCCTTGACATAGAACGAATTAGCCCTGAGGGAACTCATAGATACCTTAGGACTGGTCGACCTGTGGAGGGCATTACACCCTAGTCAGCGTCAATATTCCTTTCATTCTATACACCCAAAATTTCCTTCTCCAGGATAGATCTCTTTTTGTGGGGTGTTGAGCACCTTCAAGTATCTTGTTATGCTACTATGTGGTTAACGTAATATCTGACCATCACCCTGTGCTTCTCCAGGTATGCTTCTCTCCATTTATAGAACAGGAAAAGACCAGGAGGGCTATTTATTACCTACTTACAGTAAGACCCTGAGCATAGTTGATCATATCCAGCAAATCATCTCCTCTTTTCTAGGGGCAAACTCTCCTTTGATGGTGAAACTGGATATGCTATGGGGAGTTTTAAAATGTGCCCTCTGAGGTGAATTGATCTGCCTGGCTTCCAAGCGCAAAAAACAAGCATCACAAGAAATCACCTCACTATTGGTTCTGATCAGGCTCCTGGAACAACACTTATCACTAGTGTCTCCCCATCAGGAATGGGAAAGGCTGGAGGTCCTCAGGTCAAAATATAGTCAATTATTTTGGGACAAAGCAAAACACCTTCTCCTGCATTACAAAGCAAAATATTTTAACCATGGGTGAAAGGCTTGGAAGCTCTTGGCCTTATAGCTGCGCTCCCAAGCTATGGACTGGATAGTTCCTTCTATTTATTCAGAATCACACCAACTGCTTACCTCTCCCTGAGACATTGTAGCCCTTTTCCAGTCCCATTATCGGAGTCTAAATGCTGCACCTTCCACCCATTTTTGTCCTGCTAAATTTGATGCCTTTTTCCAAGATATTGATCTGCCCCACTTAAGTGAATTACAAATAGAGTTTTTACAAGTTCCAGCTGTGTATAGAGGAAGTCTGTACTGCCATTGATTCCCTAGCCCTGGATAAATCCCCAGGTCTGGATGGCTAAATGACAAATTCTTTTTTTCTTCTCCTCCCTTTGACTCCCTGGTCCACCTCTCCTTCAGGCCAGCCTAGGACCCCACCGACACACTTGCCCCATCCCCTCTACCTCAGATTGCAGCCACCTCAAAGGTAGCCCAGTGTATCCCTTCTCCGGATGTGTCCCTCTCCTTCCAGGGGGAAGGCACCGGGGGGACAACCAGTGCACTCTCTATTCGGTCCCTGGGTGCTGCTGAGGTGGTTCTGGGTACTCAATGCTTCCACATCAGTGTGGGCCAGCAGTTGTCATCTGGCCAGTTGGGAAGCTGCTTTTCCCATTTTCATCTGGGGGTGTGACATTCCACAGATGTCAAGGCACACGCCGACAACTACCTGCACCCTACGTTCAGCAGGGCATGCTGAAATGCACTCCCGGCCTCCACCAGGAGTCAGCACACATCAAGAAGCATCCCCACCCTCCTCCTGAGAGTAGGCAATCAGTCATTGGATGCACAAGCCTTCTCCCCCGGGCAGGCCCTCCAGTGACCGGACTGGCTACATGACTAATTTATATAAAAAGTTTAAATCTCTTCTTGTGCCTATATTGCTTGATACCTTTAATTACATCTCAGCTGAGGGGCTTTTGGATCCCTCGCTCACTGAGGCTACTATTGTGGTACTACAGATACCCGTAAGGGATCCCTTACAAATCTTCAACTATAGACCGATTTCTCTCATTAATATAGAACTTAAGATCTTTGCTAAAATACTGGCCAACAGAGTAAATCAAGTCTGGGCTTCCCTTATCAGTAGCGAACAGGTAGGCTTTGTGACTGGCAGGCTTTCAGCTGATCATCTGCACAAGCTCTCTCACCTTAACTCTGACTTGTGGGAGTCCTGCACCCCTGCGGTGTTGGCCTCGCTGGATGCAGAGAAAGCCTTCAATAGGGTTTCATGTGATTACCTGTTTAATCTGTTACCTAAGTTTCACTTTGCATCAGCATTTATTCACTGAATAAAAGTGCTCTACACTCACCCAACAGCCCAGATTCTTTGTAATGGAGTTCTTTCTAAAGGCTTCTCTCTGTACAACAAGGTACCAAGTAATGTTGTCCCCTCTCCCCCATTCTTTTCAACCCCTTTCTAGAACCCCTAATTAGGAAAATTAATATCACCCTAAAAATCTCTGGCATCCTCCTTGAGCATGATCAATTCAAACTATGAGTCTATGCAGATGACATTTTATTGCATGTCATTTCACCAGAGGTCTCTTTGCCTGCTACCTTGGAGATTATTAAGAGGTTTGGGGAAATCTCATATTATAAATAAAATATAGCTAAGTCTGAGGTGATGCCCCTGAATGGAGCCACTATCAAGGCTTGTGTGGAGCATCTCTGTTTTCTTTGGGTTAAAGACAAGTTTAAATATTTGGGAATTTACCTTAGTGTTTCACCGCTCAAAATGAAACAGTATAACCTGATTCAGTTGTGGCCAGTATTAAGACAGATCTAGATAGGTGGTCTCTTTTGTCTATATCGATGTGGGGACATCTGAGTATTATAAAGATGAATGTCCTTCCACGCCTTTTATACCCTCTCATGATGGTTACCCAAATCCTGCCCCAATCCTGGTTTAAGTACATACATAGGATTATTTCTCATTTTATATGGCTGAATACACTGCTGAGCAGGGCCTTGTATAATCTGATGTGATCTTAAGAAACGGGAGGACTCAAGGTACCCCAGTTTTTTTCTATACTATTTGTCCATCCATTGTTCCAGATTTTTCCTTTAGTTAACTCTGAAATCAGATGATACTCTCCTTCCTTATACTCTACACTGGCTGGAAATACTGTAGAACAGGACCGGTGTTCTTGGTTGGGCCTCGATATCCATGCTATTCTTTACACTACTTGTAAATCTCTACCTAGACCTCTGAAGGGATCACTGATAGAGACATCTCTTAAGATTCACACTAAATTACTTTCTATTTTCAAGGTCCAACTGCAGCATGACATGACTCAACCGCTCATTGGGAATCCCAAATTTTAAAATTGTGGGTCACCCCCTTTCCAAGACTTTTTGGCCTTATAAAGACTTAAACATGGTAAATTGTGTTCTATGTAATGGGAAATTGTTCACTTTGTGGGATGTGCAGGAGACATCTCGTTGGCCTTCCACCTTATGCTTTAAGTACCTTCAGCTGACCCAGTGTTAACACAGCATTTCAGGACTGATATGTGGCATAGTCATCAAAGTATACAAATTCTATCATTAGTCCCAACTGCACCCATACCTCACATTATTTCATATTACTACCATAAAATAGGTGAGATCTTAGCTAATAGGGAAGGTGAGGTGTTTTATTACTGGGATCAGGCACTTCCCAAATCCAACTCTCCTTGTGACTGGCCAAGCATCTGGCACCACACATACACATTTTAAAATGGGATAGGCATCACCTCATGCAGTATCAAGTCCTCCTTAGAAAATGGCTAAAGAAAATTATCTCTCCTGATTGGCTAAGTCATGTTTTTAGGTGGGCTTCTATCAAACAATAAATGCCCAGCTAAAAATGAGAGCCAGGCCACAGTGCCCCTTCACCCACTGAACTATCTTAGCACCCACTCTGCTTCCCAATTGGCTAAAATGTAAATAAAATATTTTAAACTCGCCACCATTTTTTATTCCACTTAGCAAGAGAGTTAACCAAGATTCCCTTCCATGAAAGCTTTTACTGGCCCACTACTGTCCTAAACAAATAAATGCACATCAGAAGTTTCCCTGTTCTCCAAACTCAGTCGAAGTTCTGCCACGAAGTAACACAAAAAAAAAAAATGCAGACTTACTTTCTAGTATTGGTAGCTTATCCACACAGGTGCTGCTGTGCATTACCCACTCTTCACCCTTGGTCCCACTGCAACACAGTGCCCAACAAATAATCGTAATAAAGTATTAACAGTGGTGAGGATCAGCTTCTTAGCAGCAAATGAATCATGAACTACTATCCTGATTGCAAATCAGCAACACATCCCCCAGTATCGGCAGCTTGTTTTCACTGTAATTATCAGGAAGTACTGGTGAGGCGTCCCTGGCTGCCACTGCTCTGTCTGAACATTAAAACCCCAACAGATCTCGTAAAATAATGCTGCACTCTTACCTGTTTCTCTATTTATTTACATATTTGTGTCACAGCCCTCCTGCCTGTTGCAGCTCACCAGGTCCTCGACTGCCGCCTCCCCCTCCTCGTACCCTGGCTCTTCCCAGTCGCAGACAAAAGTCAAACTTTTTTTAACATGAAACAGCTAGTGTATCAGAAAACTTTTTTTAACTCCCTTTCCAGACCATGGGTATCTCAATTGAATTGTATGCAATCTCATACTGAAGCAGCAGAAGTGATGTTTTGGTGATCCCACTCCCATGTCCCACTGTCTAGCAATTTGTGTCGCAGCCCTCCTGCCTGTTGCAGCTCACCAGGTCCTCCACTGCCGCCTCCCCCTCCTCATACCCCAGCTCCAGTTGCAGATGGAGCCCATCCCTTACACTCTTCCCGGTCGCGCTGGACTCCTACTGATCTCCCGAGCTGCCGCAGTAACTGATTTCCAACAGGCGTTGAGATAGTTGACCGGCGACACTGTAACCATGCCACCGCATCCTCTGGCCCCCATCTTCACTGTGTTGGATGGGGTGTTGCATGATAGGGAAACATAGTAAATGTGTAAAGTGCCACAAATGTACTTCATGTGTGAAGACTGTAAAAACAAATCAGGAGATGTTAGAACCGGCCATGAAATCACTGGAATTTTCCTGAGTTACCCTACCGCAGATGGATGTCCATCTGCGGTAGGGTAAAACAAGAAAATACCGGCAGTCTCATAACAGTAACGTTCCTTGAGGTCGTGTATACTGTCACCGTTGGCAACGAACAGCAACCAATCAAAACCTTGACTGTCAGAGAGAAACATACATTCTTAAATAGAAGCACACAATTTTAAATAGAAATGGGCACCAAAAGGCAGTAAAAAGTAAAGAATAAAAATGTCAGACTATTTGGAAGTTCAGTTTAATATGATAGCAATGTCAACAATAAATGCAATGTTCTCCAGCAGCACAGAGGAACCACCTACAAAACGCAAATAGCAAGAAAGAAATGTAAGTGAGTGTTTTGTCTCCATAAGTGACACCCAGCTAGACAAAATTGAAAGTGATAGGTTAGAAATAAATACAAAAAAGAACACCAAGTGGTCAGTTGCAGTATTTGAAGAAAAGGCAGTACAGAGTAGAATAAACATAGACCGGCATAATGATACATTTGAATAGCTTGATAGCCATCTGCGCAAGTTTTATGCAGAAGCCAGAACTAGCCAGGGGCAGCAATACTCAGTCACTTGGTATTGTGCATTAAGAGCTGGCATAAACCATCACCTTAATAGCATCGAAGTAGCAAGAAACATTAACATGATAAGTGACCCCCAGTTTAAGTCTTCAAACAATGTGCTGCAATCTGTGCTAAAAAACTGAGGAAGGCACAGAAAGACACGTCCAGTCACTACCCTGCCATCTCATCATCAGACCTTCAGAAACTAAGAGCATGTGCTGCACTATCACCCAACACTGCACCTGGGCTTATAAGAAGGGTATGGTTTGATGTCCAACTCCATATGGCAAGACACAGCCGAGAGGGACTACGGGACCTAAAGTTGGATTCCTTTGAGTTAAAAACAGATGACAGTGGTATTAAGTACATAACTTTAACTCACAATGCAGATACAAAAAAACACAATAACCCAACTGAAATAAATAAAGAGAACACTAGAAGTTTTATTTTTGAAGACCCAGAGAACGAATGTTGTCCAGTGAAATGTTTCCTAAAATATTTATCTAAAGTTCCACCGAATGCTAAAGCATTCTATGTACACCCCCGTAGGTGTACCAAGGACATCTTAGACACCCAGTCTTACTGGTATACAACTGAGCCCATGGGCAAAAACTACCTTGGTTCCCTGATGAGCAAAATTAGCAATGAAGCCCAGCTGTCTCAGAAATATATGAACCATAGCATCAGAGCACCAGCAGTACAGATCCTCTCTGATGCTGGTCTGTCAAATTGAGAAATCACATCAGTGACTGGCCACAGATATGAGACAAGTCTGTCTACTTATTGGAGACCCTCTGTAACTGATCATAAACAGTGGAGCTCCATACTAGGAAGTAGTAACAGCATGACATCAGGTAAGGTAATATATCTTAACATGTAACTTCCTTAATAAATAGCATTGTAAATATTTAAATATTTCCTTTATTTTAATGTTTAGTTATCCGAGAAACTACCAGCACACCTTTTCAGCACCAAAACAAGAAAGAAGACCAGCAAGAAAAGAAGACAGAAAACCAAGAAAACACATCTGTACAGAAGGAAAACCAGACTGAAGATAATAAACACCTTGCAACTAACAGCCTGTTAGGTCAGAGTGGCTTAGGAACACATAATTTCTTTAGTCCTACATCCTGCACTTTCAATTGTCCTATCAACTTTATTACCTATAACAAGTAATGCACTGAATAAAAAACAAAAGTAAATTGTATTATCTGATTGATCCAATAAAGGGACTATTTTTTCTCTTGTTGTAATATTTTTATCAAATACAATTGTTTTAAATGTTTAAAATTAAACACATGTCTCAGTGAATTTATCTATAAAGGTTGTACATTTTCTAAGTGCAATAATACCCTCCAGGGTGGGTGGTATTGGGCAATACTGGACCACCCAGGAGCTGTAAGACCCTCCACCTGCGGCGTCGGGCCTCATTACGCCCCTGGGCGGTTCGTTATTGCCCAATACCGCCCACCCTGTCGTGTATTATTGCTTGCATAACCTCTACTATACCCCACCTAAATTTCAAAGAATGTGTAGACTCTCCTAGGATATTTACTCCAGGTGCAAAAAGCATCTGGGTACATTATTCCACATCCAGTGGTCCTGTGAAAAGGTCACCCCTTTCTGGAACAGTATTCGGTCACGTTTGGACCCTATGTTAGGCCTAGCAGGAGCTTTCCTTCCTGAAATCTGCCTGCTAGGTGAATTTGGTGAGAACCTGATTGGTAGCCTCAGATGTCACTAATCTCGGCCTGTGCCAAGAAAGTAATCATTAGACATTGATGTGAGCAGTCCACCCCTCAATTTCTAGAATGGTACAGAGAAATCTTGTTCACCCTTCAAGCAGAAAGAATTATTATCAGCATGGCAGATCACCTCTCTAGTAGAGATGCAGCAAATTTTTAATCCGCTGGTGAAGTGAACACGAAGTGGCCACTTTGCGTTGGCAGAGCACAACGAGAAGTGGGCACTGCAAAGTGTTCACTTCACGTTATCATTATTACTTCGCATTGCCATTATGCCTTAACATGAAGTAAGGCAAAGTAACAAGTAAATAGGCAGCCCCCTACACATCACATGGCTTAAAGTACTGTAAATCACATGCTTTAGCCAGGCAGGAAGGAAGTGAGTCAGAGATGCAGTTTCACTTTCTCCTTTGCATTCGTAGAGGGAGAAAGCTTTGTGGAGAGGAGAGCAGTGTAGAGTCAGTGACTGAAAGTGCTTTATTCCCTTTATGTGAAGAAAACAACAGCTTTTTTAAAAGCTATATCTTTATTTAGTTTTCGTATTGTGTTTGTGATTTTTTTTTGGTAGTGAATATTTTTTTTATAAGTTTTGTTTTGTTTTGTGTGTGTGTGACTGTGTGTGTCAGTGTGTGGGTGTTTGTTGGGGACTTGTGTGGGAAGGATGAACCCTGGAGAAGGTGAGTCGCTGGCCCATGGGCATGGTCAGAGGAGGGGAGTGCAGACATGTGGGGACGGTCATGTGATGCTGAACTGCTCCCGACTCCTGGGTGTTGCTTCCCCCCATGTGGAAGCAACAGCAGCAGCAGCAGCAGCACCAGTGCCACCAGTGGCTGCTGTGCATTCACCTTTTTCACCACTACCACCAACACTGGTAGCAGCTGTAGGGGCTCCAGCAGCACCCCCTCCACCACCTCCACAGCCACAGGAGGTGCCTCTGGAAAACCTAGGTGGTGCAAGGACTGTGTCTGGTCCCCTCTGCAGCTCCCCAGTGTGGGAGATTTTAACTCTGTGGGGGGAGACAGCATAGTCATGGTGTGCCATCTGTGTGGTGTGCTGGTGCACCATGGCCCCTGGGGGACACATTTGGGGACTGGTGGCCAGTGCACCCACATGTCCAACCACCACAAGGTGGAGTACCAGGCTGCCGCAGAAAGGGCCAGTTGTCCACCTGCTGGCCCTTCTGTGGCAATGGCCAAGGGTGCTGCTGGGGTCAAAGTTGTGCCACGCTGCCACAGCAGGAGGAGGCCAGTACAGCAGCTGCACCACCACCACCACCACCGCCACCACAGCCATCAGCACCACCCTCTCCACCACCATCACTACCTGGATTTCCACCTGCAGTGGACCCTGCCACAGTCCCTGCAACAGCGGGCAACATCACCCTGGTGTGGGTGGCCCTGGAGGAGAATAATCAGAGGGTCAGTGCTTTGCAGCAGCAGGTCAACACAATACAAGAAGAGCAGCAGCAAATAGTCACAATGCTGCACCTGCTGCTGGACCACCACGGCATCCCACGGCTACATTAAGGGATTGTTTTCTGGACCCCCACACCCCACTACTGTGTTGTACTGTTTTTTGTGTGTTTTTTTCTTTGTTGCTGTTTAATAATACACATTTTTCCTTCCAGGGGGAATCTTTCTTGCTCCACATCTGTAGTTCAAACATTTTCAGAAAACCCACCCACATTCTCATTACAGTGTGTCACGTGATGGAGGAATTCCCATTCTGAAAAGCTGCCCACATTCTGCCCCCTTTCTCAGCAACGTTTGGATGTGATGCCAGGGAGAGCACAGGTGCTTGCTCCATTACAGTGAATGTCTGATTGTCAGGCAGCTTTCAAATGTTTCTTTATGTTATAATGGTCAGTTTGTGGTGAAACGTGTGGGCACATTTCCAGTAAGAAGAGTCTTGTTAGTGGAAGCGTTCCCACATTTCACCACAAAGTGCACCTTACAACATAACAAAACATTGGGATAGCTGCTGGACATTCACTATAGTGGAGCATGCACCTGCGCTCCCCCTGGTATTATGTCCTAACATTGCTGAGAAAGGAGGGCTGAAAGTGGGTGGCTTTTCTGAATGGGAATTCCTCCATCACGTGACACACTGTAATGAAATTACAGGCGGTTTTGCCAGAAATATATTGCACTCTGTAGAGCAAGAAATAGTCCAGTCGAAGTAAGGCCCCCACATATTAGGTAATATGCATCACCATACTGGCTGCACCCCTGGCAGAGCTCTTCAACAGGTCACTTGAGACAGGGAGGGTACCTAGGGATTAGTTAGAGGCACATGTGGTGCCAATCCATGAAGGGGGGGTCGAGGGAAGTACCAGGTAACTATAGACCCATCAGTTTGACCTCGGTGGTGGGAAAATTATTGGAGAGTATACTAAAGGAACGATTGGGGGTGTACTTGGAGGAGGTGGGAGGTCTAGATAGTCGGCAACATGGGTTTGTGCCAGGTAGATCATGTCAAACCAATCCTGTGGAATTCTATGAATGGATAACATCAGAACTGGACAGGGGAAAGCCTGTGGATGTATTATTCTTGGGCTTCAACAAGGCATTTGACTCTGTCCCCCACAATGGTCTGGTGGAGAAACTGATGGGGTTAGAAGTAGGCCCTTTGATGGTCAGATGGATTGAAAACTGGCTAGCTGGAGGCACCCAGAGAGTAGTGGTCTGTGGGGAGCTCTTGAACCCTAGAGAGGTTGGTAGTGGGGTACCGCAGGGCTCGGTCCTGGGTCCGATCCTGTTTAATGCATACATATCAGACATCAGGGAGGGTATAGGTGAAATGAGTCTCTTCACTGATGACTCCAAGATGGGAGCAGTAGTTGAGGGAGAAGAGGGGAGGTTGGCCCTGCAAGGGGACCTGGACACCCTGGAAAGCTGGGCTCACACATGGAAATTAAATTTCAATATCACCAAGTGCAAGGTGTTGCATCTTGGGTGGGGAAACCCTAAACACAGGTACACCCTGGGAGGGGAGGCGCTGGAGGCCTCAATAGGGGAAAAAGACCTAGGGATCATGGTGGATGCATGTATGAATAACTCTGAGCAGTGCAGGAGAGTGGCTAGCAAGGCAAACAGGATGTTGGGATGCATCGTAAGGAGGATCACCTCTTGGAGCAAGGAAGTGATTTTGCTGCTGTACAATGGACTGGTTAGACCACACCTTGAGTACTGTGTACAGTACTGGAGACCACACTTGAAGAGGGACATACAGCTCCTGGAGAGGGTACAGAGGAGGGCAACGAAGTTGATACGAGGGCTAGGGGATTTGAGGTATGAGGACAGACTTGAGGAGCTCTGCCTGTTTTCATTGGAGGAGAGGAGAGACAGGGGGGACATGATTGAGGTATTCAAGTACCTCAAGGGAATAAATAGAGTAAACATGGAGGGGATCTTTAGACTAAAGCAGGGAGGTATCACCAGAGGGCATAGTTTGAAGTTGGAAGGAGGAAGGGCGAGGGGGGAAAAGAGGAGGAGTTTTTTCACTGAGAGGGTGGTGGCCCCTTGGAATGCACTGCCTGGTGAGCTGGTTCAGAGATCCACAGTGGAGGGCTTCAAGAGAGGGTGGGACAGACACAGAAAGTGGATGTATCAGATGATGGCCTGTCCCAGGGGGGTGGGGATGGATGATAGGGGTTTCTGGAACACAAGGGAGGGGAGGGCCTAGGCACCCAACTAGGGATCTGAGGTTCGAGCAGACTAGATAGACCATAAGGCCTAATCTGCTGTAAAATAGTATGTTAGTATAACTATGTGACGTGGTGAATCTCTGTAAAGTAGCAGCGCAACAATCTGTTGAGAACTCTGACCCATTTTTTTAATGCTATGTTACAACTTCCTTTACTTACATCCTGACTGACTGGAATGATACGAGAATTTCCAATAGTTGAGTCTGCTGTACTACTTTTTTCATGTGTGAAATAATGAAAGGAGCATTCCTTTTAAATTGGTGCTGACCAGGTCTTTGTCATTGTTTTCCTCTGCTTTTCTCCATCACATCAGTTAGTTGTAATATATCACTTCTGTTGTAAACTAACAGTTATGCAGCAGGCAGTATTTTATGACACCACGGAACAATATATATTGAAAAGCAGCTGCAAATGAATACAAACCTGGTCAGAACAATATTGAAAGGCATGCTCATTTTTTTTTTCATACATGAAAAAAGTAGTCAACTAAGTAAAGCAGATAGAAATTGTATCATTCAAATCTCAACTCGGAGGTAACTAGTGGCCATGGCAATGTAACGTAGCATAAAAAAGTACAGTTCAAAATTGTCACGACATTCTTGCACTGCTGCTTTAATTGACAATGTCAGTATGACATCATGAGCACACAACAATCACACAACACACAAAATGCATCCCCAGAATTAATGGCGCACTCAGTCATGCACACGTGGTGGCACAGAGTCCCCAGATTTTTTCTGCATGCCCAAAATGCATCCTCCTTCTGTGCAGAAAATTGACACGTGGTAACACAGTGAAATGGGAGTGTTTCAGCACATACAAAGTCCCCCAAAATAAAATGATGACTGTGAGTGTCCTGTTGCTGATCCAATGTGTTCTGCAAAGCGATTGAAGCAAATGCAATGTGATCATCTCAACTGGATGGAAGGATGCCCTTTGGCTGTGCACTAATAGTAGCCTTGGTGAGTAAATATATATATAGATATATGTGTGTGTATTTTGTAGGTGAGGAAGGGGTTCACATGGACATGTACTCATGGCATTGTCCTGTATCACAGGTCACATAAACTGATGGTGTGCACATTCCAGTGCTCAATAAGAATGGTTTGTGTTGAAATTGGAAATGGATAGCCCTCTAGCACATGAAGGTAAGTATTTTTTGTTTGGGGGGGTGGGGAAAATCATATTTGCAGGTTTGTCTGTAATGGTTTCTTATTTTGTTACTTCTTCACAGATTTCATCTGCATCCATCTGGAGTCTGGTTGTTAATGATGGTCATGGTCATCTAATGAAATGACTTCTGCATGTTGCATGTGTGCCCAAGCCCAGGGGAGAGGGGTGCCTGATGTTGAAGAACTTTTTGGGATAAGGCCACTTTGACAAAACAACAAAGCATCTGGAAGTTTCCTGAAAAAAGAAATGAATGACTTATTACAACTTAATTGTTATTTGTCCCTCCCTGGTTCTCAATCTCAAGTCAAGTTACATTTCAAACCCACATCTTGCCAACTAACACAACTTGTGTGCAATATTTGCTGCAGTCTTTCCAAAACAATGAAATGGATTAAATAAAAACTTCATACTTACCAGAATGGATTTCACATGGATATTCCATAGGTTCCTCCCTGTACAGTACAGCTGTAGTACCATTCCCACCGAGTTTTAGCGATGGACACTTTTTTTGTTAACCTGTTAAAGAAACAAAATAAGTGTACCGCATGTGTTTTACCATTGCATCACTGAAAAGCTACAGAAAATAAAACGTACAACTAAAGGAAGTGAAACAGCATAGCAAACATGTGTACCCATACTCACTTTATGGTTAAAATATTAAGAAGCTTTGTGTCTGTGGCTGATGAATGTGGTGGTCCAGACAGACTCATGCTCAGTGGTGGCAGTGGCTAACATCAGTCCCGGTGGTGGTGGTCTGGGGGACAGACAGACTCATGCTCAGTGGTTTTAGTGGCTAACATCAGTCCTGGTGCTGGTGGTGGTGGTCCAGGGGATGGACAGACTCATGCTCAGTGGTGGCAGTGGCTAACATCAGTCCCAGTGGTGGTGGTCTGGGGGGTGGACAGACTCATACTCGGTGCTGGCAGTGGCTAACATCAGTACCAGTGATGGTGGTGGTCCATGGTGACAAATCGCCTTTTAACAACTTCAGTTAAAACCTGCCAACATTAACCTTCCCTCACAGTCATCTATGTCTGAAGTCTGACCACTGGGAAATTTTTTCTCCATTGTGTCATCATCTACATCAGTGGTGGGCCATTTCAGGCAGCCACTGCAAGTGCCACAAGGATGGTCTATTTCCATATCACCAAAACCACCATGACTAGGCCAGGGTATAAATACCGAGGTTGCAGTCTGTGCTCGTATGTGCCTCTCATTCATTTTAATGAAAGTTAGCAAACTAACATTTGCAGGAAACAGGTTTGTATGACAATCCCTGACTACTGTACCTGCTGAGCTGAATACCCTCTCAACACTTACACTGGAGGATGGGGATGTGAGGTATTTCAGTGCTACTGCAGTCAGCAGACCATTCCACTCCAGTACAAAAGTGGATCTTCAGTTATTGTCAGATGCCTTTTTTCAGACAAATATGACTTAACCATTCTCTTAGCAACACTAAGTCCAGTTAATGATGCATCATCCTGTTTCCCGAATCATTTATTTTACAAATACCCACTTGGGGCAAAGCCTGCCAAAGCAGGTTGACGCCAGCCACTTTGGATGACAGACCACCTGGAACTGCTGTCCCCTTCCCTTTGCAGGATATGCTTGATAGTTCTACAGGTACACCTTCAGCCAGATTATGCTGCTGAGGTTTGCTGACCTTGGCATGTGACGTCTGTGCCCCATGAACCAAGCACATCAGTTCACCACTGATATTTTTTACCTGTTCAGGCCCTCCCTCCAGTACTGATACAATTCCATGTTTGTATCATGGGTCCAGCATTGTTGTGATGGCAAAGTTGTCACTACGCTGAATGCTCACAATGTGACAATTCTGGTCGAATACTGTCAGCATGTGTTGCAGCGACATACTGCTACCACCGACTCTGGCAACATCAAGGCCATGCTGTACATTCACCAATGTCTGCCTCAGCACCCACAGCAGTGGAATTGATTGGCTAATGGAGGCAGACTCGCCACTCACTGCCTGTGTGGCATATTCAAAAGGCCGAAAAAGGTCCAGCGTGTTGTTTGGCCCTGCCGAATATAAGGCTATCCCCCTTCCCCTCCACCTCTCCGCTGTATTGCTGGCCACTTCTGCTGTGGCAATGCTCAATGGGCCACTGCTGTTCCTTGTTGGGCTATTATTTGCCATCGTCTGATATGGTGGTATCAGGAAAGGGTGGGGAGGCCTTAACAGTCAGGGGATTTCTATATAACAGGGCCAGCTTAACCCTGGTGGTTTTTTCTATTTCCCTTCCTATTCAGGAAGCATTGGAGGGGGATTATGCCTCTGAGTGTTTAGTTTATAATCCTCTATATGATTTTATAAATGGTCCTCCTATTGTAATGATGACCCTAACATATCAGTTTAATCTTGACAACTTATTATTTGTTTTGGGTAAGGATGTTAACCACTTCTTTTGCAGGATTGCAAGTCTTGAATTGTTGTTGATTTAAGTTAAAGAGGTGTAGGGAGCCCGACTCTATAGCGCACTTTGGATCAGTGCAAGAGGAGTTAGCTTCGGGCCTGGGGGGGTGTTTACGGGGTTTAGTAGGGGCAGATCTTTTATTGGGGTTGTGGGGGTTGGGGTGACAGGTATGGTTCTTTTTTCTTTGGTTTATTGGGGGAGGCAGCTATCCGTACATTGTCTCATGGGCAAGCATCATTAATGGCACTTAACCTGAATCTTATGTCTTGGAACATCAAGGGGAAGGATAATCATAAAAATATGTAGTTCTAAACCATTTAGACCGTTATCAACCAGCAATTGTCTTTTGCAGGAAACCCATGTCCTTTCAGACCATCTTTCATATTTTAGGAAAAATGGGTAGGCCAAGTGTTCGAAGGGTATACTTCAAGCCGGGTGTAGTTATTTTGATAGCCCGGGGTCCTTTTGTACATTCGGACACAATTGCCGATCCGAACTGTAGATATATTATAGTTTCAGGCAAACTTGGAGGAAAGCCTCAGTTTTGGGATCAATTTATGGTCCCAATATTAAGACCCCTTCCTTTTTCTCCAATCTGGCTATGCTTTTGTCTCCCTTTAAGGGGTTGCCGCTTATCTTGGGGGGAGACTGGAACCTTGTTCAGTCGAATAAACTAGACAGATCGACCTGCAGGAAACCTTTTCCTGCTGTGGCACAAAAGGCATTGGCTGAATGCAAGTCTTTCTTAGGCCTGACAGACCCATGGAGGCTACTCAATCCAACAACCGCGATTACACTTTTTTTTCACCGATCTAAAGTCCCTTTCTAGGCTGGATTACTTTTAGTTAATTGCCAGGTCGTCTCGAGATAAAGAAGGCTGAGCATCTCCCAAGGGTGATATCTGATCACTCTCAATTAAAATTGTTTGGGCTCCGTCCTCCATCCCAGAGATCTTACTCATGGGCCCTAAACAACAATATATTTAAAGATGCTCAGACGCTTAAACGTTTTCGTACCTTTTTGATAGAATCTATTAAATTTAATTGGGGTACGATCCCAAACACTGACCAGGCCTGGGCCACCCTTAAATCAGTATGGAGGGGTGAGTTAATTAGAATAGCATCAGTGAGGAAAGTTAAATATAATTTGAAGTTATCCAACTATCTTACAAAGATCAAACAATTAGAGGCTATACCGGAGCTCTTGAGGACTAGTGACCAAGAACAAGAGCTGGCTGCAGTGAGAGCATGCTATGTGGGGGCTTTGAACGATAAGGTTGTTAGCAGGTTATCTATATCTAAGGCTGTATATTTGGGTCCAGGGTAGTAAAGCCGGAAATTACTGGCATGGCAGCTAAACGTAAGGCTGTTTCCAGATGGGTTCCAGCCCTAAATCCTCGGACTCTGACAACACGATTACTGACCCTAAGGAATTCTACAATCGTTTGTCTCTTTTATAGAGACTTATACTCGACCCAGCCCCCTACCGCACTTATGTCATCACAGATGGGGTTCCTGGACGGAATACCATCCCCAACTTGCCACAAGACTCTAAAGCGAAATTAATATCCTCTATATCAAAAGGGGATCTTATCTGCCATTAATTCACTTAAAGTTGATAAGGCAGCTGGCCCTGATGGGTTCTCACTCTTTTACAAATTATTTAAAGCAGAAGTGGCCCCGCTGTTGTGTGTGAGCTATTTACTTTTTGGTTTGATCATGGTGTGAGTGATGCTCTCTTCAAGCCAGAATAATTCTGTTACCTAAGCCTGGGAAACCCATAGATTCTGTTAGTAATTACAGACCAATATCCTTGTTGAATTTAGATGTAAAATTTTTGCTAAGATATTGGCTACTAGACTTAAGAGTGTCTGGCAAGACTTGATTAGCATGGAACAAGTAGGCTTGTGGAGGGACGCACCGGCAGATCATTTTAGAAAGTTGTTTTTTAATGTCAACCCGGAGATCTTTAATGAGGACGATCTTTAATTTCTTTAGACGCTGAAAAGCATTCGACCGAGTGGAATGGGAGTATATGTTCTGAGGTTCTGTTAGATTTGGCTTTCCCAACAATTCATACAACTAATTAGGATCTTTATTCGTGTCCAACTGCTAGAATACAATGCAATAACCTAATATCCGAGCATTTTTCCGTTGCAGAGGGGAACCCATCAGGGCTGTCCGTTGTCACCTTATTTGTTTAACTTGTACTTAGAGCCCTTATTAGGCATTTAAGACAGATAAACAGATTTTTGAATTAAAATTGAGACCAGGAACACAAGTTGTCAGCATTCGAGATGGCTTTATTACATATCAGAGATACAACTTTATCCCTACCTAGAGCCCTCACTCTAATTGAAAATTTTAGTTGTTTTTCAGGTTTTAAATTGAACCTCGCAAAACGACCTTTTTTCCACTCTCAGCCACCCTTGTGAAAAGTTGGTGTGTCTCTAGGCCTACAGTGGCAACCTAATTCATTCAAATATCTAGGCATTCAGATTTCCAAGAACAGAGGACTTGGCCAAACTGAATTTAATACCTGTAGTTAAATCTATTAGTGAAGATTTGGATAGATGGTCGAAACTGCCACTGTCTTTTCGCGAGAATCAATGTTGTAAAAATGGTAGTACTGCCGAGGATTCTTTACCCCCTCCTTAACTTGAACATATATCTCCCCAAGTCTTTTTTTAAGAATCTATGCAGGTACTGCTCAGACTTTATTTGGAAAAATAAACCTCCACGCAGAGCTTATTCTAAACTTTGTCGGTTACGCAAGTTGGGGGGCCTACAATTACCGGATTTTTTTAAATATTACTTAGCTATCCATGTAGCTAGAGCGGTTCTGTGGTCTGGAAAAATTAGTACTCCTGCCATAAGTCTTGAGTTAGATAGAGCTATAGTTAAAGGGTTAAAGTTAGATTTAGAGTCCCTCCCCTATACCCCATGGATTAAAATATCAATAAAATCAGAAATACCCCTATAGATGGGATATTAGCTATTCATCAACTATATACCTATTTAAAGATTAACCCCTGGTTCTATATGTCTCAACCCCTTTTAAAGAACCGTAACCTCCTAATTGGCAACCAGCCAATAAACCACTTTGCTTCAACATTCCAATCTAAAATTCGTATTACCGACTTTTATACGGGCGATGCTTTGCTCCCACTTCCATCATTAGTAGTAAAATTTGGGGTTAGACCACAAGCTATGTTAAATTTGGTTCAAATCAGAAGCTGCATCAAGTCCTTTCTGAAGAATGGCAAGGATCCAACCTGGCAGGGGACCTATGGATATACTTGTCCGATGCCTGTTCATCAGGTAAATTGGTTTCTAAACTTTACCAAGGTATCATTAAAAGACTGACTTTTACACTTCTCCCATTCCTCCATTGGGCTGTTAGTTTGTCTTTGAATTGGTCGGAATTAGTATGGGAGAAAATCTGGACAGACATGTATGTTTTTATTAAACAGGAAAGATTAAGAGAAACTAGTTTAAATTACTGCATAACATTTATTGGTCCCCTGCTAGGTTGTCCGATGGAATAATAACTGTTCTTCAGCCTGTGAGAATTGTAGTGGCTCTTTAGCTACTACTTTCATAAGGTGTGGTTATGCCCCAAAAGTAGGGAGTTATGGGATCTAGTTAAGCGGGGATTGAGGCCTTTTAAAGATCTCTCTAAGTTTTTTTTGCCAGAGATTTGTGTGTTTGGGAGATACAACCTTATCCCAGGCACTGCCTCTAGAGCCCAGATGGCACTAGTGGTAATGGTTACTAAACTGGTGACATTACGCCACTGGCGGGAGATATGGATTCCTTCCTTTAAGGAATGGTGGGAGGTATTCATAAACGCACTACTCGCTGAAAGGACTGTATACGTGGCCTCCAACAGTCAACACAAATTTGACAAATTTTGGAAGGACTTTAACCAATGTCTGTGGGACAAGTTCCCTTCTTCACGGTAAGTGGCACTGTGTCACCCTTGGTCTCATAAGTCCCATTTAATCAATGTTTCCTCTCACCATTGGGGTTCTCCATCCTCCATTGGTGTTATCTCATCTCTGTTATCTCATCCCTCCTCTCACTTGTTCATACTTTAGCTGATCTAAAGTTCTCAGTTTAATTTCATATATTCCAGGTTTTTACCAATGTTACTGATAGCTAGTGGGGGTGGGAGTGTTTACATATCTCCTTATTATTTTTTGGCTTTTATTCGTTTCTCATTGTTTAAGTTTTTCTGATTAATTGTTAGATTATAGTAGTTTTTGTATACCTTTTTTTTTTTTTTACACCAACCTGTGTACCTCCATCTTTTTTATATCTATTACTCAATAGTGTATTTTTGTTGCTTTTATAAAAATGAAAATAAAGTTATTGGCAAAAAAAAAGGCCGAAAAATTGTTATTACAGAGTCCATGAGGCTCCACTGTTCAGTCGTCATAGACATGGAGGCCCCGGAACTGTCACGGTCAGTGTGCATAACAAGATATTCTGAGATGGCTTTGTATTGTTCTTACAACCTCTCTGCCATGTATAAAGTGTAGTTCCATTGGATGACAACTTCCAGCTTCAAGTGGTGCTGAGGCAGGCTGTTTTGTATCTGCAACTGCCTCAGTTGGTCACGGGCCTTTCCAGATCTTGAAAAGTGAGAGCAGATATGTCATGCAATGGTCAGAATTTCCCTTACATCAGGGTGCTGCAGAAACTCCAGCACCACAAGATTTAAACAGTGGGCCATGCATGGAACAGGAAAAAAAAACACCATTCATAATGCATTTTACCACATTTGACCCATTGTCACTTGCTATGAACCCAGCTCTCAGGCATAGAGGGTTTAGTCATTTGTCAATTTCAGTCGGTAATATGTCCAACATGTTCTCACCAGTGTGTGAACAGGTTATATTGTGCATAGCAATCTTTGCATGATGTTGAATTCCTGGAAGATTGCTACTGTGACAATCCACCTTACTGCACCGATTATTCACGCTACCAACATCACAAACAACCCCCAGCACCTTTGACCAGTGTGCAGTTATACACAAATATGAACTCCCCCATGTTTTGCCACTTGTCAACATATCCATACTTAAATGGATGAATGGAGAAGAGGAATGTTGAAGGGCATGTCTTAATGAGTTGGACATAGTGCGGAACAACTCAGGGACAGCACGGGTAGAAAAGTATGTCCTGGATGAGACTTCCCATTTTGGACAGGTACATGCAGCAAACCACTGGAACCCAGAATTCTACACAAAGGAGAAGGGCAAAAGATCAATTGCCAGTATTTCCGCTACAGCAGCATTACCTTCACATGACACTGTATGATTCGGGGGGTACTTCAGCTTATACGCAAAAACACTCTGTAACATGGGCTGACTTAAACGTTTTACATGGGGTGTGATCACAAATGGTTGTGCTCTGTGATGAATGGCATTGGCACGGGGTGGAGTGTGGTCATTTGATGAAGACGGTTGCACAGGTGATGATGACAAACTCAGAAATGCAGTTATTTTGCTAAATTTGCCAACTGGAGTTGATGTACCACTTGCACTAGACATACTGCATTCACCACCACCACCACCACAAAAACTGATACTCTCACCAGCACTGGACAGCATTTCAAAGACATTATGGTCCTCCACCTCATCATGCCTGTAGTAATTCTCTGCTCTTATTACCTCAGTACTGCACATGTTTAATTTACTACTGGACTTCACAGTCATGGAAGGGGATAACATGTTCACTATGGTTGCTGGTGACGAGGGTAAACACCCCACTGTGGTTTTAGCTGCCAGCTTGTGCTGTGTCCACAGTGCCAAGTGCCTATTCTTAAGAGGGGTATGCTATGTTCCAGATGGCTCCCCTTTTTACCTCAACTCACATGCACATGGCAAGACTGGCAGACTGTAACTGACTCATCATTTGCATCTTGAACAAAAAAATCCCAAACAAGGGATTGTGATGCCCTGCTTTTAACATGTCCATGATGTGGCTTATTTAAGTCTGTTATTTTAAGCACTGAAGTGGGGGGGCATGTGATGTTTTGGGCACTGCACACCTGGACTGCAACTGACCACCACAACTATCTATCATATTTATTACTGGGTCATCATCATCAACTAAAACCGGTAAATCACAACTTTTTTCAAGGGAGGGATTCCTGCAAACAGACTCAGACACAGCCACTTTAAATGTCTTTTTCTCTGGTTTGCAGCTGGGGTCAATTACATCATCATCATATTCATCAATGTCACACACATCCACATCTTCTGCTTGGATGCTAGCATGTGGACTGCATGTTGCAACAACAGCAACATCATTGTCATCATCACATTCATCAACAGCATCTACACCACCATCACCTGATATTTTTTTACCACACTGTGAATCACTGCATGGAAATGTGTGACATCAACTGCCACGGTGGACAGAATATCACATTGTATGCTATCATTGACGTGATTATCAGAATCCTCAGGTTCAGTTACTGGGATGTTACTGGGAAGTATGACATCATCTACGCTGCCACTCCCTTGCACTGCTTCACATTCAATATTTTTGGATACGGTACACTGGTCAGAATTCGAACTTGATGCACCCATACTAATACTACCACCACCACTAACACCAGCAATATTAACACCACCAACTGAGAAAACATCCTCTCCTCCAACTATGATTGAAGCTACTGACTGGGCTGTAAAAAACATTGCAGGAGAAATACCTTTCCTCACATCAGCAATGCACTTCTGCATCTGTGTACTACTATGCCCACAGACTATCTTACTGCCAGCATTGCCATGGCAAGAAACAGCTTTGCTTGCACATCTCTTTGTGGGCATTTTGGGGATCAACCACAATATTATAACCAAATTTAGATTTTGATACGTTCACTCTCTGATTGGGGGGATGCTGGATGTGAAGCCAAAAAAACAACTGTAGGTTCAGCAACAGATAAGAGACTAGTCTGTCATGCAATGAAAACAACTTCAGTAACCAGTGGTGCTGATGAGGTCACAAAAAAATCCAATCTGGTAAAAAATTCCTTTTGTTGGTGGGGGTGGGGGGGAGCACTGACTGCAGATTTTTATGGTAGTACAAGCAGCAAAACAAAAAACAGATACCATGATCACAGTACAAAATCAGGCAGCTACAGTGGATGGCAGGTTAACACTGCTGTGCCTGCAATTACAGTAGTCTGTGGCACAATAAAGGGTGAATTATTTGATGTCACGCAACACTGCATACACTCACACACACACACAGAACAGTTTGTCTACAATGCTGAACGAGTAATGCGAAGCAAATTCAAAAGTTCAGTAATATGCCACGTATTGTAATGTAAACAACCTGAAATTATGAACTGCTACACCAGATCCACACAAACAGCAAGAAAATTTCAACAATTACTGACAATATTACTGTGTGTACATTAACACAGTCAGTTATATAACAAAAATATAACCAAAAAACAAAGAAATCACAATTTCTCCAACTTAAATCTACCTACACCACCGATATGCTCCTCCCCAAAGCATACTTTCACTGTTTTTCACTACACACACTCAATGTTGTACATTAACATTCAAAATCCACACAAAACAAAAATGCCCGATGATATGAGCACATGAGGGTTTCCTACAATTGATAAACTAAAGTTGGGGCCCCCAAAAAATGCAAAAATGCTTTTTTAACAGCTTTTAGAAGGTTTCAATCACAGACAACTCTCAGAGCACACTGTCTCCTACTCCTTCCTACACATACTACCCTGAACTGAGGTTGTGCAGATCAATATAGAGCCCATGTGACCTGAAATCCCATGAATCACTGCAACATTCACCTTTAGAGCTCAAAAACAAGGGGAAGTGAGGCGAAGTGCATTGTCCTCAATGCACTTCACCTTAAATTTGGTGGAGTAGTAGTCAGGGGAGGTGGAGTAATGCGAAGTCATTGTTTTCAATGGACTTCACGTTACTCATTATAATGCAAAGTACTCCACTTCGCATTGTGGAGCACTCCACGAATCCGCCTCTGCTCCATGAATCACTTCACGGAGCAGATTGATCCCACTTTGCCCACCACTACTGTCTAGAGATAAGAAAATATGGAATCGTTGAATGTTCTTTTAACTTTATGAGTGGTTCCTCTGGGTTTTACTCCTTTAGTCGTGGTGGATTTTCAATGCACCCCATATGTTTAGAGTTTAAAAAAAACTATACTAGACTCCTTTCTTTATGTACCTTTTCATTTCTGATGTGCTTTAATGAGGTATTTGCCCTTCCGGTGGATGTGTGCGGGGGGTGTTAGTGGGGGTGGTAGGGATTTAGTATTACTTGTTGGGTGTTGTATTGCACTTTCCATTTATTGTTATTGTGCTATTCCTCTTCCCTGTAAACTAGTCTATTTGTTCATGTTGTATGTTGTTGATATAACTAATGGTTTATAATAAAGTTTATTTAATAAAAAAAAGAAAATTTCTTACTCCATGGCAAAACACCATTCCATGCCACAGGTGTGGAAACACATATTGGGCAGTATGTGAGAAATGGCAGCTGTACTGTTCATGAGGTGGTGTGAAAAAATGGCTATGTTGAAAATTTGGAGTAAAAAGATAAAAAATTGACAAAGTGACACACGTGCGTAGGAATATTTAAATGATTTTTGCATGAAATTTTCAACATGGGCTTTTTGAGATCCCACCTCATGAACACTAGCACTGTTATTTTGTTACTTAGTCCTGAAAGGTGATTTTGTGCATCATCTGCAAAATCACCTGACAGGTTTGATTAATGAAATGTCATTGACGGTGTTCCTGAGAAGGGGTCCCAAAAAGGCCAGTTTGGTTCAAAAATACCTTAAAATGATTGCGATACCGACATTAGTTCCAAAAGCAATTTACAGCCATTATACCTTGATTCTTCTGTTCGCAGTTCGACTTTGAAGTATAGACATGTCCCAGTCCTCGGAAGATGACACCTGATGACCACCATTAGTAAGTATAGGACAATGGGGGTGTGGGGTGGGGGGTGCTCAGTGGGAGTATCTGGTTGGAGGAGGGGGACAGGGGAGATGACAAGGGTCTGTTTTCTTTTTTAAAGGGGTTAAAAAAATAAAAAAAGAAGCTGGAAGCTGTTTTCTTTTTCACAGAGCTAAAATTTAGACGATCTTTGGAGACACTGGGGGTGGGTCCCCTGTGTCCCACACTGCTGGGGGGATGGCAGTTCATATTTAGGGACACTGTCAGTGGGCTCCCCAGTGTCCCACTCTGGCGGGGGAAGGGGGGTTTACAGTGCCAACAGAGGGATTGGGCACCTTGCTGTTGGAAAAATTGAGAACAAAACATGTTTAATGACACTGGGAGGGAGTTCCCCAGTGTCCCACACTGATAGGGGTGGTTTTAACATGCTGACAGGGGGATTGGGAACCTTGCTGTCAGCAAATATATAAAATACATTGTTGCATTTATTCAGAAAGAATAGGTCTAGCAGTAGACTTTACAAAACATTATTCACACTTCTGATTAGGTAATTGAGCCAGGAAAAAGAAATCAATTTGATAGCCGAGTACAGTAAATAGTTCTGTGACATTTTTGTATAAAAGTTTGCAGAGATACGATACATTACAACTAAATTTAGACACACATTATATGTGTCAAGGGACAAGTTGCAATTTACAGATACTGCCTTGAATAAAAAAAAGGTAATTTTGAAGAACAGAAGAGTGAATAATCTTTTGTAAAGTGTGCTGATAGACCCATTCTTTCTGAACAAACACAACAGAAGATTACCCTATTAGGCACCTTTTACAGATCTCCATAATAATTGAAATGGGTTTTGAGCACATTCACTGTTAAGATTTACTACTGTGCTAGGAACATAAAATACATTGTTCAGGACTTTGGGAGGGATGACATACAGTGTCAACAGCGGGATTGGGCACCTGCTGTCAGCAAATGCATTAAAAACATGTAACATGTGATTTTATATTAACATCCCTTGGCACCCTTCCATTTACAGTCACTGAAATGAGGAAAAAAGGGTTTCTTTAGGTAAACACCAACAGATGTTTAGCTATACAGGGCCAAGGAATCAGATTCTGGTGTCTGTTTGGCCCTAAAATGTACAGGGGCATTTTTAGGAACCCCATTCCATACTGTAGCACAACATCCAGGACAGTGCCACAATCTGCAGCATTTTTTTTTTTTTTGGCAAATCACTTTATTTTATTAACATTTTCGTACAGTGACACAACAAAGTAACAAAATTACTAAGTAATTAACAAAGATAAAGGTAAAAGAAGAAGAAAAGAGGACCCCCCTCCAACACCCTCACTAAACACTAAAACCCAACCTCCCCCCTACTCCCCCTAAACCCATCAGCTGCCCGCATCTTAAATAGGGTTGTTGAAGAAAACGGGACATGACATTGACTGTAATCCTTAGCTAAGAGAAAAAATATCTACCTCAAGAGGAAGGGGTAGTACCGGTAAAAGTGTAGTTTGGAGTGAAGCAAATAAACAGAAAAAGATAAACAAAAAAAGATAAACAAAGAATTAGGGTTATGATAAATAATATAAAAGGTACAGGCCTTGCTAATTAGGCTGCAATTTGATATCCTGTAATACAAAACTAGTAACCATATTTTAATTTCAGATGACGAGTCAGATTACCCCAGCACTTTTAGAACTTGGCTGAAGCATTGTAGTAAGTTAATACTGATTTCTCCGCATTTAGAACATTCAAAAACTCTTCCCACCACTCTTTAAAAGAAGGAGTCCAATTACCTTGCCAGTGACGAGAATTAGTAATTTTGTTACTGACGCCACCAAGGCAATTTGGCATTTTGAGATCTTAATAAAGTGCGGGTATTTCCCAAATAAACAGATTTCCATACTGAAAAGAGGAGATAAATCGTAATATGGTAGTATCCAGCCTTTGACATCTTGCCAAAATTTGGCTATTTTAGGACACGCCCAAAACTTATGCAAGGTGGTAGCCAACTGGTCTCCACAGTCAGAACAAGCCGGAGAGTCATGTTTCTTTAGCCTATATAGCTTAGCCAGCGAAAAATATAAACTATGGAATAGCTTAAATTGGACCTCCCGCAGTCTATTTTGCTTAACACAAGAATATACATTTCTCCATACTTCCTCCCAGATTTCCTCAGACCATCCCAAACCCAAATTAGCTTCCCAGTATGGGGGAATTGGAGATCTTTTGGGGCCCAAGTCTGAAATAATATACTTATATAGTCTGGAAACTGGTTTATCCAGCCCTGCCTTCTCACTCAAGGTCCTGATTAATCGACTGGCTGCCTACGAAACAGTACTTTTACATACCAAGGCACCTACACTTTTATAGGTCTGAAAGAACCGCAAAAGATCGAATGATTGAACCTTGAGCTTGTCCACCAATTCAGGTGGGGGAGAAAGAGTTGCCCGAAAAGAACAACGAAATGCGGGGTTTTTCAGAATAGTTCCGTATAAACCTAGTTATAGGCCTATTCCCCACTAAAAAGTTGGGATTCCTTAAAATGGGTTGGGACAGATCGTTCACATAGGAAATATGTAAATTTGAAAACAGCTGATGCATTGCCCTTACATTCCAGCCCAAGGGAGTGTTCCTTAAGTGCCTAGGGATTTTAGACCACGGCAAATATAGGCAGGATTCTAAATCTATGTTCTCCAGTTCTGAGACCTTATGATCCAAGGCCAGGCCAAATGAAAAGAAATCGTCTTGCCTTGACCATAGTGCGAAACTGGCCACATGTATGGCTAAATAATAAGAATAAAAATCTGGGATCTGTAAGCCACCCACTCTACAAGGCGACGTCAACTTAGCATAAGTTCTACGAGGAGGTTTGCCCCTCCATAAAAAGTCTGAGCAGGATTTGTAAAGTTGGTTAAAGAAGGACCTGGGCAGATAAATATTCAGGTTCCTTAAAGGATAGAAAATTTTGGGCAAAACCATCATCTTAATTGTGTTAACCCTGCCCGAAAAAGCCAAGGGGAGTTTTTCCACCTCTCCAAGTCCTCCCCAATTTCTCTCCTATTAAAGGCTTGAGATTTAAACTGGGCGACTTCTCCAAATCTTTAGATATCTGAATGCCCAAATAAGATTATGAATTTGGCTGCCATTGCAAACCTAATGTAGAACACCATGCCTTATGCAGATGTGAAGATAATGAATAAACTAACGTTTTACTTCTATTGAGCTTATAACCAGCAAAGTCACTGTAATTCAAAATTATCGAAAGTAATCGGGGAAGTGAAGTGGTGCTATGCCTAATATGCAGCAGCAAATCATCCGCAAAAGCAGATGTTTTAAACTCCCAATTGCCTAAGCGTATACCTTGAATTAAAGGGTCCATTTGAATGGCTCTTATCAGGGGTTCCAAATATAAATTAAATAAATATGGTGACAAAGGACAACCCTGACGGGTACCTCTCAAGAGGGGAAATGCACTAGAAATTAAATTATTACATTGAACCCTTGCCGACGGGTTTTCATACAATATATGAACATAATGAATGAATTCCTTTGGAAAACCAAATTTGGCCAATGTTGTAAACATAAAACTCCACTCGACCCTGTCAAAGGCCTTCTCTGCATCCAATGACACAAGGGAGGCCTCATCATCTGGGTCTTCTGCCACCGAGATCAAGTAAAACAATTTTCTGAAATGATCTGCAGAGGAACGGCCTGCAACAAAACCAGCTTGTTCCGGGCTCAGCAACACATTCCACATAACTTTCAACCGATTAGCCAAAATCTTCGCATATATCTTAATATCCACATTCAACAAAGAAATAGGCCTGTAATTGCTTGCTGAGTCCGGAGATTTACCTGGCTTAGGTAGCAAGATGATCCTCGCCTCAAAAAGAGAATTCTCCCTCACTCTGTGACCATGCCAATAAGCATAGAGCTGGTAAAGGAGGGGGATCAATTCACTCTTAAACGATTTATAAAATAAAGAGGTAAAGCCGTCCAGACCGGGGGCTTTATCTAATTTTAATGAGCCGATAGCACTTGCAATTTCCTCATATGTAAAGGGAGCTACTAGAAGTTGCTTTGATTCCAGGGGGACCTGTGGAAAAGATATCCTATCTAAAAAAGCTCTCATATTGACCTCACTTTGAGATGATAGCGGTTGACTCGAATATAAATCTTTATAGTAATTATAAAATATCTCCAAAATACCCTTAGGATCCACAATTAAACTATTCGAAGTAGGATGCTTCAAAGCAGCTACCCACTTTTCCTCTGACCTTTCTTTAACTGCCATGCCAAGCAAATTGCCCGACTTGCAGCCCCTACCAATGTATGCCGCTTTCAACTTAGAGGCCGAATTATCTATTTTATCCTTTAGGGCATTTACATACCAACTCCGTAAACTAATTAGTTCATGCTCTTGTTCTTGAGTTTTGATTGACTCATCAATAGCCTCTAGCAGTGAAATTTTTTTAAAACAACTATTGAATAAATGCCTAGTTTTAGCTTTCCGTACCGATGCCATTCTTAGTAATTCCCCTTTCCATGTCACTTTTAAAGCAGCCCAAACCACGTCTATCTTACTGAGTGACCCCCAATTCTCCTTTATTGTATTCACCATAAAGGTTTGAAAGCGAGACAAGGTATGGGGGTCTCTCAGTAAACTGTTGTTTAATGACCATGAATAGGATCTAGGTGGAATGGAGAGAGGAAAAAGTTTTAATTTGATTAAGGAATGGTCCGAAATCACCCTGGGCAAGAATGTTATCCCATCCACTTCAGCTAAATGATGTTTACTGATTAAAAAATAATCTATCCTAGAGTAGGACCTATGTGATGAAGAGAAAAAGGTAAACTCCTTCACAGCTGGGTTAAGAATTCTCCAGGGGTCCTCTAATCCAATAACCCCTTTAAGCTCTATCAAGGCCCATTGAGCTGGAGAAAGTTTCGAGGGCCTGCAACAAGAGCGGTCTAAGCTGGTGGATTGGACTAAGTTCCAGTCTCCCCAAGGATAATAAAAAAATCCTTAAAAGGAGCTAGAATAGTATTTAAATGTATAAAGAAGGAAGGGGTATCAATATTGAGACCGTATATTGATCCTAAAACTGTGTCTACTCCCTAATTTGCCTACGACTACAAATCTCCTTCCGGTCAGAAATGACCTCAGATGAAACAAAATGGAACCCCTTTGCTATTAACACCACGACTCCCGACTGCCCGTTGAAAACCCTGCACTTAAAACTTGGCTAACCCACTTTCTTTTAAAGTAATGGAGCCGGTCAGAAGTCACATGGGTTTCTTGAAGGAAAACTATAGCCGGATCCAAGTTAGCCAAGTGAAATAATAATACATTCCTTTTCCGGGTATCCCCCCCCTTTCACATTCCATGAAATGATGTTTAACGGACTAGCCAGCTTGGAAACCCATTGCCTTTATAAAAAGATGCAGGCAGCTGATATCCCCCCCCAACAACCTCCATAGAACACCCCTTCCCCCCCTCCACCCCTTTCAACATAAAAAAGAAAAGTCTCATGGCCTGCCCGCTGGGCAGGACCCCTGGCCCTAAGCCCACTCCTCAGTCTAGGGTCCATGGCATGCCATTGAGGCTGGGTGCCCCCCCCCCGAGTCTTACCACTATTAAGGAACAGAGACATATAAAACATGTGAACAGTTCTAGATCCCCAAATCTAATTCCCAGTACCAAACACATTTTTAATACACTCTATCTGCTGTAACTCTAAGGGAGTTATCTAAACATAATAAATGAAGAATGGGCCTCAGACCAAATCTAATATATGCTAATGTCCCCCTTAACTTTAGGGACTGCTCTAAGTCCAGAATAAACTATTAATCAAGTCACTAACACTGATACATCAGTTAACAAAACTTTAAGTTCTGACTTAACAATTAAAATAGTCTTCCTGAAAAAAAAACAGAAACCAAAGGCCCTGTATATGCTAGGGCAGTCCTTACATACCAGTCTTCTAGGGCCGCACTTACAATACAAAATTAAGGCTATCATTTTTCCATTACAGGTCCCTTAACCCTGTTTCAAAAGATAAGGTACTTAATTATGGGATTCTTCTCCCACTCAGAATGATCAACAATTAACTCCTGAATAACGTATAAATTAACCCCAATTGTCCAGAACAGCAGATTGTATAGAACTACAAATAAAAAGAGGACCAGTCCAGAGGTTTAATTATACAACAATATCCAACCATGCCAGGTGACCAAATGAATGACAGTCCACATGATTCCTGATGGACTCTGTACTCAGTATTCCAAGGAATTATATTATCTTCACCCCTTTTTAAACAAGTCTGGTAGTGAAACAGACAAAAATTGCAGCGCATCTTCCACAGATTCAAATCTTTTAGTCTCCTCTTTTAAGAAAACTTCCAGTTTGGCAGGATACAGCATCCGATGGCAAATACCTGCTGCCCAAAGCTTAGAAGTAACTGGTCTAAAGCTAGCTCTAGCCTGGCGCGCCTTCCATGTCAGATCAGGGACCAGCCAAAGTTTCTTGCCTTCCCATTGAAACACTGCTAATTTCCGGGATTCCCGCAGGATAAATTCTCGGTCCAGATAATTCAACAACTTAAAAATCACTGGTCTTGGTGGCTGAGATGCTAGGGGTTTGGCTCTTAACGCGCAATGGGGCCTCTCTATAACATATTCAGGGCCATTGGGGGAGGGACCCACAGATTTATTAAGCAGCTTCTGCATAAATATAATAGCGTTGGAGCCCTCTTCCCCCTCCGGGAGCCCTAAAAGCATGAGATTGTTCCTTCTGCTCCTCCCTTCAAGATCATCTAGGCGATCCTCCAGTTTGGAGATTGCTCTCTTGCTTTCAGTGGACGCTAGGCCCAATTTCTCCTGCTTCCTCTCTAATGAAGAGACTCTGGCTTCTGCATCGGTGACACGCCTAGCTAATTGCGTTAACGCAGGTTTAAACTCGGCCACGTCTTCCACCAGTTTGAATAAAGCTTCTTTTATAGTGGCCAGGTCATCGTATATTTTACTCGGCTGAATCTCTTCATGAGGAGTCATGGGTGAAGCGCTTCGACGGGGCCGTTTCACTTCCGATTCTTGATCGGAATTTTCCATCTTCCCCCACGTCATTCTGGCTCCAAATACTTCAATTTAGCTGCAAAGCACTTCACCCTCACTTGCGCTGCCGATTAAAACAAAATTGGGGTCTAAAACTTTAACTTTTTGACTCGTCGAGGCGGAGACCCAAGACAGCGCATCTAGCCCTCACGACGCATCACGTGACCTCAATCTGCAGCATTTTCAAACTGGTTTTGCTGTCATTTGTGACATTTTCACAAAGATACTGTAGTGCTGCAAATTTGCAGCATTCCCAACATCCGAACCTTAAAAAACATAATTCTGGGCATTATTTAAAAAAATAATGTGAGAATCATGTTCCTCAGGCCCTTATTAGGTAAACACAACTGTTAATGTTTACCAAGGGGCAGTATTTTTTGAATTATACTGTTTTTTCACCATCACTAACTAAAAACAAGATGGTGGAAGCAGGAAAGAAGTGGACCTATTTGCAAACGAGAAAGTGCTTTCATGAAAGAGAAGCGGTTCTTTTGCATGAGACAGCTGATTTTTCCCATAGGAAATAATGGGAAACTTTAAATGATAATACATTTTGAATGGATTAATATTTTTTCACCAGCCCTTCCAAGTCACATCTGTGACGCAAACTCCATTTACCCTGAAAGTTTCAGAGCAAACCGCCAGGTGGTTTGGGAGAAACAGCATGACAAAGAAATTGACAAAAAGTTCTGTAGCTCCGTACCCATATGTTGGACTGGAACAAAACTTGCTAGACCAAAAGATCTATGGCACCAGACTGCACATGTGTAACTTTAGACAAGTCGGTCAAATGTTTGCAAAGGTATTAAAGTGCAAAATGTGAGGTTTAATATAAAAGTGACCATTGTACCCTAACTATAGTGACACTACAGTGCCACTATAATATCTATAGATGTGTGTGTGTGTGTGTGTGTATATATATATATATATCTTAACCAATATTAGTCCCAGATGTGGACATTCTGCAGTAAAGCATAAGAAGTTTCTATGTGTAGCTGTTGTGATTCTTTATTCAACCGTAAAGTTATTCAGTATTATAAAAAGCATCTTAGAAATGCTGCTATCTGATTGGCTGTCATTTGCTAAGACCCTATACACTGTTATGTGCAGCCTCATTACCATGGCACATGAATCCTCCATTTCAGCATTCCATTCTTTAGCACTGCTGATTGACTGGAATGATGCACTCTGATTCTGAACCAGCATTCCTAAACAGCTGGTGGATGAACTACTGTCTTTAATTTAAAAAAACTCCCTCTTAATGAGGAAAACATTCAAAGTGAACACTTCTAATACTGTTTCATTTGGTATGATTTTTATAATAGCAATAAGGCCATCCCAGGAGTTAGATTATTAGTCAGTTAATCCCCCCCCCAAGAGGCAATATGGCACTTGACTGCACCGCATTATGCTCCTAGGGGGTGATTAACAGACTGTTAATCTAACCCCTTGGTCATGCCTTATTACTGAATTATAATGTCTTTAATAGAAAGGTCATCTCAAATTACTTTCCTTCTGTTTCTTGCTCATCATTTTCTGATTATTAAATGGAAAATTTGACCTATAGTAACTACTGCAGTACCTTTACTTATTAATGATAAATGTGCACTTCTCTTGAGAGCATGCAGCAGTTCATATCTCTTATTCTATGTTATGAATTATTTTCAGCATGTCAGAATGTGTTTGGAAGTCAGTTATATGAAATCTTCCCTAAGGAGCTGTGCAGCCAGTTCTGAGGTGTAGGGAACATTGCACTAAAATGACATTACGATCCAATATCCTAATCTCAGAGAACAAAATGCTTCAGCTTAAATGGTGTATAAAGTCTTAGAAAGTGAAAAAAATGTATAAAAATCCTTACTTTAAAAATGGTCACTATATAGGAATTTATTCTAAGTGGAAAATTTCACATATGTCTGGTAGAACATGATGAGTCAGATTCCAAAATTATTCTTTCATATTTTGTACTGCTTTTATTTGTCCAGTTCTAAAGACAGTAAGGGAGTGTATGACTTCATGCAGAAATCAGGACTGTCATTAAGAAAATTCTCAGTTTTATTTTTTCAAGTACTATAATTGTGTCAAGAGCAGGCTTGGAACACAGCCTCAAAAACAACTGCCCTGATGAAGACGTTTGTTGGATCCCAAACCATTGGATTTTTTTGTATTCAGCAGCCATAACTATTGATCACATTTGAGTAAGCATTATAAAATATATTTGCTGATGACACTGCATTATTGTTTAACTTTCCCAGGTTTTTGTAAGTATGTTTTTTAGTGTATATGAGACATCTGTACAAAAAGCTTTCATCGGAATTCTCTGAGCTCATAATGCACTTCTTATGGCAACATAGCAATTATTATGACAACAGGCTGGGATATTTGAAATACCTCAGTTGTGTGGTCCCTGGAGACAGTCAAAAGATTTTGTAGTAGGCAGAGAACTATGTAATTGTTTAATGGGAAACATTCAAAAACTGATGGGAGAAAGTAAAAAAAAAAGAAAATACTAAAGAATGTCAGACATTATCAAAATGCTTGTTTTAAGCAAATTATTTTAGTAGGCAACTGCTCATTAACATCTGCCTCTAAAGCAGCAATATTTGATAGTCGCCACATAGTTTTCTTTAACAATAATAGTTGTTCTGGCTAAAACTTCAGTATACTGATTTTTATTTCCATTCATTCATTCATGAACTAAGATGAGATTCTGAAGTTTTTAAAAGTTCCCATTCCTGTGCCATGCCTTCCACAAATACATTAAATATCTCAGTACACTGCTGTGCTGTTGACCGTAAAAAACATGTGGTAATACCATCCAAACACATTGACAACATGAATCTAGTAGCATATTCAATAGACAACTTCAAGGGAAGAAATTTTTAAAAATGGTAAGTGGTGTCCTTTAATTGCATAAGTCATTAATTTACAAAAATGGATAAAAAGGTGTAAAAATATCTTCAGAAACTAAACATATACCAGGGATGAATGTAAGGATGTCAGAAATACATTTGTTCTAAAGAACTATACTACAGTATATGATGAAATGCTGTGAAGACTAACAGATACTGACTCTTTAAAGAACTGAAAGGACCCCTGTTTAATAAATCCTATAGAATATAAAATCCTCTGTAGAGCTGTATTCTAAAATACCGTGTTACAGAATCAGTACTGAACTATCAAAATGTATATTTCTAAAATGATTGTGAGAATAACATTTTGCAAATAAATGCATTTGTTTTCATGACTACCATGCCTACAGTGGAAACAAATAATTTATTTCAGTCTTATGTGTGTCATCAGCATTAATTTGCACTCACAGCTGGTCATAAAGGGGCATAAAGCATGAGAGGGGCGCTGCACTTCTGAGGTGCGGTCTTTTGGATGAGACGTTAAACCAAGGTCCCATCTGCCTGAATTGGTGGTAGTTCAGGTGGATGTTAAAGATCCCATGGCACTTATCAAAAAGAGTAGGCAAGTTTTTATTGAATTCAAAGTAAATAATGAACAGTATGTAGAAACAAAAGAAAGAAACACAAAAAAATTCTTCAACCAGTTGGAAAAAAAACATGATTACTTACTAATACATAACTGCACTCTATCTCTCAATCATTTTATAAATTGGAAAAAAAACTAAAAATAAGTTTATGTTCTCCATCCTATTTGAATTTGATAAAGGAGTTAAACCCTTTCCACCATCTAGTAACCATTTGAGATGAATAAATCTGAGAGTCATGCAAGTAAATGTGTTTCATTTCTTTAACAATTATATTGCTAAAACATTCATAAGACATTCTATCTTGATGAATAACCCATTGACACCTTGCTTGCCATAGGTAAAAATGAAAACAACAAAACAAAAGGGATAAAGTATCTGTGTGAAAATGGGAGAGCCTCTTAGGATATTTCCCCACAACCAAAATCCCATAGTTTAATTTCCTCAATCACTGCAATAACCATTTCCCTGCCAAAAATTCCCACAAGGACTTGGAAAAGGAACATTGTAGCAAAAAATGGTCCATAGTTTCTTCTTGAGCAACGCACTCTGGGTATGGGCAATTCCTTTCCTCCTTAACCTTAAATTTCACATTCCCTCTGACATTAACTCTACCGTACATGATTAACCAAAAGGTTTCCCACATATGATGTGGAAGTCTGGAAATATTAAGTTGGGCCAAAATCAACTGATTGTCTGCAGCTGGACAGTTCTTTAATGTTGGTTCTATAGGATGAATATGTCTAAGAAGTATGCTATATAACTTTTTCCCCAGAGAATTGTTGTATCATGTTTTTGGAGACTTTCCACTTATAAAGTTTCTATGCTGCAGGTAGAAAATAGGATGGCAAACTAATAGATTTATTTAATTTTGGGGCCAAATCCTGCCAAGCATCCAAATACGATCTTAAAGTAAGTCTTATCCATATATTATCTTCACCACCCCTCGACAACAACCCATACTTAACTGTATGAGAAAAAAATAAAGAGAAGTAAGATACAATTGGATCAACCATACCTATCCCTCCCACTTTTTTCTCTAAATACGTATAGTGTCTTTTAATTGGATTTAATCTATTTCCCCACATCTGCAAATATAAGCTATAAAGTCTAGTTTCTAAAGTCTGTGGTAAAGGAAAGATAACAGCAACATACTGTAAATAGGGTATTATAAACTGTTTCAGAATATAAATTCATTTATGTTTAGTAAGTTTCCAGTGTTTCCATCGAAAAACTTTAGCTTCAATTTTTTTAAGAGCCACTTCCCAATTTTCCAATGGTAAATTCTGGGTTCCAAATAGAATACCTAAAATTGAAAGGGGTATAGTAGAAATGTTAATCACTGCCTGATGACTTACATCCGGTGTATTCACCCCTATCAATAATCCCCTAGTTTTAGCCACGTTCAATTTTGCATTAGAAACCTTGGCATATGATTTAAAGATTGACCTAAACACAGAAACCTGACTAGGATGTGCAAAAAAACACATACATCATCTGCATATGCTTGTACCATCAAATCATGTTGAATACCAGGTCCAGCTATCCCAGTCCATGTGGGGTAATCAGTAATTCATTTTAAAAAAGGATTTAAAGAAAAGACATAGAGCAAGTGGCTTAAGGGACAGCCCTGTCATACTCCATTATGAAGCTTAAACCCATTCACCACCTGTCCATGTATGAAAGGGTAGATTTGAAAGGAGGAATATTAAAGTTTGACCAAATTAATAATTTCTTTAGGAACATGATACGTTTCTAAAACTTGAAACAAGGAGGGGTGCTATACCCTATCGAAGGCTTTTTCTAAATCTGCAGCTACTATACATCCTGAATTACTTGCAAGTGTCAAGTGCTCTATAACATCTCTAATAACCATTAGAGCTGTTTGAATATTCCTATCTGGTAAGCCACAAAATTGTTGTGGAGAAATTACTAATGCAGCATACTGTTTAAGTCGAGTATTGATGAGTGTGGCAAAAATTTTGTAATCTGAATTAAGCAGGGTAATAGGTCTCCAATTTTGTATGTCATTTTTATAACCTGATTTAAACAAATGTATCATCAGACCATCTGAGAAGGAGGGGTACATTGTGTGCATTGTAATAAAATACTGAGAAACTAACTTTAAACAAAGTACTAGTTCATTTGCAAAGGCCTTGTAAAAGGCATTTGGCAAACCATCCAGACCTGGGGAAGTATTATTGTTTAAATGTTTAATAGCAGATTCTATCTCTATATCTAGAAAGGGACCCTGTAAGTCACCTACAGCATCTGGTAAAAGGGGAATCTTTATATGCCACAAAAAATCATCACTCTCATCCTGTAAGATAGGTTTATTAGGAGTCAATGAAGAAAAGCTTTGCCACATAATTTGCTCTATCCCCTCAGTTGTTTCTATTTTAACACCATACTGGTTTCATAAAGAAATTAAACTAGTAGAATCATGTAAAGATCTACATGCTTCAAAAGGGTCTCCAACCGAGGATTTTGAGTACCATTACTCAACATCGCCTGTATTGTATATGCTCTGTCACATTGAAATAATTTCATATGGGCCTTAATAGTCTCTATTTGTTCTGAATAATCATATCGTGTTACATAAGTCAAGGAATAAAGTCACTGTAATTGTTTCCTAAGTGTTAAATATGTTAAAAATGTCCTATTGCCGTTATGCTTCCCAAATTTAATAAACCAAGTCTTAATATCCATCTTAGTGTCTAACCACCATTGTCCTAAATCAGGGTATAAAAAATCCACTGGTAATCGAGCAATAAGCAATGAGGAAACACTAGAGTGTACAAAACTATCTGTTAAAATAGAAGCATTCAGTCTCCATCTAGTACGTTGTTTTGAATAATAAGGCCCAGGCCCAATATAATAAATAAAAAAAAAAATGATCCAAAAATTCTACTGGTTGTACCTTATATCTCACCTCCGGGACATTAATTGAGATAAACAAGTGATCTATAGTAGTTTTAAATTTACTATGCTGATTTGTGAGCTGTGGTCCACCATTCTGAAATTTTGCTCAATTAACCAGGCTTGCTATTTTAATTAACTGTGTAAGGGCATTAGTATCACAGTGTGCTTTCTTCTTATTTGCTTGTACAGAGGCTGACATATTGTGGCCAATATTATAATTAAAATCTCCCCTGAGCAAGATATGGTATGAGGTAACCAGATAGGCCTGCATAGATTTTAGTACAACCACTCTTTCAGCTTTATCCTGGGGATTATAAATGATAAGTCTACAAACTATGATATCCCATTTGCCATTCAAGATCAACACACGACCTGGACATAAATCAATTAGTTTATATAGGGTACATTTATAAGAATTAAAAAGAATACCCACTCTGTCTGCCCTTTCAGGGCCAAATAACCAATAAGATGGTACCCAAGGCCAATCTCTTTGAAAGGTAGAAATTTGTTCTGCTGAGAACATCCAGGTTTCCTATAGGAAACAAATATCAATCTTGTTTTCATGAATATATTGAAAAACTGCTTGTCATTTCACAGTATTCAGGATGCTATGGGTGTTAAGGGATCCTCATGTATAACCTGTCATTAATATGGTTTATTTTTTAATTTTTTCATTTTTCTTCCCTTTATAATCCTCCGTAGTCAGGGTAAAGGGATCCACATTTGATTTTTGTGAATCCAAGTCTCCCTGATCCATTTCTGAGTCTCCCCAAAACAAGGCAGCATAGGAATTATCGGATTCAAAAGTAGGTGGGGGGATTTAAGTGGGAGGGGCTTGGGTTTATTAGATATTATGGACCTTCTTCAAGGCAATGTAGTGACCCCCTGGAAGGTAGAGGCCTCCTTCTTTTTTTTTCCCTCAGGATCCTCATAGCAAACTGGAGGAAAAGTTAATGGATTACTGATAGCTACTAGATCAAGGATGTCAGATGGGGAGGTTTGTGGGATACAGGGAAGGCAAGGGAAGGAACAATAATCAAAGGTTTACTAATCTCTGTTGTCATCGGGGAAGTAGTACAACCTACTTCAGTTTCAGCTTCTTTTGGAGATGTGTTCTGCTGAGATTGAGGAGGAGGGGATGGGGGAGGAGGAGGAGAGGGGGTGGAGGGGAAGAAGCAGGAACTTCAGCACTATCCTGTGCTTTCTGTATGAGTAACTCTGGACTCATACAAGAGGCCTTGTTCTTGGCAGCCCTGGGGCATTCACCAAAAATGTGGCCATATTCTTCACAAAGATCACACCGAGCGTGATTGCAGCACTGCATAGCTATATGACCAATTTCCCCACAATTATCACATTGGGGTTTATCGCATGAACTTGATAAATGTGTCCATGAGCCACATTTATAGCATGCTCTAGGCTGTCCCCCATAAAAACACACACCCCTGTCCCTTCCCAACATAAAGGAATTGGGAATATGTTCCACTCCAGTATCAGTTTGCCTCAGTTTTACTTTGTATTTCCAGCTGCCAGTCGAGAACATTTCTGTGTCCAAGATTGCCTCAGGCTCACTAAGCACCTCACATTTCTGAGACAGCCAGTAAGTAATGTCCTCCACATGTATCCCTTCATTGTGAAACATGATAGTATCATGTTTTATTAAAGGTTTAGAAAGTGGAATCACTAAAAAAGAGGTCCATGTGGAGGAAAACTTAACCTGCCCATAACGTTCCCAGAATTAATCCAGAGCATGTGAAGTTCGAAAGCTGACATCAAAGTTGTCCTCTCCAGAAATATTTATGAAGGTGAAAACTTCTTTAGGTGTAAAATGCAGAGAGTCCTTTAATAAGTATTTCCCTACAAAGTATCTATCAGGCCTATCAACTAGTTCCCCTTTATATCTAATACGGACGGCATTCCTTCTGGGGGCTGCTTCTTTTTAATTTTAGTAAACAAATCTGATAATAGTGGCTTTTGGTTAGATTTATCATTTACTTCAGGATGATCTCTATCAATTCCTTGTTTATTTCCTACAGGAAATGAGATTGGAGGCCTAACCGTGTCAGTAGGTAGTCGTGTGCCATAATCCAAAGTTGCACCCTGCTTTCCTGGCCTTGCCTTCTGGGAATCTTCTGAAAATTGAGGGGCCATAGGAGACTGCAATGTTTTAGGTTTATCCCCATGCCCTGGTCACCAAATGGGGAGTGCTTGTGAAAAATTAAATGTTGAATCCCAGGCAGGGTCTGGGAGCCAGGTACCTCCTGTCTGCTGTTTCCAACCAGTCACCAACAATGATTATTTTGTGGACCAAGATTCTCCGAATTCCTGTTCTTGAGATATATCCAACTCAGATTGTCCGCACTGTTTAACATTCATTGCACTATCTGACAATATCACAGAGTCTTTCTTTGATTTGATGCCCTCTATATTTTTGATTGGCTTTTCATTTCCCCCTCATTTGGGAAAGGAAAAGAAGCTGACGTCCTTTTGATCAATATGTTTAGTCTGGAATTTAATAATATTTCCCTCATCATCTGCACTAGGGACATGAGGCCCAGGATGCTTAAATGCAAAACCTGCTGATTTTATCAGTCAAGATCTTCCTGCCCTGACATCTCAGGCTTGTTCTGTGTCATTTGTTTACTGGGCAAAACAAGAGAATTCTCTGAGTGTTCCACAGTAAAATCTGTTGTAGGAGATAAAGGCTCAGGCTGTCGGCACACATTCTGTTTAAAGCTGCCAGCCTGAATTTCATTCATGTAATTTAGCGCAATGGGAAACAATCTATCAGCTGATGGTGACTCACCTGACTTAAGAGGGGCCTTTGATGTTGTTCCAGCTTGTCGGCCGCTGACAGGCCACTCCGAGTTGCTGTCAGAATGAAGAGTCTGCAAATCTTCATTACCGCTTGTCCATGGCAGCTGAGCAGTACGGTCACATAGCTCCATACTTCCTTCTCAAGCTGGCCTTAATTTTGCAGCCTGTAAAGAAGTTTGTGGCAGGATATTTGTAGAGCCCGATTCATTAGATTACTTAGTCAAAGATGTCTCCTCTTTCTGCAAAACTATTGCCATACTTAAATCTTCAGCAGAATAGAAAATCTCAGAGATTTCTTCCTTTAAAGTCGCTTGCGTTGCCATATTTTCTTCAGCATTAACAGCCTCTGCCAAAATACAGGTGAGAGAGGAGGCCTGCTCTCCCACCAGTCCTGCATCCACACTCACCGAGTGCTCCCTCCAAGTGGCCATCAGCAAGTTCAGACAGCAGCTCCCCCTACTGTCAGCAATGCAGTAGGGGAATTTCCCTGATGTCCTGGCCAAATTTCCCTCATTCACTAAAAATACCACCAACAGCTTAATCTGGTTCAATTTCAGTTGCTTACCATCTGTCCCCCACCCCACCCACCCTGGTCACCCCTGACAAAGAGACTTCTAGGCCGGGTGGGCTTACAGGGTTAACAAAAATTCAACAAACAAAGGAGCTCTTAACCAATGGGAGAAAAACTTGAACAATGCCTGATGACAACACATTGGAATCTGCTGCAGTTAAAATCACAGCAGTGAAATCAAACAGTAAGAGTAAAATCTAAATTGAAAGAACTGATCCTGCTAGAGAGGCACAGTTACTTTATAAATTACATATGCCATGGACTGGCTAAAAATATCACATGTATTTTTATCTGTGGGGATTGAGCTTTACAGACTTCACTCGTGGCTTTGCCATTCATGAAGCCATAGAAGTCAAATCCTGCAGATAAAAATAAATGTAAAGTTTTTAGTAAGCCCATGGCATATCCCATATGTATTCTGTTACAGAAAAACATTAGAGTTTTCTGACAATTATCAACAGTATTTAAATATTTTTTAAAACACTCATATCAATATACATGTGTGGAAGTCAAAACATGGTGTATCACTATATAAACATACTACAGCTAATGCCAACATATCATTAAAAAAGTAAGTTAATTCAAACATGCGATACATGGCATGTAACACAGGTACATAGAAAGTCACAAGGTGTCTGTGGCATCAAATGCCGTACACAGGATGCAGCATACCAGTGTATAATGCCCAGTATGTGCCCAACAGTTGAATGCACCATAGTGGGAGAGAGAATCCATGTGTGTGTCTATCACAAAGATGAACTAACACAGACACAACCATGAGATACTGCATGGCAAACACCATGCAGTGCATGACACATAACTCAGCCACAAACACAGATACACACCTGGCTACAATGAGTATTCTATAGCTCCACTTGAAATGTTACCACAGAAAGAACAAGCCACAGCAGAGACAACCCAGTACATGGCAGAGAAGGTAACAGATGTGTTTAATGTCACTTGTGATTCAGTAGCCTGCACTGTAGGCTACTGAATCTCCCAGTGATGCAGCCCTCTTCTGATGCTAGCTGCAAGGGACTTTGGGATTTTGGATTATAACAAATGGCAGACTGGAAGTCAACAGAATCAGCCTTATGCAATCTACTATACTGCAGTAATACAAAACAAAACAGTGCTGCACTCAGATATTGGAACATGTTCCAAAACTTTAAGGCTGCAGATAAAAGTTTATTGTCCAGTGACTACAAATAACAAACAGGTTGGAACAGCCAGGAATTACTTTTATATTGCTCTTCAAGCAGGAGCTAGCCATCCTTAGACCCACGCCATTATGTATTTCCCCTCAAATGTGGCTGTAATTTGTGCCATACTATACTGCAATAAACAGTGAGTAAAAAAAATGTTTTGTGCAAAAAAAAAAAAACTGGAACCAGTCCCACACTTGGGTGTGGAGCTCTTAGTGCTGACTGTTCCCCTTTAAGTCCTGCATCCTGTCCTGTAATGTCATTTTGCCATGAACATGGACTATCTTAGTTGCTCTGCATTGCACTGCTACCACTTTGTCATAGTCTTTTCTCAGGTGTGGGCTCCAGTACCTTACATAGTATTTCAGGTGTGGCTGCACCAGAGTGGGAGGCTGACCTCTCAACTTCTACTGCTTATGCCCTTCCCTGTGCATTCCAACATTCTGTTTACTTTGATTACTGCCCCGTTGCAGTGTGCAGATGTTTTTAGGGTCTCTGATGTAATTACACCTAAATCTTTTTCGTCCATAATGCTACCCAATGTCCCTCCCCCCATTTTGTATTTCACCCTTGGGTTCCTTTTCCCAATGTGCATTACTTTACATTGTTTAGCACTGAAGTTCAGCTGCCAAGTTTTTGGCCAGCTCTCCAACCTGCACAGAACCTCCCTTAGCTTCTTTCTTTCTTTCTTTCTTTCTTTCTTTCTTTCTTTCTTTCTTTCTTTCTTTCTTTCTTTCTTTCTCTCTATCTGCCCTTTTGCAGATCTTTGTGTCATCTACCCTGAGGAAGATCATACCCTTGATATCTTCATCTACTGTATGTCACAGAAAGAACTGCAGAAACATAAAAGTTGCAAGCAGATCAGGAACACTTTGCCCTCCAAGTCTGTCCAAAATTCCATACCTATAGTGTCACCTGAGACCATATGTGAACTCAGACTTCCACTCCCCTCTTGCTTCTATGATTCTCTTGTGTCAGTCCCATGCATTCTTAAATCCTATGACCATTCTAGCCCCCACCACTTCCTCTGGGTGGCTGTTCCAAGCATCCACCACATTATCTGTGAAGGTACTTCCTCATGTTTCCCTTGAGCCTCCCACCCCCTCCAGCTTTATACTGTGTCCCCTTGTCTTCAAGCATCTTTTCCTTTGGAAAATGCTCCCTTCTTGTACCTTGTTTATTCATGTGAGGAACTTGAATGTCTCTATGATATCCCCATGTTCCCTCCTGTCTTTCAGAGAGTACATATTTTAAATCCTCGAGCCTCTCTTTGTAGGGCTTCTAATGTAGACCTGCACAATTTTGGTTGCCCTCTTTTGTATTGCCTCCACCCTATCTATGTAGTTTCAGAGATGGGGCCTCTATAATTGTACACAGTACTCTGGAAATCCAGTATCATCTCAATGATAACCCCTTCCCTTGGCAGATTGTTCCATCTATCCACCACTCTTTCAATAGGTTCATAGGCTCATAGGTAATACGAGCAGGTAGGTCCGTAGACCCATTGTTGCTTTTCACTTTTCAGTGGTGATACTCATATTTTCTGTTACCCATATATTGATCTAGGGATAATTTAAAGGATTCCGTATTCTTACACATAACTATAGACTCTGGTAGGGTGTTCCCTAACTCTACCACTCTTTGGGAAAACCATTTCTTTCTTCTGTTTGTTTTACATATTTCTCCTTTAATCTTTATTCTGTGTGTACGTGTGTTCTTAACAGAGACTTGCGATGTTAAACCAATGGTTTCCCATACATAAATATCTCTGGATGCATGAAAAACCAAACATAGATCACCCTTTATTCTTCTATAATTCATTGAGTGTAGGTTCAATTCCCTCAGTCTGTTACCATAACTTTTCCCATATACTGTATTAATTTTTTTGGTTACCCTTCTCTGTGTTTGCTCAATCAATATCTCATCCCTTTTGTATTGTGGTGTACATAAAGATGAACAATATTCAAGATGTGGTCTCACAAGTGATGTATATAATGATACAATCACAGATGGACTACGGCTCTTAACGTTCCTATATATACAGCCTAGTATTTTATTTCCTAGTTTCACTTTATTTCTAATGTGGGAGTCAAAGGACAAATCATTTGTTATGATTACTCCCAGATCATTTTCACTTTTGTTTCCCCAAATAAAGTACCATTTAATTCATACGTGAAATTCTGATTTCTTGGGCCTAAATGCATAGCGTTACATTTGTCCAGGTTGAATTTTAACTTGTTCTTTTCTGCCCATTGCTCAAATTTAAAGAGATCATTCTGCAGCCTATTTGCTGCCTCTTTATTATTGATAACAGAACCAACTTTGCTGTCATCTGCATATTTACCCAACCAAGCTCCCTCTGAAACTGTCATTAATGTAACCACAATACTGAAAAGTGTTGATCCCTGTGGCACACCACACTTCAATGAAGAAGTACTTCCTCATGTCCTTTCTGAATCTATCCCCACAAGATTATGGTTGTGCCCTCTGGTTGATGATCCCTCAGTATGCTTGAACAGGTCATGACAATCTTCCTTGTATATTACCCTTAAGTATTTAAATGGTTCTGTTATCCCCCCCCCAGCCCCCTGCCTCCAGGTATTGCATGTTCAGATGCATACGTGCTCCTCATGTGATTTTTCTCAGATTATCATGTATCATCTTTGTAACTCACCTTTGGATACACCCTATACAGTGGGCTCCAGAACAGGACACAGTACTCCTTATGTGGTCTTACTAAAGACACTTACAGGGATATTAGTACCTTTTTTCTCCTACTGGAGAACTCTCTCTCTCTATTCATTACAGCCTCCTATTTGCCTTCCAAAGTACCCTGGTGCACCTGGTCCTTTGACTTGAGGCTATTACTAATGATGACCCCTAAACCCCTTTCCTCAGTGATTTGCCCCCTGTCCATTCAATAATCGATTTTCAGGTTTCCCTTGCCTATGTGCATAACCTTGAATTTATTAGCATTGTACTTCAGTTGCCATATCTTCAACTATCCTACCAGCATTTCTAGATCTCACTTTATGTCCCTGATCATCTCTTCTGTGTCTGTTCTGCCACAGAGTTTAGTGTCATTTGTAAAGTGCCAAATTTTTCCCTCATTCCTTCAAAATGTTACAGATGAACACCTTAAATAGTATTAGCCCCAGCATGGACCCCTGTGGTACCCAACTTGTGACATCCATGGCCTCTGCTTCCTATTCATCACCACCTAGTGGGTCTTCTCTTCTAGCCAGTTTACTACCCACCTGGTTAGTTTTGCAGCAACCTTGAGATTTTCCAGCTACTTCAAAAGCATTGCATGGTGTACTGAGTCAACGGCCATGCTGAAACCCAGATTCAACACAGTGGCCTCCTGGCCCTTTTCCACAGCACTTGTTACTGAGTCCAAGAACTCAACCAGGGCATGACCTTTCCCTCATGAGGCTATGCCACCTTTTGTCTTGGAGGTTATTCACTTTCAGAAATGTCACCAGTTTCTTCTTCTTGATGATACTGTCAAGGAGCTGTTTCACGTTAGAGGTCATGCTAAGTAGCCAGCTATTTACTGGATCCTTCCCGCTTCCTCTCTTGTGCAAGGGGAACACATCCACCCTCCTCCAGCCTGCTTGGACTATCCCTGTATCAGGGAGCAGTTATACAAATCTGCCAGAGGCCCTGCAAATTCCTGTCCCAATTCCCCATAGCACATTGTTTTGCCATCTATCTGGTTTCTGAGACATATTCACCCAGAATGCTCATATAGTAGTTTCTAAGGAAACCACTCTCCTAGCATCAGTCCCAATGACAGCTCCCGCAGCCCCCTCCTTTAGCCTGTACATCACAGTTGGGAAGTGGATTCCTCCTTCCGTCATGCAAACTGAGTACAATACTCAGTGAGGGTGTCAGACTTTTTCTCATCTGTCTATGCCCAATCATTTCCTGATTTTAAACTCACTATAATCTCTTTGATTTTCCTCTTCTCTCTGATATATTTAAAGACTGTAATGCACATGCCTGGAGTTATGACTTCAACTTTTAAAAGTGATGTTAAGCAGGTCAGAAGGCTTGTTTTAACAGTGGAGTAAGTTTGCAGAATTCAGTACAGCCCATATACTGTCATAGACTGAATTTATTCAATATGCTAAAAAAAATAAATAAATTACAACTTGTCAATGAATGAGTTTACCCATGGCTTGGCACGCTATGCCGCTCTTGGACACATGGATACATCAATCAATGTGGTTTGCTTGCAACAGTTAAACATAGGGTTTAATCCATGAAAAATGAAATAATGTACTATTTTGTGGCATTTAGGCATTTGGTAGTCATTCTAATGCCAATAGGACTACTGCTACCATGCACTTTTAAAAATTTTAAAAGCTGATAGTGTTCTTTAAGTATTCATATTGAATCTAGTAGAGAGCTTCAACAGAGTACAGAACAGAAAACAGTTCAACATTGATTTTTAGTCCAAATCAGAAGCCTCCATTTCAGGACTGTACAAAATTTCACCAAATTTTAGTTACCAGTTTACCAGCACCTTCAGGGTCTTATTCTGATCTTAAAATTAGGATTTTAGAGCTGGGTAAAATTAACAAATTCTGAATTCATGGAATTTTCATGAAATTCTGTGATATTTCATTCAATTTCATGAATTTTGGGGGAATTTTCTGGTTTATTTAATTGTCTATAACTCAGTCTATATTGCAGCTAGAGGTCTGAAGTATGAGCCCTAAAGGTATGACAAGTTTAATAACATTTGGATGAAGGGTAGAGAAGTTATAGGGGCTCAAACTCTGGCAATTTAATATTCATGTGAACATCTCTGGAAATATTTCTATGCTTTCAACTTAACCACCTTTGGAGCTAGATAACTGAAAACTTAGATGCATACTTTTTTGGCAGAATAATAGAAACTGCTAAGCAGAGAAGTGCTGTTTATGTAAATTTTAAGTTTTAGCCATGACCTGCCTCCTGACATGACTTCCCAAGCTCGTTTTCAAACCCAGGTCATCAGCATGGCAGCATGATGCCTTACAGCCTTTTTTTTTTTTTGTAAAGTATTTTTATTGGAAATAAATAGAATTACACAACAACCGTGGACATTAACATAATGTCCAACCAAACTGATGGATACAAATACAATTGATATAATTAGAAATACAGACAGTTAAATCCAAAATTAGTAATTGATATACGAGTCACTCATTGCTCATTGATAGTGGTCTTGCAAATGTGTAATAGAAACATAGAAACATAGAAACATAGAATTTGATGGCAGATAAGGACCGCTTGGCCCACCCAGTCTGCCCATTTCCCTACCTGATGGATAAGCTGGAGGTCCTAGTTAACCAGCAGCCTACTTCTTCCTACCCCCACCCCCTAGAATTGCCTTATGACTGTCCCATGCATGCTTGAATTCCACCACTGTTTTTGACTCCACAACCTCCTCTACTCCAATACTAGTTGTCTAAGGCATGCCCCCTGTAGGGCATCTAGAATAACCCCACTCTTCGAAGTGGCTGCTGCAACTGCACTCCAGTTAACATCAGGCATATTCAGATCACCCATCAGCAATATCTCCCCTTTTTCTGCCATACTAAGTATACTTTCTATCATTTCCTTGTCCATTTACTCCCCCGAAGAAGGTCTTGTATCTAACCCTGTGTGGATTGTGGTGCCATTGCGGTCTCCAAATTTACCCACAGTGCTTCTTCTCCTCCCTGTTTACCCTTTTGTTCTGTTGCTTTGATTCCTTCCCTTATGTAAAGAGCTACTCCTCCTCCTCTGTTACCCTCCCTGTCCCTCCTGTAGATAGCGTATCCTGGTATGTTTACATCCCAGTCATGGTTTTGTGTGTACCATGTTTCTGTGACTGCCACGATATCCAGATGTTCCTCCTCCATCAAGGCCACTAATTCAGGAAGCTTGTTACTCAGACTACGGGCATTGGTACTCATTGCTCTCCATTTTTGATGGCTTTACTTTCTGTTGCAGCATCCCCACTGACCTTTCTACCTCGGTCTTTTCCAATTTAGTACCCTGTTTTGTAGGGAGGGCTGGATTTTCTGCTGCTTATCAGTGCCTCCCCTTGACTAGTTTAAAAGCTTGCCAATGAAGCATTTAAACCGATTGCTCAAAAGACTTGTTCCCTTCCTGGACAGATGCAGACCATCCTGCCAGTATAGGCTGGTGTCCCTCCAGGTGGAACCCCATTCCTCAATGAAGCCAAACCCCTGTGCTCCACACCATTTTTTCAACCACTCATTAAACTGCATGGTGCAAAGTACCCTTGCCTCACTCATGCCATTTACAGGCAGCACCTCTGAGAAGGATACTGTGTGTGCTACATGTCTTAGGCCTCTCCCCAGTTCTACAAAGTCCTTCTGCACTGCTCTAAGCTCATGTTGAGCCAAGTCATTTGTCCCAAGGTGGACAATGACATCCAGCTCAGACTCCCGTGCAGCTGTTCTCGTGATCCTGAGTATGCGCTTCCTGTCCCTACAAGCCATGGCACCAGGCAGGCACTTTACTTCAGTTTTCCCTGCTCCCCCCAGTTCTATCCCCCTAATAATTGAGTCCCCCACCAGGAGCTGCTTCCTTTCCTTGTGGCATCCTCTGTCTCCTTCCTGTGGGCCTCCCTTGTGACAAGTGTCCTCAGCCTCCTTAATCTCCTCCGTGGGTGCATCCATAGGGGATCTGTGCTCCCCCAGAATGGTGTATGGATTGTGGAGTGGAACAACTGACTGGGTGTGCCTCTGTTCCACCCTCCTCACCCTCCCTGAGCCCACAGTGGTCCAACTGCTGTGCTTTCTTTGCAACCTCTGAGGTAGTGGTGGTGGCTCTGGTGCTCCCTGGATGGGGGGGTTCCCTTCCTACCATCCAGTCTGGCCTGGGGGAAGGTTTTCTTACTGCCGTCCAGTGTGGCCTGAAGACGGGCAACTTCCTTCCTCAGGGCAGAGAGTTGTCTGCAAATAGGGCAGCATCTCAGCCTCCAGAAAGACTCCTGGAAGACTGCTGCCCCACAGCCATTACATTGCACTACTCCCCACATGACTATGTACTTTTTTTTTTGTGTGTGCTTGTGTGAGTGATTGGTTTGTTATATAGAAATATATATATATTATACAATGTGTATGCGTATATTTTCAGTGCTGTGTGCTACACAGGATATGACATTGATATGCACCTTGCACTCTTGTAATACCACAGAGTTTACAAGTGCAGTACCATAAACACCACTGTGCTTGTTGTTACATTGATATATTTTGAGGCCCTAACCAGGGAATAGACCTGCCTCCAGTGCCCCTTCCAGTTTGTGCCACATATGGTCAACACTGCTCACTGTTCCCTGTTACCACACTCTGGGCTTTTTCAATTTGTAGGCAATACAATAGGTTATGAGCCCATTGCTGTATTATTGGTGGATTATCTGATAGCCAACATTGGGCAATAGTATGCCTGGTGTTTACCAGAGCCAAAGAACACAGTGCAATGTCCTGCCTTGATCACCCCCAACAGAAATTCCAGTGATGATTTGGGAGGAGCCACTCCCAGCACACTGGGCATTATTTTGTGAGCTTCATTCCAGAAAGCTGAGACTTTCGGGCATAAAAGTGTCATATGCAGGAATGTACCCTTGTTTATTTTATGTTTGGGCACATGGGTGACTTTGCTGGGTCTAGTGCATGTAGTTTAGAGACGAGATATATGTCCTGTAATGGGAAGTTTAGTTGGGTTTGCCTCAGCCTGTTGCTTCAGGAGCATGTATTAAAGTGTCAGATTGCACTGGACCATGTCTCAGGAGAGAGAGTGATACCAAGGTCCACCTCTAGACATGCAGTGAATTTAAATTTCACCGGCAAAGTGAATGCAAAATGGGCACTTCGCGGAGTGGCCATCAAACAATGCCCACTTCACCTTGCTATTATTACTTCATGTTGTCATTCTGCCTTAAGGCAAAGTAAGGTGGAATGACAGCAATATTGGCAGCCCCCCCCCACACATAGTCACTAGAATTAATGTGCATCCCCAAAATGCTACTGTCATCTTGTCTCCAGAAAATTCCCCAGTGCTGATGAAGTGAAATGAGAGAGTAACAAGAAATGAGAAGTCTCCCAGAATTAATGGCACACTCAGTCATCAGGGCAGTTGTCAAACAAAGTCACCAGAATTAATGTTCATTCCCAAAATGCTACTGTCTTGTGTCCAGAAAATTCCCCACTGCTGACGAAGTGAAATGAGAGTGTGACAAAACATGCAAAGTCTCCCATCTTAGAGATGCAGTGAATTAAAATTCCACCAGTGAAGTGCCAATGAAGTGGGCACTTTGCATTGTCACTCCGCTATGCAGAGTGGCCAGCATGAAATGCCCACTTCACCTTGTTATTGTGACTGTGACTTCTCATTGTCATTCCACCTTAACCTGAAGTAAGGAGGAGTGACAACAATATTGGCAGCCCCTGGTCCCCCACACATCACATGACTTGCAGTGCTGTAACTCACATGATGTGCAGGAATGCGAATGCCTACAGCTGCAGTTCCCTGATAACAATGACCTGTATCACAAAACTCCCCAATTTGAAAACTCATATCAATGAGTACAGTGGTGAAGTCTGGAGAGATACTACAAAACAGGCTTACATGATGCAAGTAGCTAGTAAAAATATAAATTTTGTAATTCATGATGTGTTCTGGAATCGTGACTGCGTTCGTGACTGTGAAATATGAATTTATTTTTCTCAGACTTGGAGCTGACGAGCGTATTGGAAACACGAATGCCTATGGCTGTACTTCCCTGATGACCTGGCTGTTTACAAAACTCATCAGCTTGAAAACTCATATCAATGGGTACAGTGGTGAAGCCTGGAGAGATACTACAAAACATTAATTTTGTGATTTGTGATGTGATCGTGAATAGTGTGCACCACACCAGTATTCTGAAGGGAGCCAAAGAAACAACTGTGACTCAAGTAACAGGTGGAGATTGGGCCCTAAAGAGATGTAAATGCACAGACAGATAAAGATTGTACTGTGCACTAAAAAGATGCAGACACAAAAGCACAACAAAAACACCTAACCAGTTCTCACTATCAGAAATCCAAATTTGTAAAGAATACCTTCTGCCATTTGGGGGGTAGTGCACGGCAGTAACAGTCCACTGCTACCAGTAAAGATACCACAAGCAGTACAAAAAAATTCATGCAGATGCAGTGGATAGCAGTTTCACACTGCTGCAATTACTCTGTGGCACAATAAATGGTATCTGATTTAATGTCACGCATGCATCATGCACTCACTCACACACACACACACACACTACAAGTAATGCATAGAAAATTGAAAACCTTTAGTAATACAACCAAATGTTTTAAACAAACTGAAATTATACAGTGCTGCGCCACAACAATCAGCAAAAAAATGCCAAGAGTTACCGAAAATATTACTGTGTGTACATTAACACAGTTATACAAGACAAATATAACCAAAACAGAAAGACTGCCTTTTTCTCCCAGTTAATCTGCTTACACCACAGATAAGCCCCTCCCCCAAAGCACACTTCACAGTACACAGACTGAGGGCCAGATATTCAAAACATTGTGCTGAGCAAAAACCGTTTGAGCAGGATTACCGTGGGATTAGTGCGGGTCTGTTATATTCAAAAGGCCAAATAGCCCGGGCAAACTGCATCAGCACCAGGCAAAATCATAATGTATGCAAGGGGCAAGCTGACATGAATACAGGTGCAAAGCTATATTCAGCGACTAGCGCCACGCTAAGTGGTTTTGCGCAACTTAGTGCGACACTTAGCTCGGTGCACATTACCGCCCAGGAAAAGGTTATCTTCACCCTGGGTAATCAGTTATGTGTGGTGTTTGCGCTGCTTTTGCATGGCTTTGCGTGACCCTAACAAATAAATATGACACATAGACAAAGCCAAACACCGAGGAAGCATGCTGCTAACTGATGGCATCACAATGATGCCATCATCTGCCACCAGTCCCAGCCATGCCAGGCAGTAAGTGGTGACCCTGCTGTCAGTGGACAGAATGGCAATGTGGCCATACAGCACACACCTGTGGACCATTCTTCTGTGGACACCAACAGATGCCAGCACACACATGCAGCACTGTGGGCATGGAGGATGTTGAGGGGAGTGTATGGGTGGCCAGGTTGTGCCACAGACCAGGTGTGGCTACAAGGCTGGGACACATCATGCAGTGCACATGGGCCAGTATACAGGGAATACCCCAAGATCAGTGTGCCTTTCTGATAATATATACCCCCCGGCCACATACTGCACAGCTGTACCACTGCCACAGCACACAAAGCCAGACATGTATATGTCACTGTGAGCATCCCATGCCAGAGGTGCAGCATATGTGGGTCACACAACAGCGTAACAGTAATGTCCACTGTCAGTAAACACCTGCAGGTTGGGCCTCTCACTGTGTATAGTGCAGTCATCATCACTGCCCTACACACCATAGGCATTGTTTTGTCCACACACTACTGGCCCCTTTGCTACTGTAGTGTCTGCTGTGCACTGTAGCATGACCTACAGTGTGACAGTTGCATGCAGCACCACCACCACCATCTGTACCTATGCCACGTTGTCCCAGTACAGCTACAGGCAGCAGGACATGTGAAAGTACAGTGTTTAAAACTGTATAATATTCCCCAAACTGTTTGTGCAGCGCTAACACATTTGCATGGGTTTAGCACAGGGCTAAACCATTAGCCCGGTGCAAACTACATGCAAATCAGGGCATAATGAGATGCTAATTTGGATGTTTGCCCAGAGATTACCTAAGTAGGCTCATTTGCATGTCACTTTTGAATATGGCAAAGTTTAGCACCGGGCAAATGTGTTTGCACCGGGCTAACGGTTTAGCCCTGCACTAAACCTGTGCAAACGTGTTAGCACTGCGCAAACAGTTTGGGGAATATTTTACAGTTTTGCACACTGTACTTTCACATACGCTGCTGCCTGCAGTTTGTACTGGGTCCACGCATTTGCTAGCACACACATTGGCTACATAGTTCACCTCTACCTACCTTCACATCGCTGTGCACTGTGTTACTGTTGTGGTTTGCACTTCCTGGTTGCCATATTCACAGCTGTCTTATTCCAGGGCTAAGTTTGCCCTGCACTCCCAGCCCAGTTGGCCCGGCCTCATTCCCATGCTATATTCAGAAGCTGTTTGCCCGGTGCTATTCCTTTTGAATATGGCTTGCTTTGTGTTCCGGCCTCAGTTTGCCTGCTGGGCAGTGCTAATTTAGCCACGGGGCAAAGTGTTGAATATCTGGCCCTGACTGCTCTAAATTAACATTAAAAATCCACACACAAATGATGAACACTTGATGATATGAGCACAGGAGGGTTTCCTACAATCGATGTACTAAATTTTGAGCAAAAAAAAAAAAGCCTCAAAAAGGCTTTTTTAACAGCTTTTAGAGGATTTGAATGGCAGAGCTCTAAGAGGAAACTGTCTCCATTTTCCACTACACACACACTACACTGAAGTGAAGCTGTGCAGAACAATCTAGAGCTCATGTGACCTGCAATCCCATGAAACACTACAATTTGTGGAGAAGTGGTTTGGGGAAGGCGTAGTAATGCAAAGTCATTGTTTCCAATGGACTTCGCTTTCCCCATTATAAAATAAAGTATTCCACTTCACATTGCAGAACACTTTGCGGATTCCACGTTACTCCGTGTATCACTTCACGGAGTGAATTTAGCCCACTTCTCCCACCACTATCCACCTTCCAATGCTCCTGTATCTGGGTAGTGGAGGCTATTCCTCCCATAGTAGATTATCATAATAAACAGAAAGTGGTCAGGTTAATGGCTGTGGCTTAAATAACTCCTCTTTGAAGGGATCTATATGGAACTTTACAGGGCTCGAAGCAAATAGGGTGGGCAAACTATTGCTTATCTGCAAATAAATAAATAAATCACTAGAGGAGAGCAACCAGCGGTGCTGTACAGTGCTAAGAAGGAGTAGCTCTCCTCCGCCATATAACTGCTCCACAGAATTTAGCCCTTTTTTTCTGCCATCAGAGCAGCCCGCTGTGTAGGAATACATTATAATGGGGGGTATGCTTCAGAGTAGACCATATAGAAGCATATAAAGAAGAGAAGGCCAGGATTTGTGAGTATTCATGGACTGATCTCCACACTCTCAGGAGTGTCCCTGTAAATGGGTTGGTGCACCTCCTAGACCATATGCAGCTTAGTGTATCAGAGAGGATGCCCCTGCTAAGATCACCCTCTTTCATTTCCCCCTCCATAGCCATCCAGGCTGGGGACGCTGAGGTGTACCCCACTGGCAGAAATTCCAGCTGGGCTGCCAGTAGTACAATTTAAAGTTAGGTAGGCCTGCACCTACCAGCACCACAGGAAGTTGCAGGATTTTACACCAAATGTTGACATTTTCCCACAGAAATCTATGTATGATACCATCCAAATGTTTAAAGAACCTTTCTGGAACATGTTTCAAGAGAGACTGAAATAGGTACAGGCATTGTGGTAGAATGGTCATTTTGACCACTGTCATCCTCTGCAGGAAGGTCAGTGGAAGGTCCACCCACCTGCCACACTCTGTGCAGTCCTAGTGAGGAGGGCTTGATAGTTCAGGTAAAACAGTTTGGTGGCCCTAGAGGAAATGTGAAACCCCAGATATTTAATCCTAGACACTACTTGGACCCCCAGTGAGTTACCTTCCAGCACCCATCTGCCTTTTCTCCAACCTGAAGTATCTCATTTTGGACCACTTGATTTTATGACCTGAAATAGAGGCATATTCTTGTAGCAAGGCCTGAACATGTAGAAGGCCCTCAGCTTGCTTTCAGAAATATAACAACAAGGCATCAGCAAACAAAGCAATTTTACGTACTTCCTTTTCACTGAAACACACTATACCTGGATGCCCCCCTATGGCCACTGATAATGGCTCCAATGCCAGCACATGTACAGTAAGGAGGGTGAGAGACAGCAGCCCTGACCCATCCCATGGTGTAATTCAAACGTGAGGGACAGAGACCCATTTGTCAAAATCTGGGATTTGGGATGGGTATACAGTATTTTTATCCAAGCCCAACCCCATATGCCTGCAAGGTTTCAAACAGGTATCCCCCACACCATGTAGTCAAAGGCTTTTCTGCATCTAATGCCAGTACTGCTGCACCATGAGATCCACGTGAGAGAGCCCACCTGTGGATGATATTGAGCATTTTTGGGATGTTGTGATTTCCCTGCCTCCCCTGGACACACCCACTTTAATCAGGATTGCTGGGTTGTATTGCAAGGGGTATATCCTCAAGGAGGGAGGAGGTGATTCTGCCACTGTATAGGTCATTAGTTAGACCACACCTGGAGTACTGCGTGCAGTTCTGGCGTCCGTATCTGAAAAGGGACATTAAGTTACTGGAGGGAGTGCAGCGCAGGGCGACAAAGATGATCAAGGGTCTGGGGGACTTATCATATGAGAGGAGGTTGAAGGAGTTGAACATGTACTCACTGGAGGAGAGGAGAGACAGGGGACATGATTGAAACCTTTAAATACATGAAAGGAATAAACAAGACAGGTACAGAGGGGCTGTTCAAAGTAAGGGAGGAGGGCCACCAGGGCCATGATATGAGACTGGAGCGAGGAAGGTTCAGGAGGAGATGAGAGACACTTTTTACAGAGGGTGGTGGCTGGGTGGAATGCGTTACCTGCAGAAGTGGTATGCAGTAGAACAGTGGACTGCTTCAAACGAGGATGGGACAGGACAAGGGGGAGGGTTAATGAAGGGGAAGGGTGGAAGGAAGGGGCAGCTGCAGAATAAGGGGTGCTAGCTGCACATTCGAGCAGACTTGATAGACCTCTAGGCCTTTATCTGCTGGCAAATTTCGTATGTTCGTATGTTCGTAGGATGGATAATTGTCGGAAAGAGGAGCTCTAGCATGGCAACTATAATTCTGGCCAAAATTTTATAGTCTAAGGTAAGGAATGATACTGGATGGTATGAAGAATATAGTGCGGGGCCCTTACTCGATTTAGGTAACACAATTATAGTTGCCAACTGCATGAGATGGGGGAGCACACCATTACAAATACTCTCCTCATACGCAACTTGCAGAGGTTTTAATAGCTTGGCTTGCAAAATCTTAAAGAAATCAATAGGAAGTCCATCTGCACCTGGAGCCTTACCTCCCTTCAATTGTTTAATAGCTTTGGTAATCTCTGCATCCTCAAGTGCTCTATTCAGGATCACTGAGGCATTTTGGGGATTCAGGGTTATTGCGGCTTTACTGAAGAAACCTTGGGCAGGATTCTCAAAGCCTTCAGAAGGTGCAAAACCTTCCCTAAGTCCCCAAATCTTCCTCAGCTATGAGAAAAAAGGGGAGATTGCTCCAAGTGCTATTCACAAAAACCTCCGCAGCTATGGGAAAAAAACACTACGGACAGTGGAAAAAAGTGCAGCTGTGGAAGTCCCTGAGGACAAAAAGGTATGTGTTACACGAGGTCCCTGCACCCTAATTGGTACCCTCAGAGGTAGACCGTAGACAGCTAGTGCTTAAGCATATGTTATACTAACATATAGGGCTAAGGTCATCTACAATACAAGAGTTGATGTCAGGATATGTATGCATATTGTTGTAATACACTTTGCTTGCTAATACGTATACTCTCCTACATATTTTCTGTTTATTTCTTACTTGTAAGATGCCAAGACACCTGTGTCCTTGGAATAATTATGATATGTAAGTCGGTATTGCCACCTTTTGGTGATTTGTACTACTACACCGAGTTATGTAAGACTCTGTATAAGAACTCTTTTATTTCACAAACTGATGACTACTACAAAATTGTATAATGTTATCTTGGACTGTGGATCCTCCACTAATTTAGCCAATAGGGTTAATCTCTGTAACTAGAAATGTTTCTATCTTACAGTAACTATAGTAATTATCCTAGGTATATAATGTGATACACTAGTCTTGTACCTCGGAGATCCCAAGAGACACAAAGAAACCTGGAGGTATAGGGAACACTAGCACTGGCTCCTGATTCGTATTGGTAAGAACTGCTTAGGGCAACTGTGATTTTATACCTTTTGGTAGTAATAAACAAGTTTATTACTCTTATGCAATGTGTCTGTGATTACTTGCATTTCCAATATTGCCAAGAACCTGAAAGTGAGGTTTAGACCTCCTGACAATTGGCGACTGCGTGCAGGTGATATTTGGTGTTTGTAAGTTTTCACTTGTTGCTATAACTTTTCCCTTTCCCACGGGGACAGTAGGTGTACATTCCCGTATCACCTCTCCCATTTTAAAACCAGTTTATAGTCACTTAAAAAGTCTGGCTGTTGTCCTTTCGGGTGTGGTCGATGCCGACTCGACTCACTCCATTACAGCTTTGAATTGTAAGCCTACAACTTATGCAGTAGCCCGGCTGTGTATAAAGTCCTCCTGCTGTGGATCGATACATAGCACCGTGCCTTTTTCACAGTTTGATTTTTCGTTCCCTCCCACACAATGGCCACCGTATAAAATATCTGTGCAGAACTGAGACTCAATGTCTCAAACTTCCTTACCTCCAATGGAGGATGGGCTGACTTCATGCGGGACGCAAGTCAATCCCAAAACCCTATACTGGGGATTTCAACCCAGTACACAGAGATGAGACAATCAACCAATAAGTGACAGGCGAAAGGGTTGATGGTCGCGGCTCTCTATGCTGCTCTGGAAGCCTCCGAAGCTAGGTTTCGAACCCTTGATCTGCAAATTTCATCTCTTAAGCAACAGATGGGTTTGCAGGAAATGGAATGTGTTAGACTGCAGCAGAACTTGGAGTCTGAACTCGAAACTCTGTGGAATGAAAAGGATTCACTTTTGCATCATTCAGCTCAAGCTGGAGAACAGGAACTTTGTATGTTGAAGCAGGAGTGTGAAAGTTTGAGACAGGATAAGGGACAGGCATTGCATATGAATGATTTGCTAAGTGCTGCAAATGCTCAGTTGCGTGAGGAGATGGGAGAGCTACAGGACGAGATGAACCAGGTACGTAATGACTTAGAAGTGGCTACTAGGGACAATCGCGAACTGAGCGCCATGTGTAGAGTGTTGCAGAAGCAAATGCAAGATGAGGTTGATATGGATGTTGCAACTGTGAGTCATTCTGAGTGTAAAACCAAGATGATGAAACTGCGCCATCAGCAGGAGGTTCTGGCTGGACATGTTAAGGCGATGGGAGGCGTAGCCCCTGTCTTACACATGTCATCTGAAGGGGACGTATCAGATGATGACATCTCTCACTACAATGCCCAGTCACACCCCTACTATGGCCCAGAAACCCCACCCAGCCATCCACAACATGGCAGGTCCACACTCCACCCTCACCATGTCATACGTCATCAACGTCGTGATGCCCATCATGGGAGATGCCAACATGGTGGACCCCGTGATGGGGGGGTGCAGGCCCAGGCCTGGTCCCGACGGCACCACCGATAGCCATTATTAATGTGAAAGATAGGCAAGAGATAGAAATGATGATTGAAACTGCAATAGGCAATGTACCTCTTCCTGAGAGAAGTAAACGGGCTATTAAAACCCAGGTTAGGCAGCTTCTGCAGGAGGCTGGCACTCAGGATGGTATTGTTCGTACTGCAGCCGAGGCTGCAGCTCGGGCCACACTAGACAGCACCCGAGACAATTACTTCTGCCTGATCGACCCAGTAATCCCCTACAAATGGTCTACTGTGTTCAGCAAATAGCTGACAGTATCGGTCGGATGAACCCGTCTGACAGCCTCAGCTGTCACCTAGAAAAGGTACGCTCTAAATGTGAGATGCTTAGCCTCGCTGCAGAATATCAGGTCCAAATACTACGTCAGACCATCGATCCTAGTTTGTGGGCCAAACTTCCTTTGATGTGGTTGCAGCTGAGCTCATTTCTGCTCATAGCCCAGGTGTAGTAGGAGTGATGCTTGCATACCCTGTAAAACAGAATGCAAAGGAAAGTCCAGCGACTTACCACCAGAGACTTTGAATGGCATACCGAGCAGGAGAGCACCTGGCACAAGAAGCTGTGGATGTAGATCTTATTGAGTATAAGACCCTGTTCTTTAGGAACATGATTCCTGCAGTACGAGAAAAGGTAGAGCCAACCACCTACCCCAATATGGATAGGTTTGCTGACATCCTTTGGAAAACTGAGAGAGTTTACCAACTCTGTATCCGTGATCTGGGCTCCAGTTCCAAGAAGGTAGCCACCGTGGAGCCTGCTTCAGAGGCCATGACGCACTACACTGTGGACGGGCAAGCCCAGCACCAACAGGCTCAACATCAGCAGGCCCCTCCAGCTGACAACCAACACCCCCAATAAACCCAACACCAACAACAACCACAACAGCAACAACAATGGGATGGGAACCGGAATTGGCATAAGAATAAAAAGCATAAGGGTAAAGGTAAACTACAACAACAAAGAACACGCCCTTCATATAGGGAGATAGCTGAAGGGAATCGGAAATTCTGAGAGCTCCTGGAACAAGTGCACTCTTTAGCGGATGCTGTTCCCGCACAGGCCCTTATGGCAGTACAACAGGCGACCCAGTCCCCAACAGGTCATGGGGATACTGAAAGTGCAGGCCTTCAGGCCCATACAGGCCTGAACCCAGAAGAGCCTCACTATATAGCATCAGTGCAGCATGGTGAAGTGATTCTCAGGAGTCAGGCCCAACCTCTCCATGCTTCCAGTAGTACAGATTGACAATTACAGGCCCCAGTCTGGATTGTAAACAAGCTGGTCTTGGATACAAATGGAAGGCCCTGCACTGAGGCTGAGGTCGGGGGCTGCCTACTAGTAGTCTTGTTAGACACGGGTGCAGCTGTATCTGTATTACATGATGAACATCCAGACACATCCTCTTGGTCCACCAGATGGAGGGCCAACATGTCAGGAGTTGATGGTACTAGGCTACCTGCATACCGTTCTCTACCCCTACTGGTAGAGCTAGGCCATCTAAAGGCCTCACACACTTTCCAACTAATGGTAATGCATGATCATCCTAGTATCAAAGGAATTGATTTCCTTGCACCACACGGCTGTGTGGTGGATCTAGCTAACATGCTACAGATACAGATTCAGGGTCAATACCATACCATTTTGATCCCTGATTCACACATTGTGACGACAATCTCTGCCAGTGACAAGGAGTATGATGTCATAGATTTTTTCAAAGGTCATGAGCTTTTCCCAAAGCTTCTCCCAATTTTGCAATGACATCTGGAGGCATTTGCAATTAACAAACATGACTGTGGCAGATTGCACACTGTCATCGAAGTGCCAGGCCCAGCACACAAGAGGCAAAGACAGTATCCTTTTCCAGGTGAGGCCTTGCCTTCTCTTAGAGAAACAATCAAGTCACTCTTCAAGCAAGGAGTAATCAGAACTTGTTTTTCCACTGCTAACTCCCCAGTGTGGCCCATGAAAAACCCCTCAGGCATCTGGAGACTTACTATTGACTACAGGAAACTGAATCAGGTCACCCTCAAAGTTGTTCCCCAACTGTGGCATCAGCACCCAATGTGCTACAACTCTTGACCCCTGACCTGAAATGATTCAGTGCCCTGGATATTTCCAGTGGTTTTTGGTCATTACCATTGGCCCTTCAGAGTCAATATAAGTTTGCCTTCACTTTTGAAGGAAGACAGCACACGTGGACTTGCGTGCCGCAAGGATTCCATAATAGCCCGTCCCTGTTCCATCTGCACATGATGGACACCCTAGAGAGTTTCTGTACTCCCCAGTGTCTCTTGCAATATGTAGATGACCTGTTGCTGGTGACAGCCACACAGGAACAACATCTGGATCTCTAGGATGAACTACTGACTCTCATTCAGAGAGCAGTCCGGAAATGCAATCCAGCAAAAGCACAACTATGTCAGAAAGAAGTACTCTTTCTGGGTCTGAAAATAACTGACCAAGGTCGAAGTCCTACCTGGAAGAAGATACAGGGATTGCAAAACTTGCCATTGCCTACCAGCGTGGCAACTCTTCGAAGGTTTCTAGGTATGGTGAATTATTCAAGAGATTTTACCTGTGATGTTGTTCAGAAAGCTGCTCCTCTGTGTGAGCTACTCAAAAAGGACATCCCATGGACTTGGAGCCCTGTACACACCCAGGTTGTGACATCACTGAAGCAGGCCCTGGCCTCTGCCCCAGCTCTGGTCAACCCCAATCCAGCACTACCATTTCATCTGGAATGTGCCACCTCTGACATTGCCATGTCAGCAGTGTTGGCTCAGAAGGTTCAAGCACCCTGAGACCCAGTGCATATGCATCAGAGCTCTTGACCCCAGTGGAACAGAAGTACAGCCTTTGTGAAAGGAACTTTCTGGCCACCTACTGGGCTGTCAAGCACTTCCTGTATATCACTGGGTACTCTCCACTGATCATCAACACCAACCATACCCCAACTACCTGTCTGCTCTCAGACAGAGCGAAGGATGGGTCAGTCTCTAACACCAGACTGACACACTGGTCACTTCTTCTTCAGGATAGAGACATACAGATACACCCAACAAAAGTTCCATCTATGCTGGCTCATGGACTCCATTTCCAAGGAGACCCCCATGACTATACACTGCAGTCACCTGATCTTCCAGATCCAGGTCCTTTCCTCCCCGCCATGGCACAAATACTTGACAACACCTCTTCGTGTTGCGTCTTTACTGATGGTTCAGCATCCTACTATCGGAGAACAAATCGCAGGGATGGGCATTCTAGTGATTTACCCTTACGGGAACACTGTTAAAATATCTAAGCTCTGCAGTGTAGCATCATCACAGTATGCAGAGATGGCAGCGGTGGCCTGTGCCCTCGAGTTCATCCAGCATGGGACCGAGGATACTATCATTTTTATAGACTCTAACTGGGTTTGTTGTTCTCTTACAGAATTTCTTCCTTTCTGGCAGAAAAACTCCTTCTTCTCCTCTGATGGCAGCCCAGTGAAGTACAAGGAATTGATAATATACATACATTCACTGGCACAAAAATTTGCAAACAAACCCTATGTACATAAAGTCAAGGCTCATTCTCTCCATGACCCCTATCATGTCTTCAATGACACAGCAGACACCCTTGCCAAGGAAGGGGCCCGAGGGGGAGGACACCTGGATGTTGGACCATCCAGAGGCCAATGCGACCATACAAATTGCAGCATTCAGGAAGAAACCTAAACCATTTCCCACCTGGACCTCTCAGCAGCCCAACTTGTTGATACTGAACTCAAAGAAGTATTCAGATTCCTTGACAAGAATACTGAAGAGAAACTTCTCACGCACAACCCCTACCAGAGGCATGAAAGTAAGTTGCACTTTTCACCAGATGACAAGCTCATCTGGTACCAACCAGAGGATTCCACCACCAAGTTGTGGGTGGTTCCCAGACACCTCAGGTCTAAATTCTTACACCAAGTGCATGACACACCCACTGGTGGACACCAGGGAGTGGAAAACACCCTCCAAAGGCTTAAGACCACCGCCTGGTAAACTTGGTGTCACCAAATATGTTAAACAGTACATAGACAATTGTCTCATTTGTACACAAAACAACCCCATCCCTACCAACCGAAATGCCAAACTCTTACCACAACGACACTCTAATAAGTAAGGCACAGCCCCTGAAAGGCTATTCACAGCCAATTTTTTCCTCAGTTGCAAAAAGAATGTTACACACAGTGGAATGAGGTGTAACTCTCCCTCAGCACACTGCAGTAGTGCCCCAGCAGTTGGAATCAATTAAGGTGGAGGTGAACCACAGGTAATAGCATCTCAAACAGTATAGCAGTGGCAGATGTTACAGCACCAAAAGCACACATTGTCATGATATGGCAACAGGCAACAGCCACGAGACCCAATGCAGCCCATGATAGAGCCCCACAGGCAGTAGAGCCTGACCAGCCAGAAGTAAGTGCTACCCCCGCAGGCCACAGGAACACCCCAGGGAGGGATGACCAGCAGGGACAATCAGCCACTGTGGTGCCAAGGTATCATTGGTACCTGTGGTGCTGCTGTGGTCCCAGTTGGGGACTGGTTGCAGGTCTCTGTGTGTGCTGTCAGCTTCATATTATAGCAGTACTGTTACAGTCTGCTGCTTCAGCTACTGTGGTTTCCTATTGCTTTGCCTTCTCAGCCTTTTCTGCAGCTATGGATCTGCAGCTGCAGATTTGCAGCACTTGCGCAAGTCCTGTGGCAGCTAAATTGCCGCACCTATGGCACTTTTTGTGGAAATCTGCAGCTGCACTGGTTTTCTTTGACAATACAGCTTGACTACGTTTCTGCCCCTTGTATCTGGAGAGAAGTGAGTGAAATCTCCAAAGCATATAACTTCTTGTAGAAGGTAGTAAAAGCCTGGCCTATGGTGTGACTGTCTCCCGCCATGTCCACATTAGGAGATCTGATACTTTTGATAGAATTCTCTTCCTCTTTGCATTTCAATTGCCAAGAAAGCAATTTTCTACCCCATCGCTATCAAACTAAGGTCCCACCCTTGTTGTCCTTATGTAATAAATTTCTGGAAAATTGTTAACACTATTTGGATCTGTCTCTTCTTTTAAACTTTGATACATATGTACTTGAAATTGTGTCAAATCACTGGACAACCTTAAACAAAAGTAGTATATAAGTACTTTTCGCAATTCTCAAATATTAGATCTGGTAAAGAAGATGCAGATTTTCTATCCGTCAGCAACACATAACTCAAGAGCAACTTTTTAATATTATTAGAAATGAAATTAAAGAATACATTGACAAAGAAGTAAGGGTATTGCCACCTGGAAGAGCTTCCAAATTATGGAAGAATTTTCCAAAAATGTAAATAAGAGGAGAAAACAATAGCCCTAAGGGTATGAGGGTAGATTTAAAAGAGTTATTGAAATGTAAAGAAACAGGAGGCACTATAAGTGCCAATGGATTATTTGTATAGTGTGTGACTATGTAAAAATGAATATGTTATCATATGGCTTTCTTAAGATAAAAGAAGGAGAAATAACAGAAACTCAATTGCCCAGAGATACTGTGCAACTGACATTTTAAGTTCCTGGAAGTATTTTATTTTTTTTTCCTTTTTTTTTTGTGTCTATTTTATTTCTTGTGAATTATATGTATTTGTATGATTTCATGTTTTGTTTTTTTGCCAGTTATACAAACAAAAATTCCCCTACTCTCTTTGACAAGTGCCATGGGATATTTAACATCCACCTGAACAACTCCAGGGCAGATAGATGGGACCTATGTTTAACATCTCATCCAAAAGATGGCACCTCAGGAATGCAGCACCCCTCTCATGCTATACTACAGTGTTAGTATTGGGATTTAACCCAATTGCCTGGTGGGGGGAAGAACCCACAGCCTTCTGATCTTCCAGCCTCAGAGGTGAGTGTGCAAGTTGCTGAGCCACGGACACTGCCATACCTCTCAACCTCCTGCCTCATAAATCAGGGACAAGGCTTAAAAAAATCAGGGACAAATTACCAAAATCAGGGACACTTCTTCAAAATTGTTGATATCCACTCAGGAAGCTGGCAGAATAAGGGGCTTAGTGTAAAATGCATTTTCTAAGGAAGAACAAGTCTGTAACTTCAATGTTTGGCATTATTTTGTGCTTACAACCCTCACTGTTTGGTCACGGAAACACAATTTTTAGGAGGGACAGAGTAAAATTGTGAGGCAAAATCAGGGACATTCCTGAAAATCAGGGACAGTTGAGAGGTATGGACACTGCTACAGTATGTAATGTTATCATTTGTTAAACATAAGGACAATTCTCAAAATGTATGGATGTACAGTGGTATTGCCCAGGATGAAACCCAATTCTGCAGCATTTTGCAGCACTCTGCAGAATGCTGCAGAAGACCTACTGAATAAAGCAATATAATTTTAATGGCAATTAGTCCCTTTTGTCATTCAGGAAAAGGTCACACTGCAAGGATGAAGTGAATGCCACAGTTTCCCACATAACAAAAGTGACTAATTGCCATTGAAACACAATTCTTTATTCAGTAGGAGTGCTTTAAACATGGGTTTCATCCTGGGGGACACCACTGTATGTAGCTGCACTGCTACTGCAGGTAAACACTCAAGATTTGGCATGCATATCCTGTGTAAATGTGTCCTGGAATCTAAATAAGCTGGATAAATTGGGCTTAATAGATTAAAATTAATTGTGGATACTTTAGAAACTACCCAATTGTCAAAATTTGCTCACAAATGCATAGAAGCAAAATACAGTAGGTAATACTACTAGAATTCCACTAATGGAATTCAACAATGTACTTTTCATCACTGAATCACTTTATCTGCATTAGCATCAAGGTCCTGCAATGTCCCTCCAATACTCCTGTGATAGTGATGCCCAACATCATGCTACATCATGACTAAAGATATCCAGATACTTCAGTCACAGTGGTCTAAGTTGAAACTAGTCTGCATTATGACAGTGCCAGCACCTGGCATAGTGCAAACAGCTGACATGTCTAACAAAAAATGCCCTCTGATCAAAGACAGGGGTCACGAGAGGACTTTTTTAAAAACGTTTTTGGGGGTTTGGGTGTCCTGGCTATAGATGAGGATCTGTTTAATGTGTAGCTGAAGTTCATGTGCATTACTATGTATGCGTTTCCATTTAGACATTATGTAGCCACCATGTACAGGCACACAAACCAAGTCTATTATTTTTTTTTTATTGAAATCTATGATTACAAATACCTTTGAGCAGGAACTGCTCATTTACAAAGGTTCCACGTCGAAGGAATGGGGGGTATACATACATAGAAAGGTCAACATAATAATACATAGTTACACAATAAAAAGAAGTAAGAGACTGAGGCTTAGGAAATTCCAGTAATTCAAAATGTGCCAAATATTAGGTAGCATGACATACCAGCCAAGGGCAATCTTAGAAATAAGCAGTGCAGGTGAGAGGGAAGGTGGTATGCAGGCAGGAAGGCCATTGTTGGAGGGTAGAGGGTGACGGTAAGAGCTCTAAAGGGGAGGGATAAAAGTCAGGAAATGCCCGGGAGGGAGTAAAGGGAGAGGGGGCAAGGAGGTAGGCAGGTAGAAGGGGACAAGGTGGGGAGAGGTAGCTGTCAAGACTGAAATGGAGGGTAGTGAGTGGTGGGCCCCTGATTAGGCGAGGCAGTCACAACGACTAGTTGAAATGAGATGAAGTCAGAGTTGTCTCTTAAAAGGGCCAAGAGCAGCAGCAGTAAGAGTTTCTTTGTTGAGAGTATTGTACCACTGTGGTGCTCTGTGGGCAAAGGTCCTCTGGCCCATGGTAGACCGGCATCTGTGGACAAGGACGGTTAGTTGTTGTGAACTTCTAGTTCACTAGGTGTTGTGGTGATCAATGAGGAGCTTTTCAATGCCTGGGGGCATGACCCCGAGGAGGACTTGTGTGGCTAAGAGGCAGGTTTGATACTGTATCTGGCTGATGAGAGGAAGCCATCCTGCCTGATTGTATAGGTCACAAGTGTGTGTAAGTTGGTCAGCCCCAGTTAGCAGCCTGTATGCTTTGTTGAGTGCAGCTGTAATTCTGTGGGGGGCAGAGGTGGAGGCAGAGCCATAAATTGCTAGCCCATAATCGATGATGGAGGTGACAGAGCTGTTGATAGCCAACCGGAGAGTGTCAGGAGTCATGCAGTGCTTGTGCCTGTAGAGCAGGCCTATACAGATGTTGGTGGCTTTGGCGACAGAATCTATGTGCCGATGGTAGAAGAGTGAGCTGTCCAATGTGACACCTAGGTATTTAAAATCAGGAATGTATTCAAGTAAGGTCCCTGTTTGGTTTAGGATGGTGAGGTTGGGATTTGTACTTGCTCCTAGCATTGTAGAGGGTCATAACCTTTGTTTTGCTGTAGTTCATGACCAGTTTGTGTGACTTGAACCATTCTTCGATGCGCATGAATTCAAGCTGTAATTATTTCTCGAGGAGCTCTGCGTTTTGGTGGTTGGTGAACATGACTGCATCATCGGCGTAGAGCAGTAATTTCTGGTGGCAGACACTTGGAAGGTCATTGAGGAAGAGGCTGAAGAGTAGTGACCCCAGGATGGACCCCTGTGGGACCCCTGAAAGGACTGGCTTTTCTTCCGAGGTGACACCGGCAATCCTAACCCGCTGGACCCTCTCCCCAAGGTAGCTTGAAAACCAGAGCAGCGCTTCATTGGAGAGCCCAATGTTTGATAATTGCTTGAGTAGGAGTGGGTGGTTCACAGTATCAAAGGCTTTTGTAAGGGCGATGAATACGGCTCCTACACAGTTTCCTCGATCAAGCGTGGTATGGATGAAGCCCGTGAATTCTAATAGTGCAGTGGTGGTACTGTGCCCTTTTCGGAAACCATGTTGCTCAGGACACAGGATGTCATATTTTTCCAGGTACTTGACTAATTGGTCTGAGGCGATGTGCTCCAGGGCCTTAGACAATGGAGGGAGGATGGAGATAGGTCTGTAGTTGGAGTACAGTGATTTGTCTCCACTTTTGTGTACTGGTGTGATGGTCGCCTGTTTCCAACGAGATAGGAACTGGGACATCCTTAGTGATAGGTTGAGGACCTTTGTCAGGGGTTCAAGGACTTCTTCAAGGACAAGTGCTAACAACTTTAGGTCAAGGGAGTCACTGCTGTAGCCTGCGTTGTGAATGGCCTTCTGGATAATAGGTTCTGGCTTCCTGCACTGGGATCTCCTTGAAGTAGAATTGTGGGGTAGGGTGTAGGAGAGGAGTAGTTTCAGGAGGGTTACTACCAGAGAGGGCATCAAAGAAATCAGAAGGGAGGACACTATCCAAGTTGGAGAATGCATTGTTAAAGGTGTTGGTGATTGTGTACAGGTCAGATGTTGGTGTTCCATATATGTTGAGCATGGTGGATGGTGACTTAGGGTCCTTGCCTGTAAGGTCTTTCAAGTTACTCCAAAATTTTTTTCCATCACCCCAGGAGTTGGAGAGAGCTTCCTTGAAGTATTTGCTTTTGGTGCTCCTAACTGCCCGCATGCTCTCATTTCTGGCATCTTTATATTAATGAATATCCCCAGGTTTGGATGTTGCACGGGCACAGTGCCAGAGATGATCCCTATGTTTGAGTAAAGTGATTAGATCGGGGGTTATCCAAGGATTAGCTCTGCCCCTGACCTTCAGCTTTTTGAGAGGTGCAAAGATATTGCAGGCTGCAGTGAGGTGGCTGACGAAAAGGTCTAAGGCTTGGTTTACATCAATGACAGAGTCAATTGGTGTCCAGTCCAGGTGGCTTAGGTGTGTCTTTAGTAGCTCAAGGTACCCCTGCTTTAACACTGTGGTGTGGATTATTTTAGGAGGGGGCTTAATGAATTTGTTTGTCCAGGTACATGTGACCGGTGAGTGGTCACTGATCCCATCAGGGAGCACTGAGACTTTTGAGATTCATTCAGGGTGATTAGTAAGGATCCAGTCCAGAAGTGTGTGTGACCCTGTCCTATAGTTGCATCTGGTGGGGGTGGTAACAAGCTGGGTGAAGTTCTGTGACGTGGCAGCGTCCTTGTAGTTTCTGGCCTCCAGCGATAGCCAATTTATGTTGAAGTAGCCTAGTACTATGAGTTCAGAGTTATGGTGTAATCCCTGTAGGCTTTCCAATATGCTCATAAATCCATTGGACTGATCTTTAGGGGACAGGTACACAGAGGCAATGGTGAGCTCCTTGTTGTGTGCCCCGAGTAGAACTTTAATAGCGAGAACCCGCGAGGGTGGTTTAGGGTTTGAGAATGGGAAGACTTGACCCAGATAGGAATTCCTCAGGTAGATGGCATAGCCCCCACCTCGTTTGCGCCCTATTATATATCTGTAATGTTCAATAACCACTATATTCTGCCTACCTGTTCTAAGCAGGAATTAAATGTTCTGCTGTTTCCCTTTTCTCTTGATTTTTTTTTATTACACCAGGACCTTGCAGATATTGCATTCCATATTACAAAGTGAAGTTACAAAGTATGGCTCTAGAAGGGCTTTTTTTTTCATTTGCCTGTCTGTAAGGTCCAGAGTTGCCACTGTATCTTCTGTCTCTTCCACAATTTCATTCATTAGGGGTTATGCCTGCTTATCTTTATCCTTCTCACTCAGTCCTGAGGCTATCCAAAGTATTTTAAATTTTTGGATTTACTACAATTCCTCTGACTTTCCATAGTCAATTCTTTCTGGGAGATGGGTCTGAAATATAGCTGTTTCTATACTACAGTAATTGCTCACTTTTTTCAGAATGCAGGATCTCCTGGTCCATTATCTGAAACCTTACCTGCAACAGATCCAGGAGAACTGTAATGCTCCCAGCTGTCAGGGACAACTTCTATCTCTCTATTTGATTTTTCAGTTTCCTGTTCTGTTTTATGTTACTCCCCTACACACACACACCTATAATATACAGTATTGTAGATACCTAAAAGTTTCCCTGCTCTTATGATCAGTGGTACACCATGGTTGCACATGGTTCAACCATAGAGATACATGATCATCAATAATTAGGAGAGACGTGTTCCTGTGGTGAATTTGGCTTGGCTTCAAGATAGGCCTCATGTATTTGGTTTGGATCTGACACTTTGGCCAGAGACACTTCTAGTCCATGGTATCGTGCTCCAGCAGCGTTAAAAGACCACCAGAAAGGCCATATCTGCCAGCTCTCCCATCCCAGACATGTCTTAACCATGTAACCTCTCCCCTATTCAAATGCTGTCTTCTGGCACTGTGCCAAAGGGCACCATCATGCAAAATGCACCCTACCATTCTGTGAATTATAAATGATTCTAGGTGGGTCAAAAATCTGTGAGATACTCCTGTGGGGTTGCTGTGTTCTAATATTACATGGAATGGGCATACCAGTGGTCAAAATTGCCTCCATCCCTGTATGATGGTCCAAGGCTGTCCCTGACTTCCATGCCCCTGAAGGGCAGTGGGGCCAAACTAAAAAAATATATACTGAAAGAAAAATCAACTGCTAATAGTTAACAGAGGTAATTCAGCACTATAGTATGTATTTTATTGTAACAATTTAGAAATCTAGTGTACTATGGTGTAATGCACATTATGGTGTTCCACCCATTGCTTGCACAGCTCTGAAGGCAGTAATAATATTCATGCAACAGTTTGAAAGGCATATGAAATCATGGAGAAACAAAGTCCTGCTGTTGGTGTTTAAAGTAGTTGAAGAACTAAGGCATTACCAAGTGTACGAGTCAAAAGAAAATGTGTATTAAGGCAAGGCTTCAACCAAACCTACTGATCCCCATTTTAGAACACCTTAACAAATGCTATGTAAGAGAAACACAATCGACAGATGCAGCCCTTTCACATTTAGAGACTACTGGCAATTCTGAGATTCTAGAACTGTTTCTCTCCCAATAATGTGCCATCTGCCTGTTAGATTATGCTTGCACTAGGTGGTATGTAAGGAACAGGGGGGCTGTAAAATGGGACTTCAAGCTGCAAGTTTACTAGAGTGCATAAGGAATGGGATTTCAAGCTGCAGTTTTACTACAGTACATACGGAGCTTGATGTTATTTAACCTTGAGGCAATGCTAAGGAGAATCTGAAGCTGTCAGTGCTGACACATTTGCAACTTCTGAGAATCTGAATCTCTGATCTCAGTCATTTTAATCTTCCTTGCCATTAAAAATTAAAACAGCCTCTGCGAGATCTGCTGTGTTAAATCAAGAAGTTATAATGAATCATTTATAATTCCTGGTTGACCAAGGCAACTACAAAATGAGTCTTACAATTGTGCCCAAGGGGAGTTCTCATACTTCACTATTTTTTCCCAGTGTGATCACTACATGTTCATTCACAGCTGGACAAATTATGCTTCACATGGCTAGGTTCTGGATTACCTGTTTTATCAAGATGTTCGCTATATATGTATTTTGAATTGAGAGGGGCAAATGGGCAGGCTCAAAGAAATTTATTTGAATGGTATTGCTATTATACTTTGTAGCAACAGAAATGTATCTCTTTGGTTCAACAAGCTGCCCTGCTGCTCATAGCAACTGGCACTGGAAAAACATGAATACACAAGTAAAATAATGAAAAGAAAATGTGTTATGCATCCTGCTATTTTGTGATTTAAAAAAGCTGCATGGGCTTTTGGGATTTAAAGACGTTTGTCTCCATGACAAGTGTTTTTAATTTTGGTGTGGCACTCTGACAGTCTGAGAAAAAAGCATCCGTGATTACATTTTAAAATAGAAAAAGTGTGAAATACATACTCATTAAAGATTTTAGTGATTATATTGCCTTTAGACATTATAGTACTGCACAGTTCAAATAGTTTTGGTTTTATAACAATATACACATATATCATGAAAAGGAATGTTGGGTTTCAAGCAACTGTTGTTTTTTTTTAATTAGTAATTGTCTATTCCCCCCATCTCAAATGCCCTAAGCCTAGCTACAACCCAACCTCACGATGTGTTCCTAGACCCCAGAGAGCCCCTGTGTACCTGTGGATTGGGGAAACCCTTCCATGACAGGGCTAGCAGAAGGGACAGAAATCCCCCAACAGGAGTGCACAAAGCTAGTGACAGTGGGGCTCTTTTGTGCTTGGCTGGTGAGCAGTACAGAGCCTGATTGTTTTGGTGTTCTACTGAGCTGTGGAGGGCTCTTCTCCTCTTGATGCATACCTACATGAGATGCGGAGCCATGAAAGTGCAGTCAACATGCAACAAGCATGCTTGACCCATGGCCTCATGTATTTCCCTGGCATTCTGTTCCCACTGAACCCACATCACCTGTGCACCCATAGGTGGCACTCAAGTGATAGAAATCAGATGACCACCAACCCAAAACAGGAGAACAACCTCTGGGACCTTTGATGCTCCTCTTTCTATCAGGCCTCCAGTGATTCAGACTCATTCCTAACCCTGGGTCTAAGGCACTGCAAGTGGTAGCTATACCGCTGTATGACTGGCCCTGTTCATGTTGTAACTTTTGTAGAATATGTTGAAATACATGTAGTGTAACATTTTGCAAAGACAGGGCTTCAACTACGGGTATAGAATTTCACCTATTTTCTGAGCAAATTCATGGTACCAGTATTTAAAGAGGTTTGTAGGGTTGCCAGAACTGATTTTCTGGACTGCAAAGTCATCCTTTATGCTGATGATGCAGTCCTGGCAGTGGGAGGAAAGACAGTACCTGACCCATTACAAAAAGACAGCTAGAATCCAGAACTGGTTTACATAAAGCAAACTTGTAATAAATGCTTAAAAATATTGATGAGCTCTTGTAGTTCTGGGAAGATTGCTCAATGATGTCAATTGAAAATAAGAACTGTTTCAGGGGAAGTGTTGGAGCAGGTGCAGTTCTTGAAGTATCTTGGAGTGTATCTGAAAAGCAAATTGTCCTAAGTCAAGCACATTGACTTATAGTAAAGAAAATTAATGTAAAGCTGAGGTTGTATAGAAACAAGAAATATTCTGATCAGGAAATAGGAAGTTTGGTAGCTCAAAGTTTATTAATACTTTCAGTCATCGACTATAGTTTGATAGTTATGTTTGGGCATCAGACAGTGTGCTATCTGAATTATCAGTAGTTTTAAATCATGCATGTAGCATTGTACAGGATGCAAAAAGAGAGGTTCACTATTGTGAACTTTATGCTCAAGTAGGCTGGTTATTCATAGAAACATAGAATTTGACGGCGGATAAGGACTGCTTGGCCCACTCAGTCTGCCCATTTCCCTATCTGATGGATAGCTGCAGATTCTAGTTAATCAACAGCTTACTTCCTCCTGCCCCTCACTAGAATTGCCTTATGCCTGTCCCATGCATTCTTGAATTCTCCCACTGTTCCTGACTCCACAACCTCCTCAGGAAGGCTGTTCCATGCATCCACAACTCTCTCTGTGAAAAAATACTTTCTAACTTTACCTCTGAGCCATCCTCCCCTCTATCTTCAAATTGTGCCCCCTTTTCTTGCATGTTTCTTCTTCTGAAAGATACTACTCTCTTGTACCTTGTTAATTCCCTTGAGATGCTTGAAAGTTTCTATCGTGTCCCCCCTCTTTCTCCTTTCCTCAAGGGTATACATATTAAGTGCTTTAGTCTCTCCTCGTATGTCTTCTGGTGCAGATCCTGAACTATTTTGATTGCCCTCCTCTGAACAGCCTCCACTCTGTCTATGTCTTTTCGGAGATGGGGTCTCCAGAATTGCACGCAGTACTCCAGATGGGGTGTCACAAACTGTCCATACAGAGGGATGATAACTTCTTGCTTTCTACTGTTGACGCCTCTCCCTATGCATCCCAGTATCCCCCCAGCCCTCCTTACTGCCTTCTCACATTGCTTTCCCACCTTTAGGTCATCTGATATAATTACTCCTAGGTCTCTTTCGATTGTTGTTGTTGTTATTAACTTACCCCCCATTGCATACTCTTCCCCTGGGTTTTTGTTTCCCAGATGCATTACCTTGCACTTCTTTGCATTGAATCTGTGCTGCCGCATATTTGACCATTCCTCCAACCTTGCCAAGTCTCTTTTCATTCTTTCCACCCCACCTTGTGTATCGACCCTGTTGCAGATCTTTGTGTCATCTGCAAAGAGGCATACCTTTCCTTCCAGGTGCTCTCCAATGTCACTTATAAAGATATTAAAGAGGACCGATCCCACTACTGAACCCTGTGGTACCCCACTAGTTACCCTCCTTTCTCCACTGTGGACTCCGTTTACTATTACCCTTTGCATCCTGTTGTCCAGCCAGTTTTTTATCCAGGCTACCACCTTGAGACCCACTCCAAGACTGGCTAACTTGTATATTAATCTTTTGTGTGAGACTGTACTGTGTCGAATGCCTTGCTAAAATCTAAGTAGGCCATATCCACAGCCCCTCCCTGGTCTACTACTTTGGTCACCCAGTCAAAGAAATCTATTAGGTTCATCTGACATGACCTTCCTGCTGTGAAACCATGCTGCATTGGGTCCTGTGCCCCACTGGCCTCTAGGTACTCAACAATTCTTTCCTTCAGAAGTGATTCCATCATTTTCCCTACCACTGAAGTCAAACTAACTGGTATGTAGTTTCCTGCCTCTGCCCTGCTTCCACTTTTGTGAAGTGGAATCACATTGGCCCTCCTCCAGTCTTCAGGTACCACTCCATCCTCCCATGATTTGTTAAACAGAGTAGTCAGTGGTGTTACTAGTTCTACTCTTAGTTCTTTTAGTATTCTTGGGTGAATCCCATCATGCCCCATTGCTTTATCCACCCTCAGTTTCAAGAATTCTTTCAAAACCCTTTCTTCTGTGAATGGACTGGTATCAACCCCCCTATTCAGAATGTCTCCCTTGTTTGGTTTAGGCACCTCCTCCTCCTCCTCATCTGTTGTGAATACTGAGCAGACATATTCATTTAGTATCCCTGCTTTTTCACTGCCACCCTCTGCCCACATTCTCTCCCCTTTATTAAGTCTCTGTATCCCTCCCTTGGTCTTTCTTCGCTCCCTAACGTACCTATAAAAGGTTTTATCCCCCTTCTTAACAGAGTTGGCTATCTTTTCCTCAGTTTGTGCCTTTGCTATTCTGACTGCCTTCCCTGCCTCCTTCTGCTTTAACTGATAAAGTTCTCTGTCCTGCTCCTTCTGTGTTTCCTTATATTTCCTGAATGCTATCCTTTTCTCCTTAACCGTCCCTGCCACCTCTTTTGAGAACCATAGTGGGTTTTTTTTCTTCATTTTGTTTAATTGATTTGCTTCACACAAAGGATTGTTGCCTCTGCAATGGCTGTTTTGATTATTCCCCATTGTTCCTCCACCCCTCCTTCTTGTCCATTTGCTAGTGCTTTTCTAAGGCACTCTCTCATTTTCCCAAAATCAGCCTTCCTAAGGTCTAATACTGTTGTTTTTGTATGGCTTGACTCTATGGCTGTTTATTGTGAACCACACTGTTTGGTGGTCACTTGTTCCCAGATGGCTACCCACTTCTAAATCTGAGATCCTTTCTTCTTCCCCATTGGAGAGTACCAGGTCTAAGATTGCTCCCTCCCAAGTGGGTTCCAACACTAGCTGTCTGCAGCATGCCCCCTGTAGGGCATCAAGAATGACCCTGCTCTTGAATGTGCCTGCAGTAAAGGTACTCCAGTTAACATCTGGCATATTCAGGTCCCCCATCAACAATATCTTCCCTTTTTCTGACATTTTAAGGATGCCTTCTATCATTTCCTTACCCATTTTCTCCCCCTTGAGATGGTGGTATGTACACAACCCCCATGTGGATTGTGGTGCCATTTCCTGTCTCCAGGGTGACCCGTAGTGACTCATCAACTTCCTGTTTACTATTTAGTTCTGTTGCTTTAAACCCTTCCCTTATATAGAGAGCTACTCCTCCTCCTCCTCTTTTACCCACCCTGTCCCTCATGTAGACTGTGTATCCTGGTATGTTGACTTCCCACTCATGGTTCTCTGTGTACCATTTTTCAGTGACTTGACACAATATCCAGGCATCCCTCTTCCATCCAGACCACTAGTTCAGGGAGCTTGTTGCACACACTGAGGGCAATGGTACTCATCACCTACAATTGATTTTTTATGGCCTTACCCCTTTTAGCCCTATCCCTGTCCTTAATACCTTTCTCTGCATTTATCCATGTCCTGCTCCCTACTGACTTCTTTGCCTTGGTGTTTACCTCTCTAGCTACTGCGCTTTGTTGGGGGAGGCTGGGATTTCCCGGCTCCTTTTCAGTGCCTCCCCATTGGCTAGTTTAAATGCTTCCCAATGAAGCATTTAAACCTGTCACCTAGGATTCTGGATCCCCCCGGACAGATGCAGACCATCATGCCAGTATAAGTCTGCATCCCTCCAGGTGGATCCCCAGTCCCCAATGAAGCCAAAACCCTGAGCTCCACACCAGTTTTTCAACCATTCATTGAATCCCATGGTGCAAAATACCCTAGCATCATCCTTGCCATAGACAGACAGCACCTCCGAGAAGTTTACCGTACATGCTACTTGTCTAAGGCCCCTTCCCAACTCCACAAACTCCTCTTGCACCACTATGATCCCATTTACAGCTAGGTCATTTGTCCCTAGGTGGACAATGACATCCAGCTCCTTCCCTCATGCAGCTGCTCCCGTGATCCTGAGGATTCACTTCCTGTCCCTCCAAGCCATGGCACTAGGCAAGCACCTTACCTCCCTATCCCCTTCCTCCCCCACATCTACTCCCAATGATTAAGTCCCCCACCAGGAGTTGTTTCCTTCTCCTGTGGGGTCTTATGCCACCCTCCTGTGGGTCTCCTTTGTGGAGGTTCCCAGCATCCTCCTTGGTCTCCATTGCAGGTGCCTCCATAGAGGAACCACTCTTTGCCAGAACAGCACATGTGAATTCAGAGAGCTACAACTGAGGATGCACCTGTTCCACATCCTCCTCCCTGAGCCCAACTTGGTCCAACCACCTCTTTTTTATTGTCAACCTCTGAGGTAACGGTGGTGGCCCTGGTGGTCCCTGGGTGGGGGAAGAGGTTTCACGAATCTTAGCCAGGTCATTCTGGAGACAAGCAACCTCCTCCCTCAGACCAGAGAGGTGATTGAAAAATCATAGATCTTCAAATCCAGTTCTTTGAAAGAAAATGGTGTACAGTAGTACAATGAGAGTACAGAGAACAGCTAATATTCTTCAGGTGAAGCTACCTCTGGCTGGAAGCTGCAATACTGAACACATGATTTGTAAGAAAGCGAGTTATGCTCACAACAGAGGGAGGTGAACCTTACAATTGGCTTTGGTTTGTAGCAGATATTCTGCAGGTGGAGGCTACTTCTAACTGAAAGGTGAAACAAGGAACTTAGAATTATTAGGAAAGACAGTCTTTCAAGCAACAGAGGGAGGTGGATCTAGCTTTACTTTTGTTCCAATTCTTAAGATTTTCAGTGCAGGAAGAGTTTAAACCCTGGGCTAAGAATTTGTTATAAGTCCTGAAGTAAGTGCAGGTACAGACTGTGTATTTGACCCAGAAAAGTGCCCTAGGGGGTGGAAACTGTTTTTTGTGTTTATCTGTGTGTGCCTTAAAAGGCCAGGCCAGACTGTGTCAGGAAGTGCTTACATCATAGCTACTTATCAGCCAATAGCTTTGGAAGAGTCTTACAGACCTGAGAACAACAGTATTATAAGCAAGTGTTTTATAGCAAACTCATCAGGACAGCTAATATTCTGCGGGTGAAGCTACCTCTGGCTGGAAGCTGCAATTCTGAACATAGGATTTGATAGAAAGCGAGTTGTGCTCACAACAGAGGGAGGTGAACCTTCCAATCATCTTTGGTTTGTAGCAGATATTCTGTAGGTGGAAGCTACTTCTAACTGAAAGGTGAAATAAGGAACTTAGAATTATCAGGAAAGACAGTCTTTCAAGCAACAGAGGGAGGTGGATCTAGCTTTACTTTTGTTCCAGTTCTTAAGATGTTCAGTGCAGGAAGAGTTTAAAGCACAGCTGACTTATTTTGGGGCTGACTGCTTTCAGAGCACAAACCACCAGGCTGTTTTGGGGCTGGGGAGGTTTACCTGTGTCTGACTTGGATGTCTGGATTTTTCTCTGTTTGATTAGCAGGGTATTTTCTCTGTCAAATTGTTGTGTAGGGCATCTTGCTGACAGGAAGGCACTCATTGCAGTGGTGGGTCAGAGCTTTTAGCTGATTGTATCTTGAGGGCACAGTTTAGCAGTGGCAGTGAAGGTTCAAGAGAAAAAGAAAGCATTCAGAAAGTACAAGGAATCACAGAAGGAGCAGAACAGAGAACTGTATCAGTTAAAGCAAAAGGAAGCTGGGAAGGCAGTCAGAATAGCAAAGGCCCAAACCAAGGAAAAGATAGCCGACTCAGTTAAGAAGTGGGATAAAACATTTTACAGGTACATCAGGGAGTGAAGGAAGACCAAGGGAGGGATAATGAGGCTTAATAAAGGGAAGGGAGGGTGGTCAGAGGGTGGCTGTGAAAAGGCAGAGATACTAAACAAATATTTTTGCTCAGTATTTACAAATGAAGAGGGGGCGGTACCTAAAACAAACAGTAGAAACACTCTGGATACAGAAGTTGATACCAACCTATTTACAGAAGAAAGGTTCTGAAATAACTCTTAAAACTGAAGGTGGGCAAAGCAATGGGGTCTGATGGGATTCATCCCAGAATTCTAAAACAACTAAGGGTAGAACTAGTGACACCACTGACTACCCTCTTTAACAAATCATGGGAGGATGGGGTGGTACCCGAGGACTGGAGGAGGGCAGATGTGATTCCCCTTTACAAAAGTGGGAGCAAGGCAGAAGCAGGAAACTACAGACCTGTTAGTTTAACCTTAGTGATAGGAAAAATGATGGAATCACTTCTGAAGGAAAGAATTGTCAAGTATCTAGAGGTTAGAAGGGCACAGGACCCAAGGCAGCATGGATTCAAAGCAGAAAGGTCATGCCAGATGAATCTGATAGATTTCTTTGACTGGGTGACCAAAGTAGTAGATCAGGGAGGGGCTGTGGACGTGGCCTACCTAGACTTTAGCAAGGCATTTGACACAGTCCCACACAAAAGATTAATATACAAGTTAGCCAACCTGGGAGTGGGTCCCAAGATGACAGCCTGGGTAAAGAATTGGCTGGAGAACAGGACACAGAGAGTAATAGTAAATGGAGTCCACTCTGAAGAAAGGGGGGGTTACTAATGGGGTACCGCAGGGTTCAGTATTAGGACTGGTCCTCTTCAATGTCTTTATAAGTGACATTGCAGAGGGACTGGAAGGAAAAGTATGGCTTTTTGCAGATGACACAAAGATCTGCAACAGAGTTGATGCACAAGGTGGGGTGGAAAGGATGAGAAGGGACTTGGCAAGGTTAGAGGAATGGTCAAATGTATGGCAGCTTAGATTCAATGCTAAGAAGTGCAAGGTAATGCACCTGGGAAACAAAAACCCAGGGGAAGAGTACACAATGGAGGGTGAGATACTAACAACAACAAAAATGGAAAGGGACCTGGGGGTAGTCATATCAGATGACCTAAAGGTGGGCAAGCAATGTCAGAGGGCAGCAAGGAGGGCTGGGGGGATACTGGGATGCACAGGGAGTGGCATCACCAGTATAAAACAGGAAGTTATTATCCCTCTGTATAGACAGCTGGTGAGACCCCATCTGGAGTACTGCGTGCAGTTCTGAGACCCAATCTCCATAAAGACATAGACAGGATGGAAGCTGTCCAGAGGAGGGCAACTAAAATGGTGCAGGATCTGCACTGGAAGACATATGAAGAGAGACTTAAGAAGCTTAATATGTATAGCCTCAAGGAAAGGAGGGGGGACATGATAGAAACTTTTAAGTACCTCAAGGGAATCAACAAAAGTCCAGGGTAGCATATTTCAAAAAGAGGTGTGCAAGAACAAAGGGTCACAATTTGAAGATGGGGGCAGCTCAGAGGTAATTTAAAGATAGTTTTTTCACAGAGAGGGTTGTGGATGCATGGAACGGCCTTCTGGAGGAGGTTGTGGAGTGAAAACAGTGGTGGAATTCAAGCATGCATGGGACAGTCATAAGGCAATTCTAGGGGTGGGGTAGGAAGGCGTAGGCTGCTGGTTAACTTGGATCTGCAGCTTATCCAGTAGGTAGGAAAATGGGAAGACTGGGTGGGCCAAGCGGTCTTTATCTGCCATCAAATTCTATGTTTCTATGTTTCTATGGTATCAAAAAGTTCAAATCCTTGTACTACCAGATCAGCAAAGAATTTTCAATTGGATTTACCTTGTGGTAAAACAAAAATGGGATAGCATTTTTTTATATACAGGGCTATTAAGGCATGGAATACTTATTCTCTGAAAGTTATTAACAATATGTCCTTGGGCAAACTTAAGAATGGTCTTTAATTGTTTTAAATGATGGATTACTGGTCAATGTGTTAAGTTTCATTTTAGGTATTTGACAAGGTATTTTATAAGTTATGTTTCTTGCACTGCTTGGAAAATACTGTTTGACTGGGACACCTTTGAAATAAGCATTTGTTGTCTACGTCATCTCACTAAATAAACTAAACTAAATGTTTTATCCTTTCTACTATATAGCATGCTACAAAAAGCTTCATCCAAATGAAACATAGGATTTGTCAGCAGATTAGGACTGCGTGGCCAATCCTGACTACCCATTTTTCCCTACCTATCATGCCACTGTAGACCCTACCTGATCTCTGGCTCTTTCTTCTTTCCCACATTCCTTACCACTAATCTTCCCTTATGCCTATTCCAAGCATTCTTGAATCACTCCACTGTTCTCTCCCACCATCACCTCGCTTGGTAGGTTGTTCCAGGAATCTGCCACTCTTTCTGTGAAGAAGTACTTCCTCACATTTCTCTTTAATCTACCCCCTCAAACTTCTTAGGATGACCCTTTGTTTTTGAGCACCTTTTTTTTTGAATAATGCCTTCCTCCTGTACCTTATTTACCCACTTAAGGTAATTAAAGGTTTCTATCATATCCGCCTCTCCCTCCTCTCTTACAGGGTGTACATATTTGAGTTCCTTTAGTCTCTATTTATATGGCTTTTGATGCAGATCACACACCATTTTAGTTGTCCTTCTCTGAACCACCTTATCTCTGTCTGTGTCCTTCTGGAGATGTGTCCTCCACAACTGTACACAGTATTCTGGATGATGTTTTACCAGTGATCTATACAGAGGCAGCACCACTTCCCTCCTTCTGCTGGTGATACCACTCTCAATGCATCCAGCATCCCACTAGCCCTCTCAATTGCTTTGTCACACTCTCTGGCCACCTTTAGGTCATCAGAGATTATTACTTTTATTTATTTATTTATAGTTTGGAAAACACCTTTGAGCATAAGTGCTGTTTTGCAAAGGTTCCATGTCAGACAAGTACAAAGAATGAGCAAAAATATAGCCTGGTCAGGTACAAGCAACAGTAAATTAGTAGTAAAGGTAATATACACACACTCTAGCATGGCAGTCCCAAGGGGACAAAAGTCAGCAAGTGACAGTTATTAATTTTTCACAAGATGAACATGGTACACTGAGCAGAGATCTATTTAAAAGCAGCAGCATGCTAATTTCTTAGTGAGGTCTTCTTTTAAGGATTTCTTACAGTGTGCGATTTTGGAAAGTCCCATTAGGGATTCTGTGAGCTTGTTTAGCCATTTGCAAGCAAACACTTTGAAAGAGCACATACCCAGGCTTGTTTTTCAGAAGGGGACCTCAATGGTATGCCTAGACATGTGATTAGTACTAGTAGTAGTAATAATTTACTGTTAAATTAAAATTGTTTTACAATATCGTTAAACATACATTCAATGCATCATATTACATATCTCAATTTCCACATAACACATTTTAGAACAGTTATCACATTAATTATAAATACACACACAATGAGTATTGCTGTTTATAAAATACATATTTTAATTTAATTATCACAATCATTTCCTAAAATAGTGGTTTTATTACAAATATATAACTTTTTATACTATTTATCCTGCAAAACCTTGATATTCTTTGTAAGTGCAATATATTGCATGTTTTTAAAAGACAATTAAACTGATATTTCCATTCCATAACTAGTTCCAATAAAATTTCACCTAAATAATATAACCTTTGAATTTTATACAATGGACAAAATAAGAGGAGATGTTTTGGGGAATCTTCATCTTTTCCAAAAGCACATATCTTGGTTTTACCAATTCTGTATGTTTTATTTAAACTGTTATGTTCAATAAATCCAAATCTGAATTTCATGTATACCTTCCTATTGATGGGAGTTTTTATTAAATATAAATATTGATTCAGTCCCAATTGACGCTTCACATTATTGGCCAGCCGTACACTATGTTTATAATTTTTTGCCCTTGCAATTTCCTTCTGAAGGTAAATATCTTTTATTCTGGTTTTAATAATTACCTTTATTTCTTCCTGCTGAACTCTGTAACTTTTTGTTAACAATTCCAGGAGCCCATACAGTTGAATCACTTTTTCCAACATAGTAGTGCTCGGGAAAGTGAAGCCATTCAATTTATATATCAACATCTCCTCTGTACACAATTTGGGGCGATAACTATCTTGCATATTATACATTTTAAACCAGTAATTAATTGCTCTAATTTCATCCCAGCATTTAATTTGAAGTTGACCTAATTCAAGTCTAACTAAACAGGAAGCAATGCCATTAGGTAGTGCCAATAATTGTTTATAAAATTTGTTAACTATTATTTCTAGCTGGTCTGTTTTTTCCAGCCCCCAGAGCTCCACCCCCATATAAGATCTGGGAGTGCACTTTAGCATTTATTAACCTCAATGGTCCCCTTACTGATTGGCCTCCATATTTGCAGTTAAATATCTCAAAAAGGGGCATAACTTTGTCTAACCTAGCAATTAATAAATTAAAGTGTTCTCTCCATTTTAAGTTATATGTATATACTATGCCAAGATAGCAAAATGTTGTCACATATTCAATTTCATTGTCCCCACAACTTAATCTACACATCTTCCTTTCTTAAGAAAATTATTGCTGAATATAATATACTTTGTTTTACTAAAACTGATCTCTAGATCAGGATTGAGACATTCTTTATAAAACTGGCTTAAGATATTTTTTATCCCCAGATAACTTGTAGATATCAATACCACGTTGTCAGCATAGGCCAAGTATGGACATTCTTTAGATCCCAGTTTGGGTATGTGCAATTCCGGATCACTAATCCCAATCAATGCTTTATTAAGAAACAAATTGAACAGGATGGAGGATAACATGCATCCTTGTTGGAGGCCTATATTAGTTAGGAATGTATTAGTACAATCACCCTCTATATTATATCATACTGAAGTAAGAATATCTTGATATAAATTTCTTATTAACTGTAGTATATCATTGTCTAGGCCATAATTATATAATACCTCCCATAATTATCCCCTCATTACCCTGATGAAAGCAGATCTTAAATAGATGAAAACACAGAATAATTTCAGTTTTTTTTATATTTATGTATCAAGTGGGATAAAACAAAACACTGTTCTATAGTGGAGTGGCCTGGCATAAAGCCAGACTGTGCCTCATCCAAAATATTTTCCTTAACTGTCTATTCCATTATTCTATTAAGTAGTATCTTTGTAAATATTTTTTGAGAGTTATCCAATAACTAATTGGTCTATAGTTACTAGGATCTCTACGATCACCCTTCTTAAAAATGGGAACAATTATATTCTTCCTCCATGTATTCGGAATCCTACCTGTATAGTTAACATTATGAAACACTCCTGAGAGTACCCATGTCCATAAAAAGGGGTCATCTATAATAATATCCATCGGAATCCTATTCAGTCCTGGGTCTTTATGACTTTTTGCTTCATTAATAGCTCAAGATATTTCATCTAAATAAATTTTAAATGATAATGGGGTCTATTTTTCATTTCCTTTATACTGTTAACCATCCTGTGCATAAAACAAAGCTTTAAAATAATTTTCCCACGACAAAGGGTCTATATAACTTTCCATCTGCTCTGGAATTGTGTCCTATCCTTTCAAATCAATCTGCCAGAATTTTTTATTATCATTCTCTTTAGTTATTTTTTCCAAATTGACTCCACATTTAAATTCTATAATTTTTTCTCTCTTCTTCCAAAATCCTCTTATAATTTTCCTTTTTTTTAATTCGGATTTATTAATTTTAGTTGGACATTTGTGCATTCTTCTTGCACATTTATTCAAAACTTTTTTATAATTTCTGCATCTGCATCATACCATTTACTCCCATTTTTTACCTTATTAATGGCAACTTTTAATATAATAGATGATATAAACTTCATGATCTCACTAAACTTAATAGCAAAGTCCACTGTAGGTCTACATTGATTTAAATTTAGTAATTCTTCTCTAATTCCAAAATCTATCAATAGCCAAATAGATTAAAATTCTGACAATAAGTCCCATCTTATCCCTTTCCTTACCCTTACTGTCCCTTCATCTCTTACCTCCTGATTTTTTAGATATGACAACAGATTTATTTAAATTTCTAGGGGGCAGTGTTCACTTTCTGTTTTTGACCTGGCCTAAGATCACCCAAGGATGAAACCAATTCCAGGGAGATCCAGCAGAGATCTAATATCGAGGACCCCTTTGTTCCTATATAAGTAAACGCTCCTTCTTTATCTCCCCTAGTTCTCCCATTAATCATTATTAATGCTTTTTTTCAGCTGTTGGACAAGTCTCATCCCTCTTTTACAATGCCTCTGGTTCCTACATCTCCTAATTGTGCTAAGAGGATTGGGATCCAAAACTGCACATGCCCGAGCCAGGTCTCCAGACAATTTTGGCTATGTCCAACCTTGGCATTAAAATCACCCATTATTATAAACATACAGCCAGGCTCTGCTATATAACAGCTTTCTTTTAGACCAACTAGTTTGTCTCTGTCTCTTTCTTCAGCATATTTAGAACATGTAGGTGGAGGGTATACATTAATAATTATATAGCTTAATATGTTAATTACCATTTTTACAGGCAAAATATGTTCTGAATCTATATCTATTTCAGTATGTTGGACATTATCTAATATTTTGCAACATGTACTTACATCTCCTGACAATCTACCATATTTTTGGGCACTCCTTGCCTGTTTAAAAAAAGCTTTTATAACCATTAAGTTTTACATCTTTCCTGGACCAAACTTCCTGAAGACAAATACAACTAAACTGTGTCAAGTAACCTATAAAGGAGGGATCAGTTAATCTATCCTTTATGCCTGCTATATTCCATGAGAGCATATTATATCCATCTGAATTCACTTCTTCACCAAAACTACAATTTTTAACTGATGAATGTCAATCTTCCAAATCCTGTAGTGTTTGGTAATGATTCACTGTCTTAACCATATTTATCCAGTGTTCATTTCCCAATACTAGTTTACTCATCCCTTCCATTATTTCATATTTTCCATGAAGATACATTTCCACTCTATCCAGTAACTCCATTTTAGAGAATATATCTATAGCCTTTCTCACTTTTGTCCCCTATTGAGATTTGTCCCCCATCCTAATGTCTTTTGGCATATTTAACCATGCTGTTCAACTTTGTATCCTTAGTTAAATTCTGTAACAGGTTAATAACCTTTGCACGAAGGTTATATTTAGTTTCATATAAAAAGCTGCTCAAATCAAAAACTGAAATCACCAAATCCTTCTTTAAGTCAAACTTACTTTTGTTATTTTTATAGAACCCTATCCAGTTCCATCCCCATTTCCCTTAATCCAATCTTCTGGATTTCTATAGCCTTCAACACATAATATTGGTCAGAGTGCAATAGGACCATATTTCTGTGTCCATTAACGGTCTGATAATACTAAATTTAGACATATATATGTCATTAGAGGTCTTATTTTGTAATACTGATCTTATAAGTTGTTTTAGATTTTCATTCAGTTTCTTTTCAGTTTCTTCCGGCATGATAGGGACTTTATAAGTCAGTCTCCAGTGTTCTATGTAGGATGCTCTCCAAGTTCTTGTGTATCTTCAATTCCTTCTCCTTTTCCAACCACCTCATTTTGTCTGTTTTTTCTTCACCACCTGGTTCATCATTACAAACTGTAAAGCTATTCTCTCTTTCAATCAATATTTCAGACTTTCGTACAGATGTTCCCTTTATCTTTTGTTTTCCTTTTTTCTTCTTATCCTTCTTTTAATACTTTTTTGTCCTCTTAGTTTTTCCCTCTTTCCCAACCGCTACCTTTTCTCCCATTACCTTCCCTACCTTTGTCGAGGAATTCCTATTAGATTTTAATTTTTCACTGGAGGGCTTTCCCTTTCTTTGTTTTTTCTAGTCATATTCGATATTCTCCTTTTACCAGTCCAACTTCCCTCACCGGTACAAGTTTCTGATGTTTCACTAACAAAGACCACTTGTTTCTGTTCTTTAGCTCCCTTTCTTTTTTCATTTCCTATTAATTCTCTAGGTCCTCTAGCTCCTAATCCTCTTCTTTTCTCTATTCCATTTTTCCATACCACATTGTTCCTTGATCTTAATTCTTTTATGATACTATCATTTTGATCAAATCCATCTGGTAACATTATTAATTCACCTGTAATGTTTTTATCTGATCTAGTCTCCAGAAATTCATTATCTATATTAGTGCTCACATCAACCTTCAGTGCTGTGGTTAGATCCATCTGTTTAGGATTATCTATATATTTACCTTTTTCTGTACTACAATGATCTGTTTCATTTAATCTAGTACTTTCTTTATCCCAATATCCATTACCCAGTCTATCATATATCCAATATATTTTGTTTTTGTTTTCCATACACATCCCAATTACAAATGAAAAGTTTTGGAAGATTTTAATCAGTTGTTCATGGGAAAGGGGAAAGGGGAAATTGTTTAACCAGGAAAGGCACACTAAGCCAAAGCTTGTTTCCAGGTGTGACCTGGGAGCACAAGGAAGTTAAGTGATTTGCTCCAGGTCACACAGTATGCAAGTGGTGACTGTGGTATTAGCTAGTAATGGATCTGTAAGTGCCCTCGCACATTCCTTGGTTAAACATTCCAAGGGGGATGTGTCTTCTTCTATAGGGCTCATAAATTGTGTCATTCCATTTATGGACCATGAGATTTCAGAAGATGTTTCTTCTTGAACCCACTGATTGTTTCTGTTTCTCTCCTTGTTATTATGAGACATCAAAAATGGGGAGCTACAACTGTCAACTAGGCTCCTTTTTATTTTATTAAATTCCTTAATTTTTTTCTTCCAGCCTAATATTGGCTTGGATGGTTTATTTTATATTTACCACCATATTACTCACTTCGATATTTGTCTGTTCAATTTCTCTAGGATCTTGTAAATGACCTGCCCTGGACCCTAGAAATTCTGATGCTTCCATGATACTCTGATCAAGAAATTCAGCTTTTTCCATTAACCTTTGATTAAATAATTCTGAGGACACTATCTTACTTGTTTTTTGATCAGCTTGATAGCCTTGGATATCTTGATTAACCTTTATCACCTTTTCCTTCCACAGATCCCAGACAGTGGGCTGAATCAGTTTGTTTTTACCAATTTTTACCTTATTGATTACTCTACTATTCGAAAGGTCATTAATTAGATCCCTGTCATCTTTGTCAATTGGCAAATTACTCTCCTTGGCCAGTTCCTTGTTTTTTAAAGGCCCAATATCCCCATTACAATTATTGTTTTTATCTATTGTCCTATCTTTCATGTCTTTATTTAAAATTCCTGATCTATTCAATTGTCCTATTTGTCCCATCTTTCTTGACATCTCTTTCTTGTTACCTTTAGTAACTATATTTGCTTTTCTTAATAATCTTTCAGATGAGTTATTGTTTACCTTACCCCTAGTCATTACAGGCATATTAAGATATACCTATAAAAATAGATGTCAGAATATAAACCTGTAAAATCCTGAATGAACCCTGCAAATTAATCACAAAAAACAATATCAATATCAAAACTCAAAATGCCAGCAAAGAAATGTTATATTTATGATTTAAATAATAAGTCCGGTAGTTCGGCAGAGTTCCAGAGGAAGTCCAGAGAAAAGCCACAGAGCTCCACAGAACTCCACAGCATTTTAAATAGATCTTACATTCATGATACCTTGTATCTTTCTTTTCTTTCTCCTTTAAGTCCCTCTTTAATATTCTACTTGTTGACACAGATTATTAACTTCTTTAGAATAAGCCCAAAGCAAGTCCAGGAAAAAAGTTCCACAATACCACAATCAGTCTTTATTCCTTATTCCTTATCTTGTCTAGATCACAGTTCATCACTTTTCTGTCAGGAGGTACTTCACTTTTAGAGATGTCCTTATTAACAGCTTCAATTGAAAAAGTCTCTCATATCTATCAGGGTTGTTTTCCTATCCACAAAGACTCCTCTGTTGGAATCGACACAGCCCTTAGTGGTTAATACCAGAGACACCAGTGGCACTGTATACAAACATATAGAAAGAAAACAAAAATATAAAAGTAATAACATAATAATACCTCAATGCCACTCTATTTTAAACAGCAAATTACATGTAATGAGGCTGACCAGTCAACAGACCAACCAGAAAGTCAGTCAATCAGTCTAGTAATTATTTTATTTTTAGCAATTATTTCAGCAAGCTGAATTTAACTAAATGTATTTTTATCATACAACTAAGCAATGTTATCACAAGAAAATATCTCAATTGGGAAGAAGGCCAGAAAGCCAAACACCTTGGATTAACCCCCTTATATTCCTATAATTCATGTATTTCAGACCTATGGCATATGGTATTTAACATTTAGTATTTAAAAATGGCTAAATCAAAACAAAAAAACAGTAATTTTTTTCAATATTTTAGCTGACAGACAAACAACTAAACTTACTTTTTGCAATGCTTGTTGAGTTGCAAAAAAGTTTAAAAAATAGTGCTTGGTGCTATCCCTATAATATAGGAGCACTCCAAGGTAGCTAGAGCTAATAGAAGCTAATAGGAGCTTAAACGGGAGCTGCAAAAACTCTAAAATAGCTCTAATAATCCTGCACTCCTGTATCAAAATTATCTCACAGGACTAGCAGAACTTCACTCCTCACTCCTCGCTCCTCAAATCTTCATCGAAAAAATGCTTAATAGCTCTTTTAAAACACTGTTAAAGCACCATTGGTAATCTGCAATTCAGGGCTAATCAACATTAAACATAAAAATGTCACGTCTCCAACATGACCATGAGCAAAACCCGGTAGAAAAAGATTACAGACAACGAGCAGAAATGTTTAAAAATAAAAAGGTTCTTAACATACCTCAAACTCCAAGCAGCTTATTATCTGGATGCTGTTGCTGTGAAGAAGGTAACTGTGATTATGACTGCAGCTTCTGTCAAGACCTGTGCGCTAAATACTATCAGGTCATGTGCCAGTCAGACCCTATCGGATTCCACTTCAGCTTCCTGCTTCCTGGTTTCAAATTACCAAAAGAAGCCTTTAAAATTTTTTAATTTTTAAATTTCTTTTTGAAGTTCTTACACTTGAATTTGGGTCTACAATCACTTCTTTAACTCCTCTCACAATCTCCCCTCCAAACCCCTCAGTACACCACACAGGAGCAGCAAAGTACTGAGAGCACCGGGAGCACCGAAAAATACAGAAAAACACAGGTCCCAGTTGCAGTAGGCGATAATAAATATCTCTAATTATCTCTATATCTCAATGTCTCTACACTCAAAAAAGTAAATGATAAAAAGTAAAATACAGTGTTAAGTTATACAGAAGCAATAACTTATAATGTAAAAGATAAGCATACTAGTGTACAAGCATACAAACATGTGTAAATATGTGAAAATACGTGTGAAAGGGAATATACTGAGTTGCATCAATATTAGGGTCACCAGCCACAGAGCATTACAAAAGGCTGCAAATTCTCACAGTCCGCCCTGCTAAAAAGGCAGGCCGATAGACCCCCGTGGTTTTTACTGGATATCTTCTCCAAGGGCTTGGCTAGGCCACCGCTCCAACTCCTCACTCCACCAGAGTTTGTCCAGAGGCCTGCTCTCCATGGGTCTTCTCCTTGGAAATAATGTAGCAAAATCTCCTTTCCTTTTTTCCAAAGAACACCAAAGAAAGTCTGGAAAGGTTAGTACATAAATCTCTAGTTAGGCAACAGTGGCATACCTGTTCTAAATGATTTTAAAGCCATTACTAACACCTGCTGCAATCGCTTCTCCACAATGAGTCAGTGTGTGTCCTAGGTGATTCCTAATGATCTCATGCTAATGCTGTGATGCCTAGACATACTTCTGGTGGAGTATTAGTTTGTGACTGGGCAGAAAAAATCTTTAATTGCAGTGAGAGGGAGGCCCAACAAAGTTTTTTTGCCATCAAGTATGACTGGTACGTTAGCCTCACCAAAAGTGGCAGCCATTTGTTATGAGCATACAAAGAGCTGCTGTGTGTGATACTGTCCACCCAATGACAAAACAACAGGCTTTTTTTAGGATCATCCTTACTCTGCAGAGGGTAGTGTCACAGGCAGTCCCATATACTCGGAGTAGAGATGTTGCAAAACAAAATTTTGCCAGCAAAATTGTCCCCAAATCATCAGTTTCGTAGCTTGAAAATATTTCATGAAATTTGCCCATTTTGTGGAATATTTTGCAAATGTGAAATGTGAAATTTTGCCTGAAAAATCATTTTTGGGTGAAATTTTACAATTTCTGGGCAAACCTTTGCAATTTTCAGGCGACATTTCACATTTCCCACCTGCAAAATGTTTTGTGAAATGCGCAGATTTTGCAAAATATTTCATGTAATGAAATTTCTCAATTTCGCATCACTCTAACTGAGAGACCATAATCGATAAGATGTAGGATCACACTGGAGACTACCTGCATCTGGCCTCCTGGGTGAAGTTAAGGCATTGCCTATAGAATGCTCCTAACTTTCAATTTACCAGATTTGTGATGTTGTCAACATGTGTAGAGAAAGAAAGGGTGTCATCCAGGGTGACACCAAGGTACTTGAAAGACTCAACCTGGTCCAGGGTTGTCCTGTGTGTATTTTGCTTAGTAAGGGGTGGAGCCTTTTTCTTGAGATGTGGACCAGTAAACAACATGGTCTTAGTATTCTTATAGTTCATGACCAGTTTATTTACTCTGAACCAATCCTTGAGAGACTGGAAGCTTCTTTGTAGATCTCTTAGAGTTTCTCATGCTGTGGACTGCTGTTGAATACCAGTACATCATCCACATATAAAAGCACCTTTGAGAGAGGGCAGGCTTCAGGAAAACTGTTTATAAACAGACTGTAGAGGAGGGGGCCAAGTATTGATCCTTGAGGTACAACTGAGACTCCATTAGCACTAGAGAGAACTCCATCAATTTTTACCCTCTGAGTACATCTCCATATTACCACCAGGTTTCTCTCCTGCTTGGTGGTTCTCAGTAACAATCCTCCTATTTTGTACTTTGACCCTGGGTTTCTGTGCCTCATGTGCATTATTTTACACTTTCCTGCACTGAAACCCCACTGCCATACATTTGGCCACTCCTAAGTTTTCTCAAGCCTCTGCTCATCCTTTCCATCCCTTGAACTGTTACATTAGTGCAGGTTTTGGTGTAATCTCCAACAGGTAGACCATCCACTTCATTTCATCTGCAATGTCACCTATAAAGATATTTTTTTTATTTAAACAGGTTTTCCAGTTCCAGTAGCATTTTAGCACACCAACAATATGCACATTTTCACACGCTGTTGGAGAACAAAGAAGGATTCCAATCAGCTTGAAGTACTATGCTGCCTCAATTACCGGGCAGCAACTGAAAGTTCTTACAGGTTATCATTTCAAAAATGTATAATAATGTCTCTAGATTTCTTACTCATCAAAATGTATCTATCAAGTTAGATTTACTATACATGTAACAGGTAAAATAAGTAGAATAGTTTCTTATATTGATAAGTTTCTAACACCTAAAAACCAAAAAAAAGAAATAAAAGCCAATCCAGAAGTATCATGTCATCTTATATATTCTCTTAAAGTATCTTAAAGATGCTTGGAACGTCATATGGACAACCATGGTGCAGAACTACTTGTCAAAAGGAGTGCTCTCCATTCCCAGTGTGCTAACAGTCCTTCAATGCAAAATCAGGGAGAATAGGATTATATAAAAGAGTAAGGTTAATTAAGATAAAAGTGTAAATTAAAATGTAGATTAAAAGGTAGGAAACCAGTGGGAAGCCATCGACTGCTCCAAGGGGTCCCATATTTGATTATATATCTCCTCCTGATTGTTAGCTTTATGCTGTATATGTTCTAACTTCATACACTGGGCCAAGGAATTTACCCATTAGGCTTTTGTTGGGGTCATCTCCACTCCCCAGTATTTAGCTAGGGTTTGTTTAGCTACCATAATTCCCAATGCCCAAACTGGGTGTTCAACTCCACCCCACACCAATGTGCCTCTTGATAACCCCAATAGTATAGCCACTGGATCCAAATCTGGACTATGGGGTAAAGTCAAAACCCTGCCCATGAGAGAAACTATTTCTCTCCACAATTGTGAAACTTGAGGGCATTCTCAAACTAAATGATAAAAAGTACCCACCTCCGCCCTGCATTTAGGACACATGTTGCATTTAGTTGAATCTATTCTATGTGCCAGGGCCAGGGTGAAATAGGTTCCATGTATTATATTATAATGCATGACTTAAAGCCTATTATTTTTTGAATAATCCATCCCTTTCTTTAACACCAAGTGCTAGTCACCCTCTGTCAACCTGTTGGGTCATAGATCCCTCTCCCATTTTTCCTCTGTTGCAACCAAGGGATCAGTCACACTTCCAGTTAGGGTCTTATATATTATAGACAATGGTTTAGGTCTAGGCTTTTTACTTTCTAAAATTAGAGCATCCTCAAGTGGGTATCTTCTTGGAATCAGATCATGATCAGAGACACTCCCCCCCCCCCCCACAGCAGCCTATTTCTTATTTGAAGTTAGGCAAAGAAATGGGTGGGCGGAAGAAGAAATTCCTTAGCTAAAGTTTGGATTGCTTTGAGTTTCCCAATACTTATTATATGTGAAATACTTTTTAGGCCTTTGGATTCCCAGAAACACAAGACCCTCCTGGTGGGAGCTGGGATGAGTGCCTCCTCCCACAACGCATAGCATATATAAGCATCTGGCAAATAAGCAGAATGATACTTTAACATAGAATGAGTAGCCAACCATGCCCTCATCGTGGTTCTAGGAAATGGGTTTGGAATTATTTTAACAATTTGTGTTTTGAGTGAGGGAGTGAATAATGCTCCATACAGTGGCGATCCTGTGGCATCTTCCTCCAATCTGACCCATGCTCTGTGGGATGTCTCCCCCAGAATCAAGTCTAACATAGAGGCCAACTGAGCTGATAAAAAATCTCAAATTTGGTAGGCCCAACCCCCCTTGGGAAATAGGCTGCCACAGAGCTTCTTGCTTTATCCTAGGGAATCTCCCGTTCTATGAAAGCGGTGTTACAGAACCCACCAGACTTTTAAAAGCCTTGTTAAGGACATGTGAGGGCAGTGTTTGAAATATGTACAAACACTGTGGAAGTACACACATTTTAATTAAATTTACTTTCCCAATCAAAGATAAAGATAAGGTTCTCCATCTTTCACAGTCCTCCTTTATTTTTTGAAGTAGAGGTTTATAGTTGATTTCCCACAGCTTAGACAGTTTCTTAGGGAGGTGCACCCATAAATATTTTATTTCTGCAAATGGGGTGACCACCATCCCCTCTTCTGTATTGAGGTCCCTGCCCCCAACAGAGATAGGCATTCACACTTCAACCAGTTAATTTTATGGCCAGATAATGGGCCATACACATCAAACAGAGCTGTAAGTGCTGGTAGGGACCTGTCCAGGTTGGACACAAACTGCAGCAAATCATCCACAAATAGCAAGATGACATCCTTCCCCTCCCCATGTGAGAAACCTTTAATGTCTGGGGGGGAGGGGTGACAGATTGCCTGAGCTAGGACCTCAGTCATTAGAATGTGCAGGAGAGGGGACAAGGTGCACCCCTATTGTGTTCCCCTAGACAATCCAAAGGGGGAGGAAAGAGTGTTGTTAAGATCTGAGGTTTTGGAGCTAATAGGGTCTCCACCCATGACTGAATCTTTGGTCCAAACTCACATTTTTTTAGGACTGCAACATAAATTACCACTCCACTCGATCGAAGGCCTTCTCCACATCTAGTACCAGAAGACCTCAATCTCACCTGTTTCTTCCCCCACACCACTTATGAATAACATTAAGGGTTCTTCTAATGTTGTGTTTGACCTGTCAGCCCTTCACAAATCCTTCCTGGTCAGGATGAATGAAAAGGGTTAACACTCTCTCAAACCTTACTGATAACATTTTGCCAGAATCTTATAATTTGCATTAAGAAGAAATATTGGTCAGTAAGTGCTACAATGGACAGGGTCTTTGCCAGGTTTGGGCAAAACTGTTATGGTGGCTAGGGTTTGTGAATCTGGTAGGTGGCCTGTTTCTAGCACCTCCTGCACCAACTGGCAAAATAACTGGCCTAAAGTGTCCCAAAAATCCAATAGAATTCTAAAGGCAGCCCAGCCGGTCCCAGGGTCTTACCCCTGCTCAGCTCCCAAACCACCTTTTTCACTTCCATGGGAGTGAACAGACAGTCCAACTCCTGAGCCAATGACTGGTCTAGAGTTTCCAACAGGACCTATTGCAAAGAATGTTCAGGATTTGTGCCCTGAGGTACCTCAGAGGGGTACAATGACTGGTAGTAATTTAAAACGGTGTCATTATTAAGCCTCGGGTCCATGGTAACCTCACCAATCAATCCCACCAGTTCAACAATTTGCCTCTCTGACCTCATTTGTCTCATCAACCATGCTAACCATTTGCCTGCCCTGTCTCCTTCAAAGTAAGTGCCTGTCTTGGATATCATTAAGTGCCTTATGATATTTATAGAGGAAAGTTGGTTTAATCTACCCTTCAATCATTTGAGTTCAACCAAATTCTCTGTCTCCTGACCCCCCCATTATCCATTTTTCCATATTCATCACTTGAGTCTCCAGTTCCCTCTCCTTTTGTAATTCTGCTTTGCATTCATGGCCAGCCAAGGAAATAGAGATCCTTCATACTTAGGCCTTCAGGGCCTCCCACATAGTCACCGCAGAGGCATCCTCCACCCTGTTATATTCTAAAAATTCTTTAATAGCCGCATCCATCCAGTCCCTAAAAGTGATATCAGTCAACAGGGTGGGATCCTAATGCCACTGTTGCAGGACCAGGGAGTCCATTCTTAATAGCAGAACCACTTCTAAAGGAGCATAGTCAGAGATGTATATTGGCAGTGTTGGGTAAGTTACTTTTTTCTATTACTTTCTATTTCTTTTGAAAACTTGTTCCAGGAAGCTCTGTGCAGTCACTAGCAAGAATGGAGAAGGACTAGAAAAAGTAATACACCTTACAGTTAGAGTTACGTATTTCATTCCATACAAAAACAATACAAAAGTAATAAAAATCTATAACAGATTACATTTTTTGAAAGAAATAAGTTAGTTACTAGTTACTTTCAAATAAATGTAATCAGTTACAGTTATGTATTACTTTTGTATAAAAATGCATAAGTAGCTGTACCTGTAAGGTGTGTTACTTGTTCTAGTACTTCTCCATCCTTGCTAGTGACTGCACAGAGGTTCCTTGAATAAGTTTCCAAAAGTAATAGAAAAAGTAACTTACCCAACACTGCATATTGGTCCATACGAGACCGATGTGCACTCCCTTATAAGATCTGGAGTGGTCAGAGATAAATCTATTCAAGTATAAACTGTATGGGTGTGGGAGTAGAAGGAGAATTCACTATGGTCTGGATGGAAAACGTGCCACACCTTCACCAGAGACCTTTCATTCACTAGATGTTTTAGGGTCATCATGCTCCTTGGCAAAGGATGCATTCTCACCTCCGAGTGATCCAACACCCCATCCTAATATGTATTAAAGTCACCTCCTAGATAGAAATTCTCTTTTTTTGAAATTGAATATGCTTTATTGAATAAACATTTCTTTTCACCCAATACATACTCATTACAGCAAATAAGACACTGTATATTAAACATGTACAAATCAAATAAACTGATTACTAAACTACTATTAGCTAACTACTCCCCACTATTCCCTCCCCCAAATTTATTCCCTTTTAACCCCCATCCCCAAACCCCTCCCCTCTCCCCAGAGCCATATCAATAGTCTTGAGCTAGCTGTTAATTGAGTGAGTACAATGGAGAAACAAAAAAGTTTATCAGTTGAAACCACTAAAGTCAAAGGGTGGTGTAGTAATCCAAACAAGAGGTGGGGACCACATAACTCAGTTTAATGCATGGGAGTGATTGACCATAAAGTATGGAATTTCTCCCACTGTGTGTTATAATGGGGAAGAGCATTTCTAAGACTAGCATTAGTTTTTTTTCAATTCTTAGGTTGTATAGTAGGTCATTGAACCATTCTGGATAGGTAATAATCTGTTGGTCTTTCCAGTGCCTTAACACTAAGCGCTTGACCATAAGTGAAATTAAATTAATATAGTATCTCCTTTCTTTCGCATCCACCATTGAATAATCTCCGAGCAAACAAATTTGTGGCATAAATACATTTTGTAGACCCAGTAAGGGATCCATCTTAGCCTTAATTAGAGACCATAAGGGAGCTACCAAAGGACAGTCCCAGAAGATGTGCAACAAGGACCCTTGCATCAGGCCACACCTAAAACATGTATCATCTCGAAGCTTCCCCATACCATGTAATTTAACTGGAGTTAGGTACATGGCATGCAGTAGATAGTATTGAGTTAATCGAAGCCTGTCATTAGCACAGTAGATATAAATTCCCTGCCATAAAGGTTTCCAATTGATATGAGTATTGGGGAAGGATCCCATCCAATATTGGGATTTTCCACATGCTCAGGGTATATTTTCTTGTATAAAGCAGCTACAAGGCAGGAAACGGCATGTGGTTGCCAAGCAATTGCTTGGAATTTCAAGAAGGTGTCCCCAAGATGATTATCCCACAAATTTAGCCCAAGCCATGTGATTAATACATGTCTGATTTGATAGACAAAGAAGGAGTACTTTGGTAGTATGTGGAACAACTCCAAAATATCTGGGACTGAGCATACTTTCCCCTGGACCACTAGGTCCATGACCCTAGTATGAAAGGGTATTTTCAATTTGTTGCAGAGGAGAGGATTTTTCCCAGTTTAAAACTGGGGTTGCCAAACAGCAACTGAGAGATATCTTTGATATGTGTAACCCCCAGAGACCTGCACAACTGATTATGAACTTTAACTGAAATGAATATGGGGGTAAAAAGTAAAGGGATTGGCAGTTTCTGAGGAAGTATATACCAAAGACTGGAGGGAGTCAACCTGGAGCATTCAATCATATTCCTTTCAATTTGGAGCCACAGAGGAATATATGGGGTTGATTTGGATGACAAAAGGGGCACTACCCAGCATAGGTACTTGGCCATATGACTCGCCAAATAGTAGTGGTAAAGGTTGAGGAGCTTTAGACCACCTGTGGACTTCAGGGCACATAGACGGGTATAAGATCTCCTTGGGGGTTTTCCCTGCCAAAGGAACTTATTAATCATTCTTTGGATTTTACAGAACCAAGTTAAGGGGAGGCAAACGGTCAACATATTGAGGGGGTAAAACAATCTGGGCAAAATATTTATTTTGATAACATTAATTCTTCCTTGGAGGGAAAGGTAAAGGGGAGACCATCTAATTAGATCCTGTTGGATGGTTAGGAGAAGGCTGTCCAAATTGAGCTGCTTCATGAGGAAGCTTGAGGGCACTAATATAATTCCTAGGTATTTAAGCCTAGTGGTCCAGGTCAAATTAAGGGTAACTATGTCTTCTTTGTAAACTTGGGAGTTTAGAGGTATGACCTCTGTCTTATTTAAATTCAGCTTGTAGTTGGAAAACCAGATGAATTCCTAAATTATCTTTAGTGCAGCTGGGATAGACCTGGTTGGCTCAGTGACATGTAACAGGATGTCGTCCACATATACTGACATTTTAAGTTCAGCTGGACCAATTGTAATACCAGCTAGGTGTGGAGAGGATTGTAGCTTACAAAGCAATGGCTCCAAGTATAAATTTAATAGTAGGGGTGATAATGGGCAACCCTGTCATGTACCTGAGAGCAGTGGGAAGTTCTGTGAAAAAAACCCATTGTAATAAATCTTAGCACTAGGCTTGGAATACAAGTGCTTAATCCAGGAGATGAATTCAAAGGGGAAACCAAATTGGGCCATAGTCTCAAATAGGAAGAGCCAGCTAACTCTGCCGAATGCCTTCTCTGCATCCAGGAAAACAAGGGCCATAGGGAGATCTGCCCCCCCAGACACAGAGAAAACGTGAGACAGTTTATGGAAATTATCCGAAGGGTTCCTACCACTGACAAACCCAATCTGCTCGGGACTGACCAAGTCCTCCCAAACCTTAGTAATTCGGGAAGCTAGTATTTTAGCCAAAATCTTAATGTCATGATTCATCAAGGATATGGTCTGTAGCTTGCCACTTTATCTTTAGGTTTACCAGGTTTTGGTAGGACAATAATAATTACTTCTAACAAAGTTGGGTCAGTAATACCTTGGGCACAAATGTAATTAAATAAATATTGGAGAATAGGAGTCAGCACTTTTCCAAAGGTTCGATAAAAATTTGATGGGTATCTATCTGGCCCCGGAGCTTTGTTTAAAGACAGAGTCCACATAGCAGTGGCAATTTTTAATGCTGATATTGGTGTGGTAAGCACAGTTTACTGGTCAACCCTAAGAGAAGGAAGGGGGAGTCTGTGTAGGTAATCCCTTATCTCCAATGATGTAGGGCTGTTGTCCGGAAGCATATACAATGGCCTATAGAATAGCTCAAATTTTCTACTATAGCCTTAGAGGCTGTTATTGAGCTTCCATCATCTGGGCGGGGAGAGGGAGGTGGCCAGTCTTGACTCCTCTTGTTGGCCCAACTTGAGGGCCAAGAGATGTCCAGCCTTGTCTCCTTGGTCTATCTATACAGCATGCATCTTGAACAGAGCAAATTTGGCCCGTTCCCTAAGGGTATCTGCATATTGATCCTTAAGGATCGCAAGACAATGCTTATCCTCTGTTGAGGGATCAGTAGCGACCAGCAATTCAAGCTGCTGGATGGATTATAGTAGAAATTTCGTGGAAACCACCCTCTTCCATTTCCGAGTAGCAGCTATCCTAATAAATTCTCCCCTCAAAAAGCATTTCAGGGAATACCAGAATTGGTCATACGCTGGGATAGAATTATTATTTTGTTCCATGAACTGGGTAATCAATGTTTTAATCCTGCCAACTATTTCTTCAGAAGACAACAAGTGAACATTTAGTTTCCCTGAGGTAACTTTCGGAGTCCCTTGAGGTATATTACCTCCAAACCATACCGGAGAGTGATCTGAAATCACCCTGGGGGAGATACCACAGCCAATGGAACCTGTCAGCATGGTCTGGTTCACCAAAAATAAATCAATACAAGAAAAGGATTTGTGGTAAGCAGAATAAAAGGTAAATTCCTGCAGTTTGTGGTAGAGGGTTCACAGAGCCCCAGCCCCTCCATTATCTCCTGTAAAGATCTTTGTGCAGGAGTTAAACTGTGCTCTCTCTGAGTGGATCTATCAAGTGATAAATTGTATGTGAGGTTCCAGTCCACTGCTAGGATTATGGGTAATTGTTTAAAAGGGGCTAATAGAAGGGCTAATTTCAAGAAAAATTCAGGAGAAGGGCAGTTAGGGCCATATACACTACCCAGGATCATTTCTCTGTGATCAATAAGTCCTCTTAGAAATAGGAACCTACCTAGTGAGTCTCCAATTTCTTGTAAACACTGAAACTGAGTCCCTCAGGAAATTAAAATTGCAACTCCTCTCTACGCAGAGAAGTTACCAGCTACATAGACACTCCCAATTTGTTCTCGATGAAAGAGGGTATTCTCTGTAGATTTTAGGTGTATCTCCTGCAACAGTGCAACCCCCACATGCAGTAGAGCAAGATGCTTTAATATTTGGTGTTGTTTCAACCTAGCACATGCCCCTTTAACATTCTATGAGTCATTTTCATAGTAAGGTTGATGGATATGGTAATTCAGGAAAATAATATGCAGTGGGGCTAGGTACGCTATGATTAAACTCAAGCTAGCAGAATAATCCTTTGATTGGCTCCCACCCTCCCACCCCTATATGCAAAGAAAAATTCTAAAATTTCAGTCAAAATCAGACAAATATTCCTTCCCCTTAACATTATCCACCTATTGAGCATAAGAAAATCTAACCAAAGTATGCCCTTGTAGAAAGACAAAATTAGTAAAAACCCCAGTCCTGGCAACTGAGCCCCAAAAATCTCACCCGGTACAATGAGTATCATGCTGCCCTTGAGTTCCTCCCCCCACCCTTCTCCATCTCTACATTATTTAACATTAGCTATGCATGTTAATTAAGCCTATAAGAAACACATTTAACCATACACTTTAAATACCTATTGTAAAATATCAGCACTATAGAAATAAGTCCTCTACTTATGTAAGAGGTTGAAAACATTCACCAGGTCAAATATAGAACAATAACAGAAATGCAATAGGGCTTCCTAGCTGGAAACCCAAAATGAAGGCTAATGAAAATATTGAAATTGCCAACCATAGCCATAACTCCCCTGGATTTTCCTTAGTAAGTTTAAACCAACGCTGGCTATGGAGAGTGTATATGTCCATTAAGCAGATACACAAAAAGAAAAAAGTTGCAAAACTTGAAGATAGTCACTTTGTGATCTGTTGGGCAAGGATAAATAATGCAGTCGAATAACAAAATGAGACATCTGAACTGTCCCCAACAGTTCCAAGTATGTCCAATTCAATTATTGAATACATTCTCTAGAAAGGCCAAGCATCATAACAGAGAATGTGTTGGTAATTATAACTGCAATATCAAAGCCAACCACTAGATGGGACTGTTCACCACAAAATGAAGTAGGCATTAATCACTTAATTAGTTCTGGATACCACTTCTTGCAAGCTTCCCTAGCAGAATCCACCATTTCAAATGACCGCCACTGTCCATCCCGATTTATTTGTAATGTAGCAGGATAGCGAATCCTATATTTAATGCCAGCTGACACTAATTTAGAGACCATGGAGTGGAGAGCCGATCATTTCTGCCTGACAGGAAATGGCAGGTCCTGCACCACGCAGATTTTCTTGCCAGCCCATTGAAGCTCTGCCACATCCTTTAGGCAATTAAGAACATGTTGCTTGTCCAAGAAGTTCAAAATCCTGAAAATGAAGGGGTGTGGAGGTGATCCAGCAGGAGGCATAGGCCGAAGAGATCTATGGGCTTTCTCAATTATGTAGTTGGGGCCATTAGGTGATGGCCGCACTAGCTTATCATGCAACTTTTGGGCAAACAGTATAGTCTGAGCACCTTCTTCCCCTTCGGGGAGACCGAGCACCACTAAATTATTTCGTCTCAAATTCCCCTCAAGATCCTTGAGATGATCCTCCATTTTTTTCAGTCTTTGGCGCATCGCAGCCACTTCTGGATCCAACCTACCTCTCCAATCATCCAACAAGGACTTACAGGCTTCGTTGTCCCTGGTATGCATACTGAGCTGGTCAAGAGACACTTTTAGAGATTTAAACTTGGAAGTGAGCGCAATAAGGGTCTCCTTCATCGGAGTCAGCTCCTCTAGAAACCTGTCCTCTGTGGGAGCAACAGGCAGTTTGGCTGCAGCGAAAGATTCAGAACTGCCCTCTTTAGCCTTCTCTTTAGCAGGAGTTGACCAAGGAGTGTGTTGGGGTAGTGTCGCCTTCATCTCCTCATCCATTACCACGGACAAATCATGGGTAAGTGATAATTCAAATCACTCCAGGCAATCAGGATTCAAAGAGAAGTAGTAATTTCAGCACAAATATAAGAGTAGTGGCAGCTAAGTGGTAGCACATAGAGAAAGGGCAGGGGAGCCGATCAGAAGTTCATCTCAGCAGGCAGCCATCAAACTGGAAGTACCCTACATAGAAATTCTCTGAAAAGGGTGTAATCACCAGGGCCAATTTATGGAAAAACTCTGGACAATCAGAGTTAGGCCAATATATAGAAATTAAGGTAATTCTCTTGCCTTCTATTATTAATACCTCCTATAACATATTGGCCTTGAGGGACAGGAGTGGAAAACTCTACCCTCAGCCGCAGACTCTGTTGAAACCATATCACAACCCCCCTGCACTCTAAATGTATAACTGGTCACTAACAATGTTCCACCCATGCCCTGGCAAGTCGAGTGGACTCCTCCTTATCCAGTGTGTTTCTTGCAATAAATGGATATTACCTTTAGACTTTTTAAAATATGACATAAACTTTTTTTCCTCTTAATAACAGTTTTTAGACCATTGATGCTCCACGAGATCATTTTTAAGTGGCCCATGTTAATGTACTGTATCATCATGTAATTAAGCAACCTGCAATGATACCTTCCTTCTTCATTTAGTTGTACTACTGGAACCTGTTTTTCTTAAACAATCAAAACTAAAATGAACAAACAAAAAACAAACTGATAAATCTACAAACATAGAACATTTCTGTCCCATAACTTTCCCCAGAAACTTCCCTCCTCCCAAAACTCTTCCCCCATCCCTCTGAAGAACATAGTTGTATCCTTCCCAAACCTTATAGAACTGGATAAATCCAACACATACTCTAACAAACCCTATGATCTGTATAACCCCCTTATCCCCTGCTGCCAACTAATCCCCACTATTTTGCATCCTCCCCATAATCTCTCCTTGTCATGGAGGAGCCAGAGTGTCCCATCCTGGTCTTGGGCCACCATCAGAATAACATTTCAAAAGCTCAAAAATGTAAACATTCCCCCCATGGTGCCAAACAGACCCCCTTCCCCTGGAGTTCTGGGTGCCCGGTGGCCCAGGCCCACCCCCAGCATGCCTCTTAGCTTGTTCAATATGAGAATTTACAAAATAGGAGAGAACACCCAGAGGAGGTGATGGACTGCCATCTCGGGCATACTGAGCTGTGACCAAAGGTGTATCCCCCGCTCCCCTTTTATGCAGTTCACAGCATTGCCTCTAAGTGCACTTACACCCCCCCATTGTACAGCTAGTCTCCCCATATTGAAGAAAATTCTATTTGCTAGCCGGGTTGTAGCCCCAATACCCTCTAGTGCCCCCACCACCCCCCGAGCAGCCCACCCCACCCCAGGGCAAACCATAAATTTTATTTAGTCAAAGCACAGTATAGATGTAAAGAGAACTATAACTACGATGTAGAATTAGGCACTAATCCCAATGTTAGCTTGGCTCTTGCCCTTGAGATAAAATTTACTAACTACAAAAAAAAAATTCTGAGGACCCTGTCATTTCCCAGCCGCCCATCAAAATTAAGACAAAATTCATTGTTCACAAACTGTAAAACTCTATCTCGGGAAGTCTCTGGCTAATGCATATCCATCAGAATATGTTCTATCAGGAATCTGAAAGACTAAATTAAACAATGTTATCACAAGAACCAGGTACCAAAATACCCCCATAGATAGTCATAAACTGGGCTTCTGTAACGAGCCTCTATCCAGTGTTTTAGTTGCAGTTCTCCTGATTATTGCAACAAACGGCATTCCGTATAATGCATTTGACTGAGAGTTTAAGGTGAAAACTCTCAACATCAAACCTTCAACTGAAATGCATAGTTCCCAGATCTGGGAGAGAGCTGCTAGTGGAATTCCAAACCAGAGTAAGTATGTCCTCTCTTCAAATATTAATCATACTAGATCTCCTCTGCCACTGAGCATATTTAGGATCTCAGCTATACTTTTGTTGGTATGACCTACTCATTCCAAGATCCAATATATCATCCTATAGATCTGGAATGTTAAGAGCAAGACACCCTACTCACAAAAATGTCAGCCAGCCATGGCATTGAGGCCAGGAAGATGGGCCCGTGGGTCATCCTCAAAAGGCAGTCTGAATCGAGCTGGCCCTGAAAAGCTAACTATGGCTCCCCTCCAGTGGGAAGGGAGGCAGTGGGGACCCCACCATCCAGCCCTGATAGGCTGGGATAAACCCATTGCAGATTGTGGGAACTCTGATCCTCCCCCCCCCACCTACCTGGGAGGCCCGGATTCAAAAGAAGAAAACAGTACCTCAGAACTGCCGTATTCAGGTAACAGACTTGTAACAGACGTTTTTGCTGTCATTTTTTTCCCTACTTATGTTCCCCAGCTCCATGTAAACACAATTCATGGCCACCTTCAGATCTGTAAAAGATTTAGTAAATTTATCAAGGGCATGAATGAGTGGCCATGCTGGATACACTAGGGAGAAGGGGCAGTTAATGTTGTGCAGCTTCCTCTTAACTTCCATGAAGGTTTGCCTCTCTTGCTGTAAGCACCAAGAAAAATCAGGGAAGCTACTCACTCTGTTCCCATCCACCATGAAGTAATCTATTTTTTGGCAGCTGCCAGGACCCTCTGTCAGTCCTGGTACCTCAGACATTTTACAGTTGTGTGTCCCAGGCATTCATTTTGCCCAGGACATCTTCCCTGGGATTTGTGGGCACTCTGAATCTCCAAAATTATTCTTTCTGGCAGCTGTAAAGTTGAGTGCAGCCACTTTTGAATATAGCCTGCACAGTCCCTCCCCTCCAGCCCTTAAGGTAGCCCAATAATCTGCACATTGCAATGGTGCTCCCTATTTTTATGATCATCTAGGGTCACCTTTAAGGTCTCAATTTCTTGTAGTGCCTGCTTTAATAAAAGGTCTGAGCGATTTTGGGTGTCTTCCTGTGCACTCAGTCTGGATTCCAACTCTGTGATTCTGCCTTCATGCTTGTCCACCATCTCACAAATGGAGTTCATCATTTGCTGTAACTGTGTGAATTGTGAGTTTATGTTCTCAAAGTCAGCATGCATTTGAGTAGTAAGATTGTACTTTAGATTAGTTTAGATACGTTTTTCTAATGAAGATATCACTGGAATCTGAGTGGAAGTCTCCACAGCCATCGTCAAAGGGGTGTCTAGAGGGCACTCCACCACAGATTAGCAGGCCAAGCGTATCAGCGAATGGCCTAGGCCTGATGAAATTACTGATTCTCTCATCAGTTTAGAAGGAATCTACACTTGTTTTTTGTCGATTTATGGGAGCCAGCCTTCTAATACATTGTTCATTTATCATAAATGGTGAAATCTGTGCATTATATAATCATTTGGGGCTAAAATAAATTATGATGGGATGGAGCTCTTCCATCATGCATCCATTTTGCTCCCTGGCTTGGCCACACCCCCACCTATAAAGACATTAAATAGGACTAGTTCCAGCATTGATTCCTGAGGCATCCTGTTGGTCACTCACCCCTTCACAGAGTGAACTCTGTTTACCACCATCCTCTGTTGCCTGTCCCTTAACTAATTTCTCACCCAGTTTAACACCTTTGAACCCACTTCTAAGTTATCCAGCTTGCTTAATAGTCTCCTATGTGGAATGGTGTCAGATACATTACTGAAATCTAGGTAAACTACATCCACTGCTCTACCCTGATCTATAGTAATTCTTTAGTCACCAATCAAAGAAATCTATCAGATTCATTTGACATGACCTTCCGCCTGTGATCCAATGCTGTCTTGGGTCTTGAAACCCATTAGATTCAAGATATTCTACGAAGCTCTCCTTCAGCAGTGATTCCATTAAATGGGAACTGTCATCAATAGGATTTCTTAATGTCTGAAAGCCCATAAAAAGCTAATTTGATTGAGCCATCATGCGTATCTTTATAGTCTTTGCAGTCCAGAGTTATTCATATGTAAATCACCCTGTAATTAAGGGCTGTTAACAGGCATATGTTTTGGGCACCTGACAGGAAATTATGTCACTGAGGGTCTAGGTCCATCTTTGACTGTATTTAATGCAACAGGTTAAATAGTAAAGCAACTGTTTTATTGAGTGTGTTTTCAGGTGTCATCATAACACTTTCTGCATCTATAATAATTGTTTTGTATGTGCATTGAAACTAGTGAGTTATCCCCTTTACATTTCAAACTGTTAGTAAAAATAATCCATCTTCAGGATTGCTTTAACCTCTGTGATATACAGTACTGCCAGTTGAACATGCTAGTACAGATTTCTGGGGCTACCACAGTACCAACTTAAGTCTTTGTCCATTCCCTCTCTTACAGCTTTTTCTCTTATAATGTTGTGTGTGAACTCGGGTCTACAAGATGCAAATGTGGCTGCATACCAACTGGGTGGCATCATGGCCTCCCTGTGCTCCCACAACACACACAGGAACAAGCTGTGGCTCACTGTACCGTTCCTGAACAAAAACAGTAAAAACAATCTGAGCATGTGTTATTCTGAAAAAATGCTCTTTTTATCTAGATTTGACTTGAAAAGAATAAAATAGCCACAGTTACTACAGATAGACAGCATTGTTAAAACATGCATAATCTCAAATGCATTATTAAAAGAGTATTTTACTTCTTTTGATGAAGTTAAAAGCAAAACAGTTTCTTGCTGAAGTACTTTGGATGGAATGGGATTTTGTAATTACAACACTTTATACACTTATAAATGTATAATATTTATTTTGTATGTGTAATGAAACTAGTGAGTTACCACCTTTACATTTCAAACTATTAGTAAAAATAAGGGAAAGGGGAAATTGTTTAACCAGGAAAGGCACACTAAGCTGAAGCTTGTTTCCAGGTGTGACCTGGCAACACAAGGAAGTTAAATTACTTGCTCAGAGTCACACAGTATGCAAGTGGGGGCTGTGGGATTCAAACCCAGGTCTCCAGATTTGTAGCTCAGTGCACTTAACCACTGCGCTATACTGCCTCCTTATAATCCAATAGAATTATGGCATCGTTACATAGAAAGTCTCATTCCATCCAAAGTATTTCAGTAAGAAACTTTCATACTTTTAACTTCATCAAAAAAAGTAAAATACTCTTTAATTTATGGTGATCATTTTTTACATACAGATGAAGACACTTTTATCTCCAGGTACAACCTCCCAGTTGATATTTGTGGTTACAACCAAGAGGTTGTAATCAATACCTGTCAATCGAGCATCACCCCAGAAAGTTAACTGGCACATAGTTTCACTGTGGGCAGTCTGAGCATCTCGCCCAACATGGCAGCTCCATTACTGAGTACCAGTACCAGACCTCAAGGTTTGCCACACACTGTTAAGACAAGAAAGCTTTTAAATATATTTAAATATCTATCTAGTTGATCCTGTCTTGAAAATAAAAAAAAAAATCAATCTGGTTGATCCTGCCACTCATATCCTTCAAGTGCATCTTACATTATGCAGCGATGCTGATGGACCATGACTTTCCAGAATGTCATTACCACTGTAATATAAAAAAAAGAAGAAAAGAAAAAAGGGGGAGAAACAGGGTGTGTGTGAGTGTGTGTGTGTGTGTGTGCGTGTGTATGCGCGTGTGTATCTATCTGTGACAGAAGTGCTGCACTAACTGAATTGTGCTGAAACGGGGAACAAATATCACAATTAATTAAATAATATGTGTGTGTGTGTGTGTGTGTGTGTGTGTGTGTGTGTGTGTGTGTGTGTGTGTGTTTGTGTAAAAAACAGAATTTTACACACACACTCAATGTGCAATGCTTTTGTAAACCCCTTGGGGTTTATGTTGCATCCTACACCTCGGGAGTGTGTAAAATTCTGGTTACACACACCCACCCATATATTAGTCTATATTTTAATAACGCATTTCAGGTTATACATGTTTTAACAATGTTGTCCATATGTGTGTTTTTGCAATTAATAAACAAGTAATTGTGTCCTATTTTTTATTTTCAAGTCAAATCTGGATAGAAAGAGTATACTGTTTTCAGAATCTTAACACATGCTCAAATCCCATTCTGCTGGATGAACAAAGCTTGTTTACAGCTGTACACTGCCAGCTGATAATCAAAAGCTACAAATTTCAAGGCTGGCCCCATGATGCCAGGTCAGTAGGTACGTAGCCACATTTGCATCTTGTAGACCTGAGTTCACACTTGAAATTGTAAGAGAAGAGGCTGCAAGAGAGGGAATGGAAAAGGTAGAAGTTGGTGCTGTGGCAGTCCCAGAAATCTGTATTGACATGAACATAGCCAGGGTTTAGAAATCCTGATATGGGGCCCCAATATGTGTTAGCACCACAGAGCCAGCCTTGAGATGTGTAGTTTTTTGATGATCAGTTGGCAGTATAGACTAGAGGTTAAAGCAATCCTGAAGATGGATTATTTTTACTAACAATTTGAAATGTAAAGGTGATAACTCACTAGTTTCAATGCACATACAAAACAATTATTATAGCTGTAGAAATTGTTGTAATAACACCTTAAAACACACTTAATAAAACTGTTGATTTACTATTTAATCTGTTGGATTATATACAGTTAAAAGAGGACCTAGACCTTCGGTGACATCATTTCCTGTCCAGTGCCCAAAACATATGGCTACCACCAGCCCATAATTACAGGGTGATTTACATATGAATAACTCTGGACTGCAGCGACTAACAGATAAGTACAATGGCTCAATCAAATTAGCTTTTATGGGCTTTCAGACATTAAGAAATCCTGTTGATGACAGTTCCCCTTTAACTTCCCTATCACCAATATCAGGCTGAGTGGACTATAATTTAAGCCTCTTCCTCCTCCTTGCTACCACTTTTGTGAACTGAGACTACATCTCTCTCCTCCAGTGCTCTGGGACCATTCCTGTTTCCAGTGAACTGTTAAACAGGATTGTTTAGAGGTGCAGGCAGTACCTCTCTTATCTCCCTCCATACCCTACAATGTACCCACCTGGTCCCATTACTTAGTCCACTTTCAATTAGTAAGTCCCTTTAGAACTCTCTCCACTCAACAACTGCACTCTAAGATGGAGAGATAAATGCTAACTTGTTAAATGATAACTTAAAAAGTTTGTTGTATGCACCATATTGTTTAGGTAATATATGTATTTTGTAGTTGGCAGTGGGAGTATGCATTACTCGTTTGCAGGGTTGTTCTGGAATTGGTCTTTATTGTGACATATCCTGTGGCAGAGCAGGAAGGGGCGGATCAGTGGGGCCTCCACAAGGTGATATCATTTACAGGGGCACTAGTAATTTAACTTGTTATAACAAGTTAAACAAAGCACAATTAAACCATTACTTGCATTTTTTTTCCTTTTTTTTTCCTTCTAATTACTCTGACTAGGTTACAAACCCAGCAACTTATTTGGAATGGATTTCATTAACTGCAGGTACTGTGGAACAATTTTCAGAAGGACAGTCTTAAAGGATTTAGGACACTGTCCTACATGCTGGGCCTTGGAGATCTTAGGGCTCAGCTCCGGGCAGCATGGGCAGAGATTGCACGCCTCAAATTTCATATTGAAGAGGAAATACATTATAAGAACCACCGCCATTTCCCCAGCATCAAACAGAAAAACCTTGACCGCAGAGGGTAGTTGGTCCAGAAGGTTGGCAGGTGGTTAGGAGGAGCAAATCAGGTGCCCCATCACTCTCTGCTCTCCAACACATTACCTCCAAAAAACATATAAACACTACAAACAGGTATCTGCCTCTATCTCTGAAATCAAATAAAGAGGCAGAAGACACTGCAGAGCAGGACACTGCGCACAGGAGCCTAGCACAACAAAACTCACCCAAATCAGGAACCAAAACTAAACAAGCACAAAGGAAATCAAAAACTTCTGATCATAGGAGACTCCATGATCCGGGAGTTGATACCCATCTCCAGCCAGGGTGATGGTCAGATGTCTCCAGGTACATCAGCATGGAGAGACACTGACCGCATTGCTAAAATTGTTCACAAGGCAGGAGAAAACATTGATGTCCTAGTACACATAGGGACTAATGATCTCGCCAGCCGGTCAGTTGTGGAGACCAAGGAACACCTGACCAGGCTGGGTGACAAACTATCATCTATTTAGTCCGGCATCTCCTTCTCTGAGATCCTGCCAGTCTGGGAGAGGAGCAGATGGGACGGAAGGTCAGAGAAGGGAGATAGAGGCTAAACATGTGGCTCAAGGACTGGTGCCAGGAAAAGGACACAGATTTGTAGGAACTGGCAACAGTTCTGGGAGGAAAGTTCTTTAAATTTGATGGACTGCATCTGACTAAAGAGAGTCAGTGCATTGGGGCAGAAGTTTGATGTCTTTGCAGAATATTTAAACTAGCAAGTGGGGAGAGGGTGCAGCACCACATGCGCGAATGGGAAAACACCCCTCCCCTCAGCTAATGGTCAAACAAGAATTCAGCATGTTTGCAGTTCATTTGCATCACCAGGTAAGAAAAAGGTTTGTCTCCCCATACGATGCACAGGGTAATGCCAAACTTCACCCAACAACTAACACACCAAAATCTGGCCAATGGAAAATCATGTACACAAATGCTCACAGCCTGGGAAATAAGATCCCAGACCTGCAGGCAATAATGTCAGGGCTAAACTGGACATAGTAGCAATTAGTGAGACATGGTTTACCAGTAACTCACACTTGGGAGACTTCAGTACCTGGCTATGTATTGTTCAGCAGAGACCGAGGTGCAAAAGGGGAGGAGTGGCCCTGTATGTTAATGAAAATATCAAAGCTACAGAAATTCAGAATACACATAAGGAGCCAGAAGAACTGTGGGTCACCCTGGAAACAGGAAATGGGACAGCCATAAGAACTGGGGTTGTCTACAGGCCCCCAGACCAGAGGAGGACATAGACACATTACTGTTAGAAGATATACAAAACATGACAGCTAAGGGAGGTTCTGATAATGGGAGACTTCAACATGCCAGATACAGATTGGTCAATACCAGCAGGAACATCTGCCAGAACTAGACTCATAGTGGATTCCCTGCAGGAGGGCCTCAAACAACTGGTACAGCAACCCACAAGAGACAGGGCTATCCTAGATCTAGTGCTGACTAACAAAGAAGGGATCACAGATCTCCAGGTAGAAGGTCACCTGGGGCCAGTGACCATCACATGGTATGGTTCAGTTTGGCTACTACATCTAAATCATCCCATTCCAAGGCAAAAATATGGGACTTCAGAGGAGCTGACTTTGATAAGATGGCCTACAGAGTTAAGCTAGCCCTGGCAAAAGAAACACAGGTGAGGGGTACAGGCAAAGTGGGCAAGCATTAAGGATGCAATACTTGAAGCAACATCCCATTGTGTTAGACAGAAAAGGAAGTGCAAAGAAGAAGGAAACCACTTTGGTTCTCAAATACAGTAGCAGAAAAGGTCAGAGCCAAAAGGCTGGCCTTCAGGAAATATAAGGGAACACAGCAGGATGAAGATAGGGGCATACCAAACTGCCCTAAGGGAAGCAGGTAAGGCAGTAAGGCAGGCAAGTCCCAAACTGAGGAAACACTAGCACGAACAGTAAAGAAGGTGACAAGACTTTCTATAGATACATTAGTGAAAGGAGAAAGTCCAGAGGTATTACTAAGCTTAATGGAGAAAGGGAGCATGTGGAGGAGGAGGACCCTGTAAAGGCATCTATCCTAAATAAATACTTTTGCTCAGTATTTACTGAAGAGAAGGTAGGACAGGGCCCACAGCTCAGCATCATGGACACAGGGGGAGGGAGGTGAGCACTACTCCTTTCACAAAAGAAAGGGTCCTACAAGAGCTTGCTAAGCTCAGGGTGGATAAGGCAATGGGACCTGATGGCATACATCCCAGGGTACTTAGGAGCTAAAGGAGGAACTAGCAGACCATTAGCAGAATTGTTTAGTGAGTCTCTGAGCACAGGAGAGGTCCCAGAAGACTGGAGAAGGGCTCATGTGATCCCGCTCCATAAGAGTGGTAGCAGGGGAGGCAGGGAACTACAGACCCGGTCAGTCTTACCTCAGTAGTGGGCAAGATTATGGAGGCACTCCTTAAGGAAAGATAGTGCAACACCTGGAATCCATAGGGGCACAGGATCTAAGACAGCATGGGTTTACAAAGGAAGGTCCTGTCAAACTTATCTCATAGATTTCTTTGACTGGGTAACCAGAGTGGTGGATCAAGGGGAGCAGTTGATGTGCCTACCTTGACTTCAGCAAAGCTTTTGACACTGTTCACATAGAAGATTGATAAATAAGCTGGGTAGGCTCGGGTGGGTCAGAAGTTGGTCAACTGGGTGGCAAACTGGTTGTGGGCAGAAAACAGAGTGGTGGTAAATGGTATACAGTCAGAAGAGATGCAAGTCACAAGTGGGGTACCTCAGGGATCAGTCCTGGGGCCAGTCCTCTCAACATCTTCATTAGTGACCTTGCAGATGGACTAGAGGGTAAGGCTTGTCTGTTTGCAGATGACACCAAGATCTGCAACAGAGTAGATGATCCAGATGGGGTGGGCAGAATGAGAAGAGAGATCTGGATAAACTAGCAGAATGGTCAGAAGAGTGGCAACTGAGTTTAATGCAAAGAAGTGCAAATCATGCACATAGAAGAAGAAACCAGAAACCACCTATAGGCTGGGAGGAGTTGCTAGCAGTCACAAAGGAAGAAAGAGACTTGGGCATCATCATCACTGATGACCTAAAATCATCAAACAGACCTCTAAAGCAGTAGGTAAGGCTAGGGGGTGTTAGGGGTGTATTAGTAGGGTATCACAAGGTCGTAAGAGGGTAATAATCCTCTATACAAGACACTGGTTAGGCCCCATCTGGAGTACTGCGTGCAGTATTGGAGGCCACACCTTCACAAGGACATTAACCAAATTGAGGCAGTCCAGAGAGGGCAACAAAATGGTGCAGGGACTGCATCAGAAGACATATGAGGACAGATTAGCAGACTCCAATATGTATACCCTTGAGCAAAGGAGGAGAGAGGTGATATGATCGAGGCATTCAAACACCTTAAGGGCATAAACAAGGTGAAAGAGTCTAACATGTTTAAATATAAGAAAAATAGCAGGACAAGAGGACACAGCATGAGATTAGGGGAGGCCGATTAAGGGGAATGTGAGGAAATTCTTTTCACAGAAAGGTGGTGGATGCATGGAATGGCTTACCACAAGAAGTGGTGGCTATGAATACAGTGCAGGGCTTCAAACAGGCATGGGATAGGCATAAGGGGAGCAATACAAATGACTATGAATAGATAGGTCACTGACAGAGCAAAGACCGAAGGCACATTTATAAGGTAGAAAAAGAAATGGGCAGACTGGATGGGCCTTGCGGTCCTTATCTGCCGTCAGCTTCTATGTTTCTATGTTTCTATGTTTCTATGTTTATTTAAATAGACACTCATTTAAATGATTATTATGGCACTGTCACTTTAATTGGAAGTATGTTTAATAGGAGCATTACAAGATGTGGACTCCTCCTCTTGACAAAGTGTCATGCTAGAGACGTGAAACACAGAGGTTGTGGGCTTACCAGGGCTCGGTGAATAGAACTTTTAAATGGCAAGCTTGTACTTGTATTTACTCTATGCATTTCTGTCTCTGGCTTAGAGTGCAGCTGTGGAGTGTGGTTGTGATTAAATGAGTTGTTGCTGCACCCTCCCCGTATCCCTGTAAGCTCATTGTTGTTTGTGCTGTGCCCTTTAGGACTCTCTCCTCTAGAAAAAAAGACTAGTGTCCATCTCCATCTCTTTGGAGCTCATGTTACTTTTTGTGGCCCCTCTCCTTCTTCTCCTTCCACTGTTCACACTGAAAAAATGTATTTTTTCAGGATGCCTGCCTTTTCCTGGTTCCCCTCTGCACTGTCCCAACCCCCATTCCTTTTTAATCTTACCTCCCCTGGTCTTCCTCTTTTCACTTACATACCTAAAAAATAAAAATGTCTTGTCCCATTGCGTTGCCTCTTAGGCTATTCTCTCCTCAGCTTGTGCCTGTGGACTCCTTACAGCTTTCCCTGCTTCTATCTGTTTCCCTGATGCAGATCCCTATCCTTCTCCCACTGCTTCATCTTATATTTTCTGAATGCCATCCTTTAAGTCTTTGTCTTTTCAGCTGCTCCTTTTGAGAACCATACAGATCTCCTTTAACTCTTACTTTCACTCACTTGTTTGACACAGGGGTTTGTGTTTGTTGAAGCTGCAACTGCAGACAGCGGGTCGTGAGGGCTGGAAGAGCCTGCCCTCCCCTGGAGTGAATCGTCGAGATCGCCCCTCCCCACCCCCCAGACTACTCGAGGTAGGAATCAAGCTAGGAGCAGTGCAAGGCTCCTGTAGAAAGGTGCGTTGTTTCTTTAGCGCCAAACCACTTTCAAAATGGACCTGTAACAAAGGACCCTATTAAGCGCCTTAAGAGTTGGTGCAGCACTACAGATAGTTTTTTATCAAGCATTTTTCTGCATTTTAACTGCAGTTTCCCTGCTGCAAACAAGTCTCCTTAAGAGTTTTTAATTTAGTGAGTGAAATCTCTGTTGCAAACAAGTCTCCTTAATAGTTACTGAATTTAGCATGTGAAATCCCTGCTGCAAACAAGTTTCCTTACAGTTTTGAATTTAGCAAGTGAAATCTCTGTTGCAAACAAGTCTCCTTAATAGTTACTGAATTTAGCATGTGAAATCCCTGCTGCAAGCAAGTTTCCTTACAGTTTTGAATTTAGCAGTGAAATCTCTGTTGCAAACAAGTGTCCTTAATAGTTGCTGAATTTAGTATGTGAAATCCCTGCTGCAAGCAAGTTTCCTTACAGTTTTGAATTTAGCAGGTGAAATCTCTGTTGCGAACAAGTCTCCTTAAGAGTTATTGAATTTAGCAAGTGAAATCCATGCTGCAAACAAGTTTTCTTACAGTTTTGAATGTACCAAACAAGTTTCCTTAAGAAGTTTTAATTTACTCATGTAATCCCTGCAGCAAGTAGACTCACTTAGAGAGAATTTAGTAAGTCCTTTGTCCTTACCTGGCCCAGCCTCTGAATCCTCAGCTTAAAATCTCTCCCCTCTCTCCTCACATAGGGGTTCATGTTCGTTGAAGCTGCAACTGCACACTGCGGGTGGCAAGGGCTGGAAGAGCCTGCCCTCCTCTGGAGTGAATCAGCAAGATAGCCCCCCACCCCCCAGACTGCTCGAGGTAGGAATCGAGATAGGAGCAGCGCAAGGCTCCTGTAGAAAAGTGTGTTGTTCTGCCCCTCCGGCACTGCACGCCGGCTCCCCACCACTCCCACCACCACCCTTGGTCAGTGCTCTAATTTATATACAGAGTCACGTGTGGTGCAGAACCAATCAGCCCACTTCCCCACCTGCAGGTTATATTCGTTGAAAACTAGGGGGATCCTGCCTGCCAACACTTATCTCCCTTCCTTCATCCCATACACCAATATGTCTCTAATAATACTCTGTATACTTGCTTTACTCCTCGCAATCCTGTCCCCCCTCTTCAAAGAATCTCTCCAGCACCACTGTAAGTGCACATCTGCCAGAATCTCAGCCTCCTCTGGCACATCCCCCATCGCTCATAGCCTCCTATCTGTTTTCGCTCTCCACCAACGTACCTCACATGCTGGACCACCCCACCGCCCCACACCCACCAACGACGGCCACCCCCTGCCCACTGTACATCGTGGAAGGTGGTCCCTCTCTATCCTAGCCATACCTACCCTTAAGTCTCTACCCATCCCCTGCACTGCCCCCCCCAGATCCTTGCATCTGCCCAAGCACCTCTGCCACAACCACCGAAGTCCTTTTCTCCATCTCATCACTTTACTCCTCATGCTCTCTGGGAATGTCCACCCTAACCCTGGACCGGGACCCACTACCCCCCTGTCGCCCCCTACTGGACATGGCATCCGCATTGCCTCTATCAATATCTGCAGTCTCCCAAGGAAGACTGTTGCACTCCAGTGTTGGGCCTCCCAACACACACCCGATATTCTTGCCATAGTGGAGACCTGGCTCTCTCAATCAACTCCAGACTCTGCTGTCTCCCTCCCCGGCTTCACCCTCTTTAGAGAAGACTGAGTGGGTAAGCATGGTGGCAGGTGTGCAGTCTACCTGCGTGACTCCCTCCTGGGTCATGTACTACCTACCCCCAAGCTCGACCACGGGGCCCAAACCATCACCTGAAAATCACCCCTGACCCGGGCTGTGGCCCACTTTACCTCACAACCACCTACATACCCCCATGGGCACAAAGTCTAGCTATCCACTCTCTCACTGACTATCTCTCTACCCTGCCACACAAGGCTGAACAGCTCATCCTAGGAGACCTCAACATCAACTGGCATGGCCCCACTACAACGCACAGTAAGAACAACTTCACAGCCCTTGATCTATCTCAGTTAGTCACTCAGCGCACCAGATTTAACCAATCAAGTGGGGCCAGCTCCCTCCTAGATATAGTACTCTCAAACCGCCCACACAAAATCAAGTCTGTTAATGTCCTAGCCAACTCTCTTAGTGACCACTCACCTAGTCTCTGCTTCTGGTCCTCCCCCACTCTCAATCCTGTGCACAATGCCACCCCCATCGCCATTTCCACCCTGGGGGCCTTAATAAGCTTAAGCATTACCTTACCCAGCTAGAATGGTCCCCGATCTCCCTCGCAACGGATATAGACACTGCTCTAGCCTTCCTCACCAGTGCCTTCTGCAAGACCTGTGACATCTTTGCCACTGTCACCAACACTTGCTCCAAGAGACAAAATGCTGCCTGGATTTCCTCCTCTCTGATCCAGCAACTGAAGCAGCGGGATAACTTATGGCACACTGCTGTTGAGTCTGGCAGGACAGCTGACAGACAAGCCTTTAATGCCGCTCACAACCAATGCACCTGGGCCATAAGACAAGCCAAGGCCAGTTACTATCAAAACACCTTGACCTCATCCTGGGGCTCTGCCCAAGCTTTCTGGGATAACATAAAGGAGCTTAATGGGAAGGCGGTCTCTCCCCCCCCCCCCAGATGGTTATTAACGGCACAATTAATACTGGCCTACCACGTGCTGCTGACTGCCTCAACACAACATTTTCTGACCTAAGTGCAGTCCTTCCTGCCCACTTCTCTGATCCTATCCATGCATCCAACCACCCAGCTATTTCCTAACCCCCATTTCTCTTCAGGATCATCTCTCTCCATGATGCCAAGCCATTTCTCCTAAAAGCCCTCTCCTCCCAGAACCCGAGCTGTGACCCCCTTGACTCCAGGATACTCCGCCTAACACCTGATGTCATGTTAGTCCCCCTCACTGACCTTCTTAACCAATCTCTATGCCTTGGCCAATTCCCGAGCACATGGAAATTGGCTGAAATTACCCCATCCATAAAAATGGAGACCACACATTACCAAACAATTACAGACCTATCTCCATCCTCCCCCCCCCCTAAAGCCCTGGAGAAAATAGTATCCACCCAACTCGTGGATTACCTATCCAAGTACAACATACTATGCCCAGAGCAGCATGGTTTCCGCCCTGGTCACAGCACCACTACAGCCCTATTGGAGTTCTCCCACCAAATACACTCTGCACTAGATGCTAGAGAGATCACCGGGGCAGTGTTCATTGACCTATCCAAGGCCTTTGACACTGTGTGTCACCCCCTAATGCTTGACTCCCTCCATCAGCTGAGCTTCTCATCTGGCCCTCTAGCCTGGTTCTCCAGCTACCTCTGGGATAGATCCCAACAGGTCAAATTAAATGGTATCCTATCATCTGCCCTGCCTGTAAGCTCCGGGATCCCTCAAGGCTCCATCCTGGGCCCCACATTGTTCAGTCTCTTTTTAAACACCCTCCCCAGCTCCTGCACAGGCAAAATTCTTCTATATGCCGATAATGCAGTCCTCGTCACCTCACACCCCGACCCACTCACACTCCAGAGCTCCCTGCAACTCACCTTCAGCCAAGCTGAAAAACGGTTCCTCAACCATCATCTGGTTCTGAACCTCAAGAAGACAAAATCTATGATTTTTGCACACCACTAAAGCAACTCCGAAATGCTCCCCTTCACATCATTCCCAGCACCCTCCACCCCCTTGAACAGGTATCAACATACTAATACTTGGGCATCACCTTCGACTCAGCTTTCTCCTTCCATGCCCATCTTAACTATCTGTCCTCTGCCACGAATGCCTGGATTGGACTCCTCTACCGCCACAAAGACTGCCTCACTGAGTTTGCCCTACGGCTGGCTATCACTTCCTCCATCCTGTCTTTGGTTGATTATGGACTCCCTACCTATGCAGCTGCTGACCCCACTGCCCTCACCAAAGTCCAGACCTCTATCAACAAAGCCTGCAGGCTCCTGACTGGTGCCCCCAGCAGAACGCACACATGCCAGCTCTACTCCACCTGTAACATACTCACATTTGAAGAAAGCCTGCATACCATACCTGTATACTGGCAAAAAAGGCTCTACTTGGGCTTTGCCCCCCAGGAGTCACTACACCCCTTCAAAGGGCCTCCCTTTTGGTCATCACCTGCAATACTACCAAACCCACCTTCAAAGTGCCTAGTGCTAGGACCTCGCTCACCCGAAGGTCTTTTCACTACAGAGCACCTTCCTGGTATAACTCCCTCCCCACATACATTACAAACATCTCCAAAATCGGCCCCTTCAAAATCGTCCTACGCAAACACCTCACTGACACTCGAAGATGTAAATGCCCATTATAGGGCTTTCTGAGAGCGCCAGTCTGAACCAATCTGACTCTTATAGTATTATATACATACTTGCTTACTTAGAATCTCCTGTTGTAATTTGTACCCCACGCACTGTAATCTGCGTACTCCATGGGGACACTAAATAGCTTAGCTTGTATGCTCTACTGTATCTCACCTATTGTATTTGGTCACTGAAATGACTTGCATTGTATGCTCTTTTTATATCTCACCTGAATTGTTCTCCACTGTCTTGGATCACAAATACGTTGTCTCCCCTCCTTGTGACGAGGTGCCTTTGTAAATGAGCCTTTGACTCAAAGGTTTGTAAATCCAATTTGTGAATTAAATAAATAAATAAAATAAATAAATGCCTTCACTATGCCCCCTTTTAGCTTTGCCAACTATTCCTGCACCCCACCCAGGGCATCCCCACCTGCTAGGTCATCCCTCAGGCATTCATCCATCTTTATAAAATCTGCTCTCCTGAAGCTCAGGATCCTTGCCCTTGTGTGGTTTGATTCAGCAGCAATCCTTGTATTGCACCACACTGTATGATGATCCGTAGTTCCCAGGTGACCTCTAGACTTGACATCTGCCACATTATCCCTGTTAGTGTGTATCAAGTCCAGTATTGCCTCATCATGAGTGGGGTCTCTGACTAGTTGCCTGAGGAATGCCCCCCATAGGGATTCCTGGATAGTTTTACTATGGTGCTGTGACATCCACAGCACTGACATCCCCAACAGCTGCAATGCCGAGTGTCGGCATTGCACTGTCAGAGACACATCTCTGTTTTATTGGGGGGGGTTGCACCCCTGACCCCATGTGGGGGGCTTTGCCCCTACACCCCCTGACTCTAGATTACTAACTCCAGGTCAGGATTGTCTCAGGGAAGGGGGCGATACATCGGCGAGGCAGTCCCGGTGCCAGCAGAGACCATCACAGCAATGCACGGATATCAGCCCATTCCTGTCACTGTGATGGTCTTCATGCACATGGGTACACTGTACCATCGGTGGACCATCCTGGTTCTAGATGAAGCCTCAGCTGGGAGGCTCCAATATACATCCAGTAGGCTGAAGTCCCTCATTAGCAGCCCCTCCCCTTTTTCTGCCATCTTGCCAGTGGTTTCCAGCAGTACCTTATCTAACTCCTCACCCTGTGCTGGAGGTCTGTAGATCAAGTAAGTGGGAACAGTAACTCCATTTCCCTTCCACTTCTCCAGGGTAACCCACAGTACCTCTGCCACCTGTATTCCCTGTATCTCTGTCACTTTGATGCTTTCCTTCACATAAAGCATCACACCCCCTCCTTTTCTTCCCACCCTGTGCTTCTTGAACAGAGTATAGCCTAGTAAGGCCATGTCCCAGACGTGGTTTTCAGTGTACCATGACTCTGTAATGGCTACAATATCCAGGTCAGCCTCTGTCATGATGGCCTCTAGGTCCAGAATCTTATTTTCTAGGCTTCTATCATTCTCACACATGGCCTTCCAGATTTTCTTACCACTATAATTATTTCTCATTTTTTCTTCCTTTTTGCCCAGACTCCATCCCCTCTCTGTTTTTAGTGCTCCTTTTTCCATTCCCCTTTCTTTCTACCACCCAGCATCCTTTATTAATGTGCACCCTGAGGTATTCCCCCCCCCCATCAGCTTCTCTCCATTTCCTGCTTTAGCCTGTGTGGGGGCAGTTACTGCCTCCCCGATTTCTTATGCCACTCCTCCCTCAGCTAGTTTAAATGTTAATCGGAGTAACATTTAAACCATTCACTAAGGACTGTGATTCCTCTCCCAGATGGATTACAGGCCATCATCCCTGTAAAGACCCTTGCCCCTTCAGTTTGAGTCCCAGTCCCCAATGTAGCTAAACCCAGCCTCTCTGCACCATTCCTTCAAATATGAGTTGAAGGTCCTGATGCAGCAGTCCCTCTCCTCCCCCCTGTGATAGATAGGCAGCACCTCTGTGAAAGCAACTGAATATGCTACTTGTCTAAGACCTTTTCTCCAGAGTCATGCATACCTCCTGCACTATCCAAGCCCATCATTAGCACCCAGGTGGACAATGACATCCAGCTCTGCCTCCCTCTCTGCTGTCTAAGTGATCCCCTGGATCTGCTTTCCATCCCTTTGGGCCATGGCACTGCATAAACACTTAACCTCCCTTTTCCTTCCATTTCATTTTTAATTTTTGTACTCTATTTCTTCCCTCAGGGTCTCCAGGTCCGCATCCATCCTAGTCACCTGTCCAGCCCCATACCCCGAAATCAGGCTGCATCCCCTCTTCCCCAACGGCTTAGGAGATCCCCCTAGCTACTACTCACCTTGAATAGGATCCAGTTCAGGGAGCGCCATTCAGGGTTGGGGCCTGCAGCTGGTATCTGCCTCATCAAGCCGACTTGGGACCATTTTTCTTGTTATCTCTCTAAGTGTAGGGTGTGCAATGATGTCAGGGGAGGGCGCGCATACGTGTCTGCATGCGCTCCTCCTGGTGCCTGCCCACTCAGTTGCTTTTGCTTGCAGCAGCAGTGCTCTGTTCCCCAGCCACCACCATGGGTCAGAAACACAGTGACAACTGGAATCCTCCCTCCCCAGAGAGGGAGAGCAGTCCCTCGGACACTCAATCCCTCTCCACCCCTGCTGACCCCCAGTGACCCGTGATCACTCCCGAAAGGGGGTCACTGATGTAGCACGAGGTAAGGTGACCGGCACCTCAGCCCTCAGCGCCACCAGGCTGGACTTTTCCTTCCATTTCCTATTTCCAGATATATCCTCCTCATAATCCAGTCCTGTACCAGATGTTGTTTCCTCCTCCTCTGGGGTCCTCTACCACCATTATTGGGGTTTCTGCTATGGAGGACCCCAACATCCTCACCAGTCCCTACCACAGTTACCTCCTCCCAGCTGTCCCAGCCTGCAGGAGTTGTATAGCAATTATGTAGTGGTACTGGATGAGCAGTGTGCCTTTGACCCCCACACCCACCTTCCAGAGCACACCACAGTCCAGCTTCCCTTTTTCCTAGGCACTCTTTGAAGTTACAGTGTCAGAGTTGGTGGCCCCTGTGTTGGGGAAGAGTTTCCCACATCCTAACCAACTAGTCTTGGGTCTAACAGCCTCCTCCCTCAACCCAGAGAGAGATGCATGCAGATGGGCCATCACCACAGTCTCCAGATAGTCTTTCTGCTGAAAACTGCTGCCACACAGCCACTACACTGCATCACTCCCAGCATACTCAGTTCCTACTTCTCTGTGATATTTGGACATTCTTATGTACCCCTACCTAGACAGAGTGTGCTAGTTTTTTCCTTTTTGTTGTTTGTTACGCTTTTTGTATACCTACCCTAGATAGAATGTTGCTCATATTTGCTATTTTGGCCAACCCTTTACTTTCCACTAGCCCTTTATGCACCTTTTTCCTTATTATGATGCTTCAAGTTTTTCTCTACTGTTGTTAATTAGTCCACTTGAACATCTACCCTAGAAAAGTTCTTCTAATCCCTAGATAGGTAGGATCAACACAGTTTGAACACCTGCCCTAGATAGGGTGTTGATTCCCTGTTTTGGGCAACCCTTTATTTATTACCTTTATGATTTTGATACATTTAAAACTTAAAGCTAAAAGGTAGTCTGGTCAAGGGTGACACAATAGGGGTGCAGTATGTCCTGTCAAATGCCACCCCACACTGTCCCCCAGTGTGTCACCCTTAAGCTTAGCCCTTTAGCTTGAGTACCACCAGTCTGAAGCCTTGAAATACAGTAGCTCTACTCCACCCTGGTTACTGCACACATACACCCATCTGGACCTTAGAAGAGAGGGAGAGGTGTTCAGTCCAGGAAGCCTTGTGCTGTTCTGCACTCCCAGTTTAGTCCACAACTGATATCACTGCTGTTTTCTTTTAATTAGATCCCAACTGCTGGTGAAATAGCCTGCCTGGCCCCCAATGCATCATCCACAGGTGCTCAAGACAACTGTCAAAACATGGCAGATTTCAAATGCCACTTCAAGTTTGTAAGTATTAGTGTTGCTCTGCCCCTTTACTGCACACACACTCCTGATTGGAACTTAGAGGAGGGGGAGAGGAGTTACAGCCAGGAAGTCTTGTGATGTTTTACATTCCTGGTTTGTTGCACAGTTGATGTCACAGCTGTTTTTTTTTTTAAATTAGATCCCTACTCCTGGTGAAAAGAGTCTGTCCGGCCCCAGTGAAACTCGGCTCCCAAAGTTGCTTGAGCTGACTGTCAAAATGCATTGGATTTCAAATGCTGCTCAAAGTTTGTGAGTGTTAGTGTTGCTCCACCACCTTTCCTGCGAATAAACAACTAATAGCAAATGCTGTTGTTGGTGTTGATTTATTTAAGTGTCTTGCTCTAGGGATCTGAGAAGAATGCAAAAAGCTAGCTGCAAATGAGTCAGTGTGGTTCAGTTTGCAGCACATCCGCTTCTGGGTGATATTGTTGGTGTTGTAGTCTTTCACCTGGATTAGGCTCATACCAGAAACACTGGCACCCAAGTGCAGTACTGGGGGGTGCTGTACTGTTGGGATGTGCCATCCTTCAGTTTAGACTTTGAACCAAGGTCCCTTCTGCCAATCTCTAATTCTGCCCTGGTGGATGCCCAGGTAGAAGTAAAAGGTCCCAAGCCTTTTTTCAAAAGAGTATGCCATTGTTATCAGTGTCCTAGCCAACATTCCCTTTCCCATAACAGCTGTTCATGCAGTTGTTCAAGGTTGTGGGTAGGTGGGTGTTTATGTGCAAAATGGCTGCCACTACACATTTTGAGTCACAGAAGTACCAGTCTCTCGATGCTTGCGAAGCACATTGGGACACAATGTGCATGAAAAAAATGCAATTTAAAGGGCACTGTCAACCCTTGTCCATCATATTATTCATAGTTAAAACCCACATTTTATGATTTGCTTACTGTCTCAGAAATTCATCGATGTTGTTAGTTGTTTTATCTGAGTCCTTTCTTAGTAGAACTGACATGCATGCTAATGCTGTAATTATAACTAACATTATTTTGTTTCAATCCTTGATCAACTCTTATTGCGTACTTCTTTAACATTAGGAACACACCAAACTGTGCAGACACTTATGATGCTATAGACCAATATCCTCCCACTTTGCCATGGGTGGTGAAACTGTATTGTGGGTGTTCACAAGTCCAGGCACGATGCAATGGGAATTAAAGAATGTAAACAAACACCTTTTTGTGTGGTAACATCAGAATGACAGACAGTCTGCTTTTCACTTTTAAAAAGTTAAAAGGAATCTGAATAAAACTACATTAGCAATTTCTTCAGAGTATGATCAATCATAACCTGTGTTTTTAAACTGGAGACACTTTGAGACCTAAGGGAGTTGATAGTGTCCCTTTAAAGGCTAATTATTGTTCTTCTTGTAAAACATTTTATTCATATAAATTATTATTAGCTTCTATATATTCAGTAAGTACACTAGATATAGTTTGTGCCTATTTTTAAGTACAACACAGAGGGTTACAGGACAAAGAAAATATAGTACGATACCAGAGGGTGGCTGGAGAATCAGTACAAATACAAAACAATATGATACAATATTGGAAGACAACGGTACATGGATTAAACTGATATAAGATACAAAAAGACAAGAGCAATACATAATCAAACATAGTCAAGGAACAGTGATATCAGCATAGCATAAGATAAAACAAAAGTAAAACAAGACATAATCAAACTCAGTTAACTGTGGATAGAGTACACACCTGCTACTCCAGTTGAGGCAGCACTGAAAGTAAGACTAACAGTGTAGGCAGGTGAATCATAAGGAAACTACCAGCAGAGATTGCATACAGACTTAGTTAGAATTGGCCTTGAGCTGAGCCCACACTAAGCTAAAGGAGAAACTAAACTAAGGAGAAAGAGCAACAGGCTGAGAGTGGCAGGGATATGAACAAGAAACTCAGCTGAGGAAAGCTCATTTCCATTGAGATCGTTAAAGTTGTCTTAGGATACATGATACAATAATATAACGATATAAAAAATATAACAATATATAACAAACAATTGGAAATAAATAGTTAAGAAGATAAAACCTCTTACATTTACATTAAATAATATTATAAGTAGTATTATTGCATGAGTTTGATTACACTAAAGAATAAAGCAGCGGGTCTTCTTTTTCTTCTTCTTCCTCTTCCTCTTCTTCTTCTTAACTTTCACATAACTGAAGCTACAGTAATACTAAATTGGTGCATTGGTGGTCTCAAGTGAATAGTTACACTTTATGAGCCTGAAACTTAAGACATCAGGGAGATTGGCAAGATAGGTGTTTTTTCCATATATAGTTTGAACTTTTTCTTTTTTTACTCCCCTTCCCCCCGGGGCCGTGGCGTACACATGAATGTACATGCGTGGAGGTGCATGCACAGGCCAGGATCCGGTGGCCCTCTCTGTCCCTCTCTGGACTTTCATTGCCACTTCTAACTGCCTACGCTACCCATCGGGCCTCCACCCAGTGGGAGTGGGACTACGGCAGTGCGGGCATCCACTCCATGGAAGGGAGAGCCAATGCTCAATCCTGTTCTGACCCTCCCCTCTGAGCCGGCACCCCAGCGACTCGAGGTGGTTCCTGAACCTAGGTCACCAGCGTGGTAAGGTGCCAGCACCTCAACCCTCTGCGCCATCAGGCAGATGCCACAAAATAGTTTTTAAAGAGTGACTTTGCACTTCAACATATATTAATAAGATGTTTGACCTAATACAGTTTTCTTCACACCAGGCAGCCCCTTATATACCCCCTTTCATGTAAACACTCTCAGCTATATTATATCTTCTTAGCTAAATCCCTCAGCTTCATACTTGCTATGCACGTCTCAGATTTTTAAACACTCAGCACAACACCAGGAACAACTTCTTATGCCTCAATATTAAATCACCCACACAATCTTGTGAACCCTACCTCCCTTTGTGAACTCCTCACTTACCCATTTCCCCTCACCTACAATACTCTACTTGGTAGACAGCTATTCTATTCTCTGCACCAAAAATACCCCTCTGGGAAATACCCCACTGGGCACATGAAATTTCCCCCCTCTCTTATTTTATCTTTCTCTCCCACACCTGTACAGGTGAACTGTCACTATGGCTCTGAAAGGGCTCTGTGCTGCCCTTATCTCCTGTGCACTGTTATTATTCTTTGAACAAGGTTTCAGACATATAATTACCCCCTGCAACTCTCCCTACCTCCACCACTCACTTCCAGATATCCCAACAGCAACTTAAAATCCCTGTTCTTGGTCTCCTCTCTATGAGACACACTCGCACCCTAGGACACCACATCATTTCCCTTCACTCTTCATGCACTTCCTTTGTTGTCTTTCTCCAGACACAATCACTAGCTACCCTAACACTAATAGCCGGGGAAATAGAAACCAACCCCGGCCCCGTGGTGGCCACCCTCATTTCACCATCGATATGAATGAGTCCCAGTGGCATTCACATCATACACCTAAATGTAAGAAGCATTTTATCCAAGATGCAAGACATTGAGGCCTTCTCTGCCCTTTATAAACCATGCATTCTGGCAATTTTAGAATCCTGGCTCTCACCCCTTATGGGAGGGTAGGCGAAATTGTTTAACCAGGAAAGGCACACTAAGCCAGAGCTTGTTTCCAGGTGTGACCTGGGAGCAAAAGGAAGCTAAGTGACTTGCTCAGAGTTACACAGTATACAAGTGGGGGCTGATTCGATTCAAACCCAGGTCTCCAGGTTTGCAGCTCAGTGCCCTTAATCACTATGCTATACTGCCTATAGAAGACTGAGAAATATTCCTGCCAGACTTTAATATCTTCTGCAAGGACAGACACCCCAAAAAAGGAGGTGGCATCCTGATTTACACTGACGTCAACCTCAAAGCACAAATCTGCATCCCTCCTTATACTCCCAGCACCTCCTGAAATAGCTTTCCATCACTATCACCCTAGGCCCCACAGTGCTATGTATCACTTGCGTGTACAAAACACCCAAATCAGGGGATCAAAGTCCTATATGACCTCACCCACATGCTCAATACATTCCCAGCTTCCAAACGTATCATACTCGGTGATTCAAATCTGAATTGGCTTTATAAGGCACCTGGTAATTTGGACGTACTAAATTCATATCAGTTTCAGCAAATCATATGATTCTCCACTAGGTCAAACCTTAGGACTGGTAATCACACCCTTCTGGACTAGGTCCTGGTTAACAACATTGAAAGAATCCTAACTTCAGGGGTCCTAAGCGACTCAATCAGCGGTCACCATGCCATTTACTGCCAATGACATAATAATGCCTCTAAACACCTCCCCCCCCCCAATCATTTCCTACAGAAAAGTCTCTAACCTTAACGTTGACTACTTTTTGTTCAACCTGCACCACATCAACTGGTCCTATCCCAACATGGTCCCTGATGTCAACAGAGGCCTTGATTTCTTTATTCATGCCTTCTCATCTGTGCTTGATAAGCATGCTACCCCCCCTCCACCATGCACCCACAAAGTTAAAGCCCAAAATTCCCCATGGCTCATGGTTCCATGTCATAATAGCAATAGCAAAACAGCAATTGCTATTATGGCGAGTGCATATCAATGAAAAGCAAATTGGTGATATACACTTTAAGGTGACTCGACTTCTGGCAATAAAAAAAGCTTTTTTATTGGGTGGGCTGTGCCCAACCCCCTGTGCCACCCTTCATGGGGAGCTTTGCCTCCACCCCCCCAGTTAGGATTCTCAAATCCGGGGTGGTGCATGTCAGGAAGGGGGAAAAATCTGGATCTTGGAAAAAATTCAGTGCCACAGCGTGCAGCTGCGGCAAAATGTAACCAGCTCCCAGTCCTGAACCCAGTACCTGCTGTGCCAGAGCTAGCCTCCCACACAACCACACTACAAGGCTAGCTTGGCAGCAGCAGTTACTCCAGTCCCTGACAACCCCTTCCCTGTCTCTCTCCTTCCTCTCGCTATTCCCCCCTTCCAATCGCTCTTCCCCATACTCGCGGTCCCATACCCTTGCTATTCTAGAGGGTAGCCCAGAATAATAGCGCCCAAAATGAGTCGCTATTTTTGTAGTCATTCATTTTGGGTCAATATTATTATGTGATATCTGGCTTACAAAGGAAATATTTGCCCTTACGCATAAAAGGATACATCCTAGGCTAAATATATGACAACAAATTGCATCTCTGACTGGAACACTTACAGACGCTTACGCAATAAGTGCAAACACTTATTTCAAAGCACCAAATGCCAGTACCTAAAATCCCAACAAAAACAATACCTGCATAACCCTAAAAAGTTCTGGCAGTCAATCAATTAGCTCCTAAATGGCCAGCAGCACTCCCATAACATCTCTATTGAACAGAATGTAACAACCTTCACTGACCTCTCGAAAATTGCCACCCTTTTCAATGATTTTTTTCTGTGATCTGTCTAAATACAGACCTAGTGGACATACTGATACTCCCCCCAATAGAATTCAGTCTGACATCAGGTGGCATCTTTTCTATATTAAAAGGGTAATGACACGTGACGTGCATAAACTACTACTCACTCTCAAATGTGATAAATCAGCCGATCCCGATGGTCTTATCCCTAGATTTCTTAAGCTTGCCGCCTCCCAAATTGCACTTCCTATAGCTAAAATCTTCAATCTATCCCTCTCTTCCTGCTCTGTGCCATCCCTCTGGAAAACATCCAAGGTTGTTTCCCTTCACAAGAAAGGGAAATCTACCTCCCTTGAAAACTACCACCAAATTTCAGTTCTCTCAACTTTAGCCAAACTTCAAAAGAAAATCACCCACCAACAGTTCACCGAATGACTGCAGCAACATGATCCCATTTGCCTGGAAAAATACAGTTTTTGAAAAGGACACAGTACAAACACTGCCCTAATAACCTTCACTGATGTCATTTACCAGGCCATGGACACAGGTCACATCACTGATGCTGTGTTCATTGATCTGACAAAAGCTTTCGACCATGTTGACCATAAACTTCTTATCTCAAAACTCCGATCTCTAGGCCTCAGGATCCCCACCACAGCATGGTTCAAAGATTATCTGCACCATCACCAGCAAGCTGTCAAAATAGGAAACACCTCATCTGGAGTGAATCTTTTCCCCAGTGGAGTCCCCCAAGGCTCCATTCTACGGCCCCTCTTATTCTCTATTTTTACTAATGATCTCCCTATCATCTGCAGACCAATAAAAGCACTTCTTTATGCTGACAATATGGTCCTTTATACTCATAGTTGTAAAATGACTTCCATCAATAGCTCCCCCGCCAATTCATTTGCCAGGCTGTAATCCAGGCTCTCTCAAGAAACAATTATTCTAAATCTACCTAAAAGACAGTCCATGCTGTTTGGATCCAAGCAAAAACTCTTCAAACTCTCCCCTTTGTTTCATATTGACACTAAAATTGGCTCCCCCTTCAAAAATACCCTCTCCTTTAAGTACCTTGTTGTACACCTCAACCACCTCCCTTTCTTTTGAAACCCACCTCCAGCACACCATATCATCAGTTCACAAAAAAATGGGATCTCTCTATAGAGTCTGCCACTTCTTGACCCCAGACACCAAGGTCAAAATCGCTCAGGCTAATCTCCTTCCTGTGTTTGAATATGGCTCGGCAGTCATCAATTCTGCTGGTAAATCTGTTCTACAAAAACAGTATATTCTCTGTTATAATTTAGAAAATGGTCTTTTTTTATTTCCTGACATCTGAGTGGCTGATACCCTTGCCCGGGGGGGGGGGGTACTGTAACTTACAATAGATGCCCAGGAAATAAAAAGTACCAGCGTAAGGGCCCCTTTATTAACTGAAGTATCCTTGTGCCGACCCTGCTTGCTCATTGGCCAAAACTACCCTCTTCAATTTGAAATCAGTGCCATCATTTTTCTCTCATTTAGTGAGTGACACTGGCACCATCAAGGCTTCCTAGTTTGGTGCCAGACCACCCCCAATGAGAGAAATTCCACACTCCCAGCAGGATTCCCCAATACACTACAGCCTCCATTCCTACAATACAGTCTCTGTTTCTGCATCACTACCAGATGGATTCTTGATCCCTGCTTTGCCGTCTTCAGACACAGCCCAGCTGTGACCCCTGAACCAAAACACAGCATACCGCCTTTGCGGACAGTGGCTCCCACAGTGGCACCTCACAAAATGATAATTAACAACAAGGACCTGGCATGCACACATGAGGACACCCTGCAAAGTAAGGGAATGCTAAGCTTCTGTACACTCTGCCAAAACATTTCTACTGAAAAAAAGTTTCCTTTTTAAATCAGCAGCATGAGCACATCGCATGCTCAGCACTACCTGCAGACAGCAGTAAAGTTAATCGTGTACCTTAGACACCCCGACTCCACTCCCACTCCAGCAAATAATGTCCTTTTGTTTTATACAACAAAAAAGTTATATTTAAAACCATGAAACCTTATTGATAAGAGCTACCTCACCCGACATGGATGTGACAGAACTGAAGTGAATCCAGTACTGTTTCTCCAGGGATTCCGGTCCCCAGAAGAGGCAGCAGGGACCGAATAAAAACATTCAGACAGTCTCAGTACTTATTTGGTCCTGGCCCTCAGGACACACAGCGAGGACCAAGAAATGGTGAATGCAAACAAAAAAAAAAAAAAGGTAAAAAATGAAACGGGGAAGGCAATGGCAATCATACATAACTGTTCCCTCTAGTGACAACTATTGGAGCCACCATTGTCAGCAGTAGAGGGACTACTTTATAAAACAAGACAAAAGAATTCAATTGTCATTTTTTTATAGCATTACCTTAGTCTTTTTTTTGTAATCCTATGAAAAATGACATATCTAGCCCATTTTCTAAGTGCGATAATACCCTTCAAGGTGGGCAGTATGGGCAATACCGGACCTTGCAGAAGTTATAAGGCTTTTCGCCTATGGTGTCAGGCCTCATTATGCCCCTGGGCAGTCCGGTATTGCCCAGTACCACCTACCCTGTTGGGTCTTATTGCTTGCATAGCCAAATTCACCTCTGGCTATCGCCGCAATACCCACCATTGCACAGTGCTCAACAACCTCAACTGGCTACCTTCACAACTCAGAGCTAACCTTGCTCTCACCTCCCTCATTGACAAAACTCATCATAATGGCAACCCACCTTGCTTAGCCAGGCAAATTCCTCTCATTAATCTTCCAACTTCCAGATCTTCCTTCCACAACAACATTGTCATCCCACTGTTTCCGTACCAGTATGGATCAGTAGTCCTTTTCCTACCATGCTGCCTCTATATGGAACTCAATACCTCCACCCATAAGAAAAGTTACCTCCTCCTCCAGCCTTTACAAACCTTCTGAAATCCTACTACTTCTCCTATGTCACATGTCAATGTTCCCACTAACCCTCTCATTTTCCTCTTCACCTTAACCTGTTACTTCATACCACTTGCCCTACACCTCTATTCCCACCTATTAAGTAATTGTATTCAAATACACTGACCCACCCTTTTGCACTTTCTGTAAGTGAAATCATGTGATTATTACATTGCATATATTGTTATCCCTTCCCTTACTGCACATGATGTCTTTTCACCATATCAGGTTATCACTGTTCTGAACATATTGTTCTTGACATATTGCCCAGTATATATTATCACTTGCTGTTTATATTTCACTATAACTGTATACTTTATAGAAACATAGAAACATAGAGGTTGACGGCAGATAAGGACCTCAAGGCCCATCCAGTCTGCCCATTTCTTTTTCTACCTTATAAATGTGCCATCAGCCTTTGCTCTGTCAGTGGCCTATCTATTCATACTCATCTGTATTGCTCCCTTATGCCTGTCCCATGCCTGTCTGAAGCCCTGCACTGTACTCATAACCACCACTTCCTGAGGTAGGCCGTTCCATGCACCCACCACCCTTTCTGTGAAAAAGAATTTCCTCACATTCCCCCTTAATCGGCCTCCCTCTAGTCTCATGCTGTGTCCTCTTGCCCTGCTATTTTTCTTATATTTAAACATGTTAGATTCTTTCACCTTGTTAATGCCCTTAAGGTGTTTGAATGTTTCGATCATATCACCTCTCTCCCTCCTTTGCTCAAGGGTATACATATTGAGCTCCGTTAATCTGTCCTCATATGTCTTCTGATGCAGTCCCTGCACCATTTTGGTTGCCCTTCTCTGGACTGCCTCAATTTGGTTAATGTCCTTGAGAAGGTGTGGCCTCCAGTACTGCACGCATCTGCACCTGAGTTGTGCCTGAAAAAGGCCTCTTCTGACAGTGTACTTACCTGGTCATCAAAGTTAAATGAATAAATTTATTTTCAATGTTCGTTTCCAACATGCACAGCACATCTTCGTTGTTTGTCTAAAACGACTGTAAAAATCATTTGCCTCTACTCTGCTAACCTCACAGTGCTTTGTTTTATGACACCATAGTGCTTACCATGACAACAGATTGTGATGACACAAATATCAGCTGTGTGGTTAGCAGGGGAGAGGCAGACACATTTCGAATGACTCAGTGAAATAAGTACTACATGTTTTACAATATTTTGCAACAGGGAAAAGTAAAGAAATAACTAGTAAACAAAAAAGTAAAAATATAATTGGTGTAAATCTAGTGTTTGTAAGGTTTTTACAATAGTAGAGAGTTGCTCTTAAAAAACCCTTTAAAGGACTTCTTTCACCTGAAAACAATAATAGTTTTTTAAACACCTTTTAAGGGCTTGGTAAAGGATGAGGTGAGGACAGTCAGGAGCCTCAGTAGGGCTTGAAGCAAACTAGCCTGAGAGCTGACAAAACATGTTCTAAAAAAGCCATCGGGGCATCACTGGCAGCAATATTAAAAATACATTTTTAAGAGCTTGGGGAAAAGGTGAGGGAAGGATGGTCAGGAGCTCAGCAGTGCTTGTGACAGACCAGTTTGAGAGCTGACAAAAAAAATGTTTTAGAGGCCCTTTTAAGTGCTTTTTGAAAAAAAAAGAGGTGGAATGTAAACTAATTTGTTGTCATGCACTTCGAAATCCTACATGACCAGTTGTAATGTATTTTTTTTTTACAAATGCCAAACCCTGCAATGATCTGCACCTGTCCAGCAGCTACATATTCCCCCACATCAAGCTAATGGCTAACACCTGCTACCGCCTCAGTGTCAGGGGGCCACATGAATGTTCTGAGTTCAATTTAGACAGCATATGTGCCACTTGCAGGCATAGCCCCCCCCCCCACACACCCACACACTCAGACACCTGACTGGCTTCTACACAGGACATAACATCGTATGCACATAGCAGAAGCTCAGTGTGTCATCCACTACAGAAGTATTCAGAGGAAACATGGCCATGGAGTGAGATTGTGGGTTTCAAGTTTTTCTAAGCTACACCATTGACTTATTTTGAATACTCTGATCAGCTAATAAATAAAAATCAAACTCCTCTGCATCATCAGAAATACTTTATTTTGTGAAAGGGTAAAAGTGTGGAGCCATATAAAGAAAGGAGACAGAGTCCCATGACAGGCCTGGGTGTGCAGCTTTGTGACAATTGTTACCTAACCCATCCTCATTAGAGGTGGGCCAAGTGGCCCCAATTTGCTCCTCGAAGTGATTCACAGAGTGAAGGTGAATTCGTGAGTGTTCCTAGCAGTAGAGTACTTCGCATTATAATGGGAGACGTGAAGTCCATTGAAAACAATGACTTTGCATTACTCTGCCTTCCCAAACCACTACTCCACCAATTCTTAAGGTGAAGTACATTGAAAACAATGTACTTTGTTTCACTTCGCCTTGTTTTTAAGCTCCAAATGCAAATTTTGCAGTGATTCATGGGATTTCAGGTCACATGGGCTCTAGATTGTTCTGCACAGCCTCAGTTTGTGGTAGTGTGTGTAGGAAGCTGTAGGAGGCAATCTGCTCTGAGACCTCTCTGCAATTAAAACCTTCTAAAAGCTGTTAAAAAAGCCTTTTTGAGTATTTTTTTTGCTGAAACTTTAGTTCATTGATTATAGGAAACCCTCCTGTGCGCATATCATCGAGCGTTTATTGCTTGTGTGTGGATTTTGAATGTTAATGTACAACATTCAGTCTGTGTACTGAGAGACAGTGGAAGTGTGCTTTGGGGGAGGGGCGTATCTGTGGTGTAGGTAGATTAACTTGGAGAAAAAGACAGTGCTTTCTGTTTTGGTGATATTTTTCTTATATAACTGTGATGATGTACACACAGTAATATGTTCAATAATTCTTGCCATTTTTTTGCTGATTGTTGTGGTGCAGCAGTGAATAATTTTAGTTTGTTTAAAATATGTGGTTATATTACTGAAGTTTTCAATTTGCTACGCATTACTTAGTATGTGTGTGAGTATGTGTGTGACGCGTGTCATCAAATCAGACACCTTCTATTGTGCCACATGATAATTTCAGCAATGTGAACTTGCTATCCACTGCAGCTGTATGATTTTGTACTTCTTTGTGGTATCTTTACTGGTACTAGTACTAGTGACTAATCTGCAACAGTGCAGTACAATGCCCCAGCGGCCATCCCAACTGAAAAAAGGTATTCTTTTCCAGAATTTAATTTCTGATGGTGAGCACTGGTTAGGTGTTGTGCCTTTGCATCTGCATCTCTTCAGTGTACAATGCAGTCTTAATCTGTCTGTGCATTTGCAACTCTTTAGGGGCCAATCTCCATCTGTAACTTAAGTCACAGTTGTTTCTTTGGCTTCCCTTCAGAGTACTGGACAGGTGCAGTGCATAATTCTGGATGAACATTGTACTCATTAATATGTGTTTTTAAGTCAGGACCATCATCACGAGTCACTTGTGATACAAATCATGTTCTTCATCATCACAGTCACAAATACAGTCACAAATCATTATTCATGATCAAGTCACGAATCACAACACTCATTTTTTGACTAGTTACATGGATGTATTGTAAGTATGTTTTGTAGTATCTCTCCAGGCTTCACCACCCCACCATTGTACCCATTAATGAGCGTTTTTATGTCAGGGAGTTTGTGCTAGAGCTCATCGGGGAAGTGCAGCTGTAGGCATTTGCATTCCCAATACAGTTTTATGGTTGGTTATCTCACACCGTCGACACCGAATCACGTTCTTCATAATCACGGTCACAAATGCAGTCACAAATCATGATTCACAATCACGTCACGAATCACAGCATTAATTTTTTTACTAGTTACTTGGTGTATTGTAAGCATGTTTTGTAGTATCTCTCCAGGCTTCACCACTCCACCATTGTATCCATTAATAAGCTTTTTAAAGTCTGGGAGTTTGTGCTACAGCTAATCGGGGAAGTACAGTCATAGGCATTCGCGTTCCTTCCCATACAGCATGTGAGTCACAGTACTGTAAGTAGTGGTGGGTGAAGTGGCCCCAATTTGCTCCATGAAATGATTCACTGAGTAATGTGGAATCTGCAGAGAACTCCACAATGTGAAGTGAAGTACTTTGCTTTATAATGAGGAACACGAAGTCCATTGAAACCAATGACTTTGTGTCATTCCGCCTTCCCCAAACCACTTCTCCACCAATTTTAAGGCGAAGTACATAGAAATCAATGCAATTCACTTAACTTCACCCTGTAATTGAGCTCCAAATGAAATTCTGCAGTTATTCAAGGGCTTGCAGGTCACATGGGCTCTAGATTGTTTGGCACAGCCTCAGTTGTGGCCTGGATAGTGTGTGTGCAGTGGTAGCTGGAGACAGTTTACTCTCAGAGCTATGCAACTCAAAACCTCTAAAAGCTGTTTAAAATGCCTTTTTGAGTAATATTTTTTGCTCAAAATTTAGTACTTTGATTGTAGGAACCCCTTCTGTCCTCATATTATCGAGTGTTTATTGTTGTGTGTGGATTTTGATTGTTAATTTAGAACAGTCAGTCTGTGTACTGTGACGTGTGCTTTCGGGGAGGGGCGTATTTGTGGTGTAGGTAAATTAACTTGGAGAAAAAGGCAGTCTTTCTGTTTTAGTTATATTTTTCTTGTATAACTGTGCTAATGTACACACAGTAATATTTTCAGTAATTCTTGACATTTTTTTGCTGATTGTTGTGGTGCAGCAGTGTACAATTTGTATGTTTAAAATATTTGGTTATATTACTAAAGGTTTTCAATTTGCTACACATTACTTGAGTGTGTGTGTGAGTGTGTGTGCGATGCGTGCCATTAAATCAGAACTTTTTATTGTGTTACAGAGTAATTGCAGCAATGTGAACCTGCTATTCACCACACCTGCATGAATTTTTTATACTGCTTTGTGGTATCTTTTTTTTTTATTTTAGCTTTTGTTGACCGGGTAAGTGCACTAGACAAATCCCACCTATTTTCAGGCACGACCCGGGGGAGGGGGATACAGATGAATGCCGACTGACCTTGAACCAGATTAAGCTGTTGGTGGTATTTATAGTGAATGAGGAAAATTTGGCCAGGACACCGGGGAAAGTCCCCTACTCTTTTCAATAAGTGCCATGGGATCTTTAACATCCACCTAAACTACCACCAATCCAGGCAGATGGGACCTCGGTTTAACGTCTCATCTTTACTGGTAGTGGATTGTTACTGCCATGAACTAATCCCCCAACTTGCAAAATGTATTCCTTTTCAGATTTGGATTTGTGACGTGTGAGCACTGGTTTGGTGTTGTTGTGCCTTTCCGTATGCATCCCTTGAGTGTGCAGCACAATCTTAATCTGTCTGTGCATTTGCATGGCACCATTAATTCTGGGGGACTGTATTTCTTGTTATGCTCTCATTTCACTTCGTCAGCACAGGGGAATTTTCTGGACACAAGACAGGAGCATTTTGGGGATGCACATGAATTCTGGTGACTCTGTGTGTGACCTGACCACTGCATGCATGACTGAGTGTGCCATTAATTCTGGGAGACTTTGCATTTCTTGTTACACTCTCATTTCACTTCATCAGCACTGGGGAGTTTTCTGGACACAAGACAGCAGCACTTTGGGGTTGTACATTCATTCTGGTGACTGTGTGGGTGGGATGCTGCCAATATTGTTGTCACTCCACCTTACTTCCCATTTAAGGTGGAATGACAACACGGAGTAATAATAACAATGCAAAGTGAGCCTTTCTTATGGGGCACTCCGCGTTGTGAAGTGCCAACCCGAAGTGGCCACTTTGTATTCACTTTGCTGGCAGATTTTAAATTTGCTGCATCTCTAATCCTCATGCTCCAGAGCCTAGATAATACCTCTTTTTGTAGCTTGCCTACACTGTAGTAGGTAATGAAAAAGCCTAAACTGAAGTACTGTTTTTTCATTTTTGTTACTGCAGTGAAAGGCAGAAATGCAAGTCAGGAACTGGGACACCTACATGGTGTCATGGCTCCACCAGCAACATAGTTTAAGAGTTTGTTGTAAAGTCTAAGAGGTCCAACCATGAAAGCACAGTGCAGGGCTGGTGCAGTATAAACAAGCAGCCAGCCTGGTGTTAAAGAAAAGGAATGCTGCACTCAGGCAGAAAACTACAGTTTAGCTGACAATGCAGTTTGTTTTATTGCAAATACAGTAGCTGTAATACAGACCGAGCTGCTTGCCACAATGCCCTGGCACTTTGAGTCACTCACTCTTCATCAGGGGACATGGCAGCTGCAGCCTGAAGTCACCATTTATTTATTAAAAATTATGAATATTAAAAATATGCACAGATGATAAAGGAGACTAATTGCTTCAATAATATATATATATATATATATATATATATATATATATATATATATATTTAGAGGCAAAAACTCAGTTTAATGCATTAGTTAGGGTTGTTCCACAGCGACAAAAGTGAGGAAATTCACTGTTAGGGTTGAAAACCTAACTCCAATCACCCCAGCACCACACACACACAGACACACACACACATTCAAGTATGGGGGAGGACCAAGTCAACACAACCAATGACAGACATCCAGCAGCAGGTGACAGAAATAACAAACAATTGTCTAAATGTACTACGAGACATCCCCACCCACCTGACCAGGTACTGCATGCTCAGTGGAGATCAACAGCAAAACTGAGGCCATGTACACCAAACGTACACATCCCTGATTGCAGCTGCACACAATGTACCACACTTAGTAGTTGCATGGCCTTACCTACCAATGCCCCACACCACACCACAACTGGTACTGTGCCGTTATTCAATATAAATGCTGAAGGTGCATGATGACAGTTGTAGAAAGGTTTTAACACTAGTGAGTATACATTAATTAAGAGAAGCACATAAATTAGCTACAAGACACTGGCATGCTCAAGATAAAAGTAGTGATACATTTAGTAGGTGATTTACATAGTAGTACATTTACTGCAATGGTTTACTCAACATAGAGAGGCTGATGTAAACATATGGAAAAGCATTGCCTGTTCAACTGTGAAATTGTACTGCCAGTATCACATGCATTCTTACTGATGAAGGTGTACTGCTGATGTACATACATAGACCTTCAGTGTGTTTCAATGGTAAAGATGCAGTAAGTATTCTTTGTAAGAAACATTGTAATTGCATGGATCAGGCCAAGCAACTTCTAAATATCATAGCACTACTGAGCCAACAATGATGTACCTGTAACGGAGATGTATATAGGATAGATTTTCCTGTAGGCACTTACTGAGTATGTTGTACCTGATAAAGACAATCTCATTGCATCTGTGATGACTAACTTATTCAAATAGTAATACATTTACTATTGTTGCAATGAGTGATGTATGCCACTTATGGACACAGTGTAATTTTTTTTAACAGTTGTTTCATATTCAGGCTGTATGCCTACTGTTTGGGTTTGCCACACTTCTGTCACTGATGCTATCAAAGTGATAACTATGTTAATTGTGGTACAACAGGAATCAAGTAGGTATGGTGAAGATATAAACAGAATGTCTTTTAGTATTGATTTAACTCACAATGGGGTAAGTGTACTAGGACAGCAGGGGTTATCCTCTGTCACTGACTCTGTCAGTTATAATCACACTAGGGTTTCGATGACTGTAATGATCAAGTTACACTGTTCATCTTCATGAGTTCATATTCACAGCCATTCTCCAGTAACTAGACAGTGTATGGTGTAACTGGGTGGGACACTGTGTTGCAAAGCTGCTGCAGTGCCTAGCAGAGGGAGTATCTACTCATAAAGACAATTAAGCAATAAGGCATGACCAACAGTTATGTTAAATGGTCTGTTATCACCCTGTAGGGGTTTAATGTTGAATGAGGCATAGCCGAAGTGCCACATGTAGCAGACAGTGATAAACTGACCATTAACATAATACCTGGGAGTAGCTTATTGCCATCATAATAAAACTGTTTTTAAACAACATTAAACCATGTTCATCATATGGTTAGGCTCTACATGTATGTTAATAAAAACTAAACATAAGGCTGTTACAATGTTTACAGTCAATTAGAAAGCTGCATTTCTCAAACCCTTGTTATAATCAGAGATATTATACCTGTACAACTCCTTGGTTTTGCTGAACTCTATTGCTCAGGTGGCCCATCACTATGTGGTGTGGTCTGGTGTGGGGCATCGGTAGGTAAGGCCATGCAACTACTAAGTGTGAATGCGCTGTGCAGCTGCAATCAGGGATGTGTACGCTTGGTGTACATGGCCTCAGTTTTGCTGTTGATCTCCACTGAGCATGCAGTACCTGGTCAGGTGGGTGGGGATGTCTCGTTGTACATTTAGACAATTGTTTGTTATTTCTGTCACCTGCTGCTGGATGTCTGTCATTGGTTGTGTTGACTTGGTCCTCCCCCATACTTGAATGTGTGTGTGTGTCTGTGTGTGTGTGGTGCTGGGGGGGTGAATTCGGACTTATCGTTTTCAACCCTAACAGTGAATTTCCTCACTTTTGTCGCTGTGGAACAACCCTAACTAATGCATTAAACAGAGTTTTTTGCCTCTAATTTCCCTTCTTTTTGAGAATGATAATGAGAAATAGTGAATGTAATGCAGTGGCTGGAGCGCGGGCCCAAGTTCTGCTGCCGCCACATGATGTCTTATGGCATAGTAACAGGAGCAGCAATGCAAACAGAAATGCTAACAGTGGCACATATGGTAACACAAGCGTGAATGAGAACAGAAAGGGTAACGCACATGGTGGCGTGAGACGGGAACGGTGTGCCACTGATGTCTTGTCACATAGTAACATGGTGCCTGTAAATGGAAATGTCAATGGGCATGGTGGACGCAAAGTGAAACAGAAAGAGAAACAGTACGGTACACACAAATGGCAAAAAAGTAACAGAAACGCAAGCGCAAATGAAAACGCAAAGGATAATGCACATAGGGCCACGCGCTCCCAGCACATAATGCAGCAGCGGGAGCACGGGGCCTGAAGGGCCCCGCACTCCTGCCACATGATGTCTTGTGGCATAGTAACAGGAAGAGGAACGCAAACAGAAGCGCTAACAGTGGCGCACATGGTAACACAAGCGCAAATGACAACAGAAAGGGCAATGCACACGGTGGCATAGACGGGAACAGCCTGCCACGTGATGTGTTGTCACATAGTAACATGATGCCTGCAAACGGAAATGTCAATGGGCATGGTGACACAAAGTGAAACAGAAAGAGAAACAGTACTGTAGACACAAATGGCAAAAAATAACCGAAACGCAAGTGCAAATGAAAACGCAAAGGATAACGCACATAGGGCCCAGCACTCCTGGCACGTAATGTAGCAGCAGAAGCGCGGGGCCCCAAGGGCCCCGCAGTCCCACCACATGATGTCTTGTGGCATAGTAACAGGAAGAGCAACGCAAACAGAAGCTCTAACAGTGGCACACAAGGTAACGCAAGCGTGAATGAGAACAGAAAGGGTAATGAACACGGTGGTGTAGATGGGAACGGTGTGCCACGTGATGTCTTGTCACAAAGTAACATGGTGCCTGTAAATGGAAATGTCAATGGGCATGCTGACGCAAAGTGAAACAGAAAGAGAAACAGTACGGTAGACACAAATGGTAAAAAAGTTACAGAAATGCAAGCGCAAATGAAAACGCAAAGGATGACACATGTGGTGGCATTGGGGTGTGCATTGGGATCATCAGCCCTAACTCTCACCCCATGACATGTGTAAAGCAGCAGAAGTATAGGAGAATGGGGTGAGAGTTAGGACCCACTATCCCAATGCACACCCCAATGCGGTGGGGTGGGTGGGTGCAAGGGGTTTTCAACCCTAACAGTGAATTTTCTCACTTTTGTCGCTGTGGAACAACCATAACTAATGCATTAAATGGAGATTTTTGCCTCTAATTTCCCTTCTTTTTGAGAATGATAATGAGAAATAGTGAATGTAATGCAGTGGCGGGGGCTCCGCGCTCCTACTGCATAATGCGGTGGCAGGACCGCAGGGCCCAAAGGGCCCCACGCTCCCACCACATGATGTCTTGTGGCATACTAACAGGGACAGCAACGCAAACAGAAATGCTAACAGTGGCGACATGGTAACACAAGCACGAATGAGAACAGAAAGGTAACGGACATGGTGGCGAGACGGAATGGTCTGCCACATGATGTGTTGTCACATAGTAACATGGTGCCTGCAAACAGAAATGTCAATGGGCATGGTGACGTAAAGTGAAACAGAAAGATAAACAGTACTGTAGACAGAAATGGCAAAATAACAGAAGCATAATGAAATGAAACAAAAGGATAACGCATATGGCGAAACGTCAACAGTAAGTGAAACGGGTAATGGAACTGCAAGCGGAAAGGGCAACAGTAACAGTAATGTAAACGCACAGGCTGGTTTTCCCCAAAACCTGCATAGAGAAAGACAGTGAGTACAAATAATGTATGCATAATAATGAGTATCGACGCAGAAAATGAGATCTTGGAATACTAAATACATTATATCTCAGGAACCGTACGACATAGAAAAAAAATTTAAAAGTCGTATTATTTACAACTGTCCTGGCTAATTTGAATCTTAGCCCCAAAGAGATTTTCTGACGAAAAGTCCGTATCTCGCACCGTTTCCGAGATACAGGCCCTGAAAGGCACGTCGAACGCCATAATGTTATCCTATGGGAAAAAAGAAAAGTTCAGAGCACCATAACTTTGCCTCCCTGTAATGTTTTTTCACCAAACCACTGAAAGGCACATCTGTGGCCTGTTGGCTGTCTTCCCTCCAAATTTCAGGAAAAAAGACCAAACCGTAATTTTGCAGAAGGGATCCAAAGGATTTCTGTAATGCGTCGGGCGCCGTAATGTTATCCTATGGGAAAAACCGTCAACTTTGGAGTGCTGTAACTTTGCCGCCGTGTGATATTTTTTCACCAAACTACTGATAGGAACATCTGTGGGCTGTTGGCTGTCTTCCCTCCAAATTTCAGGAAAAAAGACCAAACCGATATTTTGCAGCAGGGTGCCAAAGGATTTATGTAATGCGTCGGGCGCCGTAATGTTATCCTATGGGAAAAACTGTCAACTTTGGAGTGCCATAACTTTGCTGCCATGTAATATTTTTTCAATACAACACTGAAAGGCACATCTGTGAGATGTCGGCTCCGTTCCCTCCAAATTTCAGCCCAAAACTCCCCACGGTTCTTTTGCAGCGCAGTGCCAAAGAATTGCTGTCACTTTCCCACAGATGGAAAACTACTGTTGCAATTTGAGAAAGCTTTCGCAAAAAAGTTCGACGCTTTCATGAGCACAAAAGTAATTTGCAGAAGTACTTTTTCCAGAAATTTTAAAAACATATTTCTGGGGTGTTTTAACACAAAATAAAGACATGGCAAGCATCCTCAGGGTCCGACTAGGTGAATACAAAAAGAATTAGATTGCTAGAGGGTCCCAAATTTAAATGCCAACCATTTCTCTGATCACCAACTGAAAACAAAATGGCCGATTTGCGAAAGTAACAGGCCCATTTGTGAAAGTAAAAATGCATTTGCGACACTGTCGAACTTTCTGTTAACTTTTCCCATTGACTTATAATGGGAAACTGTTTTTTGAATAACTTTTGAACCGTTTAATATTTTTTCACAAAATCTTCAAAAGGCACATTGGGGACCCTGGCCACACATTCCCTGAAGATTTTGGGCCAGTCGCACAAACCATATGACCTGTAGGCACGACCATAGAATTCCAGAAAAAGCGTAAACGCGTGCACAGATCACGCTTAATAACTCCACAGCTGTATATTCTACCAGGACAAAACTTGGCAGATCCCAAGGCCTATGGTTCTTGATCGTGTGTTCCAAATCTGTCAAACGGTTGCAAAGTTATTAAGGTGCAAAGTTTTGGGATTTAACATAGAAATGGCTCCTCAACCCTAACTATAGTGGCACTACCGTGCCACTATAATATGAAAGGCAGTATAGTGCAGTGGTTTAATGCTCTGAGCTGAAAATCTGGTGATATCCAGCAAACCATACCTGGGTTTGAATCCCACAGCTTCCACTTGCATACAGTGTGACCTTGAGCAAGTCACTGAACTGCCCTGTGCTCCCAGGTCACTCCTGTAAAAAAGCTTTCAGCTTAGTGTGCTACTCCTGGCTAAACAACTAAATTAAAAAAAAAAATATCACAAAAATAAAATTTCAAAGAATGCAATCTACTTAAATAGTATATTTTATCATTTTTGTTTATTCCATTGTAGCAATTTTAGATAAGCAGCAATACATAAAGATAAACAAAAGTTCAAAATACAGATGAACGGACAAAGACAAAATTGCAGCGATCCTGATATACCCATATTTTAAAGCACCCATATTTTAAATACATCAGTAGATATAAATAAATAAGCAAAACACATGCTAAGCCACCAACATTAGAATGACTATAACAGTCAAGATATATGAGATTCAATGCCCAAGGGATCCACAGTAAATCTGCGCTCACCTAGATACAAACTATGTTGCTCACATAAATGGTAGAAAAGGACGGTACTGGCAGTCCTAGGCTGGAAATGTACTTGCTAAATTATATATCTACACCCATGGTGAAAAAAAGCAAAAGAAGAAAGTGTAAAAAAGATGTGAGAACAGGGTATAAAAGAAGTATGCAAAATAAATATGTACTTGTCTAAAGCCAAAGCACAATGTGCTGGCAAAGTAGCCCCTGAGATTTAGAACCCAAATACGTGGATTATACAAAATCTCCCTGCAGTAAAGACATCTGGTAAAATTAATTGGAATCTAACAAGAAATCTTAATAGAAAGCATACAAGAAAAAGTGGAAATGGAAGGTGTACAATGGGGGGTTAGGTGGGGGATAAGTTGGTGTTATGGGGAAGGGAGAGAGAGAGGGGGAGTGGGAAGGGGAGGGGGCAGAAGATGAGAGGAAAAGAAATCTACTTAGATGCATTGTGTGCCACATCCATCAAGGCAAAGGGACCAGGTTGAGCTGCACCTAGAAAAGAGAAAAACAGAACAAAAGATAACACATCAGTTTCTATATAATCATATTATAAAACAGTGCCGGTGAAAGTGAATACAAGCAAAATAAATAAAGTACATGGAATCCAAAATCTAGTGCAGGAAGGATTTAAGGTCCCACTGGTTATATTGAGGCCCATAGGTTTAATACTTTTTAATGTAAAGATCCAGAAACGTTCTTTCCTTAGGAGAACATTTGTTCTGTACCCTCCCTTGGATTAGGCCCTAAAGTGTTCAATGCCCATAAACATAATACAACTGGGACTGGAATTATGACTTTCAGCAAAATGTACCCCAACTAGCATGTCGAACATTTGGTTAATAATGGATCAGATGTGTTCCTGTATCCTTTGTTTCAATGGTCAAACAGTTCTTCTTACGTAGATCAAATTACAGGGGCACCAGAGGACATACACACAAAATGGGTTGTCACAGGTAATTCATTCCTTGACATTAGCCCATATTGTATTGTTTCTGGGGTGTATACATTTGCTTCCAGGTAATGCATGTTTGCAAATGTTACATCTAATGCATTTGTGGAACCTTTTGGGTCTGGTGGGTAGCCAATTTTCTCCCTTTGGTTTAGTAGGAATGCCCAAGCGACTGTGAACCAAGCGATCATTCAGGTTTGGAGCCCTTTTAAAAGACACTCTATATTTGCTTCCCACTACTGCTCAGACCTCACTGTCACCCATTAGAATAGACCAGTTCCTATGTACAACATTCCCTATCCTTCCTGCCACACTGTTAAATTCTGTGACAAATGTGGTGAGTCCAAAATTGTTGGTATCAGTGGTACTTGGTGAATCACAGTTTTGGGACAGCAACATTTTTCTGTCAAACTGTAAGGCCCTGTGTTTTGATTTTCTTAATAGTTCTTTATCATAACCCCTTTAAAGATATCTACAGTAGATTCCAACTCTGAAGCCTATAGTAGAAAATCTGCTTCAGCTGTAAAGTTACATCACAACCTAACTATCTGACTGTATGGCATGGAATTCTTTCATTTCTGGGGTGGACACTGTCTGCTCTAAGTAATGAGTTTGTAGCCATTTGTTTCCTAAAGCATTTGGTATGGACAGGTTCATCTGATGTGATTGAACATTCAATGTCCAAAAACTGTAACACCTCCTTATTTGCGGTGTAAGTAAACTTTAAGTTTAAATCATTCTCATTTAACCACATGATGAAATCTGGTATGCTTGCAATTTCCCCTTCCCATACACAGATGTAGTAATAAATACATCTATACTAGTGCCTGTTGTTTTTAAAGAAGGGATTGTTTCTAGCATTCAGGACAAATAGCATCCCTCACTAACCCAGAAACAAATTAGCATAGCTGGGAGCCATGCTAGCCCACACTACGGTCCCGCATGTTTGCAGATAGTACTGATCCCCAGACTGGAATGCATTATGTGTTCATATGAACTCTAAAGCCTGGATAATAAAATCAGCAGGCACAACATTGGAGTCTCAAAAATGTTCAAGAAAAAATCTGTATGCATGCAGGCCCTGTTGATATTTGATCGAAGTATAACGTGATTTCACATTAATTCCTATCTACACAAACTCTTCGTTCCATACTAGTTGATCAAATTTACAAAGTACATCTTTGGTGTCTGTAACATGAGATGGTAATTTGGTGGCACATTTTTGTAGAAAAAAGTCAATGAATTTTCCCAAATTCTCTGTTCAGAACCCACTCACTGAGACTGTGGACCTACCTGGGGTTTTGATTAGGTTTTTATGTATTTTTGGATGAATGTAAAAACCCAATGTTACAGGGTGATCATTCCAAATGTATTGATATTCTTTTTCTCTAATACTACCATTGTTTACTGCCTTCTGTAAAATGTGATGCAGTTGCTTCTTAAATGTAGGTGTGGGGTCACTCAATAGTTTCCTATAGTTGGTATCAACATTTAGTAAAGACATCATTGTTTCAATGTATTGTTGATTGCCCAGAACCACCACATTACTTCCCAGCTCATTCAATGCATCTGATTATAATAAAGAAAAATTAGAAATAGGTGGGTTATTCTAAGTTTTCCAATAAATCTTATACCTGCTTTACCACTGTATTTTTATATGAGATCATAGCTGCATTGGTGGTAGTGGGACAGAAGTCTGATTTAACTTTAAACAAAATTCACTCTCTTCCAATAGACCTTCCACTAGTAGGTCCATAATATCCCCTGTAGTGCCGGTACATCAGTCCCTTCAACATGGTCTGTTCCTCCTATGGCAACCATTAAAAAAGTCCAGATCCTCAGAGTATGCCAAACCTTTTGTATCCAAATGACCCATATCTGCTAAGGTATTGGAAAAGTGCAGATTCTTGTTAGAAAAAAAGAATCTCAAACATATTTTTCTGAAACATTTCACGATGTCCATGAATATTTGAAATTTATTAATTCTGGGTGTAGGGACAAATGCTAGACCTTTGCTTAGTACCAAAAGCTGTGTACTGGTAAGGGTATAGTCTAAAATATTTAGGACTTGTAATTTGAATTCTTCTTCATTGATCGTGTAGTTCTTTCTGGACTTTTTGCATCCTGTCTTACATCTCCTAGTTTTTCTTTTCTTTTTCCTTTTTCTTTCTGATTCTGTGGCTTCTTTTTGCCTAAAAAAATCTTATGGGAGGAATTTTGACTTTCAGAATGACTGTTTGTTTCTGTTACACCCTCCTCTGCTTGATTCTCTTGGTGTTCATTTCTGGATTTTTGATTCCTTGTTTGAAAGTGAACCTTGAATCTGGGTCTAGATTTACTCCTGCCCCTTTATCTGGTGTCATTGTGTCCACAGTGCATTTTGTTCTCTTTTTCATAGTCCTCTGAATCTCTGTTTAACTTGTTATTTTTTCTTATAACAATTTATTTCTCATATTGTTGTAGTTTCTTTTTCAAGGCTGTGTCAAATTCATGAAATTATGCATGTTTGTTCAATGTTAAAGTTAGCATTTTTGCTCCTTTTAGTTCATCTGTGAATTTATTCAGTTTTTGAGTTTCTGATGCAAAATCAGATCCACAGATTTGATGTTACATTCATTTGCTACCTTGACCCATTCCTCTTTTAAATCAAATCTTCTAGTTTAATAAAGCAACGTTGAACATTACCTGTTGAAGACTGTGTCATGTCAGCCCCTGTGAGCAGCTCCTTGGCTCTCTGATGTTTGCTGCTTATGCTGTCCATTATTTCCCAGCTGAAGCTAGTTGAACTAGATGAGGTGCCAGCTCCATCCTGACTCATACCTGCTACAGGATCCAAATTGCTGCACTGAACAAAAACACCCCTAAGCACGGTATTGTGATTCCAACCAAGCCACACAAGGGAGCTTAGTAACATATGATTATCTCCAAACTCAAAATGTCTGTTGTCTACAGACCCTCATGCTTCTGCAGTCAGAAAAAGGCAAGTTGCAAAGTCCAGGAGGTCTGACTGGAAAACCATGGTGCAGGGTTGGTGCGGTATAAACAGACAGCCATCCTGGCATTAAACTGAAGAAAAGGAATACTGCACTAAAAGAGGAAACTACAATTTAGCTGGCAATGCAGTTTGCTTTATTGCAAAAACAGAAGCTATAATACAGACTGAGCTGCTGTCATTCTAATGTTTGTGGCTTAGCATGTGTTTTTCTTATTTATTTATATCTACTGCTATATTTAAAATCTGGGTGCTTTAAAATATGGGTGTTGCAGGGCCGCTGCAATTTTGCCTTTGTACAGTCATCTATATTTTTGTGATGTCATTGAAGTAATTGGTCTGAATTTATCAAGTGTTTGTATTTTTATTTAATATTCATGAGTTTTAATGACTAAATGGTGACATGAGACTCCAGCTACCATGGCCCCTGACAGAAAGTAAGAGACTCGAAGTGCTGGGGCATTGTGGCAAGCAGCTTGGTCTGCATTACAGCTTTTATTTCTCAATAAAGCAGACTGCATTGTCAGCTAAATTGTAGTTTCCTCCATGAGTGTGGTAATCCTTTTCTTTAGTTGAAGAGCTCCCTTCCCTTCTCAGAATTAACTATCTCCCTTCACTGATAAACTGAGTCCAAAGTACATGAGATGCATTTAGGAATGGAAGAGAATGGCAGATGGACCCATTCCCACTCCCAGAAAACAAAACTGTACAATGATGATAATGAATTCTGAGATGACCCCCTCGACCATAGCTGCAGCATGCCCCTGGTCAGTGCCAGGGCCCAGAGCTACAACACAGACTGTGAGGTGAAAAGACTTACCAGAAACTGTTATGAACTGTTGATGAAAATGATCAATGCATCCAGAAGGGAAAATGAACAGGAGTTCAAAAAGCCTCATGAGAGGCTGAATGGCATGCATCAACAGGTCCAAGAAGTTAAAGGACATGTAGCAGTGGTGAAGGATGGTGCCCTCAACCTCAGAGCAGCCACTGACACTCTGCTCCACTACACCAAAGCATTACAAGAGAACTGTAACATTTAGACACTGTCACAGGGACAATTTAAGGCTCATGAGGCTACTGGAGTATTCAGAGACTGGCCGCATGTGCAACTTCTTCATGGATTTACTCAAAGATGTGCCTGCCCCTTCCCCCCCAACACACACTTGAGTTCAAATTAGAGCGAGAACACTGAGCTTTGCTACCAAGCCCCACAGATCCTCAAGCCAGGCCTTTACCTACTTTAATGAAGTTCTCCAGTTTTCAAACATAAGAAGAAATACTAAGGACATCATTTACAATAGGGCATGTTTGTATCTCAGTCAAGACTTACTCCCTAATATTCAGTGAAAATGCATGCAGTATGGGGACATCATTTGAGCTCTCAAAGCTAAACAGATTAAATTCCAGACCCTTTATCCAGCCAGAATACTTATCTTTTGGAGGAGATGATTAAGATTTACCACAGTGCTAAAGAACTGCTGGTAGTCAAACAGTTAGGAGCACTTACCAAAGGAAACTGCTTAACTATGCTCTCATAATCTTACATCCTCAAGCTGGTGACATGGTGATGCTATTGTGACAGATACAGTACCACTCACATACTGCATCAGCTAATCTAATAAGTAGGAGATGACATGCTAGAATCATGATATCAGGAACCACCCAGTTATTCACTGATGGACAGAGGATGAATGTGCTTTACATTTTTCAATAAAAGAAAAGTATTTTCTCACTTTTTCCTTTGAGGTTGTCCGTCATAGTACTTGCCTCACAAACACATTCTATTAAACTTAAATCAGGGTTTACATTTCCTTTTTATTTAGATACTGGACAGCGATTTGCTGATGGCATGGGGATATGCAAATGTACCTCTTACTCTATTATTACTGGCACTGAATAACTACTGACTGATTTGACCCTGTTCTGATCCACACATAACTACCAATGCTATAATATTTTCCATCTCTAGTTTGCAGAATGGTGTGAAATGCTCACAAGCAATTGTTTAATAAGTGTACATCTAAGTATTCAAAGTTAACAGTTTTATTATTTTGTGTTAACCAGCCCTTTAACAAATTGTCAGACCAATGGCCTGCCTCTCTGGTGTTCTTTTCATTTCTGTTTTCCTCAGACGCCCAATTCTCCAGGTGTGATTGTCTTGCTATGGATCTTGTTGTCTGCTTGCCTCTGTACATGAGGAGTAATGTTTTTAATTGACATAGTCTTAAAAATTGAGACAACCAAAAAATACATTGTTTATTTTTTGCATTTGTTACTGTCTCCCACGTATGCATACATGTTATTGCTTATACTGTATGTTACCATTTGGTTCACCATACATGTTAAGAACCATCAAATCCTAAACAGGGTGCAATTTCATTATTACGCTAGGGTTCGAGTATCAGAAAGTAAGACAACTCCTTGTTGTGAATTTGTTATTAATTCTGATGTGTTCATTTTATTTAGCCTTTTTTTTACAATATATAAAACCTTACTACATCTTTCTTTATTTGCTGCAAACCCTTAATATATCACCCCACACCACTCAATACCAATAACCCCTCCCTCACCCACCAGTCTGTGATTTATCCACACACATCTAAACAAGTTATTATGAAAAGGCTGCAAGTAGGTTGCTTATGATTTGCCTGGACAACATAATCTGTTGCTGCTGAAACCATTGAATGTACTGTCTTTATGTTTTGTCCCTTGTCCCCCCATGAGTGACCCATGATATGGGTGAGTCATATTGAGCGACTCAATTTGACCAACTCAGTTTAACCATCTGTAATTACAGCAACCATTAAAGGACAGCAAGGAGTGGATACAGTGAGTGTGAGGGCACAAAACAACAATGGGTAGAATAGAGTGACTGGGATAGGGAGCTATAGAGAGTGAGGATGTGGCAGCATGTTCAGCCAGGCAGGTCCCAGCTGGCTGTTTGGTGTTGCGGTATGACTGATTCATCTGGTGTGGGTGACCCAGGTTCAGAGCTAGGTGGGTGGAAATAAATGTGTTATTTTGGGGGTTTGGGTACTTGTGTTGTTTTTTGGTTTTTCATGTTCCCCCACCTGATATGTGTTGTGTAGGGTACCCGGCCCTCCTGAATGTGGTCTCCCCTCACTGATTACTTGCCCACCAGAATAGCCTCCTCCCAAATCTTCCCCTTTACCCAAGTGTCAAGCCCCCCCAAAGTTGATTATAAAAATAGTGAGGGGTGCAGGGGGCAAAGCCCCCTGCATGGGAGTTGTGAGTGGCATAGCCACCCTCATAAAAATATTTGTATCTTGCCCTCAGAGAGAATATTGTGGAACCTCACTCATTTTGGTTTCACTACAGTGTGCAATGGCATTGTTTCATTTGGTAATGTGCACTTGCCGATGTTATAGTAGCGATGTTGCTTTTGCTTATATCACATGGTACCCCCATTTGAAGAATTAAATGAAGGAAAGAATTTAAAACAGTTATACAGGGGAGTAACATGTGGTTTATGTTGCAGTGCATATGATGTTTTTCAGTTTCCAGCAACACCTCGAGAACATGGCAAAACTTAACATATAACTAAGAATGCCCATTCCCTCATCTCTACTGCTGCACCCACACTGGGACTGCCTGTGATGTCTCCTGCTCATATTTTTCAAACTGGCCATAAAGAACAAATCTTTCATGCAAATCATAAATCAGTTAACATGTTTTAGAAAGAACAATAAAAACTTATAATGGTTATGTAAATGGTCTACAAGCTCTCTGCCTTGGGGCATGAGGCAATCAGCTGTACCTTCTGCCATATTAACCCATCACTGGAGGGTGATTAACTATAACATTACCATAAACCCTTGTCATTCCTTGCCAATTTACACAAGCTGTGGTCAGAGCCAATATGGCTGTGGAAAGCTTTAAGGAGTGGTAAGAGCATGGAAAAGAATATGTGGTGCTTTTGCTGCACTGGAGTAAGCCATAAGTAATACTGCAGCAATTACAGTACTGCGCATGTGTGATACTTGCACATGTGAAGTTTGCCCTGTAGTCAGCCCTGCACAACATGGCGATGCGGACATAACTATGTATGCACAATAGTCATGCATGTGCAGTTTAAGTCAGCATCACCATGTTGCACATGATGGCCGTTCAGTACTGCAGTTGCAGAACAGAAAAGTAATGCATTAGGAAGTGGATATGTATATGCAGCGCGTGAAGGGGAAGGGCTGCATAAACTGAATAACTGGAAATTGCCTTTTATTTGTTTTTGCTGTAAAGAAACTGACCCCTTTAACACAAAAACAAAGAGGCAGATTTGGCCTCCACCACCCCCCCCCCTTTTTGCTTCAAGTGAGGAACGTCATTATGGGTTTACATCAGATATGCAGTGGTAGCCATAGATGCAAAATATTGTTAAACAGTAATCAGCTGCATGTAAAAGCTCTTTTTTTTGAATGTGTGCTTTCTTAATGTTGTCAATACCACACTACCCATAGAAACATAGAAACATAGAAGTTGATGGCAGATAAGGACTGCAAGGCCCGTTCAGTCTGCCCATTTCTCTTTTTCTGCCTTATGAATGTGCCATCGGCCTTTGCTCTGTCAATGGCCTATCTATTCACACTCATCTGTATTGCTCCCTTATGCCAATCCCATGCCTGTTTGAAGCCCTGCACTGTATTCATACCACTCCCTGAGGTAGGCTGCTCCATGCATCCACCACCCTTTCTGTGAAAAAGAACTTCCTCACATTACCCCTTAATCTGCCTCCCTCTAATCTCATGCTGTGTCCTCTTGTCCTGCTATTTTTCTTATATTGAAACATGTTAGACTCATTCACCTTGTTAATGCCCTTAAGGTGTTTGAATGTTTCAATCATATCACCTCTCTCCCTCCTTTGCTCTAGGGTACACATATTGAGCTCCGTTAATCTGTCCTCATATGTTTTCTGATGCAGTCCCTGCACCATTTTGGTTTCCCTTCTCTGGACTGCCTCAATTTGGTTAATGTCCTTGTGAAGGTGTGGCCTCCAGTACTGCACACAGTAATCCAGATATGGCCTAACCAGTGTCTTGTAAAGAGGGATTATTACCTCTCTCTTCCAACTTGTGATACCCCTACAGTACTAATACACCCCAACATCCCTCTAGCCTTACCTACTGCTTTAGTGGTCTGCTTGGATGATTTCAGGTCATCGGTGATGATGGTACCCAAGTCTCTTTCTTCCCTTCCCATGTGTACTCTGACCCTGGATTTGTGTACCCTAAGTGCATTAGTTTACATTTTGGTGTTCAGGACAAGAATGCCTTTCAAATGAGGGTAGCCACTAATCTAAATTCTTTATAGTTGTTTATGCTTCCTTGCATGTGTGCAAGAAACATCTTGTGGTAGAATGACATTTCAGAGGTGCGTCAGAGATGGGTCCAATGCACAGCAATCTATAGTGGGCTTGTCCCTGGCAGACGAATGAGCATGCGACCAGACTAACACTAGTCACAGTTTCACAGCTGGAAGCTGTTCTCTAGTCAAAAGAAATAAAGTGCTTGAATGAGAGTGCTTCATTCTTTGCATTCATGCCCTTACTGATCTTCCTGCTTGTCTTCCCACCCATTCTGCAGATGTCTGGGTACCCAGCCATACGCTGCATCTCCCACTCTTTGTGCCATAAGCAGTAAACAGTCCTGGCAATAAAGAACAAATACTGTAAATATTATTTATCCTTCCCCAGACAGACATTTGTGTTGAACTTGTTTGTGTCTCTGTGTGAATAACATTGCATGTTCTTGTCCCTGAGCTCCTCTCTCTTCAGTGCTTCATGTGTGCAACAATGCCCAGCCTGAGCATTGCTCTCTGTGATGGTACCCACTGACCCACCCCTTGTATCTCCTAGTGTCCATGCTGCCTTAGTGTTCCCCCCCACCCCACCACACAATACAAGGAGCAAGAGTGCTGAGAAGTGAGGCAGCACTGCCTGCAGAGCTGTAACCTAACCCTGAATGATGGGAAGAAAGCGAGACATGGGCTGCAGGGACACACACAATGAGAAGGCGAGGCAGCAGCACCCCCCCCGAAAGAGAGCACAGGATCTAAAGAGACGGTGAGTGGTACCAGTGTCAGGGACAGAGTGGAGAGAGGGACCCCAAACAGTGACAGCAACATGCTGAGATATGGCGAGGAAGTGGAATGAGAGTGATCACCAGGTGACAGGCTGTCACTATTGCAGCATCACCTTGGCAGTGTGAAATTGGGGGGCACTGCAATGTAGTGACCATAACCACAAAGACTGGTTGCTTCCAGACCTGCACCTGCACAAACATTCATTTAATGGGTGGTTTGTCCCTAGCAGAGTCTACTCCCCCCAAAACCCTTCCAACCCCCACCCCCGAGAGAGAAACAGTAACAGCGAGAGACACTTCCAGTGTGGCATATATGTGCAGGTCCAATCTGTTCTAGTCAGAGATGGTGTTAACCACCTCCACCTCAAACAGAGAAGTGGAGTACAGTGTGCGCCTGAGCTCAGTTGCCATCCATTTTATTTCCGCTCACTCGTTCAGCAGTTTGCTGTCAGTCTGAAACTCTGTCTTTCTGAAGTTCAGTGGAAGCAGACAGCACACACACAGAGGCAGAGAAAGTGGCAGCAACAGTGCTGTGACCAGGATGGAGAGCAGTGCTCCAGAGTTTTCTTTTCACCGTGTGGGAGCAGACATTAGAGAGAGAGTGAGAGACCAAGACAGCGACAGTGTAAAACAAACTTGGTGCATCTATTCCACCACTGCCCAAAAGGAGCACCCAGACAGAGCCAGAGACAAATATGTCGGTCACATATCTGCCCCTTCATATTGACTAGCACAGTGCAGGGTGGGCACTGGATGGGTACCCCTGGGTAGTTGCTGCCCCCTACACCTCCAAATCCAGCTCACATCAGCACATATGGAACAACCTGCAGTAGCCATAGACTAATGTAGGTTACTCATCTTCCCGTCCACACCCATCCCTCTCCACGCAGGTTGGCACAGTGACAAGGAGACCTCCAGGTGGGCGTCCCAAGGTAAATGGTGGACTGTGGCCTGGCAGAAGTTGGTGATTGGTGCCCTCTCCACAACCGTCCCACCACTGCACATTGGCTGGCCCAGCCAGAGACAGAAATGTGAGTTGTACATTTGCCATGCCACACCTGTTTCTATCTAGCCTGGTGGGTGCCAGGTGGGTGGAAATGGGGTTGCAGTCCAGATCCACTGAGTGGCTCGAGGCTATTGGCACCCAACACATCTATCCACATATGTGAAGTATTTTCTCCTTCCACTCCACTTCCTGCACATTAGGAGCACTCTGCCAGAGCCAATGACAGATGTGGTTCACACGTCTGTCCATCTTCACCAATCCAAGTTCCATGAAAGCTGGCATTGGCATTGGGTGGGATCCAGGCAGGTGGCTCTGGGAGAATGATGCCCCATCCCCCCATTCCACCTCCCACAAGGGTAGTACCCTGAAGCAGACAGGGATAGAGATGTAAGTTGCATATCTGCCCCTTCATACCTGTCCCTGCTCCACCAGGGCTAGCATGAAGGTAGGAGTGGGCTTCGGGTGACTGGCACTTCCTCACCCTATGCTACACCTCCACATTTGCAGAACACTCTGCTTCAGCCAGAGGCTCTTCCACCTAATGTGCTCTGGATTGCACATCTGGCCCATCATAAACTGTGCCCATTCCAAAGAGTTTCACACATATGCTGGAGTGGGGTCTAGGATGGTGGCCATTAAGTGACTGCCACTCCATCCCACTTTCACACATGAGGAACACTCTTCCCCCTCCATTACACATGTAAACATAGAGAGCACTCCTTCCCCTCCATGCCTCATTTGCATATGGGGAGCAATTCTCCTTCTACAGCCCTCTTTTTTTTTTCAATTCAAAGTTTATTCACCACATTTTTCACATTACAGGAGGCAGTAATGAGCACTTGACATAGGATTCATAAAACAAATCAAATCATACTGCCTCCAACCCTTCCCTCCCCACCCCGGCACAGCAGTTCATTCTAACACTGTTATCACCAGGTAACTACCTATACCAAAGTAATTAAGATGGCAACCTCAGCTACACACTACTTCATAGCCACTGTAATTAAAGTATGAAGGGGATCCCAGATATCCTTATACCTATGTAGCCTGTTTTGAAGGCTAGCAATAGCCTTCTCTGTACATATATTTGCTAAGATCTCATGGAGCCACTCATGATATGTTGGGCCGAACCTTTCCTTCCAACGCCTGAGAATAACTTTTTTGACCGAAAGCGCCACCATAGATATGTGAAATCTCAAGATTTTAACCTTTATGGAGGAGAGATCCCCCAACAGGCAAATATCCGGTGTAAAATAGTCCTGTAGACCCAGTAAAGGGTCCAGATTGGTTTTTATTTGCTCCCATAATGATACTATCCGGGGGGCATGACCAGAAAAAAATGGAAAAGTGATCCTGCTTCCTGGGAACACTTATTACACCTATCGGTATCAAGAAGGCTCCATTTCACCAGTTTAATTGGGGTATAGTATAAATTATGCAAGATATGGAACTGCATGAGACGTAATCTATCTTGGGATATGTATTTATGACAGTACAGCCAGAGGACAGGCCACTTAAAAGTATAGTGGGGAAAAACTGAAACCCAGAAGTTGGTGGGGCCACCACTGCATCCAAACCTCCATCAGAACAAGACTTGATAAATCTTAGAAATCACACCATAAGAGACTACATAGGGAAAAGTTCAGATACCAATGCAAAGGTCGGTGGATGGGGTGGAGTGGCCCTAAAGACCGTGGTTAGCAAGTGTCTCAGTTGAAACACTTTAAAAGTCTGAGACTCAGGTATTTTGAACTTGTGTATGAACTGAGAAAATGAGAGCCACTCACCAACTTCATCCAGAAATGAAGTTACTATCCCCTCTCCTAAGTGAGGGAACCATGAACGGGAAATTTTCTGACTGTTTATAGTGAAAGTCGGGGAATTCCAAATAGCTTGAGCGAGATCATTACTTTGATTGTAATGCAAGAAAGAGCTCAATTGCAAATGTACTCTTAGTGAGGTCATGATAGTGGGACATTTATTAATATCTTGCATCTGAGAAATTTTTAGATAAAGTATAGTCCGGGGGGTCCATGTTCATAGATTGGAAAAAATCTAATTCAATCTTAAGCCAAACGGGGTTCTTGTTATCTGAACCCGGCCTTACCCATCTCAGGTATTTAGCCAAATGACTAGCACAGTAGTAAATGGGCAAGTAAGGAATCCGCAACCCCCCCTCATTCTTAGGTGCAGCTAACTTGTGGTATGCCAACCTGGAGGTCTTGTTCGACCAAATAAACTTAGTAAAGAGTTTATGTGCTTTCTGAAACCAACTTAGGGGGACAAATGAATTAAGATGTGACAAGGGATAAAATAAATAGGGAAACACATTCATCTTAATAATATTAATACGACCCCATAAAGATAACGGGAGTTTATCCCATCTCTCTAAATCTTGGGTGATCCCCTGCCGAAGGGGGTCCAGATTCTCCTTAAACCACAAAGAGGGATTACGCGTTAATTTTATGCCTAAATATTTAATAGCCTGGGGCGACCAGTATAGTCCCAGAGAAATAAAATCGGTCTTAAAGACGTTGTGGTTAACAGGAAAAAAGGATGTCTTATTGGGATTTAACTTATAATTCGAGAAACTACTAAATCTATCAACCTCCCTTAGCATATTCGAGATAGATATTAACGGATTAGCTAAATGTAGGAGTAGGTCATCAGCGTACGCTGTTACTTTCACTACCTTATTCCTAATGGGAATACCTTGTATCCCTTCATTATTGAGAATATGCTGAATAAGGGGTTCCAAGTAAAGACTGAAAAGTAATGGAGAGAGAGGGCATCCCTGCCTCATTCCTGACCGCAGTGTGAAGGACTTGGAGAAGGTTCCATTCCCTGAAATCCTTGCTGTAGGAGACCGGTAAATTGCCCTAATCCAATCTATGAACATGGATGGGAGTCCAAATGCCTTGAGGGCTTGAAAAGGAAAAGTCCAGTTATCCCAATCAAATGCCTTCTCAGCGTCCAGGGAGACCAGCCCCGCAGGATATGTGGCATCCCTGGACTCCGAGAAGACATGGGAGAGAGTACATAGGTGATCTGAAGATGCACGTCCTCTCATAAATCCCACTTGAGACATACTCACAAGATCCGGAAGAACCAGGGTTAGTCTATCTGCCATTATCTTCGAGAGAATTTTTACATCTTGATTCAGCAAAGATATTAGCCTATAGCTCTGAACCATTCCTGGGTCTTTGTCTGGTTTAGGTAACAAAACTATCAATGCCTCAAACAGATGTGCATCTGCCACCTCTCCAGACATGATATGCAAATAAAGCCGATGCAACATGGGAAGTAGTTGCTCCATAAAAGCTTTATAAAATAAGGCCGAAAACCCATCTGGACCCGGGACTTTACCCATAGGCTAGTCCTTTATAACAATTGCTATTTCTTCCTGTGATAAAGGGGAAGATATGAATTTCTTTTGAGAGTCAGATAGTAACGGAAGATGAGCTTCCTTGAGATACTCATCCAGTTTTTGAATGGGCGGAGGACTATCTATGTCCCTATATAATTGTTCGTAAAAGGTAGCAAATTCATGGACTATCTCAGAGGGGGATACCTTCATGGTCCCATCAGACTGAGACCTTATTGGGGTATAAATCTTGATGATTCTTGTTGTTTTAAGCATAAAGTCAACAGACGCCCCACTTTTTCTCCCTGATCTGTAAAACTGGCCTTTGTACGGATTATTGCCAACTCAGCCTTTTCTCTTAACATTCCCAGATAGTTATCTTTATATATTAATGACTTCTGTGACTCCTCTTGAGAAATTATATCTGGGTGTATACTTTCTAGTACCCGTATCTGGGACAGTAACAAGAGTAACTCCGTTTCCTGTGCCCTCTTCCTCTTTGTAGCTAGACTAATGAGAATACCCCTTATATAAGCCTTAAAGGCTCCCCATAAAATATCCGGTCTTGCACTGTCTATTGGGTTGGTAGAAAAGAAAAACTCTATCTGCTCTTTCACCTCTCTTCTATACTTTTCATCCTTTAGTAATTGTTCATTTCATTTCCATCTGGTCTCTCTTTTGGGGATATTAAGAAAAGCCAGATTACCCAAAACTAAAGAATGATCCAATATTGGACCCAGTTAGATCGAGGTGGATAGAACCCCTGACAAGAGCTCATGAGAAACCAATAGGTAGTCAATGTGAGACTGCATGCCATGAACTGGTGAATGGTAAGTATATTCCCTAATATTAGGATCTGTGACCCTCCAGACATCGCACAATCCGCACTGATCCATCATTTCCTTAAAGGCCCTGTGTCCAGGTGTCGTTCCCCTCGATCCAGTGCTTGATCTATCCAGATTCGGATCTGAAACTAAATTGAAATCTCCCCTTAATATAATTGGAATAGGGAGCATAGGAAGAATTGTGGAAATCAATTTCATAAAAAAAGAGGGATCATCTGTATTTGGACCATATATGCTATCTAAAACCAATGGCATGGCCCAAATAGTACCCTGTACTAGGACATATCTGTCTTCCGAATCCTTAAATACCTGAGAAGGGACAAATGGGATATTTCTATTAATCAGTATCATGACCCCACAACTATTGGTTTCCCCTGAAGCATGAAAAACCTGTCCTATCTGTTGTCATCGAAGTTGTTTTACTTCGCAATCCACTAAATGAGATTCTTGTATGAATGTTATCTGGGCACGTAACAAACTCAGGTGTCTGAGTACCTGATATTGTTTCAGTTTTTTCCTGATCCCTTCACATTCCACGTAGCAATATTAAGATTCTGAGCCATCTATTATATCAGATAAAATCCAGATAAAATATCTAACATATCCTGCTAACATGTAACAGGTGATTCTATTCCCCTGAATCTGCTGTGCCGGTCTCCCACCCCCCATTGAACTCCTGTTCCTCCCCCCCAGTTACCCCCCAAACAATCCACATCATCTGTATTTTCAAGACATAATCCAAAAACCATCCACCCAAACCCCCTCTTATAACTAACAGCGTTCAGCAATGCTCTGTTGCTACTCCTCCCCAACCCCCGAAAAGCCGTCCCCCAAACCCTGTATTCTTTATAATACATTCCCCTTTCTTGAAATGCCGGCAACAAATAAAAGAGAGAGAACGTAACATCCCCAGTATACAAGCCCTTGTATCTATCACCTGTCCCCTAATAAGGGCTATTAGAAATAAGCCAATATCAATAAAACATTGCCCCCAGTAACATCACGGCTTACAAGGGCATATGTCTTGTTGAGTGTGATAAGGCACCTCATAGCACAAAATCAGGAAGTCGGCCTCAGCTGAACCTAACATGCATTAAACGGATCTTCATCTCAGCAGGCTCTCCAGTCTTATAGGGACAAGCTCCCGATCCTCTCCTCCCAGTTGCTGCGCCTTTGTCCCAATAAATCCTAGCTTCTTTCCTACTTTGGGAGCCCTTGGCACTTCCCACACATGGAGCACAGCTCCCTTCTGTGTTATGAGTGTGTAACAGCACCCTGATGCCAAATTACCAGTCGACTGGAAGCAGGCAACTGTCATCCCCTTCCCCAAAGGTGGCAACCCCTCATTGCCGAGTAACTATCGCCCGATCTCTCTCCTACCTATCCTGGCCAAACTGCAGGAATGTCTTGTTCTTGCCCAACTCACCTCCTATCTAGATGCATCCTCCTTCTTCACCCCCTACCAATCAAGTTTTCGTAAATCACACTCAACTATCACTTCCCTACTAAGACTCACCAATGACAAACTCACCGGCATGGACAAAGGGCTCTTCACCTCAGCCATTTTTATTGACTTGGCTAAGGCCTTCGACACCATCTCCCACCCATTGCTACTATCCAAGCTAAAAGCTGCCAGACTCTCTGGCTCGGCCTCCAGCTGGTTTCATGCATACCTGTTAGGCAGATACCAATAGTTAAAAATCAGCACCCACAGCTCTAGTCCACTGCCAGTCATTGCCGGTGTCCCCCAAGGTTTTGTCCTGGGATCGCTACTCTTCTCCATATTCTTAAATGATCTCCCATTGTTCTGCCAGCATTCATCCATCCACATGTACGCAGATGATACAGTTCTGTATGCTGCAGGCCCTTCCCCCGGGGAAGTGGCTAATGTACTCCAACAGGATTTCAACACAGTCCAGCACTGGTTCGGTTCCAACCAGCTGTGTCTAAACTCCAAGAAAACTGTCTCTCTAACCTTTGGCTCTCTGGCATGACTCTCCCACCTAGCCACTTGCCCCTCATTCCAATCCTTGGACGGGACCCCCCTGGAAGTGTGCACCTCTTTCAGGTACCTAGGTGTCTGGCTTGACCAGCACCTTGATTTTTCCACACACATTGACTCCATACATAAGAAACTGCTCCCTAAACTTGGCACCTTATACCGTAACAAGGGTAGTATCCCCAGACCATACCATAAGGAAATTTATTTATTTATTTAGTTTTTGTTTACCGGGTAAGTACACTAGACAAGTTTTATGCCTATTTTCAGGAACGACCCAGGAGAGTACAAAAGGGTACAACAGGTACATTGATACAGTAATTGGTTCAGACGAATACATTCAGGTACAAAAACAGGAGAAATTATTCACAAGATGATTCTCCCACTATTTGACTACATAGTCTATGGCACTGCTTCCCCCTCTTGCATAGCCAGCTTGGATACATTCTTCCACTCCTTCTGCCACTTCATCCTGGACTGCCCACAATTGACTCACCACTGCGACCTTTACAGCTCCCTGGCCCTGCCCTGTCTTCAGACACACAGATTCACTGTGTAAGGACAGCTGCCAAATTCTGGTCCCAGTTCCTTCCCCCATACCTCGCATCTGCCCTCTCAACACAGCCTACATCTACCTACTCCCTCAGTAGCATGGACTTAAGGCTCCTCCAGGCTCCTTTCATGAGCACGACCAAAGGACAATCTGCCTTCAAATGCCACTTGCCCAAACTCTGGAATGCTCTTCCTCCTACCATAAGACACACCACTATCTCTCAGCACCTCAATCTCCTCCTCAGTGCCCACTTCGCCACCAACTATATGTGCTTCTAGTGTACTCTCCATCAGCCCATAACCTCTAATCAGTGTGAATGTGTGTGCCTCACCAGTCTAGCCACTGAGAATTCACCTGTTGCACACTATTCTCACTCAGCCTAATTACTGGAGCTTTATGTGTACCCCTCATGCCTGTATTACTATGCCTCTCTGTATAAATGTACTTCCTGTCTTTCACATTTAATTGTACCTGTATAAAACAAAATTACATATTACAGTTGGGTCTTGCCCCCAGGATGCATCTGGAATCGAGCAGTTACCTGCTCAGCATGCTTTCCTGGTAAAACTCTTAAATAAATAAATAAATAATACAGCCTTCTTATTAATTTTTATTTATTTATAAGTTCAGACCATATCTCTGAGCTTAACAGCTCATTTACAAAGGTTCCTCATCATCAACAGAATGGTGACAAATATCAAATCCAGTGCTAAAGGACATAACAATGAATATACAGTAACAGTCAGCAAGATATACAAGTTTTACATTATAATTCATAAATGACACCAACAATACAGACTAAACTTTGTCAACATCTAATTAGACAGAAAACAGCATATGATAGGCTGTGTCAGCATGAGAATATGAGGCATTTAAAGAGGTGGTCAGTTGGAGCAGTGGAACAAGCAACTCAAGAGAGCATTGTCTGGTACCAAAGAAGGGAGAGATTGGGGCAGTTTCAGATTATCTTGGGGCTAAGTTATGGTCAGAGCAGCCACTTAAACCTAATACTGTTGAGGTTTATGAGTGAATCTGGGAGTTCATTAAGCCACAAAGGAGCCCTAATAGTGAAGGAGCATGCCACCAGTGCAGTCCTGTGGAATGGGACTTTGAGGGTGTCTTTGGACATGGCCCTGGTGGGATAGGCATTAGGGGATGGCTGCAGTAGGTTCTGTAGTCCAGGGGGTTGAGACCCACTTGAGCTTTTTTCACCAAGGATGCAGGTGGGGAATTTAATTCTTTTCTGTAACATGAGGCAATTGGTTAAAGATTATAGGAAGCAAGTGTGTGTATGCCTGTCATCTCCCAGTACTAAGCGACAGGCCTTATTAAGGACTACAGGTAACTTGACTCTGTTGAGGGTAGTGTCGGTTGCAGCTTCATATACTACAATCCCATAATAAACTATAGGGAGGATTGTACTGGTAACTGCAATGCACCTAGCTTTCTGCTGGGTGAGATTGCTCCTTAGTCTGTAAAAAGCCCCTAGGTTTTTGTTGACTGAGCTTATGATATAGTCCAGATGTGGCACAAATGAGATAGTGTCATCAATTGAGACACCCAGGTACTGTACATGAAAATATTGACTTGCTCTAGCAGAGCATCATTCTCATTAAAGATGGTCAGTGGATGGGCTTCACTCTTCATGTGTGGTCCCACAAACTACACTGTCTTAGTCTTTATGTAATTCAGAACTACTTTGTTTCTTTTGAACCAGCCCTCTAGAGCCCAATAACTGCCTTGGAGATCCCCTGTAAGGGAGTTCTGGTGGACTACTTGAGAAGATTATGGCATCACCTGCATATAGCAGTGCCCTAGACATTGGACAGGCACCTGGAAGGTTATTAATAAAAATTCTGAAGAGGAGTGGACCTAAAATCAAGACCTGCAGCACCCCGATAGTGATGCTTTTTGGGTCTGATATTACTCTATTAATTTTGATCCACTGCATTCTTCCAGTGAGGTAGCTTCTGAACCAGGACACAGTGTCACGTAATAGTCCAAGGGAACTGTGTTTCTCAATCAAAAGGGTGTGGTTAACAAGATCAAAGGCTTTGATTGATCAATAAAGATTGACCCAACAAGGTGGCCATTATCGAGGGCATCAGGAAGGTACAGTAGTTGATATATGCAATTAGGGCAGTGTTTGTAATGTGTAGTTTATGGAATCCATGTTGCTGGTGGCATTGGATGTTATATTTAGTGAGGTAGGTGACCAGTTGATTTGACACTACCAGTTCATGGATCTTTGATAAAGGTACTAGTACAGAGATAGGCTCATAGGATGTTATGAGTTAAGGGGACCAATGGGCCATAGGAAACTCACCACTGATTGGTGGAAAAGAGTACTTATCTAATAAAAAAGTATTTTTTTGTCCCATATAATAATCAAATCTCTTTTTAAAGATGACCATAATCCCGCTGTTAACTACATTAGAAGGTAATGTATTCCAGACTGGAATTATTCTCTGGGTAAACCAGTTGTTACACCTGCTAGTCCTATTAATATTCCCTTTTAATTTTAGATTGTGAGATCTTGTGGAAAAAGTGTCAGTATATCTGACTAACCCTAGAGTTTCCATAAGGTAATCATCTTGAAGAGCATTATATGTGAAGCAAAGATCTCCCCTTGTTTGTCTATATAATAAAGAGTACAATCCCAGGGGCTCAAGTCTTTTATCATAGCTCAAATTCTTTACAGTGGATATATGTTTTGTGATTCTTCTTTGAACACCTTCAACTAGCTTTTTACTTTGGGTAGTTATAGGTTCACATACTGGGGCACAGTATTCAAGGTGAGGACGTACTAAAGTTGAATAAAGGGGTATTATTATCTTCAGATCTCTGCTTTGGATGTTTTTTAAAATGCAGTTGATAATTTTATGACACCTTTTGACAGCTATTTTATTATGCATATCAAAAATTAATTTATCATTAATTAACACTCCCAAGTCAGTTTCAAGGTTGGTTTCTTGGAATTGTATATTATTCATCTTGTAAGTGTTTTTAATATTGTTATGCCCTAAATGACCTATAGTTTGTAACATTAGCAGGGTCTTCGGTTTTATGAACCACAGTGACTAATGCCAATTTCCAGATGTTTTGGAATTGGGACTGATGCATGAAAGACTGAAGATTTTGGTTAGAGGGAGGGCAATTTCATCAAGAGATAGCATGATTCATTTCGGGTCTAGTGTGTCACTACCCATTCTCATTTTGTCCAGTACATATTTGATATATTTTCTAGTGTCAGCCCCTGTGATGGTTTTAAAGCAGAATTTTGGAAGCCCAGTGTTACTGGTGGTGGTTGAAGGACAGTTGGGGTCTGATGGAGCAGCTGGGCCATATACGGGAGGAGGATTGGGTCAGGGGGAGAACTGTACTTAGATCAGTGAAGGCATCATTGAACAAGTTTGCCAGCTCAGCATTAATAACAATTATACTAAAAAAAATTTCAGTCTGTGTGCAGAACCACATAAGTCATAAAGGCCGTCTGCTTGCAGTTAGTAGGATGAATTTCCCTTCATTCTCGGGGCTTGCTATCTTTTAATTTTTTTCTATGAATTCAGAGCAACTGTGATTAAAAACAAAACAAACAATACATGCACTTAGCCTGGAACACAGTTATTAAATCAACGATTCCAGTGCCTGTGGACACATTTTACAATGAGTTAATTAGAAACATAGAAACATAGAAGTTGACGGCAGATAAGGACCGCAAGGCCCATCCAGTCTGCCCATTAGGGTTGTTTTCAGGGGCTCTACCACACCGGTGCAACAAAAAAGATTGTGACCAGCATTACAGTGATGGGCTCCATGTCAACTGCAAGTTGCAGTCAGCATGGAGCTGCACAGTTTGGCTCTGTTTTTTATATCAGGGGGCTTTGCCCACTGAACCCCCAAAATAAAGGATTCTAACTCCAGGTCGAGCATCCGGGAAGGTAGGTAGGGAGAAGTGGTTGCCCCCTTTCAGCAGCACTTCTACGGTGACATGGCGCTGTTGTTGAGATCAATGCATGTCACCATAGAAATGTTGCTGTTAGGGTGGAATACCACTTTTAGACAGCCACTAGACAATGAAAAGGAGTGGGGGGGCATGTACAAAATTTTGATTTAAAGGTAATCTGTGCTGTTCACCTGTGACATTTAAAGGACACCTAAACCTGGCTACTAACTCCATTTTTCAAATTTTACAAATACCAAGATTCAGTCAGTGCTGCACACTAACCTTACCGAATGAGTTCCCAATAACTGCAAAGAACAATGATGAAAACATAGGGATTGCTATATTAAAAGTAGCACTCCTTTTATTATTGCAATTGGAATAGAGTACTAACTCAGTCTCAAAACTGGAAAAAAAGAAGCATCTTGCAAGAAAGGACAGCAATGTGTACTCAAACGTCTAATAAAATGATGGTCACAATTTTTCCTCATAACATGCAATGCTGTTTTAATGCATGGCTTTTGAATCTGTAATATGCCTTTTACATTGGTGCATGTGGGTTTAGGTGAAAGAGATGAGAATTTATGTCAGCATTTAAAAGAGACACAATTTTGCTTAATAAGAAAAGTAAATGTAGCATTTAATAACAATTATACTAGCAGAAATTTCAGCCTTTATGCAGAACCACATAAGTCATAAAGGCCATCTGCTTGCATGTGATTGAGCCTTCATGCTTTCTAAGACAGCATTGCATAGTTTGATATATTTTATTTGTGAGAAATAGTTTATACTGAGCTAACTTTTGTTTTGATATCACAAATGAAAGAAGCATCAAAGCTGCAATGTATGTTAAGGTAGTTTGTAAAAATAGACTCATGCAGAGCTTTGAAACTGCCTGTAAAATCTTAGTAAAAGAGGCATGAATTGCTATTTGGAAATTACTATAGATTTGAACTCAGAGTAAAATTTTGTCAAGGCATTTATATTTTAATATAAAGCAACAGGGTTTAACATAATCACATGATTGCTCCTTGTAGGGTGACAAAGGAAAGTGAGCTGAAACAAGCAAGGATACAGTATGGCGAGGGAAGGGGGAGTAGAAAGAATCACATTTTAGTGAATGGGGGATTGGGAGAATGCACACAGATTTGCAGGAACTTGTACTTTGATTCCACTCCCTCGTAATAACACAGCTTTGCAGCATTAGGAATTCTGGTCAGATCCCTTCTTCTGATAGCAATACATAAGCATAGTGTCATGATGCCATGAGCCATAAAAATGGGGTTGCTTAGCTAGTAGAATCTGATTGTTTACCATAGGTGGATTTGCTAACAGTACAGAATTATACATAGAAGGGTTAAAACTAGTTCTAATTAAAAGTATTGTGCAATGTTATCTGTACCTGGACAAATAAGTTCCAAAAATTACCTCCAAAAACCATCTCAAGCAGAGTGCTACCCCATGGAAACCTTACTAAGCTCAAGACCTGTCTTTTACAGCAAGACTGGTCCCCAATATACAATACTCTAGATGTTGACGCAGCCCTAGATTATTTTATCACAACTTTCAATACTGCCTGTGACACCTACGCACCAGTAAAAAAGCATAAAATCAAAGCGCTCTCAAATCCCTGGCTCACGGCCAAACTACTGGCCCAACTCAAAGCTCGGGACCACCTCTGGGCCATAGCCAGAGCCACAGGCTCCTTGAAGGATATCCAGAAGTATAAACAGGCACAAAACCAATGTACCAAATAAATCGGACTAATGAAGAGCTCCTATTTCAAAAATGCCCTCGCAAACTCCTGGGGTGATGGGAGATCATTCTGGGACAACATCAGAAATATCATGGGTAAGCAGTCCAAATCCTCTCCCACTATAATGACTGTTGATGGAACCACTACCCTAGACCCAATGGTCATGGCACAGGCCTTAAATAAAACTTTTACTGGCCTCAGTGGGGTCCTCCCTCCGGACTTTTTCTCTGACACGGACTCGCCAAAACCAACATCTCCTACTGCCTCACCTGACCAACTGCTTTTCCACTTCAAAATAGTTAAGGCACATGAAGTCTGCAAATATATAAAAAAGATTATCTCTAAATCCAGAGCAAGCAGTGATACTATTGATCTTAAAATTCTGTCCCTTACCCTGGAAGAGGTGGTGCACCCACTCACCAAAATTTTCAATCTCTCCCTCTGCCTTAGTCAATTTCCCAGTGAATGGAAGGCTGCTATAGTCACACCAGTGTTCAAAAGTGGCAACAAGTCCCTACCAGGAAACTATCGGCCTATATCTATACTTCCACCCCTCTCCAAGGCCCTCAAATGCACTGCGGCTGACCAACTCTCAGACTACCTGCATAAGTATAACATACTCTGCTTGCAGCAACATGGATTTAGGAAAGGACACAGTACGTCGACCACCCTACTGGAATTCTCAGGAGAAATTCACACTGCCTTGGACAAAGGATATAAAACCGGAGCTGTTTTCATTGACCTAACAAAGGAGTTTGATACTGTTCACCATGGCTTACTTATCACACAACTACACAGTCTTGGGCTCTCAGAAGGACCAGGTGTCTGGGTTAAAAGTTACCTGGCCCAACGCTCTCAATCAGTAAAATTCTCAGAAGTTCTCTCAGACTCAAAACTGGTCCTCTCAGGTGTTCCACAGGGGCCAATCCTAGGGCCCCTCCTTTTCAGACTTTTCCTATACTCTCTCCCCAAATCCTGCCCGGAACAAATAATCCTTTATGCTGATGATGCTGTGATTCTCTCCTCTCATGAGGACCCAAAACCCTTACTCCAGAGCCTGCAACTTGCTTTCTCCAATGTTGAAAAGTGGTTCAAGATCACAAGCTGGTCCTAAATCACAAAAAAACAAAATCCATGCTTTTCTCCAGTCCACAAAACAGAAAAAGACAAATTCTATTCACTATCAAAACATACCCATGAAATACCCTTGAACAAGTGTCAACATTTAAATACCTTGGAATCACCTTTGATCAAGGTCTTACCTTTGCGGCTCACATTGATAACACAGCGAAAACGGTGAACCAGCACATAGGTAACCTGTTCCGAAACTGGCAATTCCTTACCCAAGCTGCACTGAGGATTGCTATCCAAAGCTCTGTCATCTCAATCATAGACTATGGCTTAATTATCTATGGCTCTGCCACTACCACCGTACTAAGGCGCATCACAACCACCCTAAACAAGACCTGTCGGCTGCTCACTGGAGCGCAAAGTCGTACTCATACATGTGAGCTCTACACTGAAACAGGATGGTTGCAACTCTCAAGTTGCATAAGGTACCTCACATGCTTGATGGCAAAAAAATCCATCTTGGGCCACACTCCGCTGTGTATTCAAGCCCTACTTTGCCCGAATACCAGCATCCATCCCACCAGAAGATCGGAACACCAGCCTCTCCAGGTACCCAGATGCCAGACAACACAGGGCCAAAGATCTTTTGCCTATCGTGCCCCCAGCTGGTACAATGCCCTGAGCTTGCTCATTACATTCTCCACGTCACTAGGAGCTTTCAAATCTATGCTTTACTATCACCTCTCAGCCTCTATCTCCTGTGACTGCCTTGACTAATGATTCTTCCCTCATGGCTGTTTTTACTGTTTTTCATCCTCCTCCTCCTCCTCTGCTCCTTTCTTGACAAAGTCATCTGAGTACCTCTAACTACTCTATGTCTGCTCCCGTCGCCATATCTCCTCCTACCCTTCCCACCTTGACCATTCCTCCAATGTTTTGTTCTTTTCCTGTGATGTACTGTATTATACTGGCTTATTGAAACCTTTATAATTTTCTGACCATTCTATGTAACATGTGTTGTTTGTTTGTACACTGATGATGTGGAACCTTTGTAAAAGAGCCATTGGCTCAAAGGTAATAATTCCTAGAACAATAAATAAAAAATAAATAAATAAATAAATGTTAAGTCAATACCAGACTGACTAATCTGGTATATGTAGGTTCACACAGGAGAGTTGGTGCAATATTTATCTAATTATTTTATAGTAGAAAGCAGAATTGTTGATGTATAAAATAATGAAATGAGTACCTGTAATTTTGTCCCACCAGTGGTTTTCATAGTCAATGGTCTACATAATGCAGACCTAGCTAAGGGGGGGGGGTGGCTTTGGCCATTAAGAACTGCACATGTGACGTTGTGATGCATGCATCTGCTTGATGTCACTAATGCTGACACAGTCTGTAATCTGCGTGTGGTCCATGAGGGCAGTCATTCTACATATATAAGGTTTGTGTTGTGGCATCTCTGTGCTCCTGTGACTTAGCAGACAGGACACTGAGCACCACCATTGTACTAAGTGGATAAGTCTGCTGTTAGAGAGCTCACAGAGGAGAAACTTACTACCTCAATTTAACAAAAGAGAAACGCCATAGTATGGCCAACTTTATGTTTTTGGTCAACCTGGGATACACAGCCAGTAAGGCAAACACTGAATACTTGGAGGAAGTTATATGAGGAAATTAACTGGAGTACTATTGCTTTTTAGAAACAAATGTTTGAGTGTACATTGATAGGGCAACACAGGAAAAATAATCATATGGTTATCAGTCAGACTGGAAAGATTGGATAATGTAGTTATTTTCAGAGGTGTAGACTTATAGTTCACTGGTCATTATATATGACACACTCTTATTATGAGGCAATGCTAGTACGATATGAGAAATGTCACAATATGTAAGAAGAAAAGGTATTAAGAAAAGGAAATACAGCCCCAGAGATGGTCTGAAGTGACTTGTGCTGTACCATAACCTGTAGCAAATCCTTTGTGTATAAATATTAATCAGCATATAGTTATGAAGTGTGGTTTTGGACTGAGCAACAAGCCAGCATTACAATTTATAGCAGTGTATATAAATGAGGATTAGTGATCATTTCCTAGATGTTACTGCATTATGTCTTTATTAAGGTGAAAATGAAATGAAGATAATCAAGGCGGCGAGCTTAGTAATTCACAACCTGTAAGACGTATGCAATAGTAACAGGTATACTTTATTTAAGGTATGTACAGCAACATTTATTATATGTGTAGGTGTTTTTTTTTTTTTTAGTATTAATCATGGAATATAAATCAAAACATGTCATAGGTGCCATGTAATATTGGCGTTGTTATGGTCTGTTGGAAAAAACTGACTAAATAAATAAGAATATGCAAGTATATTAATCTGTTTTTTTTTGTTTTATTTTAAGCCCTCAATGTGGTTACTTAATACATGGGTATGAGATCAGTAAGTCAGTCAGTATTTTATTCTTATTTAGTGCAAACTCTGAAGAAGAGCTTGGCTTGAAACTTTGGCTTTAATTAGTACAGTACTTTGTTGGATGCACTAATAAAATTAGACAATTTGGAAAATTATTAATTGGGTGGTTGTGTGAGTCTAATTTTCCAAGCAGCTGTAGGGATGGTTTTATACCTATCCATGGTTGCCCCTTCATTAAACCTTTATTTATGCATTTATTTAGTAGAAGATTCAGATACTTTTGAATACAAATGCTCTTCTACAAAGGTTCCACATCAGAATTACACATTTTATAGCATATGTTATAATGAATTTAGAGTTGATGTTGTAAATAAGACAGAGAAGGGGCAAATGAGCACATTCAAGATGGCACACTTGTCTAAGCAAGATATATCAAAGTTGTGTAAGTACAATGCTAATTGAGCAAGAACAGATTCCGGTAGCATGCTGATAGACAGCAGAACACAAAAATGATTATTACAACTAGAACTAGAACCTTGCCCTCCCATTTGTGATGTGCTGTGCCTACATTTTGTGTGGCTTTCTAAAAATGGCATGTATCACCTATTGTGCACTACCCAGTACTCAAGTCAGAATGGGAGGCTTTATATACTTTCATTACCTTGAATGCAGTTTCTGACATAAGGTCATCCGCTGTAAGGAAGGCTGAGTCCCCATCAGAATATGGTCTTTTATCATGTTGTTGATGTCTGGAAAGACACAATCCTTTGTTAGCAGGCATAGCTGTGTGAGTCATGTATCCATGCTCGCATACTATCAAAAACAGTTCTATATTTTCCTTTAGTTTTTCTTTGGGCTTTTAACCACTATATACCACATCAGTTTGAATTCCCATGATTTCCACCCTACAACAACTGGATTCTGCATTTAAACCTACTGATTTCTTTTTTCTTTTCTTGATTTTTTTTTGTACTGTTTATTTTCTTTTTATGTATTGTTTTATTTAAAATTACTTCAACCAGGATAACCCCATAAGATGTAGCCTTTCATTTTTATAGAGGTCCATGGAAGGATAGCAGCATTAACAGGTTACCACTGTCCAGTAAGAATACTGTAGCTACATGCAGGCTAAAATGTACATGGGGAAGTCCAGCCCAGTGGCACTGGAGATTGAGGCACTGATCACTGCACCTCACACCATGCCAGCAACCCGGGTTTGGGAATGAGCCGGGTTGCTGGGGGTCCTCAGGGGTGAGAGAGGATTGAGCATCCAGAGAACTGCTCTACTCTCTCGGGGAGGGAGGTTCTGCCATCCCACTTCCTGACTGCCCTCTGGCAGTGGCCGGAGGGTAGCATGGGTCAGGATGGCATATAGCCAGCATCCTTACATCAGCATGGAGGGGGGTCAGGAGAAAACATGGAAAAAGTGAGCAAGTGGGCTCCATGATGGCCTGATGCATACCCGTGGCCACCCTGACTTCTGGATTATGCTCTGGGGAGGGGAGAAAATCAACGCTCCTCTCCCTGACCCTGTTGCAGGCGGTAAGCTACAGAGGATTTCTGGGGTTTGTCCTGGCAGGGACGCTTGGGTGCAGAGATGAGCTCCTCCAATGGAGGGGCTGTAGCTGCCCATCAGGAACCAGGGAGCATAAAAACATATATAAAAAAAATGTACAAGGGGAAAAAAAACTATAAAAGTACAGTATATACAGCCAAACAGTACTTAAAGCAAATTAATACAGTGAGGTCAAAACAAACAAAGAATATGCGTATTGTTTTGCAACGTGATCCTGGTCAAGGACAGCTGGATTTTGGGACCAAAACAATTACAGAAAGTTCTAAGTTGGCTGAAATGATGAACACTTGCAAGCTAGAAGCATTCCTCAGTTGAAAAGTTTATTTCGCACATCTGGTGCTGCTATGCCATGGCCCTTCTTCCAAATTCATGCTTCTTTCTAGGAACTGAGACATTTTAAGTGTGTTTTTTGAATGGAGTGAAAAGGCACAGCTTGACTGTTTTAGATGGGATAGGAAATAATGAAGAGCTTTTCTTGTAAAGTTGTACAACAAAGAAATCAAGTGGCAGTCATGCCTGCTTCTGAAACCTGGTCAGAATGCATAAATTGTTTTACAAATGATCCAGGGGCAGCAGAGTGGTTGTGTCTGCATAGCAGTGTATGATGTCTCCCCTTGTGCACTTTTTGAAACCAAAGGAAGGTGTGACTTTCATATTTGAGACCTCCCGAGAGGGATGTATATATGCCAGGTTGCAATTAATTTAGTCTGGAACTGGGATAGAGTCACATCAATATCAGTGGATATAGTAATGTGGAATCAATCAGTATTTTAAATATCTATACTAGGATCTATACTTGGAAAACAAGATGAGCAGAATGCAGTAGCCCACGGAGTCCATCTCCTGCACTAGCAGGTCAATTAGTCCCAAATTCCTTTAAAAGATATTCATCCAGTCTGTTTTTTAAATATAGGAAAGGTGCTGGCCTCTGCGATATCCATCGGTAAGCTATTTCATAGTGGGACTATTCTTTGGGTATAAAAGATGATCCAGGAGGTAGATGGACTTGAATGAGTCATATTGGACAATGTCTGCTCCTCCTTAACTCATCTTACCTGTTGGAAACCTTCATAATGCAAAATGAGACTCCAGAAAAGGTGGGAGAAAGCTGAAAATTCTGCTTTCTTGGAGCTTTCACGATAATTCAGAAATTTTGCAGAATTTTCTGAACTTCCGCCATTAGCGAGATCGGAATCTTCTGAATATGTTTGGCAGATTTTCACCTGGTTCTGTGGAATTTTTTAACTGAACTGCGGAATAATACACATGAACTGTGGAATACTACACATGAACTGCGGAATAACAGTTCTGAGAAATGTTTTTTTCCACAGTTTAATTAATTATTCCTCAGTACATGTAATTACATGTAATTATTCCACAGTTCAGTGATCAGTTCTGCAGACTTTTTTCTCCACTGTTTAATATGATAATCTGCAATTTATACATTTATTCTGCCATTCTAAGTCAGAATTTCTGTGAAAGTTGTTAATTTGATTTCCGCACTTTCGCAGAAGCGAAAATCCAGCTTTTGAAGAAATTCTGCCAGCAGATGTTTATTTTCGTATATCGCTAGATTCCAGGCATTTGTAATTCCTGGATTTAATATTTAAGCTTCCACTGTAGGCTATTTTCCAAAAGAAAAAAAAACTGTTCAGAGCTTTCATAGTTCTTCAGTCACCTTCATGAAATGTTTGTACAGTAGGATGGAACAAGAAGGAAGAATGCAACTTAGGGGCAGGGAAAGGCATGTTTGCATTTGGCCTAGTTTATGAGAAAGCATTTACTCTTATGAAGATATGTTTCCATTTCACCACTCAAATCTTAGCATGTAGAAAAAGTATTTAAAAGTATAATTAAACAGGAAAAAAAAACAGTCTGCTGCAAGAAAGAACAGGCTCAATTTTGTTTGAATTAATTTGTACTTAAAATTATACTACAGCTTTTAGTGACACCAGATTAGTGCCATGGCTGTAATTCTTGCTTAAAATCAGCATTCAGGGAGACATAAAGTTGAAATGCAATTACTTGGAAAATTCATACCCTAAAGTAGCTTCCCTCTGTAATGTCAATTTCTGTCCCACATTAGATTTTTCAGATTGGGTAACAAGTTGTCTGGGTCATCATTTAATTATCTGTGCATACTGACTTTTATTCATATGCCTTATATATTCATAAGGCCTGTACATTTTGATATCCAGAAGTTAGCACAGCACTAACACGTTTTGGAGCATGCTAACCGTGCTTTTTCTGATGAACTGTGTGTTAGCATGGCAGGTACCATATTCATAATTACGTTAAGTACAGCCTAAATCTTTTAGTGTATGAGCACTAACTGTCACCAGATTTTCATGCAAATGAGTGGTGATAGTTTGGGTAAAAGGCACACCAGCATACTGGAAGGTTTTTGTAAGCACTAACTTGCTATCTGCACAGTACTAATTGACACTTCCCAAAAAACTGCTTTTTACAATGTGCACACAGTAGTATGCATTAACTTCTTACTTAGTTGCTGTTTCCCAAGCAAGCATCCATGGCTCTAGTGGCACCCACCTTCCTCATCTAGATTTGGTTCTAGTCCTGGTATACAGTATGGACAGTATGAAATTAAATCCCTGGTTCCAGTGGAAAAAACCCTCCCTCATCCAATCCTGGTAAGATATTTACTGTATATCTCTACCTTAGTAGCACCCACCTCTCTCACCCAATCTGGCCTCCATCCTGTTGTAGGTATAAACTGAAATCTCTGGCTCTTGTGGAACACACCTCTTTCATCTGCTCCAAGTAATATATTTATTGCAAATCTCTGGGTCAGGTGGCACCTTCCTCTTACCTGGTCCCGCTCTCAATTCTGGAAATGTAGTTACTGTAGTTAGTGTAAGTCCCTGGATCTAGTGGCACATTCTCCTCACCATATATTGCTTTCAGGCCCAGTAACATACAGGATAGTTACTGTAAATCTTTGGCTGTAGTGGCCCTACCATATCTCTCCTGAACCTGTTCTTAGTTCCCATTTATGTATAAAATGAAATCCCTGGCTTAAGTGGTACTCCTTCCCTCACTTGATCCTGGTCTTGGTCCCTGTATTATATTTTTTATAAATCCCTTGTGCTCCTCCTTCTTCACCTTATCCTGAGCTTAGTTATGATAATATATTTACTGTAAATACCGGGCTGTAGTAGCTGCCTTACACAATCTTGGTCTCAGTCCTGGTATAATTATGAAACTCCTGGGCTCAGTTCACAAAGATCGACACAAGCTGTACCAATGACAGCTTGCACCAATCACTGGCACACTAGGGACCATGCACCCAATTCACGAATGGGTGGGGTCCCAACACTAAAGTCCCACAGCTTGTGACAAAGATTGCCATGTGCCACGGGCAAGACACATGGTAGCAGTTGGCTACAAACTGTGGTGTGGTCAGATGGCATTGGCAGCCAGTAATGGGGACCAGCCTGGAGGCTGGTAGTGTGGGGTGGGATGGGACTAGGTTGGGGAGGCAGGTAGGGCATGAATGGGTGCCAGGAGGGTGGCCAATTGTCCCAGAAGGGGACATTGCAGTATGCAGTGGTACCTGTGCCATCCATGGAGGGGCTACCACTGCATGTCTGGCATCACAGGGGAACCTGCAGGCACCACATCACTGGGTGTGAGAGCTCTGGGTGCTGTGGGTGTGTGGGATACAGCAGGCAGGCAGTGGCATAGGTTCTGTCCCACCCAGCCAAGGCTACAGTGGTGGTATAAGGGCCCTTAGACCACCTGTTGGGTGGTCTAAGTCCTGCCAGGTCCCACTGGTGGTTGGAATCCCATTTAAGGGGATGCTGCAGCCAACATCTACTGCAAGCCCCTAATGCCCTGGCACACCCCTTACCTTGGCACAAGCCTGGCACACAGCTGGTCTGGGACAGGCAGGCCCCTTTGTGCTGCAGTCACCCTTTTAGGATTGCAAACTCTACAGGTTGTGATGCAAGGTGTCCCTTCATCAGTTCTGTTTGATGCAGGCACCTTGCATCACAGTAGGGGTTTTGAGAATTGAGCCCCCTGTCTTTAGTGGAGCCCCCATTCTTCATCTATTCTTAATCATGGTGCTGGTAATATATTTCCTGTAAATCCCTGGCTCTAGTGATACCTCCTTCCTTATCCAATCTCAGTCTTGGTCCTAGTAATATATTAACCATTATCACCCGACTCTTGTGGCACCACTATCATTCATCCAATCCTGATCATGGGCATGGTAATATTTTTTCAGTTATTTGTTTTTATTAGGATGCAATGTACACACGAAAAAAAACAGTACATAAAGCTTCTAGCCATACCAGACATGAAAAAGCAGCAATACATGTCCAAAAACACAGACATAAGGTGGCAAGCAAATGCAAGTATGTTAACAGAACCTTAAGCACAGGAGAGTATAACAAACAGTTCCACCAGCCCAGGTCCTCATTAACAATTAGCTCATCCCACTGAAACAAGTTCCAGTCATAGTTGTAATTTCTTGGCACCTGACAAAATGGAGGGGGGCAATGGGAAAAGGGGAGGGGAGGGAGGGAGGGAGAAGAAAAGAAACAGGAATGGGAGGAGAGGAGATTGCACCAGCTATGCCACTCAGACACCAGTAGCAGGTGTGGCATACTCTGTAGCTTAGGATGAGAATGGGGAGAAGGGAAGGAAACCAAGGAGGTAGTGGAAGGGGATAGGCAGAAAAGAGAGAAGCAAGATAGTCCTAGGATGAGAATGAGGAGAGGGAAAGGAAACCAAGGAGGTAGTGGAGGGGGTAGATACAGTAGATAAGGTGAAGGAAAGATAGCCGCTACTGGCAGTTTCACTGGAGAGAGCTCCGAGCTCCAAAGATAGATGATAGGAATGGGACTGAAACATCCTGATATAAGGTAAGGGTCTTTCTAGCAAAATGCAACATTCTTAAAAGCATGGAAAGATTCCATAATGCATCAAGCCAATCGGATGGAGAGGGCATGTCCATAGATCTCCACCACAGTAAGAGGACCAGTGTGACCTCTATACTGGCCACTGGGAGCCAACGTCTATGGGCATATGGAATATGGGTATTGAGTATTGAGAGGTCCAAGGCCTAGCAGATATAATACTAGGGAAAAGGATGGGGGCATTTCAAGATCCCACAGCAGCAGTGTTTTTAACCCCCATAGCCAGGGCCACTGGAAAACTGCAGAAATGGTTACCCAAAATTGCGGAGCGTTTTGCAAAAATTGCGGGGGTTCGACTATAGACCCTGAGTGCTTCACAATCAATCTTTTAATGTTTTCTGCAGCATATATTGGTCAGTATAAATTGCTAAATGAATACACTGACACCTGAATATGTTTAAAACATAAAGAAAAGTTTGTGTTCCTAAAAAGAATACTAAACTAATAAGCTATAGTAAGCGTTGCCTATCTTCCAAAATTTAAAAGCATCTGCCTCATACAGTACTAAACAGATTCTATAAAGTGAGCCACAGCAAATCAGTATTAAATAAAGCCAGAAAATGTTTTGTTTGTTTCTTTCTGGCTGCAGAATAATGTAGCCTAATCAACAGCTGTTTACAGTGCTCTGCCAGCTATTCACCCACTTTGGTACAAGAAAATAAGCAGAAAAGAGCGATGAATAACTGAGTTTTAGTAAAATGTTGTTAAACTGTTTAATGGTCATAATTTGTACTGTAGGGACCGTACACTATTTTTGAAATCTCACATTTAAATTTTAAATCTGGGGGTTATTGGGGCTGGTAGTATAATATATAGGTTAGAGTAACAAACTGTGAATGAGTTGACGACATCTAGCAGACCTGAGTTTGATTCCCACAACCTCCACTTGCATACTGTGCAATTCTGAGCAAGTCACTTAACCTCCTCAGTGCTCCTGGGTTGTACCTGAAAACAGGCACTTGTGCCTAGTGGGCCTTACGCAGTTACCAAAACATGTTAAAAAAATACTAGTATATTTTTTACTGCATCATGCAATAGACAGGGTACCCTGTAATTTGCCTTCATTTTACTCTGGCTGAAGTGATTTTGTTTAAAGATAAGTGTTCAGATACATTTTGTGTTTTATAAGCTTGTTTTTAGACTTTAGTCAGGTTTTCATTGTAGTCTTTGCATGTGAGCATCTATGGGGTAGTTGCTAAGAGTGAGATCACTGTTAGCAACTAGCTTATTCAAGTTTAAAATTGGCAGGGCCATCCAAAAATCCTCAGCTGTTTGAATCAAAACTAGTCTGAATGAAAGTATGCTCACAAAGAAAAACTTGCCCTGCCACTTACAAAAAAAGGCTTCATAGTTAGCACCCCATTTAAGTGAATGGGATAATTTGCACCTTTTCTCCCATCTTTTGTTTCAGTCTGTGTGGCAACGATGGCAAGTGGATACTGAAACCAAACAAGACAAGGATTCAAAAGAAATCAGTGTCACATAAAACCCTTGACCTACCTTGCACTGCATTGTTTTGGACTAACCCAAGTCTGCATGCAAAACTGTCAATATATTTGAGAGTATTTTATTTAAAATGTTAATACTTTTTACACAGTTCAATATAAAAACTCAAAAACTGCAAGAAATTGCGGACCATGTCAGTTTTTGCGGAGAATGGTGAAAATTGCGGATTCCGCAAATAAAAAAGTGGGCGCAATTTTCCAGTGGCCCTGCCCATAGCTGACATATTGTAGGTCAGGACCATAAAACATAGAGGAACTCTGCCCCAGAGCCACTACATCACCAGCATAAGTCCCACAGCAGCAATCCAAGGCACTTTAGTTGGGTAGGGATAGAATGCCAATGATGTAGAATCTTATTTTGAATAAGGAGACTGTTACTATCCAGCAAGGCAAAATTAGCTAACGTCCAGAGCTCAGACCATTGACCAGGCAAAATCAAAAGCTGAAGAGTCTTTTTCCCATTTATCCTTGGCTGGGATAGAGGGGGCTTTGCTGCCTCTGCCAAAATTGCCTTATAAATGTTACCCATCCTACTGGATCGAGTAGCACTCCAGAGCTTGCATGGACCTGGAACCCCCACCAGCCATTGAGAAGGCCCCCTTCAGATAGCTAGTCACCATAGAAACATAGAATTTTATGGCAGATAAGAACCGCTTGGCCCATCCAGTCTGCTCATTTCCCTACCTAATGGATAAGCTGCAGATCCTAGTTAACCAAGAGCCTACTTCTTCCTATCCCCACCCCCTAGAATTGCCTTATGACTGTCCCATGCATTCTTAAATTCCGTCACTGTTTTGGAACCCACAGCCTCCTCCAGAAGGCCTTTCCATGCATCCACAACCCACTTTGTGAAAAAATAATTCCTTACATTACCCCTGAGCCGCCCCCCTCTATCTTCAAATTGTGCCCCCTTGTTCTTGCACACCTCTTTTTCTGAAAGATGCAACCCTCTTGAACTTTGTTGATTCCCTTGAGGTACTTGAAAGTTTCTATCATGTCTCTCCTCTCCCTCCTTTCCTTGAGGCTATACATATTAAGCTCCTTAAGTCTCTCTTCATATGTCTTTCGGTGCAGAACCTGCACCATTTTAATTGCAGATACCTCCAGAAATTCTGCTGTGGGAGGCCAAAGTGTGGTTGCAGAGCTCTAAAGGTGTCTACCCTTGCCATCTGTGGATGCAAAACATCCCCAATGTAAGAGATACCCAAGTCTGCCCATGATGCCCAAAACAAGGAGGTATTCCCAATATGAAGACAATGGTTGTGCCAGAATGGGGTCAAAGCTTTAGGCATAAGAGAAGACAGAATCATAACATCTAATCTTCTACAACAGGATGTGGCCACTATGGGTGGCCAATACCTGGCAGTTTTAAGCAGGGGAGAGTATACGTAAGTGGAAGGGTCTACCCAATGCAGCAGTGTTTTCTCCAAGGTAAGCCACAGTGGAGGTCCATTCACAGGTAACTGTAGCCACAGAAGGGTCTGGGCACCTTGAAAACCCATATGGTACGCATAAAACCAGGGAAGGTTCCATCTTTCCTGAGCCCAAGGAGCTTGCAGTTTGGACCTACTATACTGAGGAGGCTTCCCTTTCCATAAGAAGTCACTTACCAAGGTATTCAGTTCTGAGAACCAGCCCCTAGGGATATCCATAGCCAAATGTGCCATGCAATGCAGGATCTTAGTGGTAGTAACCATAACCATTTTAACCACTGATACCTACCCTAGTAGGGATAAACACAGGGACTTCCAGTGATCACAGTTCTCCCTCCATTGCTCAATCAAAGGGGAGAGATTGCCTGAGATCATTTGTGAAGGGTTGGTTTGAAGGCTAAGCCCAAATTGTTGATGCTATTAGATACGCATTGCAGTCCCAGGTGTACCACCCTATCCACAGTGCAAGTCACATTAAGTGGCATGACCTCAGTCTTGCTGGGGTTAGTTTTCAGGCTGGAGACCACTTCAATGTCTGACAATAGCCATAGAAGCAAAGTAAGGTTAGCTGGGGCATTCCACAAGAGCACAAGGCAGTCATCTGTATACCATTTAGTTCAGAAATATAAATCTCCAACTTGAATACCCCCAAGAGCTGGGTGTTGCCTAATGGTTTCCACCAGGGTTCAATGGCAAGGACAACAAGTAGGGAAAAAAGGAGCAGCCCTGCTGAGTGTCTTTATGCAACAAAACCAGGGAAGATAATGCAGAGCTGATAAGGACCCTGGCAATGGGCTGGTATACAATGTTGTAATTCAGCCCCAAAATTTCAGTTTAAAGTAAAGTTTCTCCATGACCATATGCAGTTACCCTACTCCACCAAATCAAAATCAATAGCCACCAACTCAGCTGATGTAGGGGTACAGGAGACCAGCTGCATCAAAGAAAGTAGGGCCCACAAGCGGTCCATGCTGAAGCATCAGACATGGTAATATAATTATGTAAGTAAGGCAAAAAGACAAGGCAAATTTTACTTAAAAGACACCCAATCCCAGAGGCTCTGGGCACTATACATAAAATCAGGATAAAACAGACTATGATAAATTAAACATTATCAAAAAAGGCTATAAAAGTAATGAATAAAAAATGAATAACAAGATAATAATGAAATGAAAATCAGGGAAACAGGCAATATAGCAAGTTAGAACAAGGTGATATTTACAAGACTGGGTCAGGAAAAGTCTGCACAAACAGAAAGGCCTTGAGGAGTACTGTGAATACGTCCACCGAAAGGGGCTTCCCTTATAGATGGAAGTAGCGAATTCCACAGGACGGGGCAGGCAACGCTTAAAGCTCTATCATCCTGGGAATCTTAAGGAGGCCCCTCGAGGAGGAATGGATGGAGTGGACTGAGGTAACAGGTGTAAGAAGGTCCACCAGGTAACAAGGGTCCAGGCCATGTAGGGCCTTAAAGGTGAACAAGCCCACCTTAAAGAGGATCCTCGATCTGACTGACAGCCAGTGCAGTTCACGCAGCACCAAGGTAGTGTGGCAATACTTTGACTGCCCTGTCAACAACCTGGCAGCTGTATTCTGCACTAGCTGAAGCTGGCAGAGGATGCCTCCTGAGGCCCTGAGGTAGAGCGCATTACAGTAATCAAGTCTTGACATCACAAAGGCATGCACTAAGGTAGGGAGGTCCAGGGGTGGGACTAGGGGCTTAATCCTGGTGATATTCTTCTGATGGTAAAAACTAGCATGGACCACAGCCGACATCTGAGCCTCAAGAGTCAGGCCATATTCAAAATAACATCCAGGTTATGCAGCCTGGAGGAGGCCTTCAAAGGCACAGAACCCAGGACAAGTCCTGTCTCTGCCCCTGAGGCCATCCTATCAAGCCCTCTGTTTGACTCTACTATCAGTACCTCCGTCTTATTGGGGTTCAGTTGCAACCAACTGGAGGCCATCCAATCACTGATTTCAGCAAGGCAGCTGTTAAGCACATCCACTGTGTTGGATGTAAATTCCAGGCTGTAGCCCCTCCCCCATGGAGTCCTGGTACCAATAATATGTGTACTTGAAATCAGGCCATAGTGGCATCCCTTTCCTCCTCATTCTCCCCGGTAATAGTTTCCCAGTTTTCTAGTGCACTGCCATCTCCCTCCTGCTCCTGCTGTTAATGTCATTGGTGTGCAGTGGCAACCCTCTCTCCTCAGTAGCCTAAACACACCATTTTGATCCCAGTGATTGCTGGCACATACCTTCTGCTTCCTGTATGACTGACCACTGTCTGCCCCATGCAATTCTATTATTACCATACAAGCATATATTGCTATGCAATACTTGCAGGACATCTATTCAAAATCATGGAAGCTCCTTGATTTAAAAAATAAATCTCACAAGCACTATTTTGCTATACTTGCTTGTGTGGCAATATAGGACTTGCATATTGCAGATGGTGGCTGACTGTGGGGTGATTGGTGGATACTTGCAGGCCACCATCACGGAGACTTTTGGGGGTTAGAGGCACCAGGGAGATAGTGAAGGGTGCACCAAAACACCAGGGATATTGGCTGCAGCACTGGGAGAGAGTAAAGGGTACCACCAGACACCCCAGAAAATATCACTAGGGTAATGGGAAGGGAGGGTGCACCTAGAGCCAAGGATTTTAAGTACAGATATTACAAGGATCAGGACTGGGTGAGGGAGGGAGTGCCAGTAGTGGCAAGTATGTACTGTCAGATTGCTGAGACTGGGATCACGTGAGGGAGGAGGGATCATTTTAGCCCGCATTTCAAGTACATATATTACTGTGCTCTGGACCAGGTGATGTATAGAGTTGCCATTACAGCCAGAGATTTACAGTACATATACTTCTGGGAATGAGAACAGAATCAGGTGTGGGAGAGGATATCATAATGGCGAGGGATTTCAAGTACATATATGCATATTAACAGGATCCAAACTGGGTAAGGAAGGGGTTGTCATTATAGTTAGGGATTTCAAGCAATTATATTTCTGGAATTAGGACTGGGTGAGGTATAGAGGTGCCATCAAAGTCAGGGATGTACAGTAAATAAATTAAGGTGACTAACATCAGCTGAGGGATGGGGTTCCACTAAAGCCAAGAATGTACAGTTAATATACTGTATTACTGAGACCAAGACTAGAATCAAGTGGAGAGGAAGGGGGTACTTTTTGAGCCAGGGATTTCTAGTGCATATATTACTTCAGTCAAAACCAGGTGAGGAAGGGAATGCCTCCAGAGTTAGGAATTTCAAGTAAATATTGTATACTACCAGCATTAGGACTTGATGAGGGTGATTCCACTAGAACCAGTGATATATACTACAAATATATTACAGGGACTGAAACTGGGATTGGGTGATTGGGTGTTTTCCCTGTAGACAGGTATTTGCATATATTACCAGTCTTGGGACCAGTTTTAGAAGGGTTTGCCACAAGTGCCAGAAATTTACAGTAAATTGCATGTTCCCTCAGTATAGTGAACTCTATTTTAATAACTACCTCTTCCAGTGAACTCCTAGGATGGCTATCATGGTTTCCTATGTAGGCATATTAACTCATGCCTAAGATGAACTCAAACTATAGATGAAAACATTATCTGTCTGTGGAGATGTTTACTATAAAGTTGGGCCATTTTATATTACCATAACTGATACCAGGATTAGGTGAGGGAAGGGTACTCCTAGAGCCAGGGATTTCAGATACATACAGTATATTACCAGGATTCAGTCTAGTTGAAGGAGATTTGTGACACTAGTGCCAGAGATTTGTAGTTAATACCATGTTCCCTCACTATAGTGAACCTTGTTAGAATGAATTCTACTCATAGTGAACACCTATGATGGCTTCCATTGTTTCCTAATTGGGCATATTAATACCTCCCTGTAATAAACTCTACATAGAGTGAATAAATTGTCTGGCTCCAGAGGAGTTCATTACAAAGACTGGCCACTATATATTACCAAGATCAAGATTGGAATTGGTAGGAGGAAGGGGGTACCACCAGAGCAAAGGATATCATTTCTTAGGTAACTGGCTAGAATAGCACTACCAGAATAGCGCAAGGAAAGAGAGCGCTAGTCTGAACAGTGCTGCCACAGACAGTGAGAGGGGATCAACAGCACTTGCAGTAAGTGCTGCCCAGGTTGTTGTCCACGGTGCTGCCACAGGACAAGGGCAGATGAATTCAGGAGGCTGGCCAAGCTGCTCCCATGGTGTGGAGGGCTGAGGCACGGAGCAGCTCGACCAGGTGGCAGTGGAGACCAGGGTTCTAATTCTGGTTTCCCTTGATTTTGCTGATTGGGACTGCTATTGTTTAACAAGTATCCATTGAAAGGAGTATTCCATTGCTCCACAAATTCTTTATTTTCCTGTGATCTGCTCCCCCTGGAGCTGGGATCATTTAGTAGGGGGGTGCAGGGGGCAGTGCCCCCCACAAAATGAAAAACGGTGGCATTTTTTCAGGTGCGATTTTTGCCTCCGCTGTTCTTGCTGGCACTATTCTGACCTAGTTCCATTTCATATAGTACATATACCAGGAACAAGGGAGCCAGCAATTGGAATGTGGTACTTCAGAAAAGCAGACTTCAGTAAGATGCAAAGGCTGCTAGGAGTAAATATGAGGGGAATAGTAGGGACAGAAGGGGTAGAAGAAAAATGTAAGGCTTTCAAATCAGGTTTGCTAGTGGATGCAGCAAGTTGTGTGGGGAATGTTAGTAAGACATGGAGTAAGAGATCCACTGTGGTTCACATCAGATATGAAGGAATCAGTGAGAGTGAAGTGGAGGGGATTTAAAAAGTATGAGGGTAGCCAGATGGAGAAGGACAGGGATGTTACCTAAGGACATACAGAGAAGATGATTTGGAGGGTCAGGAGTGCTAAGGCTGAGACACAGCTTAGAATGGCAAAGGGGGCAAAGCTGGGGTAGAATGCAACCTAAATAAAAAGAAAGAATGAGAAGAGGGGAACTGAGGCAAGATGGAGATGCTGAACCAGTATTTTTGCTCAGTATTTACAAAGGAGTCAGTGGAGCTGTTACCAGTATATGGAGTGGGATTTAGGATGAGGGAGGCAGAGAAGGAGGGAGCGTGATCAATCTAAGTTATATCATGGAAAAATAGTGTTGGAAGGGCCAAGAGAGTTGCAAAAAGATCAATCAATGGGGCAGATGGGCTATATCCTAGGATAGTCAAGAAAGTGGTGGAGGTACTTGTAGCTCCTTTAGCAGATATTTTCAGCTGCTCATTGGACCCTGAAGTAGTTCCCAGGGACTGCAGGAGAGCTGATGTGGGCCCCCTGCATCAAACCCATAATAAAGGATGAGTCTGGCAACTATAAACCAGTCTAAACAATCTACACTAGGGAAGATACTTGAGGCCATATTAAGTGAAAAACTGGTAAACTTTCTCAGACTAAAAGGGTGCAAGATGATAGGCAGCATGGGTTTACCAAGGGGAGGTCAAGCCAGAAGAAACCTAGTAAATTTCTTTCACTTGGAGACAAGGGTAGCTGACAACGGACAAGCAAGCAACTTACTATACCTGGAGACTGGTTAAAAAAACTGGGTGATCTACAGTAGATGTGGGAGAGCTGATAGCATCATGGGGTGAACTGGCTGAGAGGAAGGGCACAGATTGTAGTGGTAAATGGCAATTTCTCAGGTATTAATGAGGTTATGAATAGCACCATACAAAGTTTAAACTTCGCCAGTGTAGCTAATGTGAAATGGCCAACATCATACTTCGAGCAGCTTCTTCAAAGTGGCCACTTAATGCTATGCTTCAATTTTGTGAATTTGCTACCATGCCATAAAAGCACAGCTGTGAGGTGGTGAATCTGCACACTTTCCACAGATTTTGTGAAATGATGGTCAAACTTCATACTCCATAAATGTGAAAATTTCAGTGTTCATGAATCATATTGCTATGTGAAGTTTTGCACTTTGCTGGAAAATTTATGAAGTGCAAAGATGTGTATTTTTTTTTTACTTGGCACATTGCTAGTTATGAACAGGTTGGCACAGAGCTCAGTCCTGGGCCCCATCCTCTTTAACATATTCATACGCCACATATGGGAGAATATACAGGGAAATATCAGCTTTTTTCCCAGATAACACTAAAATCTGCGTGAAGGTGGACACTGAGCATGTAATTTGGGCACTAAGGGGGGGGACCTGGGTAGGTTGGAAAAATGGTTCAAGATACGGCCGCTGAACTTTAATATGAAAAATGTAAGTTAATGCACATCTAGAAGAAGAACTCGGTAATGCAATACACAATGGGGTTCTGATACTGAAAGGCAGAGCAGGAGAGAAAGACCTGGGGGCTATAAATATTGGAAAACTTAAAATCCACATGACTTGCTAATGTCCATGTTATGTTGCAACTGTCATACCATGACACACCATCCATTTATCTGATAGAACACATATTAATGAATACTCGCATTTAGTTTTTAATAGGTAGCATACTCAATTCAATATGAAATCAACCCCTCAAGATAGTCTCACTAAACATTACAGTCTCCTTAGCAAACTACCACAGTTCCAGGCCTGGGTGTAGCTACTTCAACCAGATGTAATAGTTCTTACCGAAACCTGGCTCTCACCTAAGGTCAGTGCTGCTACCATCACCTTAGATGGCTACACAGTGTTCCATCAGGACAGATTGACCAAGTGGGGTAGAGGATGCTTACTTTACCTGAAAATTGAGAAAAATGCTCAACTACTGCCTAGTAGTTTTCACACCAAGGAGGCACAAACCCTAAGCCTAAAGCTCACTCTGGGCCAGCAACACAAAGTATTATTACTATCCACTGTGTAAATAATCCCTGGCACCCATAAAACAGGTATCCAGCAAGTACTAAACAACCTGGAACAGTTAAAGCACAACTGGGAGCATATTATTGTTGGTGATTTCAACTCCAGTTGACTGTCTCATGATACCCTCGCAGTTCTAGATCATGTATCCAGTCTCTACCTCACCCAACTGGTCTCACAAGCTACCAGGTTTAATTACAAAACAGGCACAAGCACACTAATTGATTGGCTCCTTGCAAGCTGCCTGGAGCACATCTCTGAGGTCACTTCCCTTCCAGACATGCCCAGTAATCACTCTCCGGTAATGTGCACATGGTCAAATAAGACCACCATTATTGCTCCCCAAGTCTTGCGAAATCTCTCCCTGAGACCTAGGCAACTAGATTACTTTAGGCAGTATTTGAAGCTTGTGGATTGGTCACCACTCGACAGAGCTGAGGATGGCAACTAAGCCCTTAACATTTTCATCACAATGTTTAACAAGGCCTTTGACATCTTTGCCCCCTATAAAACTATAAAAACTAGATGGGCTACTAACCCATGGCTCACAGGCTCCCTCCTTGAACTCATGTGGAAAAGGGATAATCTCTAGCATGAGGCCAAAGCAACATGCAAATTGGAAGATATCATTATTTATAATATTTCTTTAACTCCTCTCTCATCTCGGGAACCATCCCGGAGGTATGGAAGATAGCCAAGGTGGTCCCCGTCCACAAGCAAGGTGACCCCAAAGACATTAGCAACTATCGCCCCATTGCTATACTGTCAGCCACCAGCAAGCTCCTCGAAAAGGCTGTTGCTTCCCAACTTTTACACTACCTCGAGGGATACTCCGTTCTCTCCCCGGCCCAACATGGCTTTAGAAAAGGGCACAGCACATCGATGGCACTTAATGTGGTCACCTCCGAGATCAGATCCGCTACTGATCTAGGTTTCTTTATGGGGCCATCTTCGTCGATCTTTCCAAGGCCTTCGACCGAGTGGATCACTCCCTCCTCCACACCAGGTTGCACTCCCTCGGACTCTCTTACTGGGCCCTCGAATGGTTCTCAAACTACCTTGCGGGTAGACAGCAATTCACGTGCTACAACCGCATCAACTCAGCCTTATCCCCAGTTAACTGTGGGGTCCCCCAGGGATCCATCCTGGGTTCCCTACTGTTCTCTCTATACATCAATGGATTGCCCTCTGCAATTACCCATGGTGTTCCAATCTTATACGTGGACGACCTTGTAGTCCTGGCCAGTTCCCGTGATATCAACTCCATCAACTCTCGGCTAAACACCAACTTTGAGCATATCCAAAATTGGCTTAAGGACCATAAGCTCATCGTCAACTTAAAGAAGGCCCATACCATGCTATTTGGGTCAGGGACTCACACCTCTTCCTGCCCTGCTCCCCTAGAAATCCATGGGGCAAATGGCGACTTACTGCCAGTCTCTGACTTGGCTAAATACCTAGGGGTCACCCTTGATCCCTCAACTTGATCTCACTGCACACATCAAGAATGTGTGCAATGCCTCTAATGGCAAGCTTGGCCTTGCCTACAGAGCAAAGGACTGCCTCACCTCTGCCACCTGGCTAGCCATAGCTAGGGGGATACTCCTCCCTACACTATGCTATGGGCTCGTTGCCTTTTCTTCGGTCTCCAAAGCTCAACTCACAAAATGGGACACTGCATACAACAACATATGCCGCTTCGCTCTCTCTGCCACCCACCTAACACATAGATGTGAGCTTTATTCACATCTGGAGTGGCTCCCCCATGAAAAGCACCGCACATTCATCCTAAGCAACTTTGTTGACAACATCGTCCGGACTGCCACCCCCTCGGTTCTTGCCCTCCCCCTAATCCCCCCACCCCCAACCTACCATCTCAGATCTTGTGCTTCTCAGGCCCAACGTGTTCCAAGGACACGCACCCTCACTGGTGACAGGGCCTTCTCAGTCCACGCGCCTAAAATATGGAACTCCCTTCCCACTAGTGCGTGCCTCGCCCTCCCACCACTGCTTTAAAACATCCCTCTGGCATTTTCTCAAGACTTCTACGGCCTGCCTATGCTCCTCCTAGGCCAGGTGTACCCTCTACCCCTCCAGCCCTTGGGGGGGGAGGGGAGCTGCTACAATTATCTCTATATCCTCCACCAGCATAGTTCTCACTGCCCCCCCTTTATTGTGCAATTACTATATACTGTCATTTTCATTTTTCTCCCTGTCTTTGTATTTATCATGTACTGCGTAGTGTTATATACTATAACTTGACTGCCTGCCTAGTCTCACTTGAGCCTGATCTGTACCTCTCACCATTGTAGAGCCTGCGGCTCCTGACTGTAATTTCTCTTACATTGTATTCTATTTACTTAGCGTGTATCTTGTTACCTGTATGCTCTGTAACTCTCCCGGGTCGCACCTGAAAATAGGCACCTGGTTGTCTAGCATGCTTACCTGGTTAACAAAAGCAAATAAATAAATAAATATAAGACTGCTGAAACAAATGTACAAAACTCATCCGTCAGGCTAAGGCAACCTACTAAAACAATCTACTAATGACTTCCGGCGATGCATCATGCCGCGTAGTAGCTTTCCCGTAGAGCTCCAGCCACCCACTTCATAAAGCTACCTAATCGTTCTGTAATTGCAGTATTTTCCTAGTATAAATTGCAATATTTTGGCGTTGGAATAGCGCAGGCACATGGGGAAAGTGTTTTAGAGTGCAGAATGGAGGTAGATATCAAGAAAAACTTAATGAAGCGCACTCCATCTGTATCGCCTGAAAAGGCCCCAGAGAAGCCTCGGGCCTCTAGTTCCAGCCTGGGAGCGGATACCAGTGCCAGCCCTGCTCTTTCTACTGCTGATAATGAGCCACTGACTCTGCAGTGGTTCCTAGAGGAATTTAAGCCCTTTAAAGAAGATCTTCACACTTTGACAGCAGGCTCTACCTCTCTCACCCAGAAGTTGGATGAGGTGGCACAAGAGGTCTCAGGTAATTCAGCACGAATCTTCTTGCTGGAAAAATGCCAAGACAGGCTAGATTCTGAGTTAACTGCCTATAGACAGTGCCTCACTAAGTTGGAACAAAATGTGGAAGATCTCGAGGGGCACAGCAGGAGGAACAATGTAGTGATTGTGGGTCTCCCCGAAGGAGAAGAGGGGCATGACCCAATTAAATTTATACAAAAGTTTGTGGAGAAGTTAGCTGGCCCCTCTCCCTTTGGGGCCAATTACTCTATCAAAAGGGCACACAGAGCGCTGTGTCCCAAGCCACCCCCAGAGGCTCCTTCACAAAATGTCATTTGTCACTTCCTCAACTTAAGGGAAAAGCAACACTTTATTAATAAGACCAAAGAGCTTCATGACATCGTGTGGGAGGGAAAGCACCTGAGAATTGCCCAGGATCTACCTACCTCAGTCCGCCAGAGGAGAACGGCCTTCCACCCTATGGTGGTCAAATTAATAGCGGCTGACATCAAGTTTCGGATGTTATGTCCGGCCAAGCTAAAGGTGCTCATCTCCGATGCCTGGGTGACTTTTGATGATCCAGAATCTGCTTTGGGGCAACTGAAAACCTCCTTTCCGGATCTGTTCAAGAGTTCCTGAAGGGAAGTGATGACTTTGAGCAGAAAGACGATTTCTTTTGTACTGCCATGCGGATGGACAGATTTTTGCTCCCCTGTAACGCTTCTTAGCCAGGAATTTTATTTGTGTGGAATCGAAGGGCCTGGACTCTTGTGCTCCATGTCTGGCTCTATGCCATGTGGGCATTGGTGCCATGGGTGCCTACCCCTTTCCGGGGATCTGTTCACCACATTTACATCCTTTACAAGGAGCTGAGAAGATGATTCAAGTAATGTTGCATGGCATTCGGCCAGTGAGATGTTTGTTGTGTGCATAGATGTCTTAGCGTGGGGTATCTCCTCGCGATCATTTCAACAGCACTACCACTAGAGGGGACTCTTTCCACACAAGATTTTTTTGACCTGGGAAAAGTGCACCCCAAGCATTTACTCACTTTGACACCGCAGAGCTATGCGATCTCCCCATCATGACATCCACTTTGGGACTTGCATGTTCGGTTTACTATGATAATCACCTAATTTTCCCTGCCATGGGCATTGATTATTGGTAATAACAGGAGGGGAAAAAAGGGGTGAAGGGACAATGTGAAACACCTTTTCTTTCTGGAAGAGGCATGAGTTAATGGGAGCCCAGAGACAATAGGTGCTTTCACTATGTCAGGGGAAGTCTGATATATGGTCCCTTCCCCCTCATGTTTTCTTATCCTTTCTTTTCAGTTTGTTCACTCTACAGGTAGTATGGTGGAGATTTGGAGGGCCCAAAAATCTGGCCTTTAAGTTTTCGATACTTGGTGCAGCCTTCTTCTTGAGATCGAGAACACTTGCATGCCACATTTGTGATCTATCTGGCGTAGACTAATTTATGTATTTATCTAACATTAAGGTGTTACTCTAGCTTAATGACTATAATATTGTGTTGGTCTGGCTCAGAATATGCCAGCCGATCTGCGTAGATTGTCTCAGTTTACAAGGCTGATTATTGTTTAACGATCTCACTGCCTCAGCTACTCCAATGCAACAAATCCCTTCAGTTATAACATTTTACTTCTGGAGTCCAGTTAAAGATTCTTGTTATGGTTATTGCTTTATATACTTAAGGGTTGGTAGGGTGGCTGGAGCGGAAGGGGAAAATTTCTAGGGCATGATGCAAAAGATGAAATGCAAAGTGGGGGGTGGTAGGGTGGGCTGGGGAAAGATTTTGAAGTTTAGATTGTTGAGAGTTTATGTGGCTATGTTGTGGGGTATTCGGGGGGAAGGTGGGTGGGTAAGTTCACACAGGGATCTAGAACAGAGTTTCCTCCCTATTATTTGCCTCATGTTTCAACCTTTTTATTTCCCAATATGGCGAGGACAACCAGGGTAATTTCTTGGAACGTGCGGGGGTCCAGGCGCAAAATTAAACAATATCAGATTCTTAAGCACCTGAATCTGCTCGCTGCAGACATTGCGCTTTTGCAGGAAACTCATTTACTGAACTCTGAGGCTACGCAGCTCCATAGGCAGCAGATGGGCCAGAGTTTTGTGGCAGAGGGTAACACCCAAAGTCGGGGTGTTATGATCCTGTTGCGCAGGGCCATGCCGTTTGTTCCCACTCAAACCATAGCGGACCCTGATGGACATTATGTGTTTGTGAAAGGTAAACTCTATACCAAGGAAGTTATCTTAGGCAGAGTCTATGGTCCTAATACCAACACTCCCAGTTTTTTCATACACATTCTCAATATCCTCTCCCCATTTACTGATCAGTTTGGCATCCAAAAGGAAAAAAATTCAGGACGAACGGCTTAAAAGTTTACTGTCCCAGATTAGGGCCATCGAGCATGAGTTATCCCCTCAATCCCCTGATCATGTCAGAGAAACCCTAGTGAAACTCAAGGATTCATACCTGAATATCTTATAAGAAAAAGCTGAGTTTGCTATTTTGAAAACTCAGTCTTATCAGGTAGATCAGGGCGGCAAAGCAGGGCATCTTCTGGCCCTCAAGCTTAAACAGCTGGAATCCCATAGATTGATAGCCTCAGTCCACTCGCAACAGAGTGATACTCTCATAATCTCCCCTTCAGATATAACTTTGGAATTTAGGTCTTATTATGCAAAATTGTATAGCCCCATGGAAGATCCTCCTTCTGCTTCTCAGTTACTTTCCTACTTCTCGCGGATCACGTTACCTCTACTCTCTGACCTACAGAAGTCCTCCTTATTTGCCCCCATTACTTTAGAGGAGATACTTAGGGTTATTCAGGACTTGCCCTCGGATAAGACACCCGGGCTGGATGGATTCTCCACTAATTTCTATAAAACCTTCACATCTCAATTAGCACCTGGCTTGCTCTCGCTGTTCCATCATGTTTTCTCTGGCCAGGTTCTAGATGAGTCCCTGTTTGAAGCCTTAATAACTGTAATACTGAAGAAAGGTAAACCTCCCGAGCGGGTCCAGAGTTATAGACTGATCTTCCTCCTCAACCAGGACATTAAGATTCTAATGAAGCTCCTAGCGGACTGTTTGAGTCTTGCCTTGCATGATATTATAGGTCCAGAACAGGTAGGTTTCATGAAAGGTAGATCTGCGGTAGATCACTTTAGAACCCTTTCACATGTCTTCTCAGCCTCCAGGGATGCTGATTTTCCTGCTGTTCTTATCTCCCTGGATGCCGAGAAGGCATTTGACAGGCTTGACTGGAATTTTTTGTTTCAGTCACTCACAGCATTCGGGTTCCTCCCTCTTTTTATAAAATGGATAAGGGTCCTATACAAATCTCCCATGGCACGGGTAGTCTGCAACGGAGTTTTGTCCAATTCCTTTAAGTTGCAGGCTGGCACCAGGCAAGGCTGTCCTTTATCCCTCCTGTTATTCAATATTTATTTGGAACCATTTATCCGGAGGATTATGGCTAATACAGAAATCCAGGGCATAAGTACCCAGCAACAAACTGTCAAAGAGTTGGTCTATGCAGACAACCTACTCCTTCAATTATCTCAACCCGACATATCCATACCAGCCCTGCTTATCACGCTGAGAGAATTTAGCTGCATGTCTAATTATAAATTAAATGAGGACAAGACGGTTGTTTTCCCCTTAAATCATAAGGCATTAAAGACTGCAGCAACCTCAGTGGGTTTCTCTTGGCAACCCAATGCATTGAAATATCTGGGCTTGTATTTGTCCAGGGAGCTGAGCAGATTTTCCAAATTAAATTTGGATCCTTTAATATCCACTATTAGACAAGATCTAAAGAGATGGGCGTTAGTCCCCCTATCTCTTTGGGGTAAAATTAACGTCATCAAGATGAATGTTTTCCCGAGGCTTTTCTACCCTTGAAATCTTTCGAATACTTGGTTACCATTGAGATGGTTTGAAAAAATACATCTGATGTTCTCATCCTTCATCTGGTCTGAAAAGAAACCCCGGATAGCTTATGACAAGCTTTCAACATTCAAATTGAAAGTCGATTACGTCTTCCTCATTTAGGACTCTACTATTGGGCCAGCCATGTAAATAAGTACCTGCAATGGCTTAGGGGGGACCATCTCCAATTGCAGCAGTCCTACACTCCCATTTGGCTCAAAATAGAGATGAGTTTAATACAAACTCATGGGGTCTCCCCTGCTGCATTATTACATGTTAACCCAAGGTCCCTACCTTCCGCTCTTAAAAATACTACCGTTGCATTATCCACTTGTATCCATTCACAGCTCTGCTCGTTCCTAAAGTATAAGCATATGTCGGACCCATCTCAACCTTGGTGGGGTACCCCAATCTTATAATTGATGGTAGGCTACTACAGTTGAGATGGATCCCCCTGATGGGGAATTGTTCCCTCTCTATCCTCCGAAAACCGGATGGCCAGTGGTTAACTTCATCCAAAATCCTTGCTAAATTTCATATTCCAAACTCTGCAATCTTTAGAATATTTCAACTAAGACACCTAATAATAAAATCCTTTTGTAATGTGCCACTAACACTCCTGGATTCACCCTTGTTGGATTTAATCCCCCAGGTGGGTCTCCCGCACGCTGTTTCCAAATTGTACAAGGTACTGTATAATTGGAAATGGCCAGATTGCCTGGGAGCGTCCTCTTATTGGTCCACACTTTTCCTGAACATGATTTGCATTGGCCCTCTCTATGGAAGACCTGTCACAAGTTTGTAACACAAGACAGACTTCATTTGGTACAATTTAAACTACTGCACAATCTTTATTACTCACCCCAGAAGATGACTAAATTAGGCTTGCTCTCCTCGCCCGTATGTACCAGGGGCCGGCAGAGTGAGGGTAACCTTCTGCACATCTTTTTAGAATGCCCCAAGGTAGCCCCCCCTTTGGGCCACCATTAAATAAAAGATTGACCCCCTTTTGGGTTTATCAGAGCTTTTTACAGCGGAAATTTGTATTTTGGGAGATCTCTCTTCAGTTACTATTACCAATAGAAAATGTCACATAACCCTTATTGCGTTGTTGGTTAAGAGACTGGTTTTGCGGCATTGGAAAGATGAGATTGAAATTTCTTACAGTGAATGGTTACAGGAATTGTTGGCCAATCTTTGTCTAGAGAAGACCATTGCTAGTTTACATAACCAATCGCAGAAATTTCTCAAATACTGGGGTCCTCTGGTTACTCTGTATTCAGTTCAGAGTGCATAGAAGTTCTGTACCTTGTAATAGGAATTTTTTTGCCAGAAAGATTATCCCTATGTGAATGGAGGGTGGGATGGGGGAGAGGGGGAGAGTGGATCTTTTCCCGAGTTTATACTGTAACTTTGTATACTTGTTATATGAATGTAACAGGAGATCCTCTCTCTGTATTTGAATAATACTGAATAAACTTTAAATTGAAAAAAAAAACAATCTACTAAAAGGAGCTGGGGACACTAGAAGGAGTTCTGGGACTCTGTGAAATCACTCACAGGGAAACCCTCCAAAGCACAACCAGGGCTAATAGTCACTGCCATCAGGACACTTCAGGACCCAGGTGACATAGCTAAAGATTTCAACCTGGCTTTCACTGATTTAAGCTCGGTGCTTCCTAATGACTATCTGACCCCCTCAACTATAAATCTAGACCTCACCACCCCTTCACCTCATTCAGCCAAGGGCAGTGCTCCCCTTTCTACTTCAAGCAGCTTACCAGAAATGTCACCATCAAATATGTTAAACGCATACTAGGGAAGACAAGGATGGGAAAGGACCTTGTTGACAAGAAGCTGGTGGCACTTACAGTAAATGAGCTGATGGATCCACTCACTAAAGTTTTCAACGCCTCACTAAGGACAGGAGTGTTCCCTGATAAATGGAAGAAGATGTTTGTGACCCCTGTCTTCAAAGCAGGGGATGCCACCAATCTGTCTAACTACAAGCCCATCTCAATTCCCACTCCCCTGCCTAAAGCTCTTGAATGAATTGTCTCCAACCAGCTCACAGATTACCTATTGAAATACAACCTTTTCTGTGCCCAGCAACATAGGTTCCATAAAGACCATTCCATGATCACTGCCCTGGTTGACTTCACCACCAAAATGTACAATGCCTTTGATGATGGTCTGGCAGCAGGGTCTATTTTTATAGACCTCACAAAGGCATTTGATACTGTCAATCATCAGCTCCTCCTGCAATACCTATTGTCAATAGACCTATCCATAGACATGGTTAAATGGTTCAAGAGCTACCTCTCGGACAGGACTCAATGCATCAAAATCAAAGGACCTCACTCTCTGAAGCAAGAGAAGTGAGTCTTGGAGTTACACAAGGCTCAATACTGGGGCAGCTCCTTTTCAGCCTCTTTGTAAACCCACTGCCCTCAGTTTGCCCAGTGCACATCATGCTATATGCTGATGATGCAGTCATCTCGGTAAGTGGAAAAAATCTACCCTCTATCACCTATGAACTGGAAGCAAATTTTCACAGGCTTGAGACGTGGTTCTCTAATAACAAATTGCTGCTCAATTATAAAAAAAACTAAGAGCATGCTTTTTATGGCTCCTCAGAACCGAAAGAAATTTGGGAAACTGCAGGTACAGAGTAGCAAAGGGGATATACTGGAGCAGGTTGACACCATTAAATATCTTTGGGTACACATTGATAATGCCCCCCTCATTCACAACTCATGTAGACCATGTAGTCAAAACTGCCAATGCAAAACTAGGAATTCTCTATTGACACCATCAATACATGCCTCCTGAGGCCCTAAAGCTGGTCACAAGTACCACAGTTCTATTTACCATAGACTACAGCCTTATAATCTATGGTGCTGGAACTGACACAGCTCTCAAAAGGGTAAAAACCCTTCTTAATAAATCATGTCAGCTGGTCCTGGGAGCAGATCGCTGAACACATACTTGTGACCTCTATAAAGTTTCTGGATGGCTACCCTTTCACCTCAGGGCTCAATACCAGGCCTGCCTTCTGGAAAACAAAGCTTTGCTCTGGCTAGCTCCTGAATCCACCTCTTGTCTATTAAAACTAGATCAACCAACTGTTAGTACATGAAATTCATTGAAGGGAGGGCTGGTGGTACCTTTTAAGCATACCTCCATAGCCCATCTCTCTCCTATAGAGGACCCAAGGGGTAAATTATCCCCCCCGACCTTACTGAATGTAGCAAGGTCTGCACATTCAAAGCTGGTCACCAAGCACTCCTAGCTGTTGCTTGTGTATGTGAGTGCCCCAACACAGCCTAACCTCTATACTAACAACTGAGAGTCCCCGAATGCTCTAATTCAAGCACTTGGAATGTCACTAAATGTCCCCTCCATCCTCCCACTGCAACATTACTATAGATTTTTCCCCTACCCCCTACCCCCTCTCATTGCCATCCTCTGCTTCCTCCTCCCTTCCCCCAAATATGATTGCCCTCACCTTATCCACCCCACCTTTACTACCCCCTCCCCTTCACTGTCAACCCCCCTTTGACCTCCCTTTTCCTAGTTCTTCCCATCCCCTGTCCCTCACCACTGACCCTCCACCTCCAATGACAAAGTGCTCTCAGGTTGCCACTCAAGCACATCTTCAACAAAGCCTTTCTTTTTAGTAGTCCTATCCTTCCCAAGCACAAGTTCCTGAAATCCTTCTGCTGACCTGTGCACTCAGCAAAGGGCAGCTTGCTTCTAGAAACAGACTTAAACTGCATGTCTGTATATGTTGGATTGATGGTGAAATTTCATTGTAAATGTTGAGACAATTTATAACCAAAGTGTAACTTGACAATTGTGTACAATTGTTTTTTATGTAACCTATGTAATCTTGAAATCAAGGTCTCTTTTGTACGCCAATGTATGTCTGTGTATATGCTGTTGTTGCTGTTTAATCTGTTCTGTACTATGTTTGACTTGAAACCTTTGTAAATGAGCCATTGACTCAAAGGTGTTAATCCTAAAATGAAATAAATAAATAAACCCCCTAGGTCCCTATGTATTTTTACCAAATTCCTTCTTCACTAGTTGGAGTAGGAGCTGTAATATCTGAAGTTGAATTACAAACTTGAGATCTTTTACAGCCATAATCTGTGGAGTCAGATGTCACTAGGAATAATGTCTGCTTGGATAATATTTCTTTATCATTTCTTTTCTACTACAAACAATGAATAAGACACACGGGGTAGGGCACCAACACAAATAACACAGAAGAATAAGAGAGGATATGGATTCACAAGGCTAATATATTTTGGATTCATAGGTGAAAATAATAAATGTTCAGTTAGTGCTACAGGTAGCACTAAACTGACAATCACATCCTAAAAGAAAAGGTCAGAAAATGATGATATATAATCATGTTAACAGTCTCTTTCTCTTCCATATTCAGAAGATTAATCTGCTCGGTGAGATGCAAATCCCTTGGGACTGATTGCTTATCAGCAAATATACAGCAGCACAACAGCACCCACAAAATAAAATAATGCATCAGCCTTAGACTCAAGATAGGAGTGGAGTTGAGAGAGAGATGAGATGAGATGAGAGTCCAACCTGAGTAATGTACAGTCTACTAGTTTCTAGTACAGACCTTCATACTCAGATTACCAGATGCAAAAACAGCAAAAGAGATGGAGTTGTGATGAGACAAGAGTTGAGAAAGATGGGAGAAAGTCTCATCCAAGCAGTATATAATTAATTTATGCAAGTAGTATACTTCATTAGCACAGGAGTGAAATTAACCAAGCATAGATCACTGAATCAAAAACAACACCACAAAAAAAATAAACCAACAGTGTCAGAATCAGATTTGAAAAAGCAGCAAATCAAATTAAGCAAATTGCAGATTTGCTAGCAAAGGCAACACAGAAGTTGAAACGGACTTCAGCTAGCCTGAAAAACAACAATGGTTGAGTTTTGTCAGTATAGCCCTACTGGTAATGATAGACAGTGACAAGTGAAGGACCTGGCTGAACTGGAGTCAGATGATCACCACATGACCCGTTATAGTACACTACTCTATACAAGTTCACAAACTGTGTATACATACTGCTAAAACAGTAAAACATAAATAAATAAAGAAATACAATAAAAAAATAATGTAGAACTCAGAAGCTGGCAATATGTTCATAAACCAATTATCAAATAAACTCTGAACAAAAGAGACAACATCATGGGTTAAATTGGGCAGGAGCCCCCAGGAGCTCAGTTCTACCACCTCTTATAAAATTATATGACAGTTCCACCACCTCTGTCATCTTTCTCCACTGACTACTATAGGAAAGTTCCACCACCTAGAAAAAGACAGTTTCACAACCTAGAAATCCAGATGTGAGAGTTACCCCACCTAAACATTTAACAGTTTAACCACTGGATAACATTCACTATTGGTTCAAGAGCAGCTAAGTCTACTCTGTGCACATGCACAGGGGACAACATATGTGACACCCAAGCACCAGAATGCATCAGAAATGTAGGCTTCATTTACTTATTGTTAGTCACACCAGTCACTGTACCGTCAAAATTTGATTTCAGGTTTCAGATTGGCAAATATTTAAGATCTGATCCAAGACCCAATCGAGGGTGTATTTTCGATTGGCCACGCAAAAATCCATATGATTTGAAGTCCATAATTTCTGTCACTGTCATAGAGATCTGATTTTTTCAGATCAAAGCCAAGCACCTTTAATGGAAATATACAGGTAGCAGTGTGGGTTAAATAAGGTGGCTTGTAAAAAATAATTTTATAGAGTACAAACACAGGTTAGTGAAGGAATTAACTCAAACTGGTTGAAGGAAGATTCAATAAGGATGTCTGTAAGCATTGTTTCACTGAAAGAGTAGTGGACAAGTGGAACAGACTGCTGGAGTCAGTGGTGAAGGCCAAATCAGTGGTGGGCTCAAAGGTAGGGTGGGACAGGCACATTACCACCCATGTAGGGTAGTTAGGCCAGGTAGGAAGGCTGGATGGGCTGCTGGTCTTTTCTCTGCCATCATTTTTTTTGTTTTTAGGGATCAGTTGAGGGATGGTGTGCAACTAGAGCCAATGAGTTTCATATTAACTTTTCAGGACAAGGACTGGGGGAGATGAGACCACTGGATGACAGGGATCAATTTATAAAAGATGTTGGAGGAGCAATAGCAGGGTTAGCAGTTACAGTTAATGAGAGCAACAATGTGCACATGAACGTTTTGTGTGCTTATAATAATATGGGAAATAAATTTGAACACTATACATTTCAAAGGGTTATAAATGATTTTTTTTATATAACTGGTCACCACTGATGCACTTTGGTGGATGTGCCATACTAAATGTCTAAGGTGAGGTGGTTAGTGTGGCTCACTAGTAGGACTGGGTGAAATTAATATTCCACCTTCAAAATTCCGTTGAAATTCCAATTTCACTTCTGCAAAATTTCACAACATTCTGCCAAAACCGTGATTTTCCTTATTTCCATCTATTTTAAAATGTGCTTCCCTCAATTGCACTGAATGCGATATGATGACTGTACCCAGGTCCATAGAAATGTACACCAAACTTCAGATCTTTATAATTAAAGGTGACTGGGTTCCAAGCCTCTAAAGATTTGGAAATTAAGAAATTACATTTCATGATTATGTAAACTGTAGAATTTTAAGCACTTCTAAGTTTAAAACTAGAGAACAGAATATCACCAATTTTCTTACGTTCACTGATAAATATTAGGCTTTGTGGCCACCCCCATGACTGAGCAGAAGAGAATTACACTGCCTTGTAGATGATCTTGGTTCAGATACGAACCTGGGAAGTCATGTCGGAAAGCAGGCCACGGCTGAAGCAGCTGCCGCTCAGCAGTGCATCTCAGTCAGGGAGGGTTGGCAACAGGTTCCACCAATGCAGCAACCCCTACAATTGGGCCTGGGAACTTGTTCCTTCTTCAGGGGAAGATGTGGCTGTGTGAGCCTGACAGAGGCACCCATCTTGGAGGTGAGGGGCCAAAATGTGGCTGAAAGGCCCAGTAGCCAACTGAACGATAGCTGGGTTTGGCCAGATCAGGATATATCCATATGAACACGGTATATCCCTAAGAGATGAGCTGCCAACCTGGAGAAAAAGCAATATGGAAAAAAAGAGACTGTGTCAACTCTCTGATCTCTTGCTCAAAGGCTTGGCAAGTTATAAGCAGCCAAATATTCCAAAATAGCAGAGTTGAATTTCATGAGCTTCTGTGAAATTGTGGAATGTTGTGATATATTTGCCGAAGCCATCTTCATTAATTTTGCCCAGTCATATACTTGAGTTGCCATTGCAGAGGAAAGCAAAGGCTGGGCAAAGTTGCAACTGGGAGGCATTCATCAGAGGCTTCATAGTAAATATATAGTGGTGCCAAGTATTGGATCACTATCTTGAGTGACAAACCCTTAAGAATAGTCATAGACATTATTATGCACTAGCATGCATTCTTGAAATATGCCAGTGGATCACTGGAGCTCACTGATTTACTGGCTTGTGGAAGTACATGCACATGCAGCATTGTTTCTGTACAGTGCCACCTGCTGACACTTCAACAACCCTGTAGATAACAATATATATTTTTGCTATTTCAAATCAGTGGCACCAAGTGCCACAAAGCCTTACAATTAGTTGTAACTTAGGTAATTGTAACAGAAGTGTCTGGATAGCTTTATTCATAATAGACCATGATGCTGGCATCACTGTCACAGGTGTGCTGGAAGGGTATTGCAAGGCCATGATGACAGTGCAGGTAACGTGATTCAGTGGTAAGGGCATTATGAATGTAAAATTCCATTAGTGGAATTCTCATGGAATTACCTATTATGTGTCCATGAATTTGTGAGCACGTTTTGCCAGTTAGTATTTTCAAAAGTATCCACAATAAATTTTAACTCACTAAACCACATTTATCCAGCTTAATTAGATTCTAGGACATGTTCACTTTTGTATGAATGCCAGATCTTCAGAGTATACCCGCAATAGCAGTGGCACTATAGACATACATATACAGTATTTTCAGAAGTTTCACACTATGTAAGAGTTAATTAAATTGTGAAATGTTGAACCCCTGTAACTTATGATTTACACAACCAATTACCTCTCTATTTAGTACTTTCTATGACTCTTACAAAAAAAGTTTGCATACAAATTTTCAATTATCAAGCTGCAAAGGTGGCTAAGTTGTAAGCTTAGAAATATTTTTAGAAATGTTCACATTAGTAATAAATCACCAGATTTTAGCCACAGTAACCTCTCCCCTCTCATCCAAATGTCGTTAAACATAACATCCTTTTAAGGCTTCTTCCAAGCAATAAGCATGGTACCTTTTATATATCAAGCTATAATATGGACCGAGATATGATAAAGTAAAGAATTTTGGAAAATTCAGCAACATTTCATGAAATTTCATGACATTTCACAGAATGTTGTGGAATTTCTTGAAAATTCCAAGCAATGGGAATTTGCTAATTTTGCCCAGCCCTACTCACAAGGGACTCCATTTTGTGCTCTCAAACAGGTTAGTGCACTGCTGTGCTGAGCACCAATGTGATGTACACTGGTTGGCATTGACAAGATGCACTATATATCTTGCTATACTGTGAAATATCACAAAAATCCAATTAAAATGAATGTGGATTTCTTGTGACATAATGTGATACAGTATATCTTTATATTCTGCATCCTGTCACTGAATGACACCATATATTGGAACTCTCGTTGTGCAGCAGGTTTGCATGAGGTTTTCATTATACTGTAGCTCCCTATGAACCTTGTGCACATTTGTTCAAGCCCACAGACATTGATGCACTAGTGTGAGTTTTGAATATGAGTCACATGGTAATTTAGCTTTTTGATAACCCGCTATTCATAATGAAGACTTTCGGTGTTATGTTAGATATAACATATTTGGCTTCAGTTCACTTTTTGTTCATGTTCTACATGATTCAAGCTTATGTCTGAATCAGGAATGGAACAGAATGATAAGTGTAAGAAAAAGAAAAAAAATATACCGAGAAACTGTTCTTTCAATAGTGAGGCAAATCTCTTAAGCCTAATAAAATATGTTTTATGACTATACAGTAGGCCATTTTCAAGACTATCTTCTCAAAGTATTCATTATCTTTGCAATTTTTCCCTAATTTTGAATCCAAAGTCTAAATACTGTACCATATAAGGATCCAATCAGAATAGTGCACCATTAAAACATTTCTTAGTTAAGCATATCTGCAGTACCTAGAGTGAAGAAAGATAATTACTTTAGAGATGAGGTACTGAGGAAAGATGCACACAGTTTATTTTCCCACTTAATGTACATTATGATACTGAGAAAACCATTCAGAAACTGCACATGATTATTTGTTCTTATCAAATGGGCAGAAAAATGCTACAATCTGATTCGGCCATAGGCATGCATTGAGAGACCAGTACCAACACCAAAAAAAAAGTCTTCATCACCTAAACAGAGTGCAATAAACAAATCACTGCACAAACTTAGAATTCTTGTTTCAAACTGGGAACCATATTTAGCCCTAGCTGAGATCAGAAAAAAAGTTACATGAGGTACCTGTGGATGCTTAGCATTAGCTAATAAACATGTTCCCTTACTTTAATGTCCTGTTTTCTTTATGTTGTGGTCTACTTTTCTTTTCATTAGGCTTGTCATCATATTTCAAAAATTTTAACTGTTGAACTGTTATGCTTAGAAACACTTTTTTTAAATGAACATTTGGAGTCTGAGCAACATGAATAGATTATAATGATACACTCATAATGATACACTTCTCATGTGTTGATACTTGTTTATACAGTACATGTCGATATGATGTATAGTTAAAAAAAATAACAGGATTTAAAAATTACAGTTGTGCCCAGAGTCATGTTGATTTCTGCCAATTCATGTGACACATGCTTTTTGAGGATTTTGCAGCAGCCAGAGATGCAACACTTGTTTGGAGCTTTACAGATGACAATACCAATATGCTGTCTCATTTTCCAGCCCATAGGTGGACCTAGCAGTTCATTCTCTTTAACTAATGTGTCTGCTACTATTAAACATTATTAATTACATTAAATCACCAAGTGAAAGGAACTTTTCTCTCAGAGCACCATCATGTGCTTTCAGGGGTATTTAGGGGACACCTTTGGGAATATGAATCTGAACCTTCATATGAAATTAAGCAGAAATGCCAAAATTCGGAGGCATGTCATGTGATTGTTGAAAATGCATTCTATCTATGGAATGTGACTGTTTTTTGTTTTCAGCCATTTCATGGATTCCTTCCCCACCCAAAAAAAACAAAACCTTTCCCTTGGCATGCTACCTTGTGCTTGCAGGGGTATTTCAGAGAGATGTTGGGAAACAAGAATATTGAATTTCATATAAAAGTAAGCAGAAATGCCAAGCTATTTTGTGTAATGGTTGAACGCACTCTGTCTATGGGAGATGTCTGCTTTGTGTCATCCATCACAGGAAATCATATACACCAAAAACTAATTTTCCCTTGGATTACCAACATGTGCTTCCAGTGGTGTTTAGGGTACAACTTGTGGAACATGAATCTGAAATTTCATGTGAAATTACAGTAAGTAGATGCCAAAAACAGGATACATTTTGTGTGATGGCTGAAAAATTCATTCTGTTTATGGGATATATCTTCTTTCAGCCATCACATGAAATCACCTCCCCCCCTCGAAAACCATCTCTCCCTTGGAATGCCAGCTTGTGCTTCCAGGGGTATTTTGGGGACACCTTGGGGAATATGAATCTAAAACTTCATGGGAAAGAAAGTTGAAATGTGAAAGTTAGGAGTCATTTTGTTATGGCTGAAAATGCATTAGGTCTATGGGACCTGACTTGCTTTTTGTTGGCCATCACATGAAATCACCCCACATTCCCCCAAATAAGTCACCTTTCTCTTGGTGCACCAACTTGTGCTTCCTGGGCTTTTTAGGGGACACCATGGGGAACATACATCTAAACTTTCATGTGAATGTAAGCAGAAATTCCAAAGTTTTGAGCCATTTCATGTGATGGTTAAAAATGCATTCTATGGGACTTGTCTGGTTGTTATGAGCCATTACTTGAACCCCCCCCCCACCACCACCACCGAGAAAACTATCTTGCCCTTAAAGTACTAGCTTGTACTTTCAGGAGTATTTAGGGACCACCCTGAGGAACACAAATTTGAAATTCCATGTAAAAGTGAGCAGAAATGTCAAATTGTAGGAGCCATTTTGTATGATAGTTAAAAATGCATTCTATGAGACCTGACTGTTTCTGTCAGCCATCACATGAATTCACTTCAAGAAAATCACCTGTCCCTTGGAACACCAACTTGTGCTTCCAGGGGTATTTAGGGAACACACTGGGAAACCTAAATCTAAAAGTTCATGTGACAGTAAGCAGAAACGGAAATGTTTAGAGCTATTATCTGTGATAGTTGAAAATGCATTATATCTATGAGCTATGTCAACTTTTTGTCAGCAATCACATGAAATCGTGCTCTGAAAATCACCTTTCTCTAGGAGTATCAACATGTGCTTCCAGGGTATTTAGGGGATGCCTTGGGAAACAGGAATCTGAAATGTCATGCACAATGCAGCAGAAATGCCAAAGTTAACAGCCATTTTTCCATTAATTATTTTTATTGTTGTGGTAAATTACAGTATATTATTATAGTTGTCTAAATGGATGCACTCAGGGTCCATGCTTCCTTTCCATTACTAAAAATAATAATAATAGCTTTATTTCACAAAATGCCTTTCAAACATGAAAGCATTTTACAAAAGATTAAAAGAAAATAAGACAATAAATGCAATATAAAACAAACAAAAATCAACAGGGATCATTTACTAAATGCCATCAAAGGCCTGGCACCATAAGTAAGTTTTCAATGCTGTTTTCAATTATCAGTCTGAAAGACACATGGTAAAGATGTCTTTTTATTCATGGAAACAAACTGTAAAACTTCATTATGTATGTAATGTATTACTATTGTTGGTACTCACTTGGTGTCCCATGACAGCCAATCCCTGTCATATCGGTTGACATAGGGGTCCTTTTGAGGGCAGTGCTGGTGGCAATGGTGTGCCATCTGGCAGCACTGACTAGTGCTGTCCACTGCCAACTGCCCTCCTTCCTCTCAACCCCTCATTCAGGAACACAGTCATCCCTTGTGCATCCTGTAATGATACAATATTGAGCATGGCTGTTTTATTCTGTGCATTCACTGCATAATACTGTAGAAGCATGTTGCATTTATTGTATTGTACACACTATTCTTTCATTCATCACCCGCTCCCACTAAATTGGGTGTAGTGAGCACCCACCCATGTAGACCCAGGAACCCCACCACAAAGTGGGTTGCTGGATATGGGCAGTCTTGATTACGTCATGTTTCAAATACCTGTTTTATGTTTTGTGTTTTATGATTTTTATTTCTAGGATTTACCTGTCCTAGAGGCTGGATTATATGGTGTTCAGTGAAGTGAAGCTTTTATTACTATCATGAATATTCAGTCTTTGCCAGTCTTGTGCATTAGGATACTGAGGGCATGAAAGTATTTATTCACTACCATATTTATATTACTTTTGTCAATAAACATTTAAGGATACAAGTACACTATTTTATCTAATAATAATTACCCCCAGCAACACCACTTGTTATGTGCAACTTGTGTTATCATTTTCTTTCCTGGAATTTACCTTTCCTATAGGGGAGATCACTGAGTTTTCAGTACTGTCACATTCATATTAATAGGTTACATTTTCACTCCTTCCCTTTTTTGGTTAATGGATACCATGTCCATGAAATTATTTTAAAATGCTAATACTGACATTGATTTGGTGAATAAGCATATGTGTACATGCACACTGTTTAGTTAGTTAGTTCAAAAGTTTCACAAGGAAAGACATTATGTTCTGCTGACACCCCATTTCCAGATGCAACCTGGGGGTGTGGGAAATTGGAGATAGATCAAGAGGTGAAAACACAGAAAGAAAGAGAAAAAAACAATATATGCAGCAATACAGTACATGAAAGACGCATAATCATAAATATTGAAGGCAAATCAATGCTACAGATACATGTACTGTAGTAGCTAAAATTGAGTTATGGCAAGCAGAGGGAACCTATTCATACAGGTATAGCTTGGGTGTAAGGGAACAAAATGGCCAGGGCAAAACTAGTGGTGGGGGGAGACAATAGGTAAAGGACCATGGACATTTGTAGGTGGGAGAAGAAAAGCCCTAGAAAAAAGTCTTTAGAGAGAAAGCAGAAGAGGTAGAATGGATTGACAGGAGAAGGGAGGATATTTCTTCCAGTCATACATTTATCCCCCTCTCCAGTGCCACTAACAGACCTTTCTGTGCTTTGATGTACTTTGGGTTGGGCATCAAATTTTCATGATAGGTGTTTTATGTCAAAAAAAGTATAACTGTTCTGTACATAATACCAAAACAGTGTTTCTATCTGACCCTGCTTAAATGTAACCTATAACTTGTCCTAAAGCCTCTAATCATGTCCTGCCTGTGTGTTCACTTCCCCCATTTTCACAGTTCACATATCTGTGGGCCAGTTATTGACATCTGAAAAATTGTGTGATCTCTAAAAATGGACTTGTAAGAAGTGGAGTTCCCCAGGGTTCAGTACTGGGTCCCTCCCTGTTTGGTTTATTTATGAGTGATATAACCCAAAATGTATCAAATATTTTGCTAAAGTTCACTGATAACACAAAATTGTGTGTGGGGGGGGGGGGACTGACACAATAACAAAATTTAGCTCATTGACCAAAGGCTTAAAATCTATACAAGACTGGCTTACTTCAAATAAAATTAAGTTTAACCCTAAAAAAATGCAGTGTGTTACATTTTGGTATGAATAATCCAAATCATTTTACTTTATGAATAACATTCAGCTATGTACCCAATATAAGGAAAGAGGCCTGGTTATAACAGTAAACAATAAATTGTCCGCTTTAGATCATTGTCCCCCGAACTCACCAATAAAGACACTGACCAATTTAAATGTGTGGTTGCCCAGTCTTGGCAAAAACTTCACTATTTGTCAAAGTTATAATAAGTCACAATAATATTTTTACAACGGTACATATCCATCTTTCATGTGTAGTCTCTTTATTATCATATTTATAGTTACATTATGTTCATACATTATCTCCTTCACAGTCTTGTTGGCCTCTTAATCACTAAAAGATCTCGTCTTCTCTTCTGCCCCCAGATGTACATCATGGGGGGGGGCTGGCCTCTTCCTCTTATGTCCTGAAAGGGGGCACGAGCGTACACACCATGCCCCTGTCTCTTATTTGTCTAACCTGTGTCCTTATTTGCTTTCCTTCCCCCCTTTTTCTTGTCTTCCTTCACCCTTTTTCCTCCCTTTTCTGCTGTCCACATTCAGCAGTGACTCTGCCGCCTGCCACTGTTTTCCACCTAATCACAGTAGCGCACTGTGCTCTAGCTACCACAGTGCCCTTCTGCCTTAACATTTGGGTGGGAGGATGGAAAAAACACTTTGACACAAGTTTGTGAGCTCACCATCGCTGTGTAGCCCTTTTTAGCTGCCCTTTTTTGTCCTGCCCCCAGGCATGCCTCGGCCAACCATTTGTTGCTGCCTCATTGTTCCCTTGTCTACTGTCTCACCCCCTTTGTGACCTCACTTGCTCCTCCCCTCTTTGTGACTCCTGTCTCTAGCTCCACCCCTTCTCCCCTCCTCCCTTCCCTGCACTTCCCACTATCTTGGCCTAGGCCGCGGGACAATGGGGCCTGCCCCTTTAATTGGGCAACCCACTTTTTCCCCTGAACCTGTCAATAAAGACACTGACCAATTTAAATGTGTGGTTGCTCAGTCTTGGCAATAACTTTACTGTTTGTCAAAGTTATAATAATTCACAATAATGTTTTTACAATGGTACATATCCATCTTTCATGTGTAGTCCCTTTATCATCATATGTATATTTACATTATGTTCATACATTATCTCCGTCACAGTCTTGTTGGCCTCTTAATCACTAAAAGATCTCTTCTTCTCTTCTGGCCCCCAGATGTACATCATGGGGGGGCCTGGCCTCTTCCTCTTATGTCCTGAATGGGGGCATGAGTGTACACACCGTGCCCCTGTCTCTTATTTGTCCAACCTGTGTCCTTATTTTCTTTCATCCCCCCTTTTTCTTGTCTTTCTTCCCCCTTTTTCCATTAGTCCACCTCCAGCTTGTGATGGATGGTGGATTTCCCCCTCTTCCCCTCCTTTTTTTCTACCTAACTTATCTCTCCTTTAGCCAGGCTTCAATGGCATTTGACATTTCCGTGTTGAACATAGTCAGATCAAGTTCCGATAAATGTACCCTGTCCCCCCTATAATACTCATCTACCCCCTCCAAGATCCCATGTTGAATGACTAATCCCCCTACTTCCTGGAACACTCTCCCCACTAGTGCATTCATGTGCTTTCTGGCCCTGTCCATCCCCTTATGGTTCTCTGCCTGTCTCCAAACCCTCAGAGAGGTGATGTCTGACCATGCCAATGTAACCTCAGGCCACCATTCCATTATTATTTGTACATCATGCTTTATCTGATAAAAAATGTCCAGCCAGGGCCTTGTTCCTAGGTCGTTGCCCCCAAAATGCACTATGATCAGGTCCGGCCATCTACGCTCCCTCCTGATGTCCCTGAGTTCTGGCAGTAGCTGCGACCATCTCATGCCCCACCAACTTTTCCACACCAGTCAGATTGTGTCAGTGTCCAGATTCAGCTGTTTTCCTCCTTGCCTCCTGGCTGCCCATTTCTCTGCCCAATGGACAAACGAATGTCCACAAATCCACTCTTCTAGCCTCTTAGTCGAACCTGAGTAATCAAAATCAGAAAATGATTATTTCTTTTCTGCCCCCTCATTCCCCCCTACCCCCCCGTCTTCTTCTTGTGCCTGCTGCGGGAGAGAAAAGAGACATCATTATTGTTGCAGCTTTCGTATGTATGTTTTATAACATCTCGAAGCCCATCTTCCCCGTTCTTTAATCTCCACTGGCCCACTGCCCTGCGCTGCCATTGCTGATGCAATCCCAATTCTAAAAGAATGAGAGGAATACCCTTCCACCGGCTTCCCCACAAATGTGAGTACCTTATTCAGTATAGCAGCTACCTGGTACCCTGAGACTGGTCTGCCATCCCCGTGTACAAACATCATTCCATTCCCCTGGCTTGTGTGGTCTTCCATGTACACGTACAGTGCCACTACCGGGCAAATGGCTTCATTTGGATGTTTCCTCAACGAAACCTTCCTCCCTTGTCCCTGCTGATCAGTTTTGGACTGCATTAATAGTACTGTCACAGCCTCGCCCTTCCATTTGATGTCCTCCCATCGTAGCCCCCCACCTTCTGTCCTTCTGCTGTGGCTCACTATCTCACTCAATTGAAAAGCCCCACTATACATAGTTGTGTACAATGCCCTAAATAGCACCCCTTCCCTTGCAGAAATGCAGATATGCTGCAAACCTCTAATCAGCCTTATCATCAGCCCTTCAGATATCGGCTTCCTGCTATCCTGTCTCTTCCCTGTACCCCTCATCCAACGCTGCACCATCCTGTAGATCAGGTTGGTTTTTGTAGGGTCCTCCCATCCTTTCAGTGTACATATCTGACCTACTGCTGCCAGATGTACCCCCATGGTTGTATGTGCCGTGTTCTGCTTCCAACTCAAAACTATAAATTGTGCCAGTTGTTCCCCTGCTACTGGCCCACTTACCTGTCCACAGTACTGCTCCCGAAATCTCTGAAATGCCTTCCAAGAGGTTTCATAAGCTCTCAGGGTCCGGGGGGCCTAGAAGTTGCAGAACAATACCTCAGCTCCCCCAATCCAATCGCCCATATGTATGGTGGTACGGTGGTCTGATTGTTCTCTGCTCCGGGTGCAACGGTCCTCAATTTGTCCATCTGCAATCGGGAGAGGCAATCAGCTATCACATTGTCAATGCCATCGATGTGCTTCATCCTGAAGGACGTGTTCAGGGTCAAGCCCAGCCATACCATCCTGCCCAGTACTCTCATTATTCTCTCTGATTTCATCCTTTTCTTGTTCATTACTTCCACTGCTGCCTTATTGTCACTCCAGAATGTGACCTTGTTGTTCCTTAGCTTCCCTCCCCATACTATCATGGCCACCCATATGGGAAACAGTTCTGAAAAGGTGATGTCCCTCATCACTCCTTCCTGTGTCCAGACCTCCTGCCATGGCTCTCCAAACCAGTGACCTTGGAAGTACCCTCCCATGCCTATACCCACTGTAGCATTCATGTATAGCTGTAGGTCCATGTTATAGAGCCATTCATCCTGCCAGAATGTGTGCCCATTATACTGTTGTATAAAAAGCTCCCAAACTGTCATGTCCTCTCTAGTCCTCTTATTGATGTCAACCCAGTGATGGGGCTATGCAGCCCCCCGCATTGCCCATGCTAGCCTCCATGTGAATGCCCACCCTGGCGTGATGGCCCTTCACACAAAGTTCAAATGACCCAGCAGCTGCTGTGCCTGTTGCAGCTGTACCCTCCTGCAGCCCCCTACTATCTTCAACAGTTCCCTAAGTTTCTTCACCTTTTGGTCGGGCAACTGAAACAGTTCCTGGGCTGTATCCAACTCCAGCCCCAGGAATTCTATTGTTCGACTCGGGCCTTTGGTCTTGTCTTCCACCAATGGGACCCCCACCTCCTGACATAGCACCTGAAAATCTCTAATCATGTTCTGGGTCTCTAAACTCCCTTCCCAGATGAACAAAAAATTATCCAGGTAGTGTACTATTGTCTGGTAACTGAAATGGGTCTGGAAGGCCCATTGCAGCAACGTGCTAAACATCTCAAATATAGCACATGCTATTGAACACCCCATAAGCATGGCCTTATCGAAATAATACATCCCCTCAACCTGGAAACCCAATAAATCCCAATCCTCCGGCCTGACCGGTAGTAGGCAAAAAGCTGCCTTTATGTCCATTTTTGCCAGCCAGGCCTTCTGCTTTGACCTAATCAATTACACCACATCCTCTAGAGTGGCGTAGGTGACCCTGCTGTCCTCCTCCCCAATAGCATCATTGACTGAGTCCCCCTTCGGGTAGGATAGGTGATGTATTACCTGGTACTCACCCTCCTGCTTCTTAGGAACTAGCCCCAATGGGGAAACCCTCATATTTGGCAGTGGAGGGGTGGTGAAAGGACCTTCGACCCTCCCAGCCCTCACCTCCTTCTGAATTTTTTGTATCAAAATTTCCTCTTTCCCTTGTACAGATTTGAAGCTCTTTGCTCCAATCTGCTTCCTGCACCCCTTGAACTGTAAGCTAAAACCTGATCTAAAACCCATCCTCAATTTTTCAGCTGCTTCCCTGTCCAGGTAACCCCCCAGCCCCTTGTCCATCTCTGCTATGCTTATTGGTGTCCGAGCTGGCCGAAAAAAACTTGTTTGCCCCCTTTCATGCATCTTGGGGCTGGGGTTGATAGGCCTGTCCCTTCCCCCTGTTACCTTCCCCCTGCTCCCTCTCCTCCATTGCTGTCCCCGAAAGGAGTTCTGACCATTCCAAAAGGGTGGTTGGTATGCATTGTCCTGGCTGCCTGCCCCCTTCTCCCAGCTGTATCTACAATTGGACACCGGGTGGTGGCCCCTGCATTTGGAGCAGACATGCTGGAACCGACAATTTGGACATGAACAGGATGCCCAGTTGTAGCCCCAACATGCCTTCATTGCCATCCCCCCCTTCTCTCCCCCCTTCCATTTCCCTGTCTAAGGGGCTCGTATAAATTTCCAACCATAAATCTATCTGCCCTGCATCCCACTGCACATCCCCAAAATGAGCCATTCTCTTCCTAAATTTTTCATCATAACGTAGCCAACTATGCCCCCCCTTTTTATACGCATTTTTTATTATGAGAGAGTAGGTTGAGATTGGGGTAGCTAGCTCTGGCCGCTTCTCAATCACAATGGCCATAAAATAAGTGAAACACATGGATCAATTATCCCAGGTTTTTCCCTTTCATGCTTTCTCCTCATCTTCCTTTTTTAGCAGTACTACTGCCACTGCCATGTCCTTCTTCTCAAAACTATCCTTCTCTTCGTATTTGTCCATACTGTCTACATTCGCCAGTGAGAAAAAAACTACATATTCCCCTTTCCATATCTTCTCCTTTATGGCCGTGGGGATGTGGTCTGCTATTCTCACCCCAGGTGGCCCTAGTTCCTTTCTTACCCCCTGGTTTCCTACTGTAGCTACCCCCCTTTGTCCTCCCCTCCTCCCTTCAATTCACCTAGGGCCTTCTTTAGCTGCCCTATACCATTCTCCCCTATGCCTTTCAACATTTGCTTTATATATTCTTTCACGCTGCTCTCAATAGTCATCCCTTGATTACCTGCTATGGGTGTCTGTGGGGTTCTGGGCCCTGGCGTGGGTAGTACTGGTGCGGTGTGATAAACCATCTGTGGCAAAGCTGGCATCAGAGAAGGTTCTGGTAGGATGGGCTGGAGCCTTGGTGCCTTGGGTTCTGGTTCTACCCTGGGGTCTAGGCTGCGGTCCAGGCTCAGCTCGGGGACAGGATTATTCGGAGTCAGACAATTAGGGGTCATTGGTTCAGGTTCTGGTACTACTACCCTGGGTTCCAGTACACTGCTGCTTGTTGGAACCCTCTTGTTCACCTCCTTATCCTTCCCCCCTTCCCCTTACGCTTTGTACCATTATCCCTTCCTTCTGGCTCCGCCACCTCCAGCAACCAATTCACCTTCTCCACCAGGTCCATTACTGCTTTGTAGCATTCCTCTTTGCTGGGCTTTGCCTTCTTTGGTGCCATCCTCATTCTGTATCTACAATGGGCACAACGTACAAATCAACATAAGACATCCCAAGAGAGAAGAAAACACACTTTTTATATATATATATATATATATATATATATATATATATATATATATATAGGTGAAATGGCACCTTGTCCAAATCCAGGGCTACCAGGGCTACCAATTAAACTGAAGCTTATTTCAGGCTGGGTCTGGTCAGCCAGGCCACTGTTTGCTTCCTTAAAATGCCCATGTAAACCTCAAACAAATCCAAAATAAACCTCGGGCTTGCCTTTAACTCCCAGCCCCATATCATCCCACTGCAACAATTTGACTTGCCATTCTTTAATACTAATCTTATTGGACATTACAGCTAAATTTTTTTCATTAACACCTTTCTTATGCAAAATATGGAATATATGTGATTAACTTTACGGGAAATGATGATATTGAATTGGTTCTATTAAATACCAGTGAAACTTGTTTGTTTTAATCATTATGACCAACCAAAAGGTTTATTTCTGTGACAGCAATGAAATATCCAATGACCCTCCTGGTGGTTGAAAATCAGTCCATATGCACCAAAAGCAAGACTGCCACCTGAGGTTCCATATGGTTTTCAAGTTACCTTTTGGGAAACCCTCCCCTCCCACAGGCCCCTTATGCAATCCTCTGCTGCCTGCCCTCAGTGGCAACAATACTTAGGAGAGGTTGACTATGTATTTTATTTCTAATCTATGACTGCATAAGGGAAAAAACAAAAACATCTTTAAATCCCAGCCCCAACTCAACCACACCACACATGTTCCTCCCTCTCCTCACTTTCCTATCCATCTTTCAGTCGGGATCCATCCGACCCATGTGGTGATGACGTCACACACCATCACCATGCGGTCAGCCCTCGTCCTCTCCCCCCTTGTATCCCCAACCATAAAAACCAGCCTGAAACTCCCAGAACAATGCACTGGTAGGTTGCGATGCTGCTTTCAAAAACCCCACAACACAAAAACCCCACTATGCGGCTTGCTTCTGAGAGATTGGTTGCTCCTTCTGCTACCGCTGGCCTCAGCTCAACATGCGACACTTGGTTGTCGAAATGCCATATTCCAGGCTGCTTACTACACCAGCCCCCAGTCATCTCACACTATGGCTGCCTTTCTAACTCACCACATGAGTAACCAACTGAATATGGGGAGGAGGGCACCCTGCATGACTACCGCTCAGACAGCTGTCCTAAGGAGGCCTGTCGAGTCAGCAGCTAGCATCCCAAAACCAGGGGTGCATGGAGGAAGCCAACTGGCCCTAGGCTCTCTGTGGAGACAGAGCTATCCTGTGGCAGCCAAAACGTGTAACATTTAGTGGTTTGCTTAAGAGATTACTTGCCGTGCTTACAGTCGCATTATGCGGGAAACAGTTGAAGGGATCACCCCAGGTTCCTGTACTCCGCTTTAACCCTTAAATTAACCACTGTTCCACCATACCCTTGCGATAATGGGTTCTGTTTGTCTATTCCAGTGCAGACCTGTGCCTGTAAGCAGCACAATTCAAACGTCTTCATTGCTTGTCTCCATTGCAAACCTGAAGTTCTTACTCCGCTCCATAAAACAATTAAATACCTTACCTTCACTTGGTTCCTCTGTCTACTCACTGATTCTTTCCTGTTCCTCATCCTTTTTTTTTAAAAAAAATTTACACTTACTTGTATTATGTTATTTACTCAGAATCCAAACAAAAGCTCACTGGCTCTATAATTTGCCATGACTGATGTGCATCCAAAGAAAAACACTTTGGAGCAAGTTTGTGAGATCACCATCACTGTGCAGCTCTTTTTAGCTGCCCTTTTTTGTCCTACCCCCAGGCTCGCCTCAGCCAACCATTTGTTGCCACCTCATTGTTCCCTTGTCTCTTGTCTCACCTCCTTTGTGACCTCACTCACTCCTCCTCTCTTTGTGACTCCTGTCTCTAGCTCCGCCCCTTCTCCTCTCCCCCTTCCCTGCACTTCCCACTCTCTTGGCCTGGGCCTTGGGACAATGGGGCCTGCCCCTTTAATTGGGCAACCCCCTTTATATTCAGGTCTCTAGAAAAACTATTGTTCATTTAAGATCCATTAAACACTCACTAGATTCTAGGAACAATGTTTGTTACCAATTTATAAAACCTATGTTGTTCCAAATTTTGACTTAGTTTCATCTTTCTGGAATCCTAACTTAAGAAAGGATATTGACCTTGTCGAGAAAACCCAGAGGAGAACAACAAAAATGATTAAGGGCATGGAACACATGAGTTACAAAAACAGATTGGATTCCTTGGGCTTATTTAGCATGGAAACTAGACACAAAAGAGGGGACTTGTTGCTTGTTTTACGATACCTTAAAAAACCCTGATCTTATGATCCAGTATGGCTTACAATTTAAAGTTAGGACTACAATTTTAAGATTACATTACAAACAATTATTGGTCTCAACAGTTAATACAAACATAAGGCAGGACTTTTTCTCGATTCACGCGGCCACTCTATGGAATAAACGTCCTGCTGAATTAGTAAATAAATCATCATTCCTTAGCTTTAAACAAGGTTTGGCTGATCATTTAATAGCTAATAAGGGCTATACTAATACACCCACAAAGCATTAGAAGCAATCCAGATGGGCCATGTGGTCTCCATTTGTCTAATACTATCAGGTAAATCAAGTAATAAGGTGACAGCTACTTTGCTCTGAATTGAGATGTTGTCATGATGACCAGGTAAAAACTGATATGTTGGAAGTTATGAAGTGTGACTCGTCCTACTGCAATGTTACCAAACAGGAATGGAACTTTCTTTCTGGTCAGCGTTCCTTTTATATACAGTACCACAAGAAATTAAACATTACACCTGCTTCTGTAAGGTGTTTGTGAATTAAAAGCAGTCCCTGCAAACATTCAAGCTGTACTATGCTCCACATACACCATACAGTTGGTCTACACACACACACACACACACACACACACACACACACAAAAGCAGTTTTAACTTGAGCCTAGTGTATAGGAGACAGTGTGTGTCATGTAATGTAATTTTGTGTTTATGCATAGTTGTGCAGTGTGCAATTTGTGCATGATAATGTGCATAGCATGTAAAAATTCTCCTTTTTTATACAGTATCAGCATTTGCATCAGGGCTTTATAAAAGCGCTGCTTATTTTTGCCAGACTGTATCAATTTACAACATCCAGACTCTCAGAAGAGAAAAAACTCTAGTGGTGGAAATCGCTAGGAAATCATGTCTTCAGTGTGCTCCCCTCCTTTCTGGGAGCACTTAATGAAATGTGGCATCTGTTTTTTTTTTACACACACATTACTGTTTACAGTGTGGTATTGTATGGATTTGCTTTTATTGAAATATTTCACAATGTAATACATTTCACTATATTTTAGCATTGTAAAATTTCAATATGGAAGGAACATCATAAGCATAATTACTCTGTATAGTATTGTACAAAAGAATTCATCAAAATAAATCAAAATTCAAGCAGCAAACACATTGTAGTAAAGTGTGGTGTGTTATTCACATTCCTGTTGTGTGTCCTAGCTTGTCAACCATGACAGGCAACTTTTTTGCAACGTATAGTTTACAGTCTTCTATTTAACATCTTTCAAAATAGCTCAATGGCATCGATGAATTCTTGCTTTATTTATGGTTTTCTCATTCTCCTGATGAACATTTTCATGGCATGCCACACCATCTTAATATGACTCATATCTGGAGACCTGGTATGATAAATATTAAAAAAACTAACAGCACATATAACAGCATCTGATGCACAGTACACTTGTGTTCTTTTTCAACTGTGGCTTCTGTTCAGTACAGTACTTACTCCAGTGGCACACTGACCCAATTAATTCCTGCAGCTGCAACAGCCACTGGTGATGTGGTGTGTTTAGTGTCACTGTCTTAAAAGAATCAATGTCCATGAGAATATTTTTTTCTTATGCATTTCTTCACTGCTCCCACAATATGTTCCCCTGAAGGGTTCACCATCAGTGGTTCCTGTGGGCATAAGTCAAGCAGCACTGTTAATAATATGGGACATTTTAATGGTTTCTAAAACTACAATTTAGCATCACTAACCTACAGAAATGTGCAGTGATCTGTGCTCATGGTTAGATGTGGAGCCCCAGGTATGAAGTTTCAGGGTGTGCTTTGGCTTCAGTTTCATGAAGTCACTGCCCTTCTTACAAAACAAAACGGAAGCAAACTGTTCCAAAGATGTTATTGTCTCAAATTAGCCAGTCTGGGAGTGAATCCCAGGGTGGTAGCCTGGGTAAAACATTGGCTGGACAACAGGGCACGGAAGGTAATAGTAAACAGAGTCCTCTCTGAAGAAAGGGAGGTTACTAGTGGGGTACCGCAGGGTTCAGTACTGAGTCCAGTCCTTTTTAATGCCTTTATAAGTGACATTGTAGATGGACTGGTCTGGAAGGAAAAGTATGCCTCTTTGCAGGTGACACAAAGATCTGCAACAGGGTTAATACAAAAGGAGGCATGTAAAGGATGAGAAGGGACTTGGCAAGGTTGGAGGAATGGTCAGAAGTATGGCAGCTTGGATTCAATGCAACAAAGTGCAAAATAATGCACCTGGAAAATAAAAACCCAGGGGAGGATTACACAATGGGGTGGAGCTAGTAACAACAACAAAAATGGAAAGGGACCTAGGGGTAATCATATCAGATGACCTAAAGGTTGGCAAGCAATGTGAGAAGGCAGTAGGGAGGGCTGGGGGATAGTGGGATGTATAGGAGAGGCATCACCAGCAGAAAATGGAAGTTGTTATCCCTCTGTACAGACAGTTGGTGAGACCGCATCCGGAGTACTGCATCCAGTTCTGGTGACCCCATCTCTGCAAGGACATAGATAGGATGGAGGCAGTCCAGAGGAGGGCAAAAAAAATGGTGTAGAGTCTGCAAGAGAAGCTATATGAGGAGAGAGACTAAAGGAGCTTAATAAGTATACCCTTGAGGAAAGGGGGGGGCATGATAAAAACATTTAAGTACCTCAGTGGAATCAGCAAAGTCCAAGAGGGTAGCATCTTTCAGAAAAAGAGATGTGCAAGAACAAGAGGACACAATTTGAAGATAGAAGGGGGATGGCTCAGGGACAATGTAAGGAAGTATTTTTTTCACAGAGAAGGTGGTGGAGTCTAAAACTGAGGAAGAATTCAAGAATGCATGGGACAGACATAAGGCAATTCTTGTTGGTGGGGGGTAGGAAGAAATAGGCTGGTGGTTAACTAGGATCTGCAGCTTATCCAGTAGGTAGGGAGATGGACAGATTAGGTGGGCCAAGCAGTCCTTATCTGCCATCAAAGTCTGTGTTTATATGTTTCATTAGAGAAAATTGCATCATTGAAACATCTCCTTGTTTTTGATCCTACAGTCTCCTTTCTTTGTTTGGCCCTGACTGGGGGGAGGGCAGAGGGAAGCAGAGTGCAGCAGCCTCAACTGAAGGGCAAGAGACAGGGGTATCAGGATGACATATAGTATGTCTAGTTACACACATACATGATGCATTTCCACACAGATTCCCTCAGGGAACTGAATTGTGTGAGTTCATACAGTACATGTTCCGGAAATAGCAGTGTGACAGACACTTGTTTGTCAATCTGACATAACAACAATATTGTTCTCACATGAACATATGTATGGAGGCTACATCAAGGACACACTACTTCTATGATTTAACAAACTTTAGATTTATTTTATATCCATTAAACAACCCTGGGCTTATATCGAAAAAAAAAAAGATATGCAGACTTTTGATGTGAAAGAACTCAGCTGTGATACAGACTGGAGATTTTGCACAAATATTCATTTATACCACTTCAGTTACCCACTGAAACACAAATGACAGATTATAAATGAATCTATCTAAACCCAAACCAGATGGATTAGTAACACATTTGGTGTAATGACAATTAGTCCTATAGATTGCTCTGACTGCTACCAAAGGCAATTAAGGACTTCATTGCTGCAGCAACAGGCTGGACTGGAATGATGTCATCATCACTGATAAAGTCAGAAAAATTTTCACTGTTTTCAGTTACTGCAGAGCACATTAAAAGATACTGATTTAAAGAAAACCACAAAACCAAAAGCATGATATTTTCAGGAAACACTAATCATGACACAGGGACTTGAATTCATGTGTTTATTGTAAATCTCTAAAACATTGGCATTTGATCTTTAAATCTCATGCCTTATTGTCCCTGGGTATGTAATTGTGGCACAACCACAAATACCCTGTTGTGTCTTATAGTATGCAAGTACAGAAATCACAACATTGCTTTTCTTAAGTTTCCATCCTCTTGGGCATGTCTGTCTCCTGTATTAGGCTGATCCACCTTTAGCTGTTGCTTGGAAATTCCCTGGGATTAAAAATGCAAATTTTACTTCATAACATGGTATTTACACATGAATTGCTCATTACTTACACATAGGCCCCAATTTTCAGAAGGTTAGTGCAGCATTAAAAAAAATGCAGCATTAACAAGACATAGTGGGCTCAATTCTAAAGGCTCCTGGTGCAGGGCATAGGGTTTGCGCCACAAGGAATGGTGCAAAGTTCCCCTTGTGCCAAAAGATGGGCAGAGAGTGAATCTCAAAGGCAACCTGCATTGCCCACAGACTGCCTTCTCCAAAAAGGGCCTGCACCACCTGTGCACCACCAAATGGGCTGTGGCAAGACACTAGGGGCTTGCAGTAGTCGTAGGCTGCCAAAGCTCCTCAATCGGAATTCACAAAACTCACTCAGAGAGTAAATTTCAAAGTACCTTTAGACCAGTCAGTGCTGATCTAAGGGTACTTAGAAAATCACTCTCTGGGTCAGATGAGCACTTTGCAGAAATGTGCTGTGGTCCCCCACCCCAGCCCCAATTGTCCGTTATATTTATTAAAACATCCCTGGTAGTCTAGTGACACCAAGCCCAGATCGACCATTATATTTATTAAAATATCCCTGGTAGTCTAGTGTCCCACCAAGTCTAGATTGACTGTTACAATTATTAAAAAATCCCTTCTAGTCTAGTGCCCTCCCAAGCCCTAATTGCCCGTTATAAAAATTAAAATACCCCTGGTGGTCTAGTGGACCAGTCCAGCTCCAATTCCCCATTAAGTGTAATTGCAAAACACCTGGCTGTCTAGTGGACCCCCCACCCCACAGTGCCCTATCACCCTGCTCCCTCCATTCCATAACTGAGCCAGCAACTGGCACAGCAGCTGTCAGTCACTGAGCATGTACTGTATAAAGTACATGCTCATTCACAGGTAAGTTGGTGGCTGGCCATGGTGGTGAGTGGTGGGCTGTGCCAGTCAATGGCTCGGTTATGGCATGGGGGAAGTGGGGTGGAAGGGCACTGTGTGGTGGGGGTCCACTAGACCACCTGGTATTTTGAAATTACACTTAGCTGGAGTTTGGGACTGGAGTGGTCTACTAGACCACCAGGGGTATTTTAATTTGCATAAGTGGCAATCGCGGCTGGGGGGGCACAAGACTACCAGGGATTTTTTTTTTTTTGCATTATTTGTTTTATCGCCCCCCTGTGTCCAACCAGCCTCTCCTTCAGGCCTTCTGCCAAGGACTACCCCCATATCTCCATTCCAAACCCCCTCTCTCCAACGCCAGCTTCCCCCGATCCCAGATTGCAGCCGACCAGGGTAGCCCGACGTAACCCTTCGTCGGACGGGTCCCCTCTTTCTGGAGGGAAATTGCCTTCAGGCATTCTTGCTCTCAGCCCTGATGCTGCTGGGATCGGTATTTCCTGGCTCTTCAGGGGTTCATTGAGGCAGGGTATCAAGGCGGCCATCATCCAGTCGCTCGGACACCATTTTTCCGCTTTTCTGGTTCCCCTGACGTCTTGCCGCTTCTTGTAGTGCCCCCGGTCTCCACTGGGGGCCGCTACAGAGCAAGGCATGTCCCTAACCCACCCCAGGAAGGAGAGCAGTCCTTGGGATGCTCAATCCTCTCCCATCCCCTTGATTCCCCCAGCGACCCGAGTCCGTTCCCGAACCCGGGTCACCGCGTGGTTTGAGGTAAGGCGCCAGTGCCTCAGCCCTCTGCACCACCGGCCGGCTAGGGATTTTAATAAATATAATGAACGATCATGGCTTGGGGTAGCCAGTAGACTACATGGGATTTTTTTAATAAATATAATGGGCGATCAGGATTGAGGCAGCCACTAGACTACCAGGGACTTCTTGGGGACATTGCTGCACGGCCACCTATGGCTTCTGACAATCTGTCTAGTTGCGCCCTCTATTTGGTGCACCATTATGATTGCCACAAGCCATGGGACTTTGATGCCAGGACCCCACCCAATAGAGAATGAGGCAAAGGGCCCATGGCACCCTGGTGATCGGTACAATCCCACTTTGGCGCAGCTTGCACCAAGTGTTCGAGAATTGGGCCCAGTGTGTCTAAATGGGGCAAGGGCCATATTCAGTGGGTCTCTTGGTACAGTGCTCAGTAAATAGAGCAATTTCATTAAATATACCACTGCACCCATGCAAAGGATCATACGCTCTTGCATACAAGGTGCAATGGTACTTTATATTTAGAGGATTTTGGAAGTACTAAAAGGCTTCTGAGAAAGCACTGTTTAGTGTTTCCAAAACCCTACTGTTTTCAATGTGCACAGTTGTGTGCAATGCCCAGCTCCCAGCAGGGTGGGTGCCAGTGACACCATCTCCCAACCACCCTGATCTCTACTATAATACAGATATGCCTTGGTAGTCTACTTGTAACCTCCTCGTGTCTGATCCACAATTAAATAGTGAAATTCCACTGTAGTCCAGTGGTAATCCCTCCTACCTCCATCCCCATTATATTACATCCCACAACACTACCCTATCCCCAGTTGAACCATTCAGCACCCACTACCCATCTGGCAGTGACTCACCCTACCAAAGCCCATCCATGACCACATGCAGAGCTGTAAATGGTGATTGGCACAAACTCTCTTCTCAACAGTTTGAAAGTGCTTTAGAGGCTGTGCAAAATGGATAGTGAGTCATCATGGGGGTGCCATACATTCTTTAGATAATAATATCTGTTTATACTCCCCCAGCATATAGTGTTTGCATTCCACTTTTTTTTTGGTTTTACAGTTATATGTAGTAACCATTAGCACAATGTTTTCAGAGCAACCCTTTCTGCTTTCTGTATCAGTAGACTACAAGCGAACTTAACTGTTTCATCGGGCATCTGTGCAGGATTGGTGTACAACTGTACTACTGGGGAATGCCACTATTTTATTGGGGAACTTGTGGAAGGGGTTACCATTAGGCTATCAGGGAATATTTTATTATTACAAGGGGATCATTGAGGAGAGACTACCACTAGACTACCAGGGCTTCATAGGTTGGTGTATAGAGATCAGTTGAAGGTAGGGTCAATGACTGAGGCTCTGCACTATGCCTCAGTGAATTTGTGCATGGATCATTGCACAGCCCTGATCATGGCCACATAACAGCATACAAATGGCCCCTTAGTGACTTCCATGCCATATGTGGTCTGAAGCATGCCAAACTCTAAATTTAGCACTCAGGAGCAAATGTGTTATCTTATTTAAGACATGCTATGCCCTTTGTTCCTGGGTGTCTGTTGCTAGTAGGGGGTTGTGATGCATCATGCATATGTACTTTGCACGACCCTACCACAGTGTAGTATTTATGCAGCCAGTGCATGCTAGACAGGTGTGCAGCCTGTATGAATCTGGCTCTCTGATGGCTGTACACTATGTTGCCCAGGGTGGTATATTTTGAATGCCACAAATGGACAATTAAATACTAAGGTAACAGTGCATTATAGATTTTAACTAAAATTAAGTCATTTGGAAACCCTCATGAAGGATATGGTAGTGGTGCATAAATCTCATGGCACCCCAACCTGTGAAGATAAAGGAAGCAGGAAGAGGAGATCCACATGTACATTCACAGCCTGGGAAACCACTTAGCCAGTTTTTTTATAAGCACACAGATTTCCTCTAGAGCTGCAATAACTGGAGCTGGTTCATCAGGACAGCAGATTCTAAAAATAATTTCACCAAGGTATAATAATATAGAGTAAGTAAACATAAAACCTACTGTATTTATTTTTGTTTTATGTGGTCAGCTTATACGCAGCATAGACCCTAGTTTAGAAATATACTTAATGCTGCCAAGAAACAGGTCACACATACCTGATTCAAATACCTGTATTCCTTGTGTAAACCCCACAGATGGGCTTACCTTATTTTGCCTCCCGCCTGACTCCCATGCCCTTCTACCAGTCCCAGGTTCTGGGGCTCCCTGTGGTATCCATCTGGCTCCCATATTGTTTTCCTTGCCAGGAATGGTCCAGAGGAGCAAAGTTGTGTAACCACACAGCAGTCACACCATGAACGTTTGAGCTGGCAGTCTGCCCATGTGCAGTAACACAAATCAATTTTCAGACCACTGTAGTGGCAAAACAAAAGCTCCCCCTGTGCTCCCAGACCCCCCAGTCAGCTAAGTGGGGTCTGCAGGTATGAGGGAGAAGCCAAAGGTGCCCTAAAATGTTTTCGTTTGGGAGTGCTAATGAGTGCTTCCATGCTACTTTATAAATATTAAAAAGGGGCTATAAATATTAATGAGCAAGCCTGCCTGCTGCCTGGGGGGGCAAGTAGAGTGAAATCAGCAACAGACAAGGGAAGGAGTTCTACTTTTTAATTGTACATGTGGGTGATAGGGCAGAGGGGGACACTAAAGGACTGTTGAGCTAAGAATAAATAAAGATACTTGTGCTGGCCACACCTGAACTTTAAACTGGGACAGCATAAAGACTGCCTGAGGAATGTGTATGTGCCAGCCATATTAGTCACCTTTAACCCCTCCCACAGCCAATCAGGAGCAGTGATCTTTCAGAGGGCTCTTGGGACTGACGAAAGGACTTTTGGGAGAGGAAACAGGGACAATTCTTGGTATCCTAATGAGGGACCAGTAGGGCATCAAATGAGGGAGATGAATATTAAATTGTTCAGCCAGACAACTGCTGCAGCCAATTGGGAAAGGGCAAAAGAAAAGAGATAAAAGGCACTGTTTTGCCCACCTAAGAGGGATTTGAACAGGATCCAAGGAGGAGTGAGAGAGTACAAGAGCACTTCTGGAGGGCAATTCAGTCTAAGGTTTGCATTTGAGACCTCACAGCCAGCTCAGCCCTGGCAGCTCATCAGCATTTGAGACCCTGCTGCTAGCGTCCATTGAGGAGGCAACTGCAGAGTGCATGCAGCAAAAGAGTGTATCCAGTCAAGATAGAGACTGAAAATGAGTGACAAAATAGCAACTCATTTTCAATGCTATCATTCTGGGCTACCCTGCAAGGGTAGATACCCTACGCAGAAGCGAGTGTAGGGAAGGGCTTCTGGAAGGGGGAAATAGCAAGTGGAAGGGGATGGACAGGAAAGGGGTTCTAGGGGACTGGTGTGCCTGTTGCTGCTGAACTAGCCTTGTTGTATGGTGGTGTGGGTGGCTAGCTCTGTCTCAGTGCGTACTGGGTTCATGACTGGGAACCGGGAGCATGGAAATTTTGCCGCAACCTGCAACTGAGGGACTTAATTTTTTTGCAAATCCAAACTTTGCCCCTCCTCGACATGCACCCCTGGAAGTTCGATTCAAATTGGGAGGGGGTGGAGCAAAGACCCCCCACCTCTGGTAAAACACTTTTGGTTTTTCTGGACATCGGGTCGCAGGCAAGTGTATATCGTTGATTTACTTTTTGGCGGTATACACTCGCCATAATAGTGATCACTGTTTTGAGATCGTGAATTATGACATGGAACCACAAAAGAGTAGCCTGAAGAGAAAGAGAGAAGCAGACTGGGAGAACAACAGAAAGAGTGAAAGCAAGCTGACAGTGCAGTGTGAGAGCAAGTGTGAAGGCCTGCAGCAGCCAGTAAAGGACTGTGTACTGGGTTTTATCCCCTCAAAATGGCAGATTTGAAGCCTGTGCTGCTAGACTCTAAGAGAACCTGTGAGAGGAGCTGTGGCTAGAGACTTTGTTCAAGCCTATCCCATGTTCATTATAGAAGAGGGAAGAGAGGGCATTGGGCCAGAGACTGAGAACAACCCCGTATCCATCTGTGTTCTTCAGTGTATGCACCAGAGAGGTCCAGGACCATGCTGCTTAGTCCCTGGACTGAAGAGGATGATGACCTGAGAGGATGATGGCTAGAAGCCTGCCTGGTGAAGACCACTAACAAAGGCCTCTGAAGTAAAGTTGGCAAGACCAGGCGGGTGATGACCTGCTCTCCTCAACTTTCTTCAGCTAGCTCTGCTGCTTCCAGGGTGCACCCTATAGAGACACCTCCATTGTACCATATCTGATCAAGCCTGCTGAAACCCCCTGTGAACTTCTTAAGTGTAAGTACCCTAAGCTGAGGCTTTAGGGAGTCTTTATTTAGCTAGTTAGCTAGGTTGAAATTGAAGGGGTTAAGCCCTGGGTGAGACTCAGCTGGACAACTGCACCCTGGCCTGAAAGTTAAAGTTAAGAATTGTGAATTTAAAAATGTGGTCCCCAACAAATGATCACCCTGTCAACATCTGCACCGTGGTGAGGTGCCCACCGAAAATACCGTATAGATTTCCTGGGCAGCTGCCAATGGAAAGTCGGGTGCACCTGCAGGTGGGAGGTGGGGAGTGTTTGGGGCAGAATTGTTACCCAGTTGTTATTGATGTTGCTGTCTTATTCCCCTTTTTCCCATTCCCTTACAATAAAATACTGTTGTTGCTCATGTTAATTGCTGCTACAGAGTGTTTCTGTAAAGAAGGGGGATGTTGTCTGGGTGTGTGGGAAACTGTTTGGGTGGCAGCTAATATATTTTCCTGGGGATAGGTAACTTGCTATTTGCCCACATGTATTCCCTACCACTTCCTCAGATGGTGGCACCACATCATTTTACACATATTTATTCTAACCCAGGCTGGCCCCCCCTCAGTGACGAGTGCTGTGAAGACCTCGAGGGCCCTGGAACAGCCAGAGGTAAGTCAAAGGGGCTGTTACACTTGGATGACCATTTAACTGGCATAAAATCATTTTAATTGTTTCTAAAGGTACAGAGCAATTAAACATTATTTTACATTTCATTTGTAAATCCAAATGCACATTTTATCAAACTGTGGTTTTCCCTGTATCCCCAGAGATGGCTGCATTACTTATTCAGAGTTTTTGCTTGATTTTTAACATAGCAGTTATACAATTTAAGTCTTTTTTGTAAATTTAAGCACAGCAAAATTGTCAGAAAAATATATATTAATAGAAATGAACATCCTTCCTTCATGCCATATAAAATAAGACAGCAACAGTCAAAAAGAGCTCTACTAAGGATGGAAGAACCATCATATTTCTATTCCTTCCAAATCAATGTTAAAGTATTTTTGAAATTGATATCAATACAATACTGTTTTTTTTCCCTACGGGAAACCCAGTTATAATTTGCTGTTATAACCAGCAGGTATAACTGTGAACCTGCTCTGGGTTTCCCTTGTTCTGCACACATGCTAGCTACCACTCTTCCCTTCCTCAGCACCAGCTGCTATTCCTTAAAATTGGACACTTCAGGCGGTAAGTTCATTAAACAAAGATCACTAGGCCAAAAATCCTTTTAAACTGGGCTGCTTCAGAATAAGTCAAGGCAAGGCGAATTTTATTTATCTGGTGCACAATCCTTGAGACTCTGGATGCCTTACATAGAAACATAGAAACATAGACTTTGACGGCAGATAAGGACCGCTAGGCCCATCTAGTCTGCCCATTTCCCTACCTACAGGATAGGCCGCAGATCCTATTTAACCAACAGCCTATATCTTCCTGCCCCCCACAAGAATTGCCTTATGTCTGTCCCATGCATTCTTGAATTCTCCCACAGTTTTAGACTCCACAACTTCCTCAGGAAGGCTGTTCCATGCATCCACTACCTTCTCTGTGAAATAATACTTCTCACATTGCCCCTGAACCGCCTCCTTCTATCTTTAAATTGTGTCCCTTGTTCTTGCAAGTTTCTTTTCTGAAGATGCTACCCTCTTGGACTTTGTTGATTCCCTTGAGGTACTTCAAAGTTTCTATCATGTCCCCCTCTCCTTCTTTCCTCAAGGGTATTCATATTAAGCTCCTTTAGTCTCTCCTCATACGGCTTCTCTTGCAGACCCTGCACCATTTTAGTTGCCCTCCTCTGGACTGCCTCTATCCTGTCTATGTCCTTGCAGAGATGGGGTCTCCAGAACTGGACACAGTATTCCAGATGGGGTCTCACCAACTGTCTGTACAGAGGGATAACAACTTCCTGTTTCTGCTGCTGATGCCTCCCTATCATCCCAGTATACCCCGGCCCTCCCTACTGCCTTCTCACATTGCTTGCTAACCTTAAGGTCATCTGATATGATTACCCCCAGGTCCCTTTCCTGTTTTGTTGTTGTTACTACCTCCCCACCCATTGTGTATTCTCCCCTGGGTTCTTGTTTCCCAGGTGCATTATTTTGCACTTTTTTGCATTGAATCCTAGCTGCCATACGTCTGACCATTCCTCCAACCTTGCCAAGTCCCTTTTCATCCTTTCCACGCCTCCTTGTGTATCAACCCTGTTGCAGATCTTTGTGTCATCTGCAAAAAGGCATACTTTTCCTTCCAGTCCCTCTGCAATGCCACTGATGAAGACATTAAAAGGACTGGACCCAATCTGAACCCTAGGTGCCCCACTAATAACTGCCCTTTCTTCAGAGTGGACTCCATTACAATTACCTTCTGTGTCCTGTTGTCCAGCCAATGTTTTACCCAGGCTACCACCCTGGGACCCACTCCCAGGCTGGTTAATTTGACTAATAATCTTTTGTGTGGGACTGTGTCAAATGCCTTGCTAAAGTCTAGGTAGGTCATGTCCACAGCCCCTCCCTGGTCTACTACTTTGGTCACCCAGTCAAAGAAATCTATTAGATTCGTCTGACATGACCTTCCCGCTGTAAACCCATGCTGTCTTGGATCCTGTGCTCCACTGACCTCTAGGTACTCAACTATTCTTTCCTTCAGAAGTGACTCCATCACTTTCCCTACCACAGAGGTCAGACTGACAGGTCTGTAGTTTTCTGCCTCTGTCTTGGTCCCACTTTTGTGAAGGGAATCACATCCCCTTTCCTCAGTCCTCGGTACCACACCATCCTCCCATGATTTATTAAAAAGAGTAGCCAGTGTTTTCACTAGTTCCTTCCTTAATTCTTTTAGAATTCTGGGGTGAATTCCATCAGGACCCATTGCTTTGTCCACCTTCAGTTTTAGGAGTTCTTGCAGAACCCTTTCTTCTGTGAAAGGACTGGAATCGACCCCCCTATCAAGAGTGCTTCTGTTAATAGAATTAGGCACCACCCCCTCCTCTTTTGTGAATACTGAGCAGAAATATTCATTCAATATTCCTGCTTTTTCACTGTCCCCCTCTGCCCACCCACCATTTATTCTATTCAGCCTCACTATCCCTCCCTTTGTCTTTCTACGCTCGCTGATGTACCTATAAAAGGTTTTATCCCCCTTCTTAACTGAGTTGGCTATCTTTTCCTCAGCTTGGGCCTTTGCTATTCTGACTTCCTCCTGCTTCTTCTGCCTTAACTGGTACAGCTCTCTGTCCTGCTCCTTCTGTGTTTCCTTATACTTCTGGAATGCTATCTTTTCTTCTTGACTTTCACAGCCACCTCTCTTGAGAACCATAGTGGCTTTTTCTTTCATTTTGATTTTTGATTTGTTTCACACACAAGGCTTGTTGCCTCTGTGATGGCAGTTTTGATAATTCCCCATTGTTGCTCCACACCTCCTTCTAGCCTGTTTGCTAGTGCTTTTCTGAGGCACTCTCCCATCTTGCCAAAGTCAGCCCTCCTAAAGTCCAGTACCCTCACTTTTGTATGGCTTGACTCTGTAGCTGAGTTTAACGTGAACCACACTGTTTGATGGTCACGTGTCCCCAGATGGCAACCCACTTCTAGATCTGAGATCCTCTCACTGCCCCATTTGAGAGTACGAGGTCTAAGATTGCTCCCTCACGAGTGGGTTCCAAACTAGCTGTCTAATGCCTGCCACCTGTAGGGCATCAAGAATGGCCTCTTTTGGATGTCGCTGCAGCAAATGTGCTCCAGTTAACATCTGGCATATTCAGGTCTCCCATCAACAGTATCTCCCTTTTCTGCCATTCTAAGAATGCCTTCCATCATATTCTTGTCCATTCCTTCCCCCTGACATGGGGGTCTGTACACAACCCCTGTGCAGATTGTGGTGCCCTTTCCAGTCTCCAAGGTGACCCACAGTGCCTCCTCTCCTCCCTGTTTACTCTTGTTCAGTTGCTTTTATCCCTTCCTTTACATAGAGAGCTACTCCTCCCCCTCTTCTCCCTGCCTGTCTCTCCTGTAGGTTATGTACCCTGGTATGTTAACATCCCAGTCATGGTTCTCTGTGTACCATGTTTCTGTGACTGCTACAATATCCAGGCATCCCTCTTCCATTAAGGCCACCAGCTCAGGGAGCTTGTTGCCCAGACTACAGGCATTGGTACTCATTACCTTCCATTTCCTGATGGCCTTACCCCTTTTGCCCCATCTCTGTCCTTCTTGCCTTTGTCACTTTCTCCATTTACCCCTGCCCTTCTCCCTATCGACACCTCCATGTTGGTGTTTGCCACACTTACTACTGTGATTGTTTAGGGGGCTAGGATTTTCCTGCCCTTTCCAGTGCCTCCTCCTTGGCTAGTTTAAAAGCTTGCACAATGAAGCATTCAAACCTATCACCTAGGATCCTGGTTCCTCTCGGACAGATGCAGCCCATCATGCCAGTATAGGCTTGCATCACCCAGGTGGACCCCAGTCCCCAATGAAGTCAAATCCCTGAGCTCCACACCAGTTTTTCCAACCACTGGTTGAATCCCATGGTACGGAACACCTAGCATCTCCTATGCCATAGATGGGTAGCACCTCCAGGGAAGGTTACCGTGCGTGCTACTTGACTAAGGCCCATCCCCAATTCCACAAACTCTTCCTGCACTTCTCTGATCCCTTTCTTAGCCAGGTTATTTGTCCCTAAGTGGACAATGACATCCAGCTCCCTCCCCTGTGCAGCTGCTCCAGCAATCCTGAGGATTCGCTCCCTGTCCCTCCAAGCCATGGCGCCAGGCAGGCACCTTACCTCCCTCTCCCCTTCCTTGCCCAGTTCTACCTTCCTAACAATGGAGTCTCCCACCAGGAGTTGTTTCCTTCCCCTGCAGGGTCCCCTGCCACCCTCCTGTGGGTCTCCTTTGTGGAGGTTCCCAGCATCCTCCTTGGTCTCCACAGTAGGTGCCTCCATAGAGGAAACACACTTTGCCAGAATGGCATAGGAATTGTGGAGAGGTACAACTGGAGGGATGTGCCTCTGTTCCACCACCCTCACCCTCCCTGAGCCCACTGTGGTCCAACCGCTCCTCTTTCTTGGCAACCTCTGAGGCAATGGCAGTGGCACTGGTGGTCCCTGGATGGAAGAGGAGGTCCCACAAATCCTGGCCAACTCAGCCTGGAGATGAGCAACCTCCTCCCTCAGCCCAGAGAGGTGCCTGCAGATGGGATAACACCGCATTCTCCAGAACATCTCCCGGAAGACTGCTGCTCCACAGCCACTGCACTTCACCACTCCAATCATGTCTTATTTCTGGCCCCTTAACTGTTTGCAATCCTTACTCTTTCCTCTGTTTTTTTTCTCTCTCTCCTTACTTTCTGCTGTATTCCCTTTAAGCTCATGATTGTCCTGTTCTGAGACAAGAATATCCTATATTTGTCAGTAGACCGCTTACTTGTTCAGAGGCAGACCTCCAGCAGCTAGAGGGGGCTAGAGAGCTACTCTTGCCCTTCTAGGATGGTGGGTACATTAAAAGGTAGGATCAGTACAAACACAAAACACAGTAAAAGATTTAAAACAATAAATACATAAATAAATCTCAGCATGAATAAATAACATAAAATTAATACTGGTCAGTCACTTTCATTGGGGAGGGTCAAACAGAAAAGGTGGGCCTTTAGCCCCTTTTTAAACAGCTCAACTGTTGACGCCGGCCTGATAACAGCAGGCAAATGTTCCACAGGATTGGCCTGGCGACACTAAAAACATGGTCGCCAGATGTTTTTAGCCTGACCTTGGGAACATCAAGGAGACCCCAAGTCGAGGACATGAGGAAATGGACTGAGGAGGCAGGTGTTAGGAGATCAGCCAGATAACCATGGCCCAGCCAGTATAGGGCCTTTTAGGTGAGCAACCCCACCTTGAAGAGGATCCTCCACATGACAGGCAGCCAGTGCAGAGTCCACAGAACCAGGGTCACATGACTGGACCTTGCCAGTCCAATCAGCAACCTAGCTTCTGTGTTTATTTATTTATTTATTGAATTTTTTGGTAACTGGGTAAGCCTACTGAGACAGTGCAGTCCCTTTTCAGGGGCAACCCAGAGCATCACAACATAAAACATGGAAATACATTTTATAGAAGAATGAATATTCAGCTGCTTGCAAAACATAGGCAAAACAGATTTAAACAATACAAGTGCAAATCCTCAGTCACAATGATGTTAAAAAGTGGTTCAACAATAAATAAATATTTTGGTAAGTGCAAGACATTGAAAATGACAATAAAGGTGAGATTAATAAGCATGCACAGTGAGAATTAGGATTAAATTCAAGATGACGGAGGAATTATCATACAAAGGATAAGCAGGACCATACAGCAAGATGCTTTTAGTGGAAACATGTGCAAGGAGATGGTATGAAAAGGTGGCAAGATAAATTAAGCTTGACATGTCAATGGGAGGTTGTGGACAGAATCTCTTGTAGGAGTGAGTTCAGGCAGATATGGCCGCATAGGCAAATAATCGCCTGCCAACCACCAACCGTGAGTTGGGTGTAATCAGTAGGGGAAGTCAGCAGATTGCAAGGTTCACTGGGGACAACTACATATGATTAGATCACCCAGGCAAGGTGGAGTGTACCGGCGAACCAGCTTAAACATGAGGCACATGGTGGAATGCTGGAATTTGCACTCCAGGGAAGCCCAGACCAGGGCTGAGAGTACAGTACAATGATGTTGCTTGGGTTGGATTAAAGTGCAAAACACCCAAACCTTAGGTAAAGTTGTTTAAGACAAGGTCATCCCACTGATGCAGCAGTTGGATTTCCGCTTGCGACTCCAGCGAACTGGGTTCAGGAACGAGCCCGGATCGTCAGAGGGCCGGCTGGGAGGAGAAGGATTGAGCATCCCTAGGACTGCTCTCCTTATCCAGGGGTTGGGGGTTCCTGCTCTTGGTGCTGGAGTGGCACCTAGCAATGACTGGGTGTATCACCCCAAGCACTGGCGCCTTGTCAAGAGGCACTGGGCCGGGACAGACACCGGTGTCATTGCACATCTCCGCCCCAGCCTATAAGGATAAAAATACCTCTGTTGACATCTCTATGATGCCCTGCCCCAAGACTTGATCAGCTGCCTGGCCGAGGGCTCTCCCAACCAGATACGGTCCAATGGCGTCAGTCCCTCCTACGGTGCCATGCCCCGCCTCCTGGGGGGTAAGCCAGGAGTGACTGGGGGAGCGAGGGGCTTATCAGGTGGTGGAGTTTCAGGGGCACCGTGACCAGGGCTGAGATTGGATGCACAATGGAAGAGGCAAAAAAGTAAAATAGATAAAAAAAAAAAGTTGTTTAAGGCAGGAGAAGATGGTGACCCATGATTGGAGGAGCAACGGAGCACCATATGAAAGTAATAATAATAATAATAATAATAACTTTATAGCTTTGGCACCTTTCAAAAGAACCACTGCACCTTACAGAATTTTTTAAAAAGCATAACAAATAATTAAATTATTAAAATATATATAACAACTGTTACATTAAAAATTTAAATCAGTCACCAAAAGCTTGAATGTATAAATATGTTTTCCGGGCCTTTTTAAATCCCTCTGCGGTTGTGCACTCCTGTAACTGATGGGTATAAAATTCCAGAGGGGAGGGGCCACATGAATAAATGCATGGGCCCCAGAGGATTTCAGACACACCCTCAGAATGTCTAGCAACCCCTCATCAGCTGAGCGGAGCGATCGCACAGGGCAGTAAGGGACTAGGAGCTCTTCCAGGTAGTATGGACCCAGTCCATGTAGGGCTTTAAAAGTCAATTACCACCGCCTCCTTCTGGGAGCTAGGAAACTCACCTGTTTCCAAGGAGCACCAGACTATCCATACTAGGACTGGGATGATGGAATCAATACAACCCAAAATCAGGGGAGTAGGTCCAGGATCCAAAATACAGCACGTAGGGCGTGTACCCCAGACAATCCGCATGATATCCATGAACTCCGGTCGGTTGAAGGTACACCAGGAAAACTGAGGTGCCGTGGCCACTCGCTGATCTACAGCAACACTCTTAGAGTGTGCTGGTTGGAATGTTGCCCTAATGTCGGCCAAAGTAGGGGACAAGAGTGGACATTGCGATTTTATGACCATTTTGATTTTGTTCCACTCCAGCTACAGTTTGCAGAGGGACCCTCCAGTGACCCCAAAGTATAGAGCATTGCAGTAATCCAGCCTTGAAGTCACAAAGGCGTGCACTAGTGATGGCAGGGCTTCAGGCAGAACTAGGGGCTTAATCCTGGCAATGTTCGGCAAGTTGTAAAAAACACTTTTGACCACAGATGATACCTGAGCTTCACATGTCAATCTGCTGTCCAGAACAACACCAAGATCCTGCACCCAAGGGGAGGCCATCAATAATGTATATTCCAGAAACAATCCTGTACCCACTCCAGAGGCACTCCCATCATGCCCTCGACCTGGCTCAGTCACCAGTACCTCTGTCTTATCCAGGTTCAGTTGCAACCAGCTGGAGGACATCCAATCATTGATCTTTGCCATGCAGTTGTTAATCACTTCAACAGCATTGTGTGTTCCCATGGCAAAAGACAAATACAGCTGGGTATCATCCACATAGCAATGAAACCCCACACTGTATTGTCTAATGAGCTCTCCCAGAAGCAGCATGTATACCGTGAATAACATCGGTGACAAGATCAAACCTTGAGGTACTCAACATGACAGGGGCCTTGGGGAGGAGGGGAAACTCCCCATCACCATCGGCTGCTCCCTGCCGGAGAGATAGGACAGAAACCAGTTGATGACAGTTCTAGCGAGTCCACAATACCCTTGGAGGTGATCAAGAAGCACGATGTGAACCACAGTATCAAAGGCTGATGAGAGATTGAGGAGAATGAGAAATTACCTGTCTCCTCTATCTCTAGCCCTGAGGAGGTCATTATTCACCCTGCCTAATGCTGTTTCAGTGCTATGTCTAGCATTGAAACCCAAATAGAATGGCTCATAGATGTCAAAGGACACGAGGTGTTCTTCGAGCTGTTGTGCCACTAATTTCTCAACAACTTTGCCCAACAATGGAAGGTTGGAGATTGGGCGGTAATTCACCAGGACATCTGGGTTAAGAGATGGCTTTTTCAGGAGGGGTCTCATCAGAGCCTCTTTCAAGGCATCCAGAAAGATTCCATCTGACATTGAATACCTGACAAACCCAGTGAACAGAGGGCCTATGGTCCAGACACATCTGATCAAGATATGAGTTGGGGCCAGGTCCAGTTCACAATAAGTGTGCTTTAGCTTCAAAATCACCTCAATGACCTTGGTCAACTTCACCATTTTGAACTCATCCCAGACTGATGGAGTGCCTCTGCTCCTTCTGGCCTATCACTGTGAGAAAAAGCTTGTCTCACTGATGGAATCCCAGCCCGGATGGAGGACAACCTACCAGAGTAAAAAGAAAGCAAACTCCTTACACAACATGATTGAAAAAGCTTTTTTTGGATGTAGATAGACGGAATGTAGCAATCTGTCCACAGTCTGAAAGAGCTAAGATGGTCTGTTTTTCCCCACGGCAATCTCCTTGGATATGAACTCTGCCTTCTTATGGTTGATTGTGCCTTGGTACTCATGGTAATGAGCACACAAGGCCAGTTTGTCCCCCTCTAAGTGGGTCTTCTGCCAGCAAAGCTCCAACTTCTGCCCCTTGATTGTCATCTCCTTGAGATCCCCATCAAACCAAGGGGATCTCAAGTGAGAGGATTTGGGTCATATACGGACTGGTGCAATGGTGGCAAGTGTTTCAGAGACCACCCTATTATAGGCAGCCACTGCCTCCCTCACACCAACCTCACATGCAGTGTCTACACTAGATAGGTCAGCAACCACCAGGAGTCCCTCTGGGGATTATTCCCTTAAAGGGCAGTAGCTGACCATCTCAACAGGGCAGGGACTTCCGGGGCCCAAACAGGAACTTCACAATGCAATGATCAGACCAAACAACCTGATCAGTCCTGAGATTGGCAACCTCAAGCCCCAATGAGAAGACCAGGTTGAGCATGTGGTTGTGGTGATGGGTTGCAGAAGTAACAACTTGTGTCAGGCCCAGTGTTGACATCAACTGGAGGAGGTCATAACCAAATTGTGAGGATTCGTCATCAACCCAGGCATTGAAGTCCCCCAGAATTAAACATCTGGGGGCCTCCAACACCTCAATGATTATGAAGTCCATGACCTTCTGCAGGAAATCTCCCCCCCGACCCCAGTGGGTGGTAAAGGAGGAGAATCCTGCAGCCCGCACCTGGACCACCACGCACTGCCACACACTCAAAAGATCTGGCTGATCCCACTTGGTGCACGGTGAAGCCCAAGTCAGATCTAAAGTAGATGGCCACACCCCCACCCCTGTGTTCCCTCCTTGGGCAGTGCACTACAGAGAACCCAGTGGGGACAATCACCTCCAATACTGGCCAGGTGTCATCACCCAACCAGATCTCCATAATGCAAGCCAGGTTAATGGAGGAAATCAAGTCTGCCATAATTGCAGTCTTGTCCTCATTGACCTGGCATTGCATAGCATGGCCTGAAGGGGATTGGTAGGTGCTGCCAGCCCCCTGGCTACCTGCTCACTCGATCTGGTGGGAACCCTGAGGAAAGAGAAGGTAAACATTTCCTTCAGCAGCCATGTCTGGCCACAGAGCACAATGAAATCCAATCGGACCAAGGCTGCTCAGGGACATCTTTATATTTTATATAATTGCTTTGGTGAAAAAACAATACCCGTCAGTTATATAAAATAAAACATGAGGTTGTTTGTAAAACATTTCAGTGTTGGATGCTTAAATAAACCCCTTCAGCTTCACTATCAGGGTTTATGCAGCATTTAACACCTTGGGTGTGTGTAAAATTCTCATTAAGCACACAACCCCAAATATTATTTTATATGTAGATTTTGCAAGGGCATTGTGAGCTGTAAATTAATTAAAATCTCCTGGAGGATTTTTCTTAGCAGAGGATAACAATTTATACAGATAGGGCTGAATGTGCATGCAGTACTACTCTTCAGAATTCTGATCCATTGCTTCTTCCCTCTAAATTCAAAGTCACACAAGCTTAAACACTTCAGATAATTCTTATAAAGGCAATAGCTCCATGTTATATGCTTTAACAGGCAAAAACAAGCAACTAGGACCTCAGTTTCCAATTATACATTATCACCATTTCCCTGAGAGAATTTGTTTTATTAGGTGAGAGAATTATGCATACTAAGATGCTGAACATAGTCTTGCAAATCAGCTGATACCACATACTCCAAACATTGACAAATGTTTAAAACATTTTAACACATAACACTTTGAGCTGTTTTTCCATACAGTAAAAGAAACACATATTGCACATCATAAACCTTTGTTTTAAGGAACATGTTTTTACTTTTGTTAGCTCCCTCTTTGGTGATTGGGGGGGTCTCAAAGTTAGTTAGGCAAACAGGCCCTTTTAAAGGAAACAGTTTTGTTTCTTTTTTTATTTAAGAGCTTGCAAAATGCTCAAAGTAAGGTTTCTGTGGCCCAAGGGAAACTTCTTCAAGATACTTCAGATATAGTTTATTCAGTATTTCACAAGGACCATATCTACTCAATATTTTACTACATACCAGTCTTCATCAGGAAAAATGTTTGGATACCTATAAATAAAATGTATAAAAACATTGTAAGGATTAGAAAGGAGGGTGGATGCGTAGAGCAGGGGACAGAACAGGTGGAAGTACTAAATGAGTACTTCTGCTTAGTGTTTACCAGGGAGAAGGATGGGCCTATACCTCAGGGGTAGCTGGACGGTGGCATGGGCAGAGGAGTTGACAGATATGGAGATCCCAATCAAAAGAGTGTTAGAGGGCCTAAGGTCCCTAAGGATGGATAAGGCACCTGGTCCAGCCAGAGTGCATCCTAGAGTACTTGGGGAGCTGTCAGGGGTCCTGGCAGGACAACTGGCAGACTTGTTCAACACTTCCCTGAATACTGGATGTGTTCCCAGAGATTGGAGGATGGAACACCTGGTGCCAATCCATAAGAGGGGGCCCAGAGATGAACCTGGGAACTACAGACCAGTAAGCCTTACAGTCAATGTGAGAAAGTTAATGGAGACTGCACTTAAGGAAAGGCTGGTGTGTTTCCTTAAGTAGAATGGCTTACAGGATGACAAACAAGATGGGCTTGTGTCTGGGAGATCATGTCAGACCCACCTTGTTGACTTTTCTGACTGAGTGACGAGGTCACCAGACAGGGGCCATGCGGTGATGTATACCTAGACTTCAGTAAGGCATTTGACTCCATGCCCCACAGAAGGCTGAACAGCAAGTTAAACAGCCTAGGAGCAGGGAGGAAGCTGATCGAGTGGATAAAGCACTGGTTTCAGGGTAGGCAACAGAGGGTGGTAGTTGGGGAGAGCTATCAGCACCCAGGCCAGTAACCAGTGGAATACCACAGGAGTCGGTGCTAGGACCAGTCCTATTTAACATATTTATAGCAGACATAGCAAAATGGATAAGGAACAAGATCAATTTCTTTGCAGATGACACTGAGATCTGTGTGGAGGTGGATAGTGAGGAAGGGGGTAAGGTACTGAAAGAGGATTTGGAGACACTTGAGTGCTGGTCAGCCACATGGCAGCAGGGTCTCAAAGCCAAAAAAAATGCAAGGTCTTGCACCTGGGGGCTAAAAATCCAAAGAACAGCTACAGGTTGGGGGAGTACAGTTGGCCACTTCAGATGAGGAAAAAGATCTGGGAGTGCTGGTGACAGGGGACATGAAACACTCGGCACAGTGCAGGAAGGCAGTTGCAATGGTGAACAGAATGCTAGGATGCATCACCAGGGGAATCACCTCTAGGAGGGAGGAAGTCATTTTTCCCATTACAGTTCTGGCGAGGCCCTCTTGGAGTACAGTGTACAGTTTTGGTGCCCATAGCTGAAAAGGAACATCAAACTATTGGAGGGGATCCAACGTAGGGTGATGAAGATGATCCATGGGATGGGGGACAAGACAGATAAGGAGAGATTAAGGGAGCTCAACATGTACGCCGTAGAAGATAGAAGGGAGAGAGGGGATATGATTGAGACATTCAAGTACCTGAATGGCATACACAGTTAATTCAGATGGCTTGTTTATGTTTAAAGGGGGGAGGGACACCATGGGACATAGCCTGAAATTGGAGGGAGGAAAGGTCTAGAGAGAGAAATGAGTCAGCATGGTTTCACAGAGAGGGTGGAGGCTGGTTGGAATACACTACCAGAGGAAGTAGTGGCACTGTGAATGGTGTGCAGCTTCAAGATGGGGTGGGATAGGGCCAAAGGAAGGCCAAAAACCATGGAGAGGGTGGGGGGAGAAACGTCAGAAGTGGGGGGCACTAAGTTAGAAGGGTGAGCAAGGGAAGGGGGGCAGCTGCAGTTTAACAAGACAGCATGCTGCACATATGAGCAGACTAGATAGACGGAATGGCCTGTATCTGCTGGCAATTTCATATGTTCATATGTGTATGTGACATACATTAATGTTATAGTGTCCAAACCTATGGTTCAGAAATTCTGCACCACAGTTTAGTGAACTACTTTCAAAAGTTATAAGCAACACTGTAAATGACTTATTCACACACGACTGACACAACCAAAAGAAACTGGCAAATAAACTTACTCCCTAGTTCATAAACAAATTGCAATCATCTTTTCGTTTGACCCTTGTAAAAATGTTCCTCAAAGAGTAAATCTGTATATGAAAAAATCACAGCTTCAAAACTATGTTATGTATGCAAGCAATAACACACAACAAGGTGTGGGTTATCTCCTGATAATAGAATGCCCAGTTGCATATGCCTTACACCCGAGTGCCTTATGCACCTGGGTGTGCTCTTATCAGGAGATAACCCACACCTCGGAGTGTGTTATTGTGCTTATAAAATGGGTCCTTCAGTAAAAAAAAAAGAAAATTATTAAAAGAAATACAGAAAAAAGTGTACTTAAAAAGATAGAATACAGAATGATATCATTGAGAAAAGTAGTCCTTGTCGTTTTATAGTAATGGAGATGTTTTCATATACAAGGCTGTGGTATCTGTCTGCCCCCTCCGACATATACACCATCCGTCAAATTATTATGTTTTTCCCTCATGTCTTATTTTAGGTGTATTTTTGCATGCATGAGGGAATACCCAGTGATCTGTGTTGATAGGAGCGGGAGCAAGCATTTCCCATGTCAGCTGCCATAGTTAGCAGTTGTTGTTCATAGCGCTGTAGGGAGAATCTATAAGAATTTGCTTTTCTCCATCAGATTTCTTGCCCCATTTGCTCACTTCTGCGTAAAATCCATATATTTTTCCTCCGTGTTGTCACTCGAGCCTAGGAGCGGGAGCAGGAGCGAGTGTGTCCCATGTCAGCTGCCATAGTTAGTGGCTGTTGTTCATTGCGCTGTACAGGGAATGTATGAGAATTTGATTTTGTCCATCACATTTCTCATTCCAGTCACTCACTTCTGTGTAAAATAAACTTGAATATATTTTTTCCCTTCATGTTCTCACTCGAGTCAGTTGCTTGTTCACTCTGCTAAGGCGGCTGAGGATGGGACACCAGAGAAATGGCGGCACTGAAAAGGAGGAGTCAAGTTGAAAACAGAGGAAAATCAAAGGTACAAGATGAGATTTACACACACAAAAAGTTGCTTTGGTATAATTTTGCTTGGGGGGGGTTGCTCGAGTGTTGGCAGTTAAGTTGAATGATAAGGCAAGTATGGTTTTTCAACTGCCATTTCCCACTACACGAATGTTAAGTGTGTTGTGTTGGGTTTACAGTGGGCAAAGGTCAGTGATATGTTAGTGTTATTGGGCTGCAGAAAGAAAGTTAGTGCTGGTTGGCAATGATATCGCCTGCTAAGGACACAGGTCTGAAGGGCTGTTAGCCAATCAGAGTGCTTTATTTTAAAGACACATTTTATAAGATGATTTAAACACCCTTAAACTTATAGAATTCCACCCAGAAAACATTCCAGATTGCATAATTTATGTTCTGTGTTTAAGTTTGTATACAGCATATTGTATTCTCAAACAAATGCTCTATGGTGCCACTACTCATAACCTCTAGTGCATGGGGCAATGCACTATTAATTTGCTGGGTAAATGCAGTTGGAGCATACCTGGCCTAGTCACTCCATAGCCCCAGACATGTGTGTGGTGGTTGGCATGCATGAATGCTGGCCACTGCCATGTGCCTGTCCATGACTCCACTTCCCAGCATGCTGCTGCATGGAGGCAGATCAGAGGAAACAGGGAGGCATCCAATAGCATGTCCTTCCTGGTCCCCTAATGGATCCCTTGCTCTGCACAAAGCAGGTGATGCTACAAAGGCATAGAACATACAATTTAAACAAAATATGGGTGAATGCCTGAATGGCTGACCCCAGTCCTCCCTGTCTACCCAGAGGGTTGGGACAGCACAGTAGGAGGATTCGGTGTTCCTCCACAGCTGGTGGGTGTGATTTGGGGAGATGCAACATTATAGCAGGGTCCCTGCTGCTGTACTCTATGACCCCTTGCCTGGCACTCTGCAACTTAGTGAATGGCATGGAGCACAGGCACACCCTCCTTATAGCCACAAACATAGCTGAGTGACCGGCCAGGTGACCCCTATGTGGAAAGGGTGCAAGTTCCTTCTGTGAATGCTGTTGGGGGTCTGCTGGACCCCCCCGTAAACAGCATTCTGACTTATGGTTGCCTACATGCCATGGGTACACAGTGCATAGGCAATCCGTACTATGTTCCATAGACTCCCACAGTGTGTAAAAAGCAGTTTTTTATTTTGAGAAGAATGATGTACTGTCAAACCAGACAGTGATCATTCTACAGTGAAGGGATGCAGAGTTAGAAAATAGAGCCAGCATTATTAGGGCTTGAAAACATGTCTATACCTCAATCTACTTCACATGGATTACTTGTAAGATCATGCATAAAGATACAAAATATTGCTGCCTTAACAAATAGGACACTGATTTGCTACTGTGCATTTCATGTTTATAGATTTGTGTGGTGAGGCACACCATATTCTTACTCACATATACACTGGTGGCATTACTCCAAACAACTTTGTCTGTCAGGAGGAAAATATAAAACATCTTGTTTGAATTGAATATACCTTACTAGACCCGCAGTTAAGAAAAAAAGTCCCCATGTCTGTGACTGCATTAATAATTTATCTCTCTGTTCATTGTTAATAATGGTCTAACCTTTATGCAAAAGGTAGGCTATGCAGAAGAAAGCTTGATAGTGACACTCACTGAGCTTGTCTTGGCTCTGTGGCATGTCTGTAGTGCACTGAACACTTCATTCTTGCTTCTTATATAGCAGACTATTGAGGACGTATATCTGATATAATGGCCTAGTGATACATAATGATGACCTCATGATGCTCACTCATGCTCCAGGCCAGACAGCAAGCTGTTACCAGGGCAATGGCAATGCAATGCTGTGGTTACATAGACCAGAAGTGTGTGTCTCCATGTTACTTGAATCAGTTTTGTACTCACACCCAAAGGGGAATGTTATTTGTTTTACACATGCCTGCTGTGTCCTTCTTGCTGGAAGCCTGCTGTGTCCTTCTTGAGGGAAGTAAACAGGAGTATTTTGACAGTTATTCAAACTGGGAAAAGGTGAGTACCAACAATGGTGAATACTAATATAAGAGCTTTAACTACAAAGGTGGATGAACTTGCTGTAGTAATGAAGAAAAATGAAGTCCAGGTGGGTGTGATAACAGAGGCATAGTGTAGTGCAAATATTCCCAGCTAGATGGTTGCAATTCTAGCATATCAGATTGAGCGAAAAGATAGGTTAGAGCGAATTGAGGGTGGGATAGCTTTGTATATTCACAACAGTATTCCTTATAGAAGATTATTAGATTTGGAAGTTGATGGGTTTGAAATGATGTGGGTGGAACTGAGTGCATCAAATCTTCCAAGACAATGTAGACCATTCATTTTAGGTGGGTTTTATCACCCCCTACAAATAATAAACAGCAGATTGTAAATCATATAATCTGGTTTTTGGACAAAATTCAGGGAAAACATGATAAGTGTGGTCTTGTTATTATGGGGGATGCAAACAGATTGCCACTTAGAAAAATAGTAAGTGAAGATGGTTTAAAACAAATAGTTGAAGAACCTACGAGGGACAAAATGTGTTAGCTGTAGTTATAACAAATTTAACTGAATTTTTTTGTAGACCAACAATTGTGCTATCTATTGGGTAATCAGACCATAAAGTTGTACTATTAGCAAATAATTCAGAGGGTGTTAGCAGGTTAAAAGAGGAGAAAATGGTGTTTAAATGTAGAAAGATTACCAGGGAAGGTAACACTTGAACTTTGGATGTGATAGCTGGTACATTGCAGGAAGCAAAATTTGGGGATAGGAATGTAGATGCTACATGGGAGATGGTGGCATCCATAGTTAATGAAGCTTTATATCAAGTAATGCCTACAAAAGAAATAAAGGTAGGTGATGATAAACTATGGGTTATTGAGGAATTTAAAAAAACTGATAAATGAAAGGCAAGCAGCATTTATGAGGAAAGATGTTATTGAATATCATATGTTGAGAAATCAGGTAAATCACATGGGAAAGAGGTTATGTAGGAATTTTTATGAAAGGAAATTGAAGGGGTTAAGGAAATCTGACCTGAGAAAGTGGTGGAAAAATACAAAATAATTTATGGGGAACAGGAAATCAAGGTGGCCAAATAAAAGATAGGAGCGAATGTGTAGTTTTTCTGAGAGAGACAAAGGTGTTTCCTTTTTGACCTGCTTAAATAGGTTATTTGGCAAAGTAAGTAAAGATTTATTTCCATCATAAAATAAAGATATTTCAGTAGTAATGGACCCCATAAGTACTTAGTATCTGTGGTAGAAACAACAAAAGAATTAAAAAAGATTAAAATAAATAAGGCCTTGGGCCCTGATGCTATTCTAAATTGGGTATGGAAGGAAGGTGTTGACTTGCTTACATCATGGGTGTGTCATATTTTTAATAGATCAATCTTAAGTGGTGAAATTCCCTTACAGTGGAAGCAGTCAAAGGTTGTTCCCCTTCCTAAAATTGTGACACCTAAAAATATGTCAACAGATTTTAGACCAATTGATTTAACATGTATGATTTTGAAAGTATGTAAAATGTTTATTTGTAGATGGATTATGGAGGTTGTGGAGGGGGTTTCAGACAAAAATCCGTTTGGCTCCTTGAGGGGTTGTTCAACTACTGATGCTGCTTTAAAATTTTTTGAACTAAGTATGAAAGCTTCGGATAGAGGAAATAATGTAAGGGCTGTTTTTGTAGATTATAAAATAGTTTTTGATCTTATTGATCATGGCACAGTGATATAAACATTGCAAAGTTTGCATGTGCCAGAGTGTATAGTAAATTGGGTGGTCAGTTTTTTGCAGGGAAGATCACAATGGATTGAGATGGAACGCATGAAATCTAAAGTTGTGGGTATGTGTGGTGGGGTTCCTCAGGGAACTAGACTGGGGCCATTATTATTTCTGATTATGATAAATGATCTAGAAACAAAGGGCCCACGTATAAAGTACATAGATGATTCTACAGTATTGGATATTTGGGAAAATGTTGAAGATAGTACTATGCAAAGTGATTTAGATTACATAGAAATGAGGTCAGAGAAGAAGTTTATGCAAATCAATCCTAAAAAAACAAAGAGATACATTTTGGTAAGTGGAATAAATGCACTGAGATATAAGGGTTGTCTTTTGGGGTGAGGAGGTAGAAGTAGTTAGCAAAGTGAAATATTTGGGCTTTATTTTTCAGAATGATTCTACTTGGGCAGAAGGTCTTAAGCATGGTAAAGTAAGCAAATACTAGGTTATACTTTTAAACTGTTATGAGATGTGCAGGCTTGAATGAATCAGATTTGGTTTATTATTTTACTACAGTGGTCAGACCGGTGGTTGAATATGGAGCTGCTGTGTGGCATAGTGGCCTCACCAAAAGTGAATCTGAAGAATTGGAAAGAATACAAACAAAGGCACCAAGAGTAATTGTTGGGTGGGATGTGAGTTTTAGGGAAGCCCTGGTTAAATGTTGACTTGATAGGTTAGAGACTAGAAAAGAAAAAAATGACTAAAGATGTTTTAAAAAAAATCTGTGAGCCTGACCATAAATTGCATTGTTAACTTGTACCAAGGAATATGTCTGGGTATAATTTGCAAAGTAAGGTGATGTGGGAAAAACCTATGATAAGAACTCAAACTTACAGTAAATTTTTGTGCAATATTTGAATGTGGTGAAATGAATGTTATATGTTTTATTCCCTTCTTGTTTTAAAACTATAATTTTATGTTTTGTATCTTCAATATGTAAAGTTGATCCTTTTAGGCTGTATAGAACTTCAATCTGTACTTTTGTGCCTGGCTGCAAAATTAAGAAATAAAGTATTAACTAACTAACTAACTAACTAACTGATCCCCATGGTCCCAAGCACTTTGGGCAGTAAGTCTTCTAATGAGTTACCACAGCAATATGGATGTTCACAAAAGTAATTGATATTTGGAAAGTAACATAGAAACATAGAATCTGATGGCAGATAAGGACAGCTTGGCCCACCTACTCTACCCATTTCCCTACCTAATGGACAAGCTGCAGATCCTAGTTAACCAACAGCCTACTTCCTCCAATCCCCCACTAGAATTGCCTTATGTCTCTCCCATGCATTCTTGAATTCCCCCACTGTTTTTGATTCTATGACCTCCTCAGGAAGGCCATTCCATGCATCTACAACCCTCTCTGTGAAGAAATATTTCCTTACATTACCTCTGAGCCTTCCCACCTCTATCTTCAAATTGTGCCCCCTTGTTCTTGCACATCTCTTTTTCTGAATGATGCTACCCTCTTGGACTTTGTTGATTCCATTGAGGTATTTGAAAGTTTCTATCATGTCCCTCCTCTCCCTCCTTTCTTTGAAGCTGTACATCTTAAGCTTCTTTAGTCTTTCGTCATATGTCTTCTGCTGCAGACCCTGCAACATTTTGGTTGCCCTCCTCTGGACAGCCTCCACCCTGTCTATGTCTTTGTGGAGATGGGGTCTCCAGAACTGTACACATTACTCCAGACTCTCACAACCTCCACTTGCATACTGTGTGACTCTGAGCAAGTCACTTAACCGCCCAGTGCTCCCAGGTTGCCCCTGCAAACAGGGACATGTGCCTAGTGGACATTACCCAGTTACCAAAGACTAAAACAAAATAAATAAATAAATAAATAAATAAATGTGGTCTTACCAACTGTCTGTACAGAGGGCAAACAGCTACCTGTTTTCTACTGGTGATGCCTCTTGTTATGCATCCCAGTATCCCCCAGCCCTCCTTACTGCCTTCTCACATTGCTGGCCCACCTTTAGGGTGTCTGATATGACTACCCCCTCAGCCCCTTTCCATTTTTGCTGATGTCAGTATCTCACCCCCCATTGTGTACTCTTCCTCTGGGTTTTTGTTTCCCAGGTGCATTACTTTGCACTACTTTGCATTGAATCTAAGCTGCCATACATTTGATCATTCCTCTAATCTAGTCCTTTTTCATCCTTTCCACCCCACCTTGCATATCAACCCTGTTGCTTTGTGTCATCTGCAAAGAGACATACTTTCCCTTCCAGTCCCTCTGCAATGTCACTTATAAAGACATTAAAAAGACTGTCCCCAGTACTGAACCCTGCGGTACCCCACTAGTAACCCCCCTTTCTTCACTGTGGACTCCATTTACTATTACCCACTGTGTCCTGTTGTCCAGCCAGTGTTTTACCCAGGCTACCACCCTGGGACCCAGTCCCAGCCTGGCTAATTCATTTATTAATCATTTGTGTGGGACTGTGTCAAATGCCTTGTAAAGTCTAGGTAGGCCATGCCCATAGCCCCTCCCTGGTCTACTACTTTGGTCACCCAGTCAAAGAAATCAATTAGACTTGTCTGACATGACCTTCCTGCTGTGAATCCATGCTGCCTTGGGTCCTGTGCCCCATTGTCCTCTAGGTACTCAACAATTCTTTCCTTCAGAAGTGATTCTATCATTTTCCCTACCACTGAGGTCAAACTGACAGGTCTGTAGTTTCCTGCCTCTGTCTTGCTCCCACTTTTGTGAAGGGGAATCACATCTGCCCTCTTCCAGTCCTCAGGTACCACACCATCCTCCCATGATTTATTAAAAAGGGTAGTCAGTGGTGTTACTTGTTCTTCCCTTAGTTCTTTTACAATTCTGGGGTGAATCCCATAGGGACCCTTTGCTTTATCCACCTTCAGTTTTAAGAGTTCTTTCAGAACCCTTTCTTCTGTGAAAGGACTAATATCAACCCCTTTATCCAGAGTGCTTCTATTGACTGGATTAGGTATCTCCTCCTGCTTTTCCATTGTGAATATTGAGCAGAAATATTCATTCAGTATCCCTGCTTTTTCACTGTCACTCTCTGCCCAACCACCTTCCTCTTTATTCAGCCTCAGTATCCCTGCCTTAGTCTTTCTTTGCTCCTTAATGTACCTATAAAAGGTTTCATCCCCCCTTCTTAACAGAGTTGGCTATCTTTTCCTTGGTTTGGGCCTTTGCTATTCTGACTGTCTTCCCCGCTTCCTTCTGCCTTAACTGGTACAGTTCTCTGTCCTGCTTCTTCTGTGTTTCCTTATGCTTCCTGAATGCTACCTTTTTCTCCCTTACCTTCCCCACCACTTATTTTGAGAACCATAGTGGGGTTTTCTTTTGATTTGATTTGTTGATTTGCTTCACACAAAGGCTTGTTGCCTCTGTGATGGTGATTTTGATGTTTCCCCATTGTTGCTCCACCCCACCTTCTTGCCTGTTTCCTAGTTCTTTTTCTGAGGCACTCTCCCATCTTGCCAAAGTCAGCCCTCCTGAAGTCCAGAATCCTCACTTTTGTATGGTAACAATAGGACACAGAAGGTAATTATAAATGGAGTCCACTCTGAAGAAAGAGGGGTTACTAGTGGGGTACCACAGGGTTCAGTACTGGGTCCCCATTGCAGAGGGACTGGAAGGAAAAGTATGCCTCTTTGCAGATGACACAAAGATCTGCAACAGGGTTGATACACAAGGAGGTGTGGAAAGGATGAGAAGGGGCTTGGCAAGGTTGGAGGAATGGTCAGAAGTATGGCAGCTTGGATTCAATACAAAGAAGTGCAAAGTAATACACCTGGGAAACAAAATCCATGGGGAACATTACACAATGGGGGAGGTAGTAACAACAACAAAAATGGAAAGGGACCTGGGGTAATCATATCAGATGACCTTAAGGTTGGCAAGTAATGTGAGAAGGTGGTAGGTAGGGCTGGGGGGATACTGGGATGTATAAGGAGAGGCATCACCAGCAGAAAACAGGAAGTTGTTATCCCCCTGTACAGACAGTTGGTGAGACCCCATCTGGAGTACTGCATCCAGTTCTGGAGACCCCATCTCCACAAGGACATAAACATGATGGAGGCAGTTCAGAGGAGGGCAACTAAAATAATGCAGGGTCTGCAAAAGAAGCCATACGAGCAGAGGCTAAAGGAGCTTAATATGTATACCCTTGAGGAAAGGATGGAGAGGGAGGACATGACAGAAATGTTTAAGTACCTCAGTGGAATAAACAAAGTCCAAGAGGGTAGCATCTTTCAGAAAAAGAGATGTGCAAGAACAAGGGGACACAATTTGAAGATAAAGGGGGTATGGCTCAGGGGCAATGTGAGGAAGTATTTTTTCACAGAGAGTGTGGTGGACACATGGAACAGCCTTCCTGAGGAGGTTGTGGGGTCTAAAACTGTGGGAGAATTCAAGAATGCATGGGACAGACATAAGGCAATTTTTGTGAGGGGTAGGAAGAAATAGGCTGTTGGTTAAATAGGATCTGTAGCTTATCCTCTAGGTAGGGAAATGGGCAGACTAGATGGGCCAGGCGGTCCTTATATGCCATCAAAGTCTATGTTTCTATGTGGTGGGTGGAAAAGGGGAGGCCTGTTATAAATCTCAGGGCTCTATGATACAGTACATCCAATTTAACAAGGTGTGAGGCTGGGCACTGGCCATATATGAAGTCAGCATAGTCAATTAGTGAGAGGAATATGGATTGGATGAGCTGTCTTTTGGCATCTGTGGTCAGGAGGTGATTTATTCTGAAAAAGAGTCAAAGCCTCTGCCTCAGCTTTTTCAGCAGTTCTTCTATGTGTTCCACAATGTAGAGTTTATTGTCTATCCAGACACACAAATATTCAAATTTTGGTACTTATTCAAGATGTTCCCCTAGTAAGGTGGAGATAGATGGTAATGGACCAGCAGCAGCAGAATATGCCTCCTGGACAGTTGGTGAGAATAGCATTGCCTTGGTTTTCTTGGCATTAAGTAGTAGTCCTTTACTGAGGAGCTGGTGCTGCAGGATGTTAAAGTCAGTTTGCAGGTTGCCACAGGCAGCTTCAGGAGATTCATGGCTTATGTAGACCACCGTGTCATCAGCAAACAGATGAATGCTTGCTTCCTTAATGCCTACATCCTAGCTGTTGATATAGATAGTAAACAGTAATGGTCCCAATATGGACCCCTGAGGGATATCTCTTCTTATCAGTTTAAGTGAAGAAAGCTCCCCTTCAGCCTTGATTTGTTGTTGCCTACCAGTGAGGTAGTCATGGAACCAACACAAGGAGGTTCTGTCTAGGCCTATTGTTTGTAAAGTGGAGAGAAGCAAACAGTGGTCGATGGTGCCAAAGGTCTGACTGAGATCCAGAAAAACTACACAGATTAATTTTCTGTTGTCTGTCCCGTTGCCAGTCATTTGTTACTTTTGCCAGGGCCGTAATGGTACTGTGCTCTGCTCTGAAACCTGACTGCATAGGGTTTAGTAAGTTTGAGTTGTCTATGAAAGATCTCAGCTGGATATCCACAATTTTTCTAGGAGCTTGGAGAGTATGGGGAGGAGGGAGATCAGCCTATAGTTATTTAGGTCACAGGGATCCCCTGATTTAAACAGGAGGATGATGTGAGCAACTTTCCATAAATGAGGGAGGGAAGCTTGTGAGAGGGACAGGTTGAATAAGTGAGAGATAGGTGCAGCAATGATGTGATAAGCAATTTTCAAGTAATATGGGTTGAAGAAGTCAGCCTCAGCACTTTTTTTAGTGTCTAATTTTAGGAGAAGATCTTCAACTTCCTTTACAGAGGTGGGTAAGAATGAGAAGGTTATGACATTGTTACTCGGTTCTGGGAGCTTAGTGTTGATCTGTGGGTGTAGTCCGCTTACCAGTGCGTTATCGAATGCTAGGCCTGCAGTGGCAAAATGATTGTTGAAGGCCTGCAGGATCTTGTTTCTGTCATTGATTATAGCATTGTCAGTGGTAATTTTGGAGGGAAGCACATTTCCTGGAGAATGACCAGTCAGTTCTTTTAGTGTGGACCAGAACTTGGTAGGGCATTTTGATGCAGAATCTAGCTCAGATCAATAAAAATTGGCCTTGGCCTCTCTTACCATCTTAGTGCAGGTGTTTCTAGCTGTCTTGAAGAGACACCAGTCTTCTTCTGTGTGTGAATTACGAGCCTTTTTCCAGAGTTGATCTTTTTTTAGTAAGGTAGCCTTGAGGTCTGCTGAGAACCAATGACATGTTCTAGTTTTTAAGCGTGCTTCTACCAGAGGAGCATGGTTATTTAGGGCACTGGTTATAATTTCATGGAAGATGTCGTAGGCATTACTCAATGATTTAGCAAGGTAAAAACTCTGCCGGTGCAAAGAGTTTTTTAATTCATTGATGTATGCGAGAGGATCGAAGTTCTGTCTGGACCTTTTAGTGGAAAATTTAGATCTTGGTGATGGTTTAGCATCAGTTCTTATACCAGCAATAAAGCAGTGGTCAATAACATCAGCTGAAAAAAATTATGGCATGGGAAAAGGAATATTGTTTGCTTACAAGAAGGACATCCAATAGGGTGCTGTTCATTAGGTTTTTCTTGTTAATGTGAGTTGGCTCAGTAATACGTTGTGTGAACCAGTGGGAGTCACAGAATTGCTTCGGGGTAACAAGACCTTAGTCAACCAATCATAACTAAGGTCTCCTAGAATAATTGTTTCAATGGGGACACAGCCCATAATAGATGACAGACAGGACAGGAGCTGAGACCCAGCGGCTGGTGGTCTGTAATAGCCTATGACACGGAAAGCTATTGATGGGGAAAGTTCAGCTTTAAGGGACAAACATTCGAATCCACCTGCAATAGAGGTAGAGTGTAGGATGGACACTGAAAATTTGTTTTTGAAGTAGATGACTACGCTGCCTCCCCTGGTCTGCCTATAGGCTCTAAATAGGAGGTAGTTAGGGATGTTAACCTCTCTATCTGGGGAGGATGCCTGAAGCCAGGATTCAGAGAGCACAAGTACATCTGGTGCGGTATGAGTAATCCATTCCTGAACTGATGTAAATTTCTTTAAAAGACTGCAAACATTTGTGTGCATAAAGCTGACTCCTTTCAGTCTTGTAAGGTTGGATGGAGATGAGAAAGCTTTTGTGGGACCAGGGTTGAGTTCAATATTACCTGAACACAAAAGTAGTAGGAACACAATTTTCCTTAGGGCAGCAAGGAGTAGTTTGAAAGCACAAAACTTTCTGCATCTAGTATAAGTTTGAGTGCAGGGGTCCAGAGTCCAAAGTTTCCCCTTGTGCAGACCTTGGGACATGTAGCCTATGGTCCATCCTGTATAGCACCAAGATGTGTAGGTTTTGGGTGGGTGGGGTGAGGGGCCACATATTGGTAACAAGGTAGCAGTCCCACCTCAAGGAGATTTCACAAAGTGAGAAGGGTGTGGAGTCATGTGGTGGCAGCATAAGTTATACATAGTATTAATATAAAGGCAGTCTAGCAGTGGTAGGCATGACTCTATGTTGGAGTCAATTCTGCTTAAATGGTCTGTCACGTGGGGTACCATACATAAGCAGGTAAGTAACTGAAACCACACGAGGACTGCCATGACTGTCCAATGTGTTAACAGGGTGTGAGTTGCACCAAGACTCACTAGCTTGGTTCTATAAGTCTCAAGGATCACTGCTCCATGTTAGACTAGCTAAAATAGACAGGGATCGATGGTACGCAAAGACACATGAAAACAGCCTGATGGCACAGATGTCTTAAGGATTTATCTTCAACAGGCAGGGGTATCCTACTGATTACACTTCATGAAGAATATCGGGGAATTGCTTAGAGGAGACAAGTGAGCTCAAGAGAGGATTACCCCTTTAAGAAGTTACAGAAAGGAGAGCCCCTTTAAGCAGTTGCTGTAAATGACTTGTGTGAGGCCTCAGGGGCGTGGATCACTGAGGAAGTGTACTTAATAAAGGAGGAAGGAGGGGGTGGGGTGGGCAAAAAAAAATGTCCAGAGAGCAGTACAGCAAGGCAGTGGCCGAGCTGTGTTTTGAAAAAGGACTCTTGTGTGCTTCCTTTCTCAGTAGGGATCTGCAGCATCCAATCCACTCAGATGCATTCTTCAGGCAATGTGAGGAAGCATTTTTTTTACCAGAGGGTGGTGGACACCTGCAACAGCCTTCCAGAAAAGGTAGTGGGGTCAAAAACAGTGGGGGAATTCAAGAATGCATGGGACAGACATAAAGCAATTCTAGTGGGGGGGGTAGGAGGAAGTAGGCTGTTGGTTAACTATGATCTGCAGCTTATCCAAAAGGTAGGAAAATGGGCAAACTGGGTGGGTCAAGAGGTCCTTTATCTCTTATCTAAGTCCATGTTTCTATGTTATGTTTCTATTCCAGGAGTAGTTTTACATTCTGGTTCAATTCATCACTTCATTTGTGTCATGATAATGTCCAGGAGGAATGAACCTTTGACAAAACTGAGGACTGTTCCTGAATCATGACTACATGTCATAAAGGTCCCTACTGTCCATATGGGAATCAGGTAGATGCAAGACTCTGCTGGAAATGAACCAAGAGATTGCATCTCAGTTGTGTGATTATGAGTGACTACATTTTAAACAAAACAAAAACAAAAAACAAAAGAAGAATTGTACCTCTTTCTACCACTCAGGAGCCATCGATCCAAAATGGAGAAGTTCCTATCCCACACTGCTTATTGCAGCTTTAAAGCAGCAATTCCACCAGAAATCTGAGACTCCACCCCTTTTACCAGTATGGCATTTCCCATGTTTTGTCATATTTTCCAAATTATCAATTAACCATGCATACATTACAGGCTACTTTCAGTGATCTCTTAGGAACCAGAGAAGTGCAAGCTACTGGGAAGAAAAATATATTTTTAATTTACCACTCAACATCACCTGCCATTCCTAAATGGAAATAAAACATCACAGCAGCCTGTGGTTTGTATGCAACGTAAATATTGTTTAGTGGGTAATGGTTCTCTTCTAGGTTCTTCAGCATATTAACTGCATGACAGAAGGGGTAATATATAATACAATGCCCTTGTGATAAGCTGTATATTGGACAAACTAGCAGGATGCTGAAGACCTGCATACAAGAACTTAAGGGAGATATAAGAAGAAAAGAAGAGAAATCCCCAGTAGGAACACATTTTGAACAAGCAGGCCACAGTGGAGCTTCTTTAAGGTTCTGGGGACTTAAAAAAAGTACAGACACCAGAAAGAGGAGGTAATAACTGGGATTATCTTTTAAGAGCTGAAATGAGGTGGATATTTCACATGAACACATTAGACAACAGGATTGGGATGAATGTAGAAACAAACTGTCAGGCATGCATTTAGATCATATAGAATTGAAAGGGTAGATATAACACGTATAAACAAATAAACATTATACAGAAATCAATTAGGAAACTAGTAAAGTAAAGATTTAACCAATAGAATTTACTTTTGGCATTCACAATAGGGAGGTCAGATAGCAATTGACCCCAGTATGATCACAATATTGTTACTGTATAAAGTAAACTATGAGAAGTTAACAGTACAGGGAAATACTAAATTAAGTAGAGATTTAACTTATAGAACAACTTGTAACACTTACAACAGGGAGGTCAAGTAGCAATTGACCCAAAGGTGATAAAAATAACAGTAAGTGTACTATGAGAAGTCAAAACACATGTATATTCTAAATAACAGTACAATCACTGTCTAAAAGGGTAAAGACAATATTTTACCTCCAGGACAACTTACAGTATTGGCAACAGAGGGGTCGAGCTGCATATAACCCCTTGTTATTTGATTATTTTAAACAGTATTGTGGTGTTTAAAAGTCTGGTTTGATGTCAGCTAGAGAACTGATCTATGAAGATAATTTTAAACCATGGAGTGATTGTGGAAAAGGTTAAATAGCAACTGACCCCTCAGCAAGTAAACAGTAATGACTGTTTGTATTACATTCTGAATTTCACAGTTTGGGTTGCAGAAAGCAGTAATGTAAGGTGATATAATAACAAATAATACTTCTGAGAAACCTGGAATTTATTTGCAGCATTTTTAATCAAGGCAAGAGAACTGCTGATATTAGCAAAAAATCCTCTTTAATCTTATGTCATCCTGTGAAAAGAAAACATGGTATGAGAATAATGTGTTTTCATTTTAATAACCTTACAAGAAAGTTAAAAAAATAAATAAAAAAGTAAACTAGCACAGAGCTGCAGGAACTAGGAACAAATGGCCCATTTTTGTGAGCACCCAACTGCACTGATCAGTGCAGTAGTGTTCAGTTGCTTAGCAACCGAGATCGCACAGGTGCAATCAACTGGGTGTGACGACATGGTTAGTCACACCATGGGATTTCACAAAAATGGGTGAGAGGTTATCAGAAAGTAGCTACCATTAAAATCTGTTGGGCTTCAGTGCTTACATGCAGAGAAACTTAACCAAAAAGGAGAAACTTGAGCCAGAAGGAGTGAAGGTAAGCAGTTAAAATGTTAAAGAATATTTAGAAGTTGGTATTAGAACCTTTAATTATAAAAGTAAAATGATAGCTATGAGACCAATAGGGGAATACTATGATTATGTTTTCACAGACTACAAAAAACACTAATTCCACTCTAAGAAGCTCACAGTCTCCTTTAAGGTATGCTGTTAACAAAATAAGTAAACAGAAGCCACAGTGTGGCCACATTATAATATTAAACAACATAATAACAGCAAAGCTTTACAAAAAATGATGTTTATGTCATTACAGGCCCACAATTATTCTTTACAAGAAAGACAAGAAGTTTTAAGTAATATATATAAGGTATGCTGCAAACCAAGAAATATGGGGAACATGCCTTACAGGCAGCAGTTAAAGCTTGTTCCAAGTTGTTAGCAGCACTGTGTTCACTAATATACAGTGTATGTTTTTTTTAGGATGCAACTTAGGATCTAAACAAGTACAAATAAATTAACCCTGTGAAAAATTAAGAATATATACAAGGGTGCACAAGCAATAATCTTTATTGAATGGTATGTGTATACACCAAATAATTAAAAATGTAACAATATCATATTAAAAAAATGCTGATCAATGACATAAAATAAATATATTTACAGATGCGTAACAAAGAATAAACTCCGTGAACAAGCTCCAAGTCAAGCGAAATGTAGGTTGAAGAGAAATAAAAAGAAAGATTGAAGAACAATAACTTGAGTGAAGAGTGTTTACTTCAAAGGGCCCCCCAACATTTCCTATTTTTTTTTTTTTGTGATTTGTATGCCCCTAACTGTAGATTACTTGAACTTGTGTGTCTGACACAAACTAGAAATAGAAAAAAACATGTATTATTGTCTGACTGCACATCTGCCTGTTTGTGAAGATGAATTGCTTGTTGTACCTTGTGGCTCAGCATCGTTTGGCGTTTGGGGTGTTTTTTTTGGGGGGGGCACTTCGTGCATTCCAGACTTGTAGAGTCTTGTTGCACAACCATACAGTAGGAATGGATGGAATGAGGTTTCAGGTGATACATGTGGGCTGTATGACCGTAACCGCGCAGGGTTCCACCTGTCTGCAATCTGCTCCACAGGTTAGGTACCAGCACTAGGCAGAGTGCACAGCCTGTATAACTTTGAGACATGACTTGCAGCTGTCCCTGATTTAAATGGATGTACCTGTTCTTGCCTCAGAAATGTTTCTTTTGCCCCCCTAAAACTGATGTTACAGTATATCAATTAGGGAATGAAAGCACAAAATAATGACAGCGAGCTGGTGCTCCATGAGAAAATGCAAAAGCACTGAGCCACTTATAAAAATATCCTGAGATAACATTGCCATTTTTTGAGATGCTGCTCTTGAGTTTTTTAGATATATAAAAAAAACTTGGTTGTTCTAATCCTCTATTAGAAAGAGGGGCTCAGAACTGCAACAAGACCCTTGGGACATGAACCTGGATCCTTTCATAGCCTGACACCCATCAGAAGGAAACTGCTATGCGGTTACAGAGTTTAGTTCACGTTTCCAAAAGTTATTCACAGTAACAGTCAGCAGCTGGCTATTTTCAGTGGGTATATTTTGTGTAGCTGTAGAAAAGAAATGCTACACTTGGGATTACCAGCTGTAGAATCTTTTGTGCTCCTGTGCAAACAAGGACAATGTTTTTCACGCAAAAAAAATGCTGAAAATAGTATTTTCTGCACAGGCAACTAACAATACCATTCAAAATACAGTTCAAATGGGTTTTCTAACTACTGTTCGAACTGCATTTTCAAAAAACAGTGAATTTTTTTTTTCCAATTACTGTTCTCAATGTGTTTTCAAAATACAGTGCAAAGGGGTTTTTTTTTTATTACCGTTTGCTCTGTACTTACAAAAATCGGTTTGCACTGCCTGTCCTGCAATACCTTCTTTGCCACCTCACTGCCACTACATGGTTTGGACTTTTGAGCTAAAATTTGCAGGGTGGAAAGCCCTTGCACCACGGATGTGTCTTTTGCTGGTTTGCTGAAAACATTTACACCAGTTACAGAGTTACAGCACTCCAAAGTTGCAAAGTTTCCCTTTAGATAACATTGCGGCACCTGCGGCGTCTTTCAGAGACTGTACCTTAAAAATGATCCAATATACAGATTTTTTGCTCCCAGCACATTTAAGTGGACTAAGCTTGCATGAAGATTTTGAAGTCATGATTACAAATGCTATGGAATTTTTTGCATTGTTTCTATGGTTACTGAGATATTGTCAAATTAGTGTTACAAAGGTTCCTTTTCAGTACTATAGGGCTGCTGTATGGCTCTGTACTTATGTGTACATGGGAGTGCAGGGTCCAGAGGGCCCATGCTCCCACATATGCATACCATTAGGAAAAAAATGGGCAGCATGCAGAGAGTGCAGTGCCTAGAGGGCCCATGCTCCTGGAAACAGTTACACATACCAGTTACCAGTTACATTACACTTTCTCAAAATGAAGGGAAATTCATTGCAAAAAAACTTTACTACATCAGTTAGTGTTGATAGCACAGCAACAAAAGTTTGAAAATTCTATGTTAGGGTTACCACCCATACCACCCCACCCCTCACCCCACCCTCCACACACCAAGAGGCATTGGGGAGGTCATGGGGTTGTCAGGCCTATCTCTTACCCACATATGCATATCATTATGCAAAAAATGGGACACCTGAAATAAAGAAAATGGCCCCTCATTTTTTTTTTTTAAACCGTAAAAATATCCCTCATTGATCAGCCCCTCACCTCCCACTCAGCACAGATCACCCCACACCCCCAGTAAATCTCCAAACAGCCTCACTTACCTGAACAGGTCCAAGGATCAGCAGGCACTCTCTGATTAAAGATACCTCTTTCTGCTGTAATTGGTGACTGCAGTATGAGAAACTAAGGTAAATGCTGTTCAATGTATTTCAATGGGGATTTCAACTTTTGTTCATAACTTAGCCATTTTCTGAGATTTTGTCCCCAAATTTTCATCTTGGCCTTTTAGAGGCCCAACCTCATGAACAATATGACTGTCATTACACAACTCCTGCCTGAAAAGTGATTTCATAGTCACTTGTCAAATTCACCTTTCAAAATGCAAGCAAGGAGAGTCAGTGGGAACCCTTCTTACTTGTTTCACAATAGTTCATGTTGTGGCTGGTATAAGGACAGTTCAATCTTCACAAAATTCATGAATGCCAGGCATGCACCATATTGTAATAAAACGTTTGTTTATTGTAATATTTCTTAACTCAACAATCCCCTACAAATGCACATTTCACCCACATGGGGCTTCCTCAATGGCAAGGATCTGTCAAAAATGCATAATTATATTAGTCTTTCCAAGCAGCATTACTATATAGTATTAGTACTTACACTTTTACAGGTCAGTTTTATATATTGCACTCGTAGCACATCTATCATCACTCAATTTATGATGTATATCTCTTTAAAAGCTCATTTTATTGATACAAATACTATTTATGGCAGTCCCCATCAGCAGAATGTATCCCTATATATTGAATATCCACACTAGTAATTAATATTTATTACCTGTAATTCTCAAGTTACACTGTCAAAAATAAAAAAAAATTAAAAAGATTTCCTTATTAGTGTGCAAATTTCTTTGTGGTTTTCCTCCTATTTAGACATATAGGGTGGGATAGTCAAAAGGGTTGCGCCATGCACAATAGGGTTGCGCATGCGCAAGTCCGAATTTGCGCCATTCTACGATATTCAGCAGGAGGCAGTTGCACCACTGAAAACAGGCTGAGCAACAGCACAATGCAAATGAAGGCATGCGCAACCGAAGGGGGTGGATCCATGCATAAAGAGTGCAATGCGATATTCAAAGGTTTGCACAATGCACAATAGCGGAACAACCAGAAGGTGCACCACAGCGGAAATGAGCCAAAATAAAAAGGCTCAAGTAAGAGGCGCAAGAACGCTACAGGGATGCCAAGCGAGACAGACAGAGAGAGACAGACAGCAACAGTCCAGAACAGGGCAGGCAAGGGAAGTTGTGTGGGCCATAGGCTGCAGAGGCCAGTGGGGGTACCCAGTGCAGTGGAGGTAGCAGTCAGGACAGCGGGGGTAACACAGCAACATCAGCCAGGGGGGGTCACAAGCCAGGGAGATGGACAGTGCCAGCTTCCACATGGAAGCTGTAATGAGGGGGATGAGAATGCATGCTGCAGGGGGACGTGGCCATGGAAGGGCCCATCGGCGGTACGCCCCCAACAGGCAGTACCGTGCCTGCATCAGCTTTGAGCTGTACACAGGTGTAGAGATCATGGGCCGGTACCACCTGAACAGGGCGATACTGAGGCGGCTCTGTGAGCTGTGCAGTGATGTGATGCAGGCACCCTCACGACGGAGTCGCGCTCTGTCGGTGGAGACCAAGGTGACAGCCTGCATGTGCCTGCTCACCACAGGCACCTTCCAGAGGCCGACAGGGGACACCACAGGCATCACACAGTCGGCCACATCACGCATCCTCACCCACTTCCTCAGCGCACTGCTGCCACATGCTGCGGAGCACATCCATTTCCCCAGCACTACGGCAGAGTGTACAGCAAATATGCAGGAGTTCCACAGGGTAGCACGTATGCCTGGTGTGCTAGGGGCCATAGACTGCACCCATGTGGCCATTCGCACACCACCTGGCCCCCATGGGGCTGCATATAGGAACAGGAAGGGCTATTCCAGTGTCAACTGCCAGGTGGTGTGTGTGATGCCACTGGACGCATAATCAATGTCTGTGCCACACACCCTGGTGGAGCACATGATGCCTTCATATGGTATCAGTCCACACTGTGCCATTGATTCGAGAGTGGGGACATCCCCACAGGCCATCTAGTGGGTGAGTATGCATGTAGGAATTGCAAGGGTGGGAATGCCACATGTGCTATGGTAGTGGCACACAGGATATGGCAATATGGACCTGAACATGATACTCATCTCCACCATCTCCACAGGTGACAGCGGATACCACTCTGTCCCTGGCTGCTCACACCATACCGGGCGCCACATGACCCCATCACACAACAGCTATAATGAGTACATGCCACCACACGCAACATCATTGAGTGGGTGTTTGGGATGCTCAAGGCATGCTTCCGATGCCTAGACACCTCCAGTGGTGCCCTACAGTACAGCCCCTCAAAGGCCTGTGGGATATTCCTGGCCTGTTGTATCCTGCACAACATGGCCAAAGACTGTGGGAAAGCCATTCAGGTCAAGGAGGGGGACAGCGATGGGGACTCCAGCGGCCCCGGTGATGATGGTGATGAGCAGCCCCCCCTTTGACGGCGGGACCCCCGACTGATCCGGCAGGCCCAGCTGCACCGGGACACCATCATGGAGCAGCATTATGCATGACACAGGTAAGTCAAGGGGCCATGTGCAACCAACACCGTCCTGGCGCAACCCACAGGCACACAGAGTAACACACCAGGGGTGCATGACGGCAAGGGGAGTGGAAGGGACCAGGCACACTAACACACCATCAGGGAGGGGTGAACAGTCATATGGACACACACACACACACACACACACACACACCAGGCACAAAGCGTACATGGGCAGGTGCACAGCAGAGCAGGAACAGACATGGCAAACACACAGATCCACAGACCACACCCACCACCTGTACTGTCCAAGTACGTGTGTCAGATGCTGGGCACCCTCGCACCTTGGTGTACAGTACAATGCAGGCATCATCAAGCACACGCACCTGTGGACAGCAGTCGGGATGGTGTGCAGGTGGTCCATGTGTCGGCATGATGGGCAGGGCACCCACCAGTGCAATGCCCACCATGACGCCACATTGCACACAGGGCAGCACCAGACAGGTCCCGCACTGGGAGACAGGTCAGTCATGTTGCACTGTTCCATGGCCACCGCGGATGTGTGGGTGGCCCCACCGTGACCCAACAGCACTGGAAGGCTGAGCAGAGGCCACATGGGGTGGCACCGATGGACCACCAGGGGTCCCACTGCATGATCGTGACCTTGTCCGCACTGGGGTCTGTAGTATGCCAAACATACCTGCACCAGGGGTGCTTGGGATGCCCACAGTAGAACCTGGCATCAACAGGCTGGGTGTCGCACGATGCCGGGAACGGGGAGTGGAGAGCGTACTGTGTGGGGTGCGTGGTACAGGGGCACCTGCTTGTGTGCCCAATGCAGCCATGACAGCGACTAATGCCTGGGTATGCCTGTCAATGGCGGCAGTCACATCCATCCGCCGCATACGGACCATCTCTGCAAGGATCAGAGCACAGTCCCTGCTGTGCCGCTCCACGGACATGCACAGTGCCTCCACGGATGTTGCAACCTGCCTTTGCTGCTGTACTGATTCCCGCAGCAGGTGGGTGTGCTCTTCAAATGGGTACTGTGCCACAACGGCATCCTGTCCCCCAGGGTATGGAAGGTCCTGATGCTCAACACCCCTTGAGGGTGGGTGCTGTTCACCAGGACCAGGAATGGGCATATCAAAGGGCAGTGGGCATGTGCCACCACTGGACACTGTACCCCCAGACCTGGTGGGTAACTGCTGCTGCTGCCCCTCCAACCGCTGTGCCCCAGGGACTACTCGTTCCACTGCTGTGGTCGCAACAGTGCCAGACACCTGCACAGCCACCGGTGCTGCCCCACCAGTGCTGACAGGCACAGCCTGGGACTGTGCCGACATGCTGGCACACACGTTGGAACCAGCTAGGCCCAGGGGCACGTGCTGGCCTGCTGTGTGTCCATCATGGGACACACACACATGTCACTGCCCATTGCAGTCCTTGCATCATCAATGGTGCAGGTACGTGCTATGGCCACAGTCACAGCATGCTGGCATGCTTGCATGCCAGACTGCTGAGACACAGGCTGTGCACCCCCCACACCTGACTCACCAACAACAGAGTTGGCAGCCAGGCGTGCATGCTGGTGCAGTGCATGCTGGCTGGCGACAGAGGTGGATGGACCCTCCTCCAACTCTGGCAGGTCTTCTTTACTGCCTGGACCCACCACCACCGTCCCCTGAAGATGAACAGGATCTGTAACAGAAAGTGAGGACATGTGAGTGCATGTGAACAACCTTCCCCCCCTCAACACCACCACCATGTCATACCGTGCAGTGATGGGCTTCCACCTGTCTGGAATCCACTTCCTGGTATGCCCTCAATAGCACTCCACTGCATTGATGCAGCCAGTAGGTCCTCAGCCGGGGTCGGCTCCGCCACCGCTGGCTGGCCCCCGCCTGTGCAAGCACGTGCCACCCTGAGGGCTGCCACCTTCTCTTCACCCTCCTGCGGTCTGTCCCCATCTTCTTTTTGCATTCCTGCACGGAGCGCTGGTGGCTTCCATGCAGGTTCACTGCCCAAGCTACCCCCTCCCATGCAGCCACATGGGCCTGAGGGGTGCCCCGCCGTCCACTCAGTAGTGGCTCCTCCTCCAGGTAGGCCTGGAAGAGGGCCTCTGTTTCCGCCGTGGTGAAGTTGGGCTTCCTCCTCCTCCGCCCACCATCCTCACCCTCACCTTGGCTCTGCTCGGTCATGTCGGTCTGTATGGGTGGAAGTGGACACCTGTCACTGTGCAGTCTACAGCGTTATCCAATGACCATTGTCCAGAACATCACACAGCATGCAACCCACCTCTCACCTGCAGTAACCGAATCTGGCCAGCGCAGCCCAATGTCGCACATTTATAGCGCAATGCATACAAATTAAGAGTGGAGCAACTGTAATGAGATGCAAATCGTGCCACTGTGCCTTTGAATGGCTGATCAGATGATTTGCATGTGTCGGTTGAATATCGCGCCGTTGCGCTTTGCGCAATATGGTTGAGCTGGCTGAGCCAATGGCGCATTTCCGTGACTGTGTAGTACACCACATTGCGCATGCCCAGGTGGCTTACGCAGATGTCTGCCGTGCTGATGACGTGCTGTGCGCGATCAGCAATTCAGGACATGGCCACCATTGTGCCAGTGGCGCTACAGCGCTGGGAACCAAATGGCGCTGTGGCACAACTGCACAATAGTCCACTGTGGCACTGACACACAGGTGACCATTCACGCAGGACGTGTAGATGTTCGATGGCGCTGTGTGTGGCCTTGCGCCACTGACCCCTGACCTTGTGACCGACCTTTGACCCCTGGCGCTGTACGTCTGGCATGTGTACAGCTCTATCATGCTGTTTGGTGACAGCGCGATAGGGAATGGCAGCGCTGTACCGACAGCGTGATAGGGAATGGCGGTGATGTACCGCGCAGCACTTCCACATGGGGTTACCATGCTGCGGAGTGCCATATTGTCTACTATAGCATTAGAGATGGCATGCAGGAGAGCCCTTCAGTGGGATGCCCTTGAGCTGGCCAACCTTGTGGCCACTGTGGAGCCACACTATGGCCCACTCTTTGGTGAGATGCCACTAGACAGGGCCAGGACCCAGGTCTGGGAAGAGGTGGCCACTGACCTGGAGGTGGCCACTGGCCACAGGAGAACGGCCGAACAGTGCAGGCACCGGTATGGGGACCTGAGACAGAGGGAGCCAGAGCTACTGGCACATCTGCGGTCACGTGCCAGGAGGGGCGTGGTGCCTTGTCCAGGTGGGTGATACGTCTACACACTTGTATGGTCCATATGGGTAACACTGTCTCATGTCTCCAGCACATAGGGGAGGGATGGTCTAGGGTTAGCTGTGGCGGTGTTTACAGGGTATGGGCTGGGTGGGTCTGGCTGGCTGGGTGGGCACACATATTGGGGCAGGGGGAATATGCTTTGGGTTTGTACTGATGTGTTTCTCTCCTTTTGTCTCCCACAGGCGTGGCCAAGCAGAGGAGGAATTTGGAGCAGCAGCAGAGGGTGATGGCTGCAGGACCGGATCGTGGTGGTGAACAACCACAACACCAGCAGCATCCCGATGAGGGTGAGTGCCATGACACCATGATTGCTATTGCATGCTGTGTGACAGGGTGGGAGGCAGGGCATGGCCACCATCCATGGACACCACTGCCATGCACGCGACATGTGACAGTCAGCACTGTCCAGTGCCACTGCATGTCTGGGAGTGTGTCAATGGTGGTCCATGCGTGCACTGGGCACATGGCTGTGGCACTGCCTGCTCACCGCATAGCCATGTTACTGTACGGCTTTGGTTGTGCTGTGCTGGACATGGGCGGTGGGTGTGTGCAGTGGTACACATGGCTGTTGCTGCCTGGTTGGGCATGTCTTGTGGACACGGTCACTGTGGGTGGGCGCACACCATCACAGGAGTGTGGCACATGGCTGTCTGCCATGCATACTGGGTGGGCTGCAGGGGGATGGACAGTCACACCCATTGACTCTGATCCCTTGTCCTAGATGTGCGGATACTCCTGCAAATGCAGCGGTCCATCCAGGACCTTGTGCAGGTGGTGCAAGAGTCCCTTGCCATCCTGCGGGATCTGCAGCAGCATGGCGTGAGGAGGAGGAGGTGACCCAGACAACAGCCCCAAGCAGCAGAGGACCAGGCTGGCCACCAGTGAAGAGAGACAACCTCCCCCCTTTGACCAACCCTCACACCCCGCCTTCCCTCTCCCATATGTTCACTCCTGCCCCTTACCCACCCCCACCTTGTTCCTGTCCCTCCACCCCATGTTTGTACATAATTGTAAATAGTTGTTGTTGTTGTTATATTTTTGGAATACAGTTATTTTGATATGAATACTGTGGTGGTCTCTGATTTGCAGCTGGCTATAGGTGCTCAGTTGCAGTGGTGTGCATGGCATCTGGGGTGGTTCAGTCATGGGTATGTGTGTGTGTGCGTGGGGAAGTGTCTCTGGTGTGGGAGTGGCCATCAGTCGGTATTTGTGGTGTGTGTGTGTTGTTCCCTGTGCATTGCATTACTGTGTGCAGTGGTCCATGGTGCCTGCTCTGTGTCCATTGTGCCCATGTCAACCCATCCTTGGCCTGTGCAGCTGACACCCTTGCATGTCTGTGGCCTGTGAGGTCTGCTGCCTTCTCAGTGGTGGCCATCCCTGCAGGTCATCCACTGTGACCATCCCCATGCTGGGTTGCCTCCTGTCAATGGTGTGGTGCATGTTTGCCTCTGGTGACACTATGGCCTCCGCAGTTGCTGTCCCACCTCCATGCTGCGGCTTGTGTGCATTGCAGGGGCTGTGCACCACTGTCTGTGACTTGTGATCCAGGCATCTGCTGGTGGTGTACAGAGCCACAGTTCATGCACAGGGTGGGTGTCACCCCTGTGCCATGAGGGACTGCAGGCTGTGTGTGCACAGTTTTTATGGGCCCACACTGGGGGCTTGGCTGCCACACTACTGCGTCCCTGTGTTAGTGTCCCCATGGGTAGGGGTATGTGTTTGCCCCTGCACTGTGTTGCATCCAGTGTGCTGCATGCTTCCACACACCACTGTGGGTGTCTGTGCAGGCTGCTGTGGCTCATGGTGGGTCTGGTTTGTATGGTTCTGTGGTACACGAGGTTGCAGTGTGGCAGTAGGGGTGGTGGTATGCATGGTATCCGCAGTGGTGGTCACTGCTCATGGGGGTGTCTTGGGGTCACGGTGCAGGGTGTGCTGTGTGCAGAGGGCTGCTGTGCCATGGGGTTGGCCGCCCTCCTTGTGTGGCAGTCTCAGCTTGCCGGTGGGTGTGCTGGGGCACCATGGCCCAGCTGTGCTTTGTTTGCTTGTCCCCATGGTCCGATGGCTGTTCCATCCCTCCCCCAGTTATGCTGTGCTTGGGGTGTGGGGGTACATTGTTGGTTCTGCAGTGTGTCCCTGTGCCCATCTGTGGCATGGGTGGTGGGCCCCTGCCTACCTCCCTGGTTGTGCAGTTCCATTGCTCTGCTGCTGGGGGACTCCCTGCTTGCACTATGGCACCTCTGGACTGCTCAGCTGGGCAGCCCTTGTTGTGCCATAGCGCGTCTCTGCTCAGCTTCCCCTTCCTGGTGCGCTATAGCACAGGTTGTGCAATATTCAGGCGGCTGGCTTGTTGCGCGAATTTGACTTGCTCCATGTTTGAATATCAGCGTCTATTGCGTAATGTAAAGTGACTAAGCTTGCTCACTGCTGTTGCGCGCATATTGGGCGCAGTTTGAATATCCAGCCCATAGTCCTTAATTACTTTTATGTAATTGTTTAGCATTATTCCTATATCATACTCATTATGTTTACTTGTTTAGTCAACTTTTCTTAAAACCTGAACACATTCCTCAATGCATAAATTAATTTCTTAATACTATACAGTGCACTTAATTGTTGTGTTTTTCTCTTCCATCACTGACTAATTGCTTAGGTTATTAACAGTGTTAAATTATTATGTTTTATCTAAAGTGAATTTCGCATTTTCATTATACCATTCCTTTCATTTTAACATTACCCATTCCTAAAGTTTTTACTAAAGCAAATTTCACCTTGCAATTCTATCAATACTATCATAACATTACATTAAACATTCAGCCCTGCAATTATTCTAAAGACAGCGTTTTGTTTTAAAAGACAAGTCACATTTTTCTATAAATTTAAAATATTTGTCTTTTGCTCTTTAAAAAGTTCAAAATGAATTTCACTATGACACACTGTTTTTCCTTCCAGTCGCTACTGTTTAAGACACAGTAGCTAAATCATTAACTACGTTCTCTACCTTTGGTAATATTATCTATACAATCTATATTATTACAAGCTAGTATCCAATGTACCTCATAGTCCCTATATGTGTATACCCAAATCACAAGTATTTCTTAGGAAAACAACATACCCAAACTGCAGCCTCTTTTTGGGGGCTTTAAACATAGTCTTGTATTTTGTCTGCTTGACTAGTTACAGAGCTTTAAATACAAGTGCAGTTTGTTTAAAACATGGCTCATATTCACTATGGAAGATTACTCCACAGCAATATCCAAATCACAAGTATTTCTTAGGAAAACAACATACTCAAATGGCAGGCTTTTCCCCCCTTTTTTTGGGGGGGAGGAGTGGCTTTAAAACATGGTCTTGTTTTTTGTCTCTCTCAGTAATTACTGGGGCTGCAAACACAAGTGCAGTTTGTTTAAAACATGGCTCATATCCACTATGGAAGACTACTCCACAACAGTATTGTAGCAATTGCAATTACCTTATATGCTTCCTTATTGTATGTTGCAGCACCTCAAGTATTCTGTGCTTTTTGCTGAGAAGTTGTAGCTGATATAGGACTGAGGCTAGAGGCGGTACAAGCAGCCATCCAATCTCCTGCTGCTACCGCACCCAGGTGTGGTAGTAGGGAACCTCCTTCTGGATGATGTGACTAGCAGTTGCTAGAAAACCAAAGCCAAACACAGAGTCCTACCCAAATGGAGGTAGAAGCATGGGAGACTCTGTGTCGGCCTTGTACCCTTTGTCCCGATGAATTGTAATTACAGTAACTAACCAAAAACCCGCACACGCTGCTTTAGGTGTTCCTTCAGCAGAAAATACATTTATTCTCAGTAAAATGGATCTCTATATGCTTTCTACTTATTTACTATATTAAAAAGACTAGGAAAATGTGGAGCTGGGGGTGGTAGTAGATTTGCCAAGACTATCAGGTTGGCAGGAAGAGAGGAAGGGGCAGAGCATTTTCTGTATTTATTTTTATTCAATATTCACCTCCTATTTGCTGATTAAAAATATATTCTTCTAACTCTACTATTCTGATATATAAAAGGTGGCCATTTCAGGATGTGAGGTAACACTTTCCTGATCTGTTACCAATTCATTCATTTCACCAGCATGCTGTCCAGTTTTCATTTTCATTAATACCCAGTTTATTGTCTGCTGCATTCAGGGTGAATATTCAGTATAATTCTCTTCTTTCTAGTAATTTATTCTGGTCCCTGTCTCTTATTGGTTTTTCCAGTTTTTCTGTCCCCCAAAATGTCAGTCAAACTGTAGTGTGATTTTCTGTCACAAAGTGCATTGCTACTGAGCTAGTCTCATATTTGTTCCTAATCCTGCTTTTATGCTCACTTATTCTGTTTTTAGGAACATAAAATTTTGAGCAGGGGCACGTCAGAGCGTATACCACATGGACTGAGTCACATGCGATATGTGACTGAATCGGGTACTTTGGGTTTCCATTTGGCTGAGTTTTCTCTGTGTTTTTGGAAGTGTTTCCATAATGTGTACAATGTCCACATTGGAACATACCATTTTCTAATGGCCCTAAGAGAAGCTATTGTCCTCTGGATGGCTTTGATGGCATTATCTCTGAGAGTACCAGCTTGTCTTTTAGTGTGCTTACTTTCTTGAAGGCTACAATAGGGACTGTAGAGAAATCCAAGATTCCTGTTGGTTGTAATGTTTCCCAATGTGTGTAAACAATGTCTCTATTTGGTTTAGTTAGGGAAGAATATCCCAAAGATAAAACCATTCTATTTGTTGCTGAACTTTCCTCTTCCTGTTGTCTCTCTTCTCCCCATTTTGCCTTTTGTTGTGCTTGTTTTACTGTGCTATTTTTTCCTTTAGACATAAACCTGTTAGCCATAGTACTATATTTCTCCTCTCTGACTTTGGTCTCACTGCAATTATGTTTAAGTCAGAGCAATTGTGAATAAGGGATACTCTCGATTTAAATTATCAGGATGAAAACTGCTTGTATGGAGCAATGTGTTCCTGTCTGTCTGCTTTCTGTAAATTGTTGTATTTAGTTTCCCATCACATTTGTAAATCATAAGATCTAGGAATGGTACCTCTCCCTGCACGCCACCATATTAAGTTGCAAACTATTTGTCACACAGTTAATGTGTGTGTAAATTTCTTGCATCTGCACCACAGTTCCCATCCAGAAAATCAGAATGTCATCTATAAAGCATATGTAAAGCTATAGAAATCTGTAGAATGACTTGTACATAGGATTCAGAATGTACTGCTGTTCAAAATGGTTCATATAGAGGTTTGCATATGAGGATACAAGAATGCTCCCTATAACTGTTCCTCTTTTCTGTCTGAAGTATTTTCCATTAAATCTGAAACAGTTCCCATAAAGAACCATTCTGGTCAACTCCATAAGAATTTTTATAGGGGGCATATCTTGTACAGTGCTTCTTATTAGTTTTACCCCTAGGCTATCTTGTCCTTTCTCATGTGGGATAGAGGTGTACAGGTCCTTTACATCCATGCTACAGAGGATGAAGCTCCCACTGTCTTCTTCTGCATTTACTTTTTCAATTAGCCCCCTAACAACCCCTGTGTCTTTTATGTAACTCTCCATGATTAGTACCACAGATCATCATAGTAATTAAGAAAACCTGAAAAGGTTTAAGAAAGGAATTGTTCCCGGATAAAATTGATCTTCCTGGAGGGTTTATAGCATCCTTATGTATTTTGGGAATAGCATAGAACACTGATACTTTTGAGTAAGGGATTTCCAGAAGTCTTTTTGCCATTTTTTTTAGATGATTCAGATCAAGGGCTTCATCTAATATATCCTGTATACTAGCAAGTATTTGTAATGTGGGGTCACCTGGTGACAATTCATAATTGTCCTGTATCAGAAGCAGATCATTACACATTGAGATATCATTTTTCTTTCATCATAACCACTATTACTCCCGTTTGTCTGATTCATTTATAATGATGTTCTCATCTTTTTCTACTTCTTTGAGGACTTCAGATTCTTGCTTAGTCAAATTATAGGTGGGATTAAATAGTTCACTGTTCTTAAATAAATTATTAACATCCATAGTTACTGACAAGATAAATGCCTCCACACTAGGATTTCTACTTTTTAGCAGATTATATTGAGATTTATATTTTACCACTGCTTTGAATTTTCTGACCTGGGGATCCTGTGGAGCTTCAAGATGGAACTGTTCTCCTAGTCTAATATAATTGAAGTATTTTTGTAAATCTGCCATTAATTCAAATTTGTTTGGATGTTGGTAAAGGGCAAAGGACAAGCATTTGCCTAAAACTGTCACCTCTGTCTCTGAGATCTCACAATTTCTTAGATTAAATACTGTTAACATCTCCTGTTTTGGTATACTTGGTTCCCACCCCTTCCCCCAACCACCTCTTCTCCATCTGCTTCCCCTGCTCTCCCTCCACCTCTTGCATTCTGATAGCTGTAGGTGTCTTCTTGTACTGGGCCCTGTGCCCTGGTATGATATCTGGGTTGTGTATTTTCTTATTGTATATTTGATGGCCCCTTTCCTGGGTTTTCCTATTCTAAAAAAAAATTATTTTTCGTATGTGTGGTAAGGTGCTTTATCTGTTCTGGTGCCATATCTATCAGAACTATCAGAATCTGTATCCTCCCATTGTCCCCTATAATATGATATTATTTCCATGTATAAACTCTGTTAAGCCTAAAATCATATGAGTCCCTCCTGAACTTCTTGATTTTGATTTTCTTAAGTTCTTATTTATTTATTATTTATTTGAATTTTGGTAGCCAGGTGGGCCCACTGAGTCAAGGTCCCTTTTTCATGGGAGAAGGTAACGGGGGGGGGGGGGGCAAAGAATGTATGCAGACACTTAACAAGAACGAGTAAAACGGGAGTGTGCACAGACACTTATTCAGTGTTAACATATAAAGCAATTAACAATTAAAAAATTCAAATAAACAGTGGACAAAAGACAATTAAAGTACAGACAAAATATTAAATCAAACATCAGGTTCATACTAGTGGGGGAGTTTCAGTCTCCTCCTAAAGTATAGTAGCTTGGAACTCAGCCTACAGTGTAACAGAAGAGAATACGAGCCAGAGGCAGAGGGGAAGGGGGAAGATAGTGGGGAAAGCAGGGGTAAGGGAGAAAGGGAGAAAAGTGGGAAGGCAGTAGAGGTATTGTAAATTAGTGACAGCTGCATGTAGGAGGAGGAAAAAAGATTTCCTTGTAGAGTCTCTTCAAGTGAGGAAGAGAAGTGCAGGAGAATAATTTGTGCAGGAGTTTCTTCCATTTTTGAGGTGCAGCAACATGAAAGGATCTGTTGCCTATGGCTAAGCAGGGTTTGGGGATACTTAATATGGGGAGATGAGAGGATCTAAGTGTCCTAGAGAAGGATTTCAGTGAGAGGAGACTGGAGAGGATGGGAGGAAAAGAGGGAAGGTGGATTAGTTTGAAGACAGTACATTGTACTGGGAAATCCATTTTAGCTTCAAAGGATGGCCAATTCAATATGTGGAGAACATCGCAGTGGTGTGCCCAAGAGGTGGACTGTGCTGTAAAGCAGGCAGCTCTGTGATAGGCCTGCTTAACGTTGACCTGGATAGGGGTCCTGGCTGAGTGAGTGATAGGGGCAGCAGAGAAGAGCCCAGGGAGAAGAGTGGTTGAGGCAATGGTCTTTCAAGCATGGGGTGAGAGATAGGGGGCAACGCAGTATAATAGGCCAAGTTTTTGTTTCATTACCTTGATGACGCTTGTTGTGTGTGATTCAAGGGATAGCTGCACATCCAGAGTAAGTCCCAGGTATTTGAAGGAGCTCACTTCTTTTAGTGGTGCACCAGAGAAGGTGTGGATTACCGGGCAGGGGGGCTGTGAAGTTATATCGAAGGATGTGTGATGGAACAGCATGATTTTAATTTTGCTTTAATTCAGGACCAACAGATTCTCCTTGAACCAATATTCCAGATTCTGGAAACCATACTGAAGGTCAGTCTTAATGGAGGAGACATCGGTGTTAGACCTACTGTATATAGGATGGCATTGTCTGCATATAGCTGGACTGAGGCCCTACCACAGTTCATAGGCAGCTCATTGATGAAGATGGAGAATACAAGGGGCCAAAGGATTGATCCTTGAGGGACCCCATCAGTGACAGGAGAAAAAGAAGAGTGAACACCAGACCATTTAACATATTGTGACCTACTGGATAGGTAGTTAGAAAACCAGGTCAGAGAGGTGGAATCAAGGCTGAGACTGTGGAGCTCTGAGAGGAGGAGGAGGAGTGGGTGATTAACTAGATCAAATGCCTTCGTAAGGTCAATAAAGATGTCCCCTGTCACCTTCCAAGATCCATGGCCTGATATAAATCTGAGGTGACCTTTAGAAGGGCAGATTCAGTCCCATGTGATTTTTGAAAGCCAAGTTGGTGTTTGGTGAGGGCACTGGTTTACTTAAGAAAAGAGTTGATTGTATATAATTATTTCCTGTATCTTGGCAATAGGACAAAGGATAGATATTGGTCGGTACTTCCCAAGAAGGTTTGTTGGGCCAATTTTATGAACTGGGACAATGATTGCAGTTTTCCATTTGTCGGGGATAGATTTGGTTAGGAAGGATCTGTTAATTAACTGTGCAATCAACCTAGCAGGCAGAGGGGCTCCAATTCTAAGAAATTTAGGTGGCAGGGAGTCAAATCCTGGAGAACTATCGTGGTTGAGGCCCAAGAGGAGTTTGAAAAAGTCCATGGTTGAGATGAGTTTTAAGTGGAAGAGTGGATGAGATGCTTCTAGAGGTGAGTGGAGTAGAGCAGAGTGGGAATTTGGTAGACCCACTTTGTATGCTCCTAGGTTGGTGAAGAAATGATTAAAACTCGAGGCTATCACCTGAGGTGAATGTGTTAAGTTGTCATTCAGATTCATGATATGGGGGTGCTCCTCTTGTCGCCCTTGAGGAGGGCATTTATTTGAGTCCAAAATCTTTTGAGGTTGGAGAGACTTGAACCTTGAATAGAAAGCAGATAGTCCCTCTTTGATTTGCTAGAAACATAGACACATAGAATTTTATGGCAGATAAGGACCGCTTGGCCCACCTAGTCTGCCCATTTCCCTACCTAATGGATAAGCTGCAGATCCTAGTTAGCCAACAGCCTACTTCCTCCTAGCCTCCACTAGAATTGCCTTATGTCTGTCCCAATGCATTTTTGAATTCCCCCACTGTTTTTGACTCCACTACCTCCTCAGGAAGGCTGTTCCATGTATCCACACCCCTTTCCATGAAAAAATACTTCCTCACATTACCTCTGAGCCACCCCCCCTCTATCTTCAAATTGTGCCCCCTTGTTCTTGCACATCTCTTTTTCTGAAAGATGCTACCGTCTTGGACTCTGTTGATTCCCCTGATGTACTTGAAAGTTTCTATCATGTCCCCCCTCTCCTCAAGGGTACACATATTAAGCTCCTTTAATCTCTCTTCATATTCCTTCTGGTACAGACCCTGCACCATTTTAGTTGCCCTCCTCTGGACAGCCTCTATCCTGTCTATGTCCTTGCTGAGATGGGGTCTCCAGAACTGTACATAGTACTCCAGATGGGGTCTCACCAACTGTCTGTACAGAGGGATAACAACTTCCTGTTTTCTACTGGTGATGCCTCTCACTATGCATCCCAATATCCCACCAGCCCACCTTACTGCCTTCTCACATTGCTTGCCCACCTTAAGATCATCTAATATGACTACCCCATGTCCCTTTCCATTTTTGTTGTAGTTAGTATCTCACCCCCCATTGTGTACTCTTCCCCTGGGTTTTTGTTTCCCAGGTGTATAACTTTGCACTTTTTTGCATTGAATCTAATCTGCCATAGATTTGACCATTCATCCAACCCTGCCAAGTCCCTTTGCATCCTTTTCACCCCACCTTCTCTATCAGCCCTGTTGCAGATCTTTGTGTCGTCTACAAAGTGACATATGTTTCCTTCTAGTCCCTCTGCAATGTCACTTATAAAGACATTAAAGAGGACTGATCCCAGTACTGAACCCTGCGGTACCCCGCTAGTATCTTCCCTTTCTTCAGAGTGAACTTCGTTTACTATTACCCTCGGCATCCTGTTGTCCAGTGAGTTTTTTAACCAAGCTACCACTTTGGCATCCACTCCAAGGCTGGCTAACTTGTACGTTAATCTTTTGTGTGGGACTGTGTCAAATGCCTTGCTAAAGTCTAGGTAGGCCATGTCCACAACCCCTCCCTGGTCCACTACTTTGGTCACTGAGTCAAAGAAATCTATTAGATTTGTCTGACATGACTGTCCTGCTGTGAATCCATGCTGCCTTGGGTCCTGTGCCCCACTGGCCTCTAGGAACGCAACAATTCTTTCCTTTAGAAGTGATTCCATCATTTTCCCTACTACTGAGGTCAAACTAACAGGTCTGTACTTTTCTGCCTCTGTCTTGCTCCCACTTTTGTGAAGGGGAATCATGTCCACCATCCTCCAGTCCTCTGGTACCACACCATCCTCCCATGATTTGTTAAAAAGGGTAGTCAGTGGTGTCACTAGTTCTACCCTTAGTTCTTTTAGAATTCTTAGGTGAATTCCATCAGGCTGCATTACTGTATTTTGTCCTCCTTCAGTTTTAAGAGTTCTTTCAGAACCCTTTCTTCTGTGAATGGACTGGTATTAACCTCCCTATCCAGAGTGCTTCTGTTCTTTGATCTAGGTACCACCCCCTCCTCTTCTGTTGTGAATATTGAGCAGAAGTATTCATTCAGTATCCCTGCTTTGTCACTGTCACCTCCTGCCCACCCTCCCTTCCCTTTATTAAGCCTCACTATCCCTCCGTTGGTCTTTCTTCACTCTCTAATATACCTATAAAAGGTTTTATCCCCCTTCCTAACTGAGTTGGCTATCTTTTCCTCAGTTTGGGCTTTTGCTATTCTGACTGCCTTCCTTGCTTCCTTCTGCTTTAACTGGTACAGTTCTCTGTCCTGCTCCTGCTGTGTTTCCTTATACTTCCTGAATGCTACCTTTTTCTCCTTAACCTTCCCAGCCACCTCTTTTGAGAACCATAGTGTTTTTTCCTTTATTTTGCTTTGTTGATTTGCTTCATGCAAAGGTTTGTTGCCTCTATGATGGCTGTTTTGATTTTTCCCCACTGTTCCTCCACCCCTCCTTTTTGCCTGTTTGCTAGTCCTTTTCTGAGGCACTCTCCCATTTTCACAAAGTCAGCCTTCCTAAAGTCCAATACTCTTGATTTTGTATGGCTTGACTATATGGCTGTGTTTATAGTGAACCACACTGTTTGGTGGTTCCCAGATGGCTACCCACTTCTAAATTCAAGATCCTTTCTCCATCCCCATTTGACAGTATCAGGTCTAAGATTGCTCCCTCCTGAGTGGGTTCCACCACTAGCTGTTTGAGGCATGCCCCCTGTAGGGCATCAAACATAACCCTGCTCTTGGATGTGGCTGCAGCAAAGGTGCTCCAGACAACATCTGGCATATTCAGGTCCCCCATCAACAATATCTCCCCTTTTTCTGCCATTCTAAGGATGCCTTCTATCATTTTCTTGCCCATTCCCTCCCCCTGAGATGGAAGTCTGTATACAACCCCTGTGCAAATTGTGGTGCCATATCCTGTCTCTAGGGTAACCCACAGTGCCTAATCTACTCCCTGTTTGTCCTTTAGTTCAGTTGCTTTGATCCCTTCCCTTACATAGAGAGCTACTCCTCCTCCTCTTTTACCCTCCCTGTCCCTCCTGTAGATTGTGTCCCCTGGTATGTTGACAGTCTAGTCTTGGTTCTCAGTGTAGCATATTTCTGTGATTGCCATGATATCCAGGTGTTCATCTTCCATCAAGGCCACTAGTTCAGGGAGCTTGCTACACAGACTATGGGCATTGGTACTCATCACCCTCCATTTTTTGATGACCTTACCCCTTTAAGCCCCATCCATGTCCTTGCTGCCTTTTTCTGCATTTATCCCTATCCTGCTCCCTATTGACTTCTCTACCTTGGTGTTTACCTCTCTAACTACTGTGTTTTGTGGGGGAAGTCTGTGTTTTCCCTGCTCCTTTTCAGTGCCTCCACCCTTGGCTAATTTAAATGCTTGCCAATGATGCATTTAAACCTATCACCTAGGATCCTGATTCGCCTCCAAGACAGATGCAGGCCATTATGTCAGTATAGGCCTGCATCCCTCCAGGTGGATCCCCAGTCCCCAAAGAAGCCAAAACCCTGAGCTCTGCATCAGTTTTTCAACCATTCATTGAATCCCATGGTGTGGAGTACCCTAGCATCACTCTTGCCATAGGCAGGCAGCACTCCAAGAAGGTTACCGTTCATGCTACTTGTCTTAGGCCCTTCCCCAAATTTTCAAACTCCTCTTGAATTGCTCTGATCCCATTCACAGCCAGGTCATTTGTCCCTAGGTGGACACTGACATCCAGCTCCCTCCCTCATGCAGCTGCTCCCACAATCCTGAGGATTCACTCCCTGTCCCTCCAAGCCATGGCATCAGGCAGGCACCTTACCTTCCTCTGCCCGTCCTCCTCCAGATCTACCCCTAACAATTGAGTCCCCTACCAGGAGTTGTTTCCTTCCCCTGTGGGGTCCCATGCCACCATCATGTGGGTCTCCTTTGTGGAGATTCCCAGCATCCTCCTTGGTCTCCACTGCAGGTGCCTCCATAGAGGAACCACTCTCTGCCAGAAGAGCATGTGAACTGTGGAGAGGTACAACTGGAGGAATGTGCCTCTGTTCCACCACCCTCTCCATCCCTGAGCCCACCTTGGTCCAACCTCTCCTCTTTCTTAGCAACCTCTGAGGTAGTGGCAGTGGCCCTAGTGATCCCTGGGTGGGGGAGGAGGTTTCATGAATCCTAGCCAAGTCATCCTGGAAATAAACAGCCTCCTCCCTCAGACCAGAGAGGTGGCTACAAATAGGGCAGCATCACAGCATCCGGAAAGTCTCCCAGAAGACTGATGCCCCACAGCCAGTGTATTGCATTACTCCCCACATTTTTGGCCTTGCATGTATTCCTTATTTGGTGGTAGATAATCCAGTCTGATTGTAGACTAGATTTCTTAAATGACTTCCAAGCTTTGTCCCTGGAGTGCATTAGGTGCCTCAGGTCCTGAGAGAGTCTGGGGGAATAAGTACCTGTGGCACACCTCAGTTTCTAGGGGGCATGGGAGTCTAGGATTGCATTAAAGGTGGTAATGAGTTATTCCAGGGCCTGCTTTATATTAGGAAGGGAGGTGATCGGGGACCAATTGAGAAAGCCAGGCTTTGCTGAAAAGCCATGTGGTTGAAATTAGATAGATCTCTAGACTTAATAAGTTTAGGAGGTGTGTGAGGGAAGTTGTTTTTCCAAACACAGAAAGTGGGACAGTGGTCACTGAGAATATCAGGAAGTGTTCTTGCGATTTTGATATGGTGGTACTTGTTGGTGAGCATCCAATCTGGAAGATTGTGGTTTCCAGATTTTTTTATTAAGCCTGGTTGTCTCAAGTTTGGCATCCATGAAAGCATCTAGATATTGGGCATAATTTGCTCCTGTTCAATCAAGATTGAAATCACCACAAAGTATGGTATCATTGGGGGGGGAGAGTCAAGACAGGAGAGGAGGTCTGAAATGGATGCTGAAGCAGTCCTGGGGGGCAGGTAAACACATCATATAGTTAGGCGTAAGACTCAACCAAGGGTAATTGAGATAAATAACTGATCAATATTAGGGTTGAACCATATATCATTAAGCTCATTAACATCCAGCTCAGTCTTGGTGTATATTAGTACACCCCTACCTCTCTTGGTAGGTCGACCCATCTGAAAGAGGAGAAGCAGGGTAGTGAGACCTCATGTGTTAGGATTGAAGGTTTTAACCAGGTCTCGGTAATACAGAGGACATCTGGCTTGTAGTGAAGAGCTCAGGCCTCCAGTTCAGCCATTCTAGGCCTGATGCTTTGCACATTTATATGGGCAATCTTGAGCCATTATAATTTGACCAGTAAGGGCAAGAGGTAAAGATATTTTGCATAGCATTCATGGGGGGGGTGGGCCAGGGTTCAGTTCAATGTCACCTGACAAGAGGAGCAAACATTGCTTAGATCAAATAGAGGGGGGATGGAGGAAGGGTGACTTATAAAAATGCCTGGTCCATGAGACTAACAGGATTGTTTTTTCATGATGAGCGAAAGCAAAATTCTGAAGGTATGGGGGGTCTGGTTAAAGGGAGAAGAGGGGGGTTGGTGGATGTGAGCAGGGAGGGTGTCTGGTTAGGGGAAGAAGTAATCATGCTGGAAGAAAATGACTTGAATAGATGGAGACAGGCCAAAATGGAACTCAGAAGGAGTAGCTTCCTGGTCTGGAATAGAAGCATAGTGACAGACAAGAAGTTGGAGGGTTTACTAACACAAAGAAGCCAATGGGTGGAAGCCGGTAGATGGGGCGGAGTTTTAGTGTATTTAATAGAGGTCGGGGGTGGGGTGAATGGGTGGGCCAAAAAATCGAGTAAGAGGATGAGTTCAATTTAGAAATGAGCAGCAGCTAAGCACTGAAGTCAGTGCAGTCCAATGAAGAGCTGCTCCAGTGCCAAAATATCCAATTAGCATCCAAAAGCAGCAGGAGTGCACCAATGGGAGCAATGGCTTTGGAGCCTTTCAATCAGGTAGGAGCCTACCTTGTTCAGATCTTTGGGCAGATGGGCTGGAAATGGTGACTGTGGCTGACTGTGCAGGGAGCCACAGACATAGATGGTGAGCTTGCTCAAGGCACAGGAACTGGAATGAGCGGGAGAGAGAGATTACAGATACAGCTAGTTATAGTAGAGATCAGGGCTGAGACAGTGGGTGAGATGAGAGCTGGACAACACATTAGATGGGACTACACAGGGTAGTAGTTGCTAAAAGGGGTGGAGAGCAAACCAGGGAGAAATCAGGAGGGGGTGTCTGACCTGAGAAACCAGAAATAGCTACTCAGACATAGTCAGAACAATGGAGGAGGGAGAGACAGTGTGTGTGTGGGGGGGTAAGAAAGAGGATCACAGAACATGCAGAAGAGAAGCCATGAAAACTCAGCTCAATACATTACTGGCTAACTACAGAATCAACTAGCTGGGTACAATTAAAAATTGTTAAAAAATAGTGAATCCCATAAACCATTAAAAAAAAATAGCAAATCCCAAAACAAATTATGCTGGATGCAAAGCCCTAGATTTCAAGGCAGGCAATTGAAAAATCAAGTAAGAGGACAAGTCCAATTTAGAAATGAGCAGCAGCTAAGCACTGAAGTCAGTGCAGTCCAGTGAAGAGCTGCTTCCAGTGCCGAAATGTCCAATTAGCATCCAAAAGCAGCTGGAGTGTACCAATGTGAGCAACGGCTTTGGAGCCTTTCAATCTGGCAGGAGCCTACCTTGTTCAGATCTTTGGGCAGACAGGCTGGAAACGGTGACTGTGGCTGGCTGTGCAGAGAGCCACAGTCTTCCAATGTTTACAATCTTTTTTTAGTTTCCTTTAAAACTGTTTTAAATTGTTCTTCCTCAGATTGTACTTTTAATAATTCCTGTACTTTTGTAATTTCT